>OW028628.1:12400000-13600000 GCA_932294325.1 Allophyes oxyacanthae
CAGGCTTTTACACTTCATCGGCCACACGTCACGAACGCCACTCAATCCGAGCGATCGTAATATCGGACACGTTTCCCGATTTGAGCACTTTAAATGTATTGTAAGTATACATGTCTTGCTAAGGCTCATGTTCATCGATTACTTCTTAGGATACCTAGAATCTTGAAAGAATATTATTTGTCTCTTTCGTTCGTTTCTTTTTTGCAGTGAAGCTGATATTACTTGGTTCAATTTCGGTTCAATATTGCTTCATTGGCATTGAGATATCTAAATACATTTAAATGATTTCGTGTGTATAGGTAACGTCGTTCAATGTGCAATGTTCAATGCTTTTCAATGGAATTGTTTCAATTTGATTGATCCGTGTAATATCGCCTTTAGAACAGAAAAGTGTTTTTGTTTCGAAACAAATATTAGGCACTTTTGAATAAGAAAAGTTGGTCCTATGGAAAAGGACTGGCAAGAAACTCCACGGATACTCTTTTAACCTTTTTAATCACAACCGCGGTCAGGCGAAAGTTTTGCAATCGCTTGTATCTAATAAATATTTTTACTTTACTTTACATTTTTTTATTTTATTTAATATGATGTAACGGAGTAGTCTTTAGTTCTTTAAAGATATAATAGAGAGGGTTTCTTGCCGGTCCGTGAATTCTTGCCGGTCTGGAGTTTCTTGCCGATCTGGAGTTTCTTGCTGGTCTCTTCTCCAAAGGACCGATAATTTTTTTTACTGTGCACCTAGATTCTCGACGTTTTAAAAGAGCCTGTAAAAGCCCAGTTGAAATAAAAAAACGTTGACTTTGACTTAACAAATATTTTGGTCAATGCTGATGTGGATCCACTGTTATTCCTTATTCACCTGTTATAACAATAACTGTTTTCTTATTCAGAAAAAAACACTATACTGAAACTAATCATAAAAAAAATAGATAATTTTATCTTCTATCACTCTATTTTCATTGCACTTCGATGCAATAATGTCCATTCCTTCTTTAAAAGCATACTTTATATTTCAAGTACTTAAGCACGTACCATCTTACCTTCCCGTCTAGGTAAATACAAAATTTACAAGTACCCTCGCTCTGAATATTAACTTAAATAAGTTACATCAATACAGCGTCGAATAAGTAATCTACTTAAGTAACGTTATTAGACGCGTACGGTTACCGTGGAGAGTAAAGTTAAATCTAATAAGGTATTCGAGAATAAGTTTGTTTAGTAAGTAACGTGATATTTATTAGGTATGCTCCAAGATTTCTAATGAAATGACTGATTTCTTCCTCTCTCCTAATTTTTGCTGTGCCCGACATAATGATCCATTTCATATTTTATAATCCACCTTTGTAATACAGGAACGCAATAAAATATTGAGTATTGAAGGCTTTTATAGAAAGTGACTGACGTGATATTAGTTAGTTTAACAAAATTGATCACCAGATAATTACAGTAAAAAATAACGTACAAAAATAAATTACTGTGACCGAGTTCGTGTTTGGCTAAAAATCTTTTGTGTGTATACAATGTAATTGAGTGTTTGGATGAAATTTGTTCTTTTATTTAGTTGCCAAAATTTTGGTGATCATTTACTTAATTTGGTGTTCAGTATTATTTTTGATAATAGGAGTGTATTTTAATCTCAAAGTTTGCTTTGGTAGTCATTATATTTGATACTATATTCCAATTGCAAGTTGATTTAAGCCAGGAGCTTGTCTGATCCACTCCAAGGATTGTAGCATACTTACACTTTAAAATCAAAGAAATATATATTATGCCAGCTACTTTACATCTCACGCAAATCATAAAAGTTAATTTAGAAAACAAAAGGTCACTGTTGATGGACAACCTGTCATAAAAAACTTATTTTTATCAAGAAATACCATAAATCATTATCATTAAAATATTTTAACCTGAAATTAAACCCGCAGAAAACAAAGATTTTCGAAACTGTAAACATTCTAGACCATTTCCAAAATTACATTACTTGCACGTAGTTATTAAGTAGAGGTACATAATCCCAATATGTAAAATTATTAGTACAGTATAGTTGAATTTTGCAACACGTTCTATAATATTCCATCTGGGCCACATAATTTCACCAAACACCTAGACGAAATGTATTCGTCTATCAGGACCAAATTATCTTCTGGTCTTTGTGCTTTCCATCTTGTGAGATGAAATGTGGTGAATAGACTAGATATTACTTAGTCTTGAGTTGTGACTCAGGGCTAAGTAATACCTAGTCTATTAACATACACCACAAGTCACTCCCATTACGATATTCAACCCAGTTGCAACGTAGCAAACACATTTAACATACCTCCCGTTTGCAATTTCGCTCGTCCCTTTACCTTAAACCCGTAAAGACACTCCAAAGTCATTACCCGGATAAGTTACCCGGTAACCCCTAACTACATTTACCGTTATACCCGGGTAAATTAAATTCCAGTTTCTTGCTTATATAACAAGTTACGTGATATATCGTCGTCGGTTGAAGCTTCAGTAATCTTATAGAGGTATAGAGGTTTAAACTGAGAATAATCTTGTTGGTAAAACCACCTTTGATCTAGGATAGAAGGACCAATCTGTCATCATATTTCTGAGTGATTTATTTCATAAAGAAATTAAATTAAAAATATTTTTCATCTATCTTTCTGTTCTTGTTAGTGTATTTTTAGCAAATGTTTGTTTCATGTGAGGTTTTTCATAAAAGAATCTATTTTTGTTATAAAATTTTGTCATTGACTTATAAGTAATGACAATGACATTTTAAAAATCATCATCATAATCGCCTATTAAACTCACTAAAACAGTTTAGTTTACAATTAAAAATAAACTTTAGTAATGGTTCTTTGAAACCTAAATAACTCTCTCTAAATAATATCGTCAAAGAGGAACCCAAAAGTAATATTTCAAATAATCCGAAGATTATGAAACTTCTACGAAACTTGATAAAGATTTGCGCCGCAAAATGTACTTAAGGACCAAAATATACTTCTATTTCGAACTAAAGGGCGAGACAGAAAATTGTATTATATTATATCTGCTATTTACAGCAATAGGGTGTGGTGAGCCCAGGATAAAAATAGGAAGGTTTAAATAAGGGACTGCATTAGGTGAATGTGAATAGATGCAGTGAAATACTGTGTTTCAGCCTCATTTAGGGCTTTTTCCCTGTCACGCCGAAAAGCGTGCCCGCACGCGTATCTAGTCTTAGTATACAATCTATGGAGTCTGGTCCGCAAGCGTGAGCCAGCGCGCTGTGGTTCACATAGGATAGGAAAAGCTTGTATGAAACGATAGGATGCGGGCAACAAGCATGCGGGTCAGAAACGCATTCGGGCGCAAATCCACATGACAGGAAAAAGACTCTAATTAAAAGAAAAATCCAGCATAACAGACCATTCAATAAATATTGCATTCTGCGTTAACCACGAAATTAAAGTTTGATAAATATAAAAATTATAAAACTGACAATTACGTACTTTATCACGTAACCATTTAACAGATTTTCTCAATCAGGCAATGTGGCGTGATAAGCCTAAGCTTTCATGTATAACTAGCTGTGCCCGCGACTTCGTTCGCGTGGTGTAGGGGTGCTCGAATTATGTTTTGAAAATACATGTTCATAATAATATAAAATTTTATCAATTAGTATTAAATACAAAAAGTTAAAACATGAACCTGATATTTGTCGGCTTCTATTCTACCATTTACCGCTCCACTTGCTAGTTACGATGGGTGTCGAAATAAACATATCTAATGTTGAAAATCGAGCTAGTCATTATAATATACAAAATAACACAACTTAGCAACAGACTTGTGTTATGTGATATTGCTGAAACATCTTAAATTATAACGTCTCACGTCACATAAGTTCAGTCTGTTTTAAAAGTCATTCACGTACTTAAGTAGATACAATCGACAATTTTTCTTTGTGTTCTAATTTCAATCACTAGCTATGTAGTAGCACCTACAAAACTTGTTAAAGAAAATAAACTATTTGTATGTTTACGTGTTGGTAAATGTGTGTTCAGCGTAGGATTACGGTAAGCCTTATTTAATTTATTTTTATCTTTTTATGTACAATCGTGGAGTTTTTGTGTAGTTTAGGGATGAAGCACGTAGGTGTTATTTATACGTACCTTTTAGTTTTATTCCTACGGGATCTTTTTTTGGGTTCAGTAGTCATTCTGACGGTGTAACTGCTATTCGTCACCGCTTGTATCATATGTTACGTGTTTAGCTGGTGTGTGGACAAAGACTAAGTTGCATAGAATAGAATACTATATTCTTAGATTATTTATTGGTTGTCGCGGCCGCTCCAACTACTCGTAGATACCGTACCACCTAAGAAAAATGTCTCCTTGAATGCGTCAACTCATGTATTGATGTGATTGTCATGTGGTGATTGTCGTTTAAATTATGAAATTATTACGGAAATTATACAATCCTTACTGATGGTACATATCCCAGTATCTTTTTAATTTTGGTAGTATTGTTTTTGCACAGTTTTACTACGCAATAATCTGACTGAGTCACTCGAGTACGCCGACTTTTGCGTAGTATTTTTTGCCGCATTTTATTAGTACGCCGGCGGAATCTAGTTGGAGCGGCTGCGACAACCAATCAATTATCGACTATATTATTGTGGGATTATGAAAGAACGGAACGTAAGCGAGAGAGATGGTAACACAAAAGTATGGATGGTAACACTGAGAGTAAGAAGTTGGTGTGAACGATCTGTGAACGATGGACGATGTTTTCTTTTGTTTTTTTCCAATTTCTTTAAGAATTCAATAAATATTTTAATTTGAAGAATTTCCACTGGATTTCATTATTTGCAATCCTACATTATATTTATTCCCTGTACCTAAACCAGATTCAGGCAGTTATGAAATGTCGAGACTCTAGGTGCGCGGTTCCAAATAGTAGATACGAGTATGTTATATGGAGAAGAACCGGCAAGAAACTCCACGAATACTCTTATAAAATACAATTATTACAATTTTGTATATTTAAGTAGGATAATTATGATCAATAATTATTTAGAGCGAGATAAATACTATTCTAAGCTGAACCATACAAAGAATTCAATAAAAATCGACTAAATGTATTGAAAACCTGATTTTGTGCTGATTGATTTTTTCATGGTTGGTCCCATACGAAAAGTTGTTCATAATGATAAGTACAATAACTTCTAATAGGGATCGGGATTAGTTTGTTCATGTATATTTATTAGACAATAGGAAATAGTAGACCCAGGAATCCAATTTCGACAAATTTCCATTCAAAATCGACATTTAGAATGGAAATGTTGGCTTAGTACTTACACATGCACTTGGTTTAATTTAAAGCCTCTAACCATACCTTCTAATTATGCCCCACCTTTAATTAAATCGGGGTAGATAAATTCCCGAGTCACTAACTGTTGTTAAGGAACTGCGGTTAGTGCATACCTATGGTTTAATTTCATGTCGCAAATGAGTTAGCGTAGTGTGACTTAATAGTGTTCTGTGTCAGCCTCTGTAGTGTTATTGTAATGGCATATAGGGTAGGACATTTATTTGAACTGTACATCTCAATTTAAAGTGCTCTCTATTGAGTCCGATATCATTTCACATTAATAGATCATAGATATTTTTAACCCCCGACAAAAAAGAGGGGTGTTATAAGTATGTAGTGTGTATCTGTGTATTGTGTATCTGTCTGTGGCATCGTAGTTCCAAAACGGATAGACCGATTATAATGAAAAGAAGAAGTTTTTTTATCATTCTTCTTAGCTAAGAATAACACTATGAGCTTAGATCCATTTTATCTCCTTTTTACATCATTGGTAGATTATATTTATTAGATATTTGTATTATAAGTGATTTTTATTCGTAATACTGTTTTGTTTTTGATAAATGGGAGTAAAATAAGTAAATTTTCTTTCTTTTTACCTGGTAGGTTTAACCGTGTCTTGTCACGCAATGTCATAGGAAATTAGGTCAGGTACATGCTGATTAAGGTTCTTCCATATAGGTACCTATATCTGTATTTTTATTTCTTTAACCTTGGACTCTACACAGATGCATTATTGCAATAATGCGTCCCGCGTCCACACAACTGTGTTTTATCTAACTAATTTAAACTAATATTATAAAGAGAAAAGATTAATTTTTTTGTATATTTGTTTGTTTTGTAATGGATAACCCCAAACACTACTGGACCGATTTAAAAAAATCTTTCACTAGCTGAATGCTATATTATTACTGAGTAACATAGGCTATAATTTATAAAGATATCACGTGGGCGAAGCCGCTAGTAGAAGCTAGTAGCTTATGTAAACGATAAAAACGCAGCTGTGTGGCAAGAACGCGGGACGCGTTATCGCAATAGCACATCTGTGTGGGGAGCCTTTAAACTTTCGAAGGATTACTGTTACTGTTAGCCTACATCATCCCACTGCTGGGCAAAGGCCTCCCCCCATGATTTCCAGGCTTTTCGGTCTAGAGCCAGTGTGAACCATTTGTTGTTCGTGTTATCAAGTTCGTCCCGCCATCTCTTTCGTGGTCTGCCGCGTCGCCTTCTCGTTATATCAGGGCTCCACTTAGTGGTTACCTTGGCCCACAGTTCATCGGGCATCCGGCAGACATGGCCAGCCCAATCCCACTTCAACTTTGCAGCCTTATGAGCTACGTCAGTAATTTGTGTTTTGGAGCGCAGTGTAGTGTTTCGAACACGGTCTGTTAATTTAACACCTAAAACACTACGCTCCATAGCACGTTGGCAGACCTTGAGTTTGATTAAATTTATATAAATTGTATAATGTATATTCACAAACAGAATAACGCCACTAAAAGTTTCTAACCGCTTACTTAAAAAGTCACGTTCAGGCAAATGGTTCCGTATGTATAATGCCTATGTTACATTAACATGCGCACAGCGAAACTTGCCCGTAGATAAGCCCTAACTAATTAAGTTGAGGACGGACCCTTTTAAAGCTCATTAAAATTAAATGTTGGGTGGCAACACTGATGCTCGATTGCTGGCAACATTGCGAGGATTTTTATAAATGTGTATACATGTGAGTTTGTAGTATGACTTGACTGTATTTATTTTGTGTCTGTGTGCGGGAAATAAATTTGGGTTTGAGCACAGTTTTGAGATTATATTTTGATCCAAATTGGCTGTAGATAAGCCAACTTCTAATACATAGGTATATTTATTTTGCATTGTTGTCGATTCTGTTGCCCATTTTGAGAGTACTAAACTAGACTAAAAGAAAAAGAGAATACCGCCCTCTGTATCAAGCCCTCGACTCAGCTTCCCATCGCGAGCCTCTCAGGGTATTTGTCGAGGCTCTTGGCTATTAAAACATTGGCTGTAACGACTATCGGTACAGTGATTGCTGAGTCCACATGTCGACAACCTCATAATATAATGGCTATAAAAACTTAAGAGCTACGCATATGACTATCTCTGTTTAGCGCAGTTATTAAGACTATGCATGAACAGAACAGTCATGCATAATCTTAATGGGTGCGTTAAGCAAAGATGTAAATTAAACCAACATTGTTTAATATAAAATGACTCGTTAACACATGTAGGTGGTGAAATTCTTGATTTTAATTACAAGATGGCGGCTTTTATGTTACGGTTAGTAGTCATATCTACTTGTATGACTTCACGTTTTAATATGAGGTTTCTACCTTCAGATGATCTTGGTTAAAGAACATCTTATTACATAAATATACAACGTGTATCAGAAAAGCGTGGTCATATTTACGAGTGTGGATTAGACCATCAAACTTAACAACTTTCTCTATGGGACCAACATCGTACCTATTACGAAAAAATTATCAGCTGTCCCATACCTTTGGGTCAAGGAGATATTGGAGTAATGTAAAAAAATCAATAAAAAAAAACCTTTTGGTGAACATTTATCAGTTTCGGGAGCAATTTTTGGTGACGAAAAAATTATTTTGGTGAGCGTATAAAAAGATGCCATTTAAAAATAGGCATTTACAAAGTAGCAAATAATTATGCCAGTCTATCGCATAATGCCTAAACTAATATGAAAGAAACCTTTTTCTGGCACCAACAAATTTCCCTTCTACAGTAAGATAACACTCGACGTAAACTTGTTTCTTCCAAATCACAAAAAAAAACCTAAAACCTCTGGGGACAAAGTAAAACTTATGTACCCTTCAAAATAGGTATCTACATATTTTTCTAAATCAACATAAAAAAGGGTTGAGACTTTTATAATCGAATAAGTAAATCCAGACATCTATTATTTACTACAACAAAAATATTTTTTACCAGCTAATACAAATTTATGAAAAAATCTGTATTTTTTTCTAAGAAAAACATTCGACCAAATTGAGGAAAAGAAAATTCTAAAATCGACGCTTACTTTTTGGAAGTTGGATTAAGTTGTCTATTTTTATTCGTTGATCTAGAAAGAAAAGCAATTTATTTTTACACAAATTACGACAATAATAAAAAAGTAAAAAATTTTAACAAAAAGAAGTTAAAAAATGAAGACAAAAAAAAAGTAAAAAATTAAAAACAAGTTCCAAAATAAAATATCTAGTGGTTGAAAGCTCGATTGCTAAGCGTGGGGTCCTGAATTCAATACCCGGATCGGGCAAATTGTTGTTACCTACGCTATAGGTTGACTCGGGACACATTTTTCGTGAATTTTGTTCTAAACCCGCCGTCCATTGTGTAGTAGTAGGTCAATGTTTGACAGAGACGAATGGAAGAAAAAGACATATTGCACCGACCACAAATAAAATGGGATAAGGGTAGGAGAATGTTGATCCTCAAGTGACTTACAAAACCAATAAATTGTTCATTTTGTCTAAACGTGTGATATTTAATATTATGATATACTTATCGATTTATCGATATAAAATTTCAATTATCGAAAAGGTATAAAAATCGATATATTTTTTTAACAAATTACATTTTATGGTTTGTCTGTTTATGGTAGACTTTTGTCTTTGAGAGGAAGCAACAAAAAAATACCTACTTATAGTGCCACAAACTTATCTGACCCTGTGACCAAAATTGGAACTAACGTCGCGACGGAACAAAAATGACTTCCAAATGTCATTTTTGTAGGGAGATGACATTGGTAAAAGCGACGGCAGCGACGCCACGACCGGGTCAGATAAGTTTGTGGCACTATACTAGATTTATTAGAAATTATGTCAGTTGCATTTCCGACATCCCTACTTCCCTATGATCAACGTAACATATTAAGTTATGTCTATAAATCCATATTATATCAAAATACCATAATCCCCGCCTTTTGGACAATATCCAGGACTGTATTAACGTATGTAAATTGGAGCAGTAATTCCACCCCGTGTGTCTACCAGGTTATAATCATGAGAAACAGTTCCCCTTTTATGGTGCTATCAAAATCTAAAATTTAATCAAGTTTCGTTTCAACGGATGAAGATTTTGCTGGAGAAAATTTTGAGGGAATAACTGTATGGTGTATGAAAAAGAAATTTTGCTTTTTTCTGTGCTTGTTTCGCCGGAATAGAGTTGTAGTTCAGAAAATAATGTCCATTTGAACATTTTATCTCCTTTAATCATCTTATATACATATTTTTTACTTTTTTAAATACATATTATAAAATAATACGGACCAACCGGCATCGGGAACAGGGTCCAAGCTCCTGGTGGCTAGGGCTCCAGACAGAGAAATGCGTGCCGTGTCGAGGAGTACCGCCTTCTGTATCAAGCCCTTGATCCAGCCCCCCAACGAGAGGCTCATAAGATGTTGGTCGAGGCTCTTGGCTATTAAGCCATTGGCCGTAACGACGATCGGCACTACGACTGCTGAGTCCACATCCCACATGTCGACAACCTCGTGAGCGAAGTCAATATTACATGATTATTATTATTTTGTAGTAGGTATAGGAGGCAAACGGGAGTGCAGTTCACCTGATGATAAATGATCACCGTCGCCCATGAACATCCGCAACACCAGAGGAGTCACCGATGCGTTGCCGACCTTTTAGGATGGTGTAGGCTCTTTTCTTGAAGGTCCCCATGTCGTACATATGTGTTCGGGAAAACCGCTGATGGTAATTGATTCTACGGATTGTACATTACTGCAATTCCTATTGATCCCTTCAACAAACAGTAAGACTCCATTGAGCGGATCTGCACTACAGTAGAGCGACGCGACGCGGCCGAATATAGTTTAAAAGAAATAGTGTGGCACCGTACCATTCCGCTGCCGCGTAGGGAAAGAAAGAAAGAAAAAAAAAATCGGACTCGCACAGAAAATTACATACAGAAAGAAAACATTAAAATAATAACAAAAAAATAATTAAAAATCCCTGCACGAGGCCAAAAATGGCCCCTATCTCAGCATCTGCTGCGACAGATAAAGCGCGTTCTATCTTATACAATTTCATCCATCCATCATATGGAAATAATATTATATGGATGGAAATAGCACTTCAATGGATAGCCATTTAAGTGCTATTTCCATCCAGTTCTATCCAATGCCCAAATCTTCTAAATCTTTATATGTTTCTATAATCAGCTTGTTCTTTCAGGTGATCAAAAGAAAAAGCTAATATAGAAACATTATAAAGATTTCAATAAACAGGCTTATTTGTAATTCACTGGAAATACTATAAGGGGTGACAGTACTCATCAATATGAACAATTAATAAGGGACCAACTCTGAAATCGCGATAAATAAACACCAATAAATAAAGTTACAATAACTATTAACTTTGTATATGCTCTCACCGTTATTGTTTAGAATAGAATAGATCTTTATTTCATGTTTTTTTGTTCTGCCATATCTCATAGTCATCTCTTAAGGCACCCATGGGAATTGACGGCATGTCCTATTAAAAATGTAGGAAAAGCGGGAGATTCTAAGACTGTTTTGTTCAGAGGTTTTTTCTCCCTTGAGAGGCAAGAATGACATGCATATTATAACTTGATATCTCGTTTGTGATGTACGTGTTACGAGCAAAATAGAAACTTCGTTACAATATTCAGAGGGCCAAACAGGAATGTTTTTGACGTATCACAACGTTGACGTAAGCAAATTTTTTAATCAAAAATACAATAAATCTATCGGGTTTTTCTTTAATTTTACGCAGCATACACACTTATTTTATGAAAATGTAACTCTATTTGTCATGTATTTTCAAAAAAAAACATCATGGATTAAACGTGTACTTTTAACCCCTGACAAAAAAGAGGGGTGTTATAAGTTTGTAGTGTGTATCTGTGTGTGTCTGTGACATCGTAGCTCCAAAATGGATGGACTGATTTCAAAGCATTTTATTGAAAGCTAGTTTAATTGGGTATCATCTTATCTATGTTTCATAAAAATCTGTTCAGCCGTTACAAAGTTACAGCTCTTTTTCTAGTTGGAGTCGGGGGTTTTTGACGGTCAGGTTAATGATACTATTAGTTCATATTAATTCTAAAACGTAAATAGTTTATATTTGCATAAGAACGCTAAGATAGTCGCTAATAAAATAGGATAGAACATACTAGTAGAAACCTTTTTCTTACAAACAATTCAGATAGGCCTAGGCGTAACAAAATCTAAAATATTCCCACCCCGATTCGTAGATAAATCCTAAAACATGTTAAGGCTGATTTAAAATTCCAAACGATCAGAATTTAGATAGCAAAACAAACGTAGCATAACATTGACACGTTGCCGACACACAAGCAGGCAAATAAATACGAAGGTAATCTGCCTGTAAAACGTTTTCAATGAGTAAATTTGTATTTTAATCTGGGACGGCGAGATGGGGAAGTGGAAACGGTTTTAGGCCTCACCTCTGTTGTTCTGAAGAGCGATCCTCCATCCCTTTCTAGTTGAAGTTAAAATAGTAAGAACGAAAGAGATGGGCGATGTGAATTTAAGGATTAAGAGTTAAATTTGTTGCTTGAAATCTATGTGCGTACGTTATTTTGTCGACATGCCGAGTATAGCCGAGTTTTGACTGGTTTGGATTATTTTATTATTATTTAGAAATGAAGGAGTTAGTCTTGAAAATGTTAAGAAGCAACGTTAGGCATGTATTAATTCGATTGTTAGTAATAATAATGTTGTTGAAATAATAAATCTTTGGCGTTATAAACAAGAAATTTTAATATTTTCTGCTGATAAAAGAAAATACTAAATTGATTTCAGTGACAATTGAAATAGACATTTAAAAAAAATGTGAAATTTGCTAATTAATATAATTTTAAGAAGATAAGACTCAATATTAAATGCAGTAAGTAAAACAAGGCTCAAAACTATTTTCTCAAAATTAATACAAACGTTAAATACCTATCTTAAGTTTTTAAACTAGATATTCTAATTAGTAGATATAGATTAAAATTAATTGCGTAATTGGAAACGCAACCAAACTTTTACTTGTCTATGTTGTAAAATAAGATGCTCCTTCTGGATTGGCTATGGTACACAGGAACTTTTCAAATATGGCGTACGGTGTGGCCTGTCTTATTGCGAGGGTAGTAACGATTATTAAGCAAGATTCTTACAAGAACGACGTTTTATTTCCATCCCACATAAATATTATAAAAATTACTCAAAACAACCAATTCATTCGATTACAAGACCGACCTGATGGATGGCTTATGCTGGAACCTTAAATTTCAACAAAGTGTCAGTCTCACTTGTATAACGTCATCAATTTTACTTTAGTCCCACTCGAGGTACGTCTTGGATAGAATATTCGATATTGTCTGGTAGGTTTTTTTTTTTGGCTTAGCAGAGGTTTGTTTTTGAGATAATTTTGATCCTTCGGAGACCTTCTGGCAAGTAGCAATGTCAATATTTTTGTCATTATAAGAATGTACTATGTTAATTCCTCTGCAATAGTTTAGTTCTTTGATATGACTAGTATCTTATTAATAATAATTGACAAGTCTATTGTATTATTTTTAATTTCATGCAAGAAGTTACCTACATTTATACAAAAATCATTTTTATGTAGATGATTTTATTGATTTGATCCAGTGCACACCATTAAGCCAAAAAAACAGAACATTTATCCCGAATAAAAGAATTCCGTTTTTTCTAAAAAAATCTTAACAAATCCAAACATCGTTATCCCCGCTCCGTTCTTCAATGAAATCGCTCTCTCCCCCAGTTTGCTTGGCACCGGCTTAAAGCCTTTTGAATATTTTAATTTAGCCGCTTTAACCGACGTAATATTTCGTATGGACGCATCCTTAATTATCTCTGAATCTATTCATATGTCAAATGGATTTATTCTGTCGATATAGCATTATGTAATGATCATTATTGCAAAGATAGCAAATGGGACCCTACATTATAATATTTGAAAGGTTTTTATGTCAGCTATACCTTTCGGGTTCATTTCGGTTTTATCGTCCCAATTCGCAGAAAAGTTTGAGGTATTATGACGTATATTGTGTGGATTATACTTTTATTGGTGTTTTGAGGAATATGGAAAAATGTATAAATATATCTACAATTGTCTGTACAGTCATTGACAAGGTAAGGTAATACTTTATATCATTGTCGTTTTTTAATTAATTGAGTAACGAAACGTAGACATTTGTTGATTTTTATTGATCTCGGCCGCAGGCATCCGATAGTAATTAAAAAGGTGTGACACGTTCGTGTGAAGATAAGAAAATACCTACTACAGTCACTCTTCCATTTGCGATGGTAATTGTGTCAATATCCACTATATGAAGTGGCCTATTGGGAGATTCATGTTCACCAAAAGACGTTTACGGGCCTCATATGAATATCATGTAGCTTTAATTTCCCCGTCCTTAATGTTTTGAATGAGCATAGCTTCATATTCAAGAGCAACCACACCTTCCTAATACCTATTACCAGATTTATCAACTCGAACAATGCTGATCCAACCTGCCATTTTCCCATCAATATTAATGTATCAATTCACACATCGGAACGAATTCAATTTCAATTATAAAGACGTTAATAAGATTTCCAACAGATTTACCAATAGCTTCTTCAAATTAAATGGTTTCTTTGATAAACGAACGATAAGAAAGATTTCTTTTAGATGTGCTGTTAAATGTGTCCTTGGAATTTGACTTTGATGAGCTTGATTAATAGATATGTGATCTCAAATCTGTAAAGTTAGAAATTGTGATTTCAATACTAGACAGTTGACAAATTGTTACATTGGAAAAGCTTTTAATAAAAGATGAAGACATATTTGAGATAAGTTGATGATATTATGATGGTAACTAAATAAATAAATAAATACATAAATTATAGTATCCTTATGAAATATGACGTCTGTCAAGAGGATGTTACCAGGGTTTTATATACGGCAACATTAGCATAGTAAACATTTGAAAATCGGAATGGGTTACCATTAGCATAAAACTATTAAACCTGAAAATCATGCCTTTATCGAGCAGTAAGATAAGGCAGATACCAGTAATAGTAGTAAATACTCATAAAAAAACACATTTTGTTACAGAAAATAATTTTGCCGCAATTGCATTAATTATTGAAGCAATTTTGCATACGGTTTACCATTTCATTATAATTACGGTTCAGTTGTAGTATTAGCTGAGTGGAATTTATGCACGCATATTATTGCATTTATATTTTCGTCTTTATTTTCTATAGAAACCTATAAGTCACCTTTTACCACACGTACTTCTAAATGGACGGTATAATCCAACCCAAAATTATTCTTGATCTCTGATACTAGAGAACCAATGACTTAAGAATCCTCTAGAGAACGCCACGTGGCTCCCGCTGAAAACCAGCGCTGTCGGGCTGCTCGCAGCGCGACAGCTTAAGCTGAGCGGAAGCCTTTTTGACACAGCTGCGACGTACAATAAATTTTTTATTGATTTTTTTTTTGATTTTTTTGTTTACATGTTTTATTCTTTCATTTTTGTTATATTATCTTTAAAATCGTTTTTGTGCTGTGTCAAATAAATACATTTTCTTTCTTGCTTTCTTTCTTTCACTCAGTTCGATCTCAGATCATCCTTATACCATGACAATCCGTCAAGTAGTTTATACGAGTACAAAAAATATAATCCATCGCTACTCATTGTTTTAATAAATGTAAAATAACATTATACCTAGTTTTAAATTTATTTATTAAAAACGTAATTTTATTACCATAGAAATTTGTATATTAAGCTTTAGTACATAAACATGATACACTGGTATAACAAGCCTCTTGGGTACAATTGATCCCACTGACTGTCACTACATTAATGAATTCAAGCCTCGTAGCTGTTATAAGGTTGCTAAAATTGTATATATTTTTAGAACTAGCAATAGGGTTAGGACACACGATGATAGATTCCAAACTACTGTATAGTACGCGCAAATTTTTATGAGCCCTAAAATGAGCTCTGAACTCTCTGCCTCTCTCCCTCTAGCACTTATAATAAGCGTAGGTACTGCGCAGCCACTCGCGTTCAACTTCCGAGAGCTCATAAAGTTTTGCGATAACTATAGCCAGCGGTGACAGAATGTAACTTTTGTAACATTTTCGTTACTTTTGACCCCGCCATGTTACTTCCATGTTACACGACTCAACATGATCTTGGTCAGCGTCTGCTGTCATCGAGAAGTAAATTCTCAGTATATCTAGTAGTTTTGTTTAAGTAATCTGTATGTTAAAGCATGTAGCATGTTTAGTTAATGTAAGTTAGGTTATGTATAGTTAAATTAAAAAAGAGCGCGTCTCGCCCTCAAACTTAAAAGTTTGGCGAGTATATATAGATATAAACAAATATATTGTAACATGGAATAAATAAATAAATAATATATATATATATATATATACATTACATAGACAGTTCTGTATGACTAACTAACTCATGAATGAAACCATAATGTATATTTATGAATAGTTTTACTATTATTATTAATTTTAATTGTTGTTTTTTTGTCTTACAAGTTTTTTTTTATTGTTTCGGTTACTTTGTGATGTCTAATAAACGTTTTTTCTTTCTTTCTTTCTTTCACTTTCTATAAAACACTAGTCTAGACGTTAGTTTTACTTTTTCTGACAATTTATGAACCGTGAAATTAGCTGGATTTAAAAGATAATAAGAAAAAAAACCTGTTAGGCGTTTCTTTTCAAAAGCAAAACGACGCCTGCAACTATCTAGCTTTTAAAACAAATGACGTGTTATAAAAGATTAATTGATTGAAACAATATCAATCACTCACTAAATACCTTCTCCTAAGTGATTTCGGATCAGCTTTCAGTCTAGCCAGATTGCAAAAAAAATACCATTAAAACATTATTAAGATATTTTTGTACTGGAGAATTTAAATGATACTCACAGCCCTAATAACAATGATCATACATCGGTGTGACAACAACCCTCTCGGGTGTAATTAGTAGTGATGATTATGACTACCAATATGAATGAATTGCATGTTTTGTGAATAACATGTTTGTCACACCAAATTTTACACTTCATAATCGTAAATTGCTGTATCGTAGGTGCGTTTACAAAATCAAATCTTCACATGGAAAAAAATAAAATAAACTTTAAAAAAAGTAAAAACCGACTTAAAAAACTAAAAAGTATAAAATAATTTTCTTAAGAAACTTAACAGCTTCTGAAGTCGGGGCCTATAATTCTTCAATAAACCTAGCTTGGTAGTGGCCCCGACTTCCCTCAAACAAAAAAAGAATCATCGAAATCGGTTGGCGTGATATTGAGTTATTCGACCATTTGTCGCGCACATACTTAATGTAAATTTAAGACTTATATGGTTTTCTCATGGATCCCATTGTCTGAACTGGACCAAATTAACAAATAAATTAATAGATATAAATTAACCAAATGGGACCATTCGGGAAGCACCAGCTTTCAAATAAAAAAAGAATCATCAAAATCGGTTCACGTAGTCGAGAGTTATTAGGTAACAAACATAAAAAAAAAACATACGCGTCGAATTGAGAACCTACCTCCTTCCTTCCTTTCCTTCCCTTTTTTTGAAGTCGGTTAAAAAAACTTCCATAGCAGGGCTAGTACGACTCAAAAGGGAGAGAGAAAAATCAAGACAAAACCATCTCTTTCACAATTTCTCATGCCGTGCTGCGGGTCTACCGCGTAACAAAATGGTAATGAACATCAGACTCTGGTAATAAAATTCAATACGACCGTGAGAACATAAATTTCGAGCAATTTATTAAAAAACATAATTAGCGATTATAAAGTTGGGACTCCATTCTTCATGATCAGTAATTTTTTTACAAGGAAGCTCGAAGTTCTCACGATCATATTGATGAAGATGAAGTAACAAAATGGTAATGAACATCAGACTCTGGTAATAGAGTGTGATGTTCATTACCATTTTGTTACACGGTAGACCCACTGGTCCCGAGACTTTAGTCCACTTTCAACTGCGTGATAAAATATTTTTGTCCCTCGTCGCCATGCTAGCAAAGGGGAGTTTATTGTTTTGTCTTCTGTAGAGGAGACAAATGGTGGAGTAAACGGGTTTGTCCACCCGCCGCGCTAGCCCTACAGGTCACATCTACCATAATCTTTTACTTTCAGATCAGTGCAAAACCAGTAATAATAAATTTAACTTTTTTGATCTTTGGAGTCTTTTGTATAATTCTTACTTAAAAATTAATTGATCTTTCCGATAGCTTATCATTCCTATACAGGTTTTGCTTTATCAGGTGTGATAACTTACGTTTTACTAGTATTAGAGTTCAAAACGGGGTATTTACCATGTTTATATCTTGTATTGAGCTCCCGATATTTCGGCACTGTTGCAAGCGCCATGGTCACGGATAAACTAAAAGTATTTGCGGGTGGATGTTTATTGGCAGACAAAACGGTCTACCCTCCTTCTGTTACGTTTTGTGCGCTCGGGTCCGGTACCACTATCACTTAAGTCACTCACAACTCGATTCTGTTCTCGACAAACGAAACTCAATGTGTCCGCTCGCGCACTTCTCACGGCACTTTTTCTGTTCTTACACAGTTGAACCACTGGGTTCCAGGCCCCCGACAGTAGAAACCCGTCCTCGCGATTGAAATTTTTGTACTTGGTGATCTCAATTGCTTCTCTCACCAGTCTAAGTATATAGTGGCGTTCTGTCGTGATTACCTGAGGGTTACCTAACTCAATCCAGTGGTTCCCGTTTTGAACTCATACTAATGTTAGTGACCATGACAGTTTAAAAACTTACGTTTTGTTTCCAGAATTTCCAGGTCATCCTAAATTTTAGTTACCTAGCTAGGGTTTATTATAAACGACATTAAATTACATTACCTCAATCAACAGTAAAAAGAGCAAACGAAACAGAGTTCAATAAAGTTTATGACATGAAACGAATTAAAGGCAACACTCCAGACGCCGGGATCTGCATCCCTTGGGGTCTCGCTTATCTTGATTACGCCGCGTTTTGTGAACCCCACAACATGTATTGGCAGTCAAACGGTCTTTGAAAACCTTTGAAAAAGTTAAAAGCAATTATGTTTGAAACCGTGGATTGAATGTATTGATCAATATATTGCTGAAGCTCGAGGTTTTTACTTAGGTTTTTGAATGCCCTTCCTCGTTTCTTTTTCTTTCCTTGTTGCATGGCTTCGCTTTGCTTGAGTTCTAAAAAGAGTGTGTGAATGTGGTTTCCTTTTTATAAAAGCAAATGACGAGAAATAAAAAATAAAGAAACTTTTATAGATTTCCTTGATGTAGTAGGGCTTATACAATACTAGCTGTGCCCGCGACTGCTTCCGCGTCGACTTTCTGGACTTTTTCTTCGTTTCTTTTCTCTTTTCTTTCTTTCTTGGAGGTTTTATTTAAGTTGTACGCCAGACTTCAGCGAAATTAAGAAGGAACAAACAAACAACAGACACACTTCCGGATTTATAATATTAGTATTGATTTATGGATTGGGTTTAGTGTTTTACTTACTAATATTTATAGATATGTTAGAGGATTAGGCGATGAAATCGCGAAAAAAAATATGCTGCTCCATACAAATAATTCTATATTAATCTAGTAAATGTATGGAACAGCTGAATTTTTATCGCGTTTTCAATGTTGTTTCTATAGTAAAAATTGTTAATAATGATGGGTACAATTACCCTCCTTCAATATGTCCTCGTTTTTAGATTAAATCCCTCCACCCCAAGAACATAGTCAACTTCATCATTGACTTACGGCTGGAGGAAGTGCTGTAATGAAACGAGAGGCGTCACAATAGATCTTCGCAGGTCGCAGTGACAAAAGGGGCTTAGTACCCTACCTCTTCTATTAAATAATAATGTCCCTCGTTCAACTAGTCACCTTCTATACATATTTTTGACCACAGTGAGTTTAATGCTTTTAATAATATCCTCAAAATACTTGTACGGACCAGCAAAGCCATCAATTTGCCTATGCACAAAGTTTTATTTTCAATTTAATATTAAAAGACTCATATTGGAGCTCGTAGTCATTTTTAAAGTAAGTTCTATGATAAATTTCAAGTAAAGTGATATTACACTTTTAAAGTAAATTTACGTTCTAAACTTAAACCTTTCTGCTATGAAGTTAGAACTAGGTAGTTTCCACATTGATCTGCGTTTAAAAGAGAAACTTAATGTATGAAGTCCTTGTCACGCTGTGAAAGTTGTCGAAGTTGAGTTGGGAAATTTGTTATTCTGTGGCTTTAAGCTGTGCTGGCAATCTATCATCTTATCTATGGTGTTTTTCATATTAGCATTTAGATCTAGTTCAATTTTATGTTAAAATATTGGTCTTTGGATTTTGTGGCATAAGGACCACAGACAATCCGACCATTGTGCCTCGTGACTAATATCAAATTTTAACTAACTCAAGAACCGAACCCACGCGTTCCTAGGAAGGTGTTTTATCACTGCTTTATTGCCATCTTCAACATAGTACTCAGACACTTACTTTTCTTTTTATTATCAGATTTATTTCATCGCAGTTACGAGCTTCTACGTAGTTGTTGAAATAAGGCTGAGTATACAAATTACACACAAAGAGACGAGAGTACAGACTTGTTTCGGTATAACACGATGACGTGACAAGGTCAATGTCACAGTAGTAATAAATTATCCTAATACAGTCTCCATAGACAACATTCAACCTGTAACTGTGTTCACACTATTGTTAATTGTAATGTAATGGATACAGGCTTAGTTATACCTAACAGATATGCCAGAAATGGTAATTATTTAATTAAATTATTACACTTTTAAACTTTTCATACGTACTGTGTGTATTGTGTACCTAATAGTGGATGGGAGAGAAATCGCAATAAAAGTTACGACTAGATAAAATATTTTTAATCCGAGCGAATCTAACAGTTCCCAAGAATATAATAAAAAAAAAACAATGTTATTCTATTTCTGATCGCTAATAACAGATAGATTTTTTTTTTCTAAATCTTTAATATACACCTCTGTTAATACAAAATGCCTTTGAGTATCGGATACTCAAAGCATAATGCATGAAATTAAACGTTTTTACTTTTTAACTGCGGACCATTTTGATTGGGCGATTGCGGTTGCCGCCATATTTCCCCTCCCTCCCTGTTCAAATTCGCCACTCCGCTTGAACCTGACTACACGACAAGAGATGGACGCGCGTCCAGAATAATCCGAAGAAAGTGTGTGCACCACTGTCCTGATCTCTCTTCCAAGTTTCCTGTTCCTCACCAAAAGGTAAGTGGCTGTAGTTTTCCTAATCAACCTCCTTTATCTAAATCAAAGAGGTATATATTACAGGTAAGAAAGTTATAAATACGTTAAGTAAAGCCGCACACACACAGGTGTCACCTGACGTGACATTGTCACGCTCGTCATTTATTATCCTAATAAGCTGTGAAATAATTAATCAAGTTAAGTAAATTTACTTACGTGTCTTGTGATAAATGTATAGCATGTTTATAACATAATAGATGTTGAAAAATATTTGTGATGCTTTAAGATTAAGCAGTGAATCTAATATACAATTTAAAAATACCTATTTTATGTTTCAGATACTTAAGCAGTGTACATAGTTAGAGTCGGTTATAACAGCTGTTAGGGCCGGATGTGGCCATGGGGACCGGATTTTGCTCATTGGTGCCATAAAGCGCTATTTGTTTTATGGCGTATGGCGAAGGAATTTATATTAGAAGCAGAAAGAGTTTGTTATTGTAACAATGTTCCATTTTGATTAAATTAATAATATATAATTCGCTACGAATTAATGATAAGGTCCCATGTGACTCGAGGCCTGTCGGCATGACTCTTTACACTCCTGGGCCCGTAACTAAGACTTTTTAACAAATTAATTCAGAATAAAAAATCTTCTCGTTATATACTTTTTGCCTGAAAAAAGCAAAAACATAACTTTTTTTTCAATTCATTTACGTATTTTTGTAGATACCTTTTTATCCTAATCCTGAAAAGGTAAAAAAAAACAAATATTGAAATAAAATTGTTTTTCCATTTTTCGTTTCGAGAGCAGTATAATATATGACGAGAATATATTTTTTTGTGTACCTGGATTGTTTAAAAACTTTACTGAAAAATAACAAAATATCAAGAAACAGTTCTTTTAGGTACCTATGTTTATTTTATTCTATGGCATTAAGAATAAATCGCGTAGCCGTCCATGTATAACCACCCTAACCTCGCATGTTTCACGCAACACTGAACCAATTTAGAACATTATAATATAATAATAACGTCATATAACAAAGAGGTAAGCATAGACATAGTATTAATTAAATGCCGTGTTTTGTGTAATTCGTAATAAGAGGTGTGAATTTTGGTGGATGTAATACATAGTTTGTTTTCCTTGATAGTAGAAAAATACCTGTACCTTGTACTTGTACTGTACCTTGTTTTCTTCTGCAATCTGTCTCAGCTCAATTACTTGGAAATAAATAATTGTACGCACTTGCTCATACATCAGCTGACTATGCGATGCAGCTGGCTAGGCGATACGAAAGGGTATGTGATACAGCTGCTAATGAGATAAAGGTGGCTATGCGATGCAGCTGACTACGTGATACAACTGGCTATGCGATACAGCTGGCTATGCGATGCAGCTGACTAGGCGATCGAACTGGCTATGCGATACAGCTGGCTATGCGATGCAGCTGACTAGGCGATCGAACTGGCTATGCGATACAGCTGGCTATGAAAAATAGCTGACTACGCGATACAACTGGCTATGTGATACAGCTGGCTTTGGATGCAACTGACTATGCGATACAGCTGGCTTTGCGATGCAACTGGCTATGGGATACAGCTGGTCACAGTTTTATTTTATTTTATTTATTTTATTTATTTCTTCAGAAAACTTACAGCTAGAATATATTATAGTAACAACAGTATTAGTGAAGGAAGGCCAATTACAAGTTTTCACAGGTAGGTAATAGACTAGAAAAAATTACAATTTACAAAAATTGTGTAAGTTTTAGTAGATTTTGTCATATTCTATATATCAGATTGTAGGTACAACAACTTACAAAAAGCTTATCGGCTCACTCACAATAGCCTTGAAAAACGTAAACAAAGAAAAAACTCATAATCCTATTTCTCTGCAAAATATAATTGTCACACATCAAACCCTATTCTCCTCCACTTAAAGTCGATCACCGTTTAAGTCTTCACACATCGTTTAATTCTCCGTAAAAGCCTTTTCGACGTATATCAGGAGATTACTGAGCGTGTAATTTTCTCATTGAAATGTCAAATAAATGGCTGAAATACGACATCAAAGATTACTCTTATATTATGGAAATTAGGAGTTTAAACAAGAGTTATTTTTGGTCCTTATATACGCGAGACAGAGCAAATTATTACTGAATTGTAATAAAATGATGACAGATATTCAAATATTTGATATGTTCTTTTGATGCAAAAGGAATTACATGTATTCATTAATCAAAGAAAAGTGCCTCATAAGTATCTGAAAGAAAATTCAAAGAGACATTTCTGTATTCATAATGTTAATTTATGTACAAAGTATCTAGATTAATATTAATGATCACAACCTCAATAAATTCTAGACTATTTCTAAGGTCTGTTAACGGTCGCCCACACTGCCGCGGTATCAGTGGCGGTAGCGGTGGCGGTAGCGGTGGCGGTGGCGGTAGCGGTGGCAGTAGTGCTGGCGGTAACGGTGACGGTAACGGTGGCAGTAGCGTTGGCGATGGCGGACAGTCGTCATGGCCCATTTCGTATGGGACAATTCAAACACGTGGTGACGGTGGGGTACAACTAAACCGGTACCGCCACCGTGAGACCGCAAAAATAATCTAACATTAAAATTATTTAAAACTAAACAATACAACGTGTATTAGAAATGCATAGTCATATTTATGGATGCGGATCAGACCATCAAACTGAACAACTTACTCTATGGGGCCAACATAGTAATCGCGAAAAAATTATCAGTTGTCTCATACGCTTGGGTCGAGTAGGTATTGAAGTTTTGTATTTCTTTATTTTAAACGACAAATACCGATTTGAGAATAATTGTTTACCAGTACATCGCCTTAACCGTGTGTCCTCTAAACGTCACTGCCGGCACTTAATTGAATCGCTCCAAAGCCGTACCGGTTTCATCTGCTCAAAGAATTCCCGTTCCCGACACTAAGACGTGCGGTTTATTAGATGACAGCGACGTCGGTGCGGTATTTATTGATAAGATCTATCGTGCAGTTAGTGATTTAGTGACTTTCGAAGAGAAATGAAGCTAGCTGAAAATATCATCATCATTTTTTACTTAATAAAAGTAATTACCTACGCCAGATGATCAGGGACCGGATTACCGGTAAATTTTAAAGACCGTTACGATTATAACGCTATTATTTATCGTAATCTTCTATATAATTTATTAATGCATGAAGAGAAATCTTTGTACCCCTTTTTAAGCATATTGTGCGCACGGAGGAGTGTGAGATTTGGCATAGGTAAAGTTTATATAGAGAAGGATTGCAGAAAGTTAAAATTATGTTCGAATTTCGACCACTTGGTCACCAAGTTAGTCTAGTTACTATTAATATAATAAAAAAATTGTAGTTTAACTCAAAAAAACTCGTTCCATGAAGTTAGAATTTATTGTAATCGTGTAATGGAGTTTAGCTAGCCGACGCAAATTACATAATTTAAAGAATATGGTAATCCGAAAGTTTTCTGAAGTAAAATGGCAATAGACTTACAACCCGTTATATTGATGACGATCTTTGAGTATCTAAAACATGACGATGGAGGAATTGGTCTGTTTCAAATTAAATTAAACAAAGCGGACATAACAATGAGCTTAGAAAGCTTTGAGACGCAGAAAGTGCTTATTTCCTTCAAGAAATACTCGCGTCACGTCTCAGGACCGTAACAATTGTACTCCGCCATTAAATAAAAGTGCCTAATAAAACATACATAAAAGAGAAAATCTTCTTAACGGCTCTCTACAATATCGACGACAATGTAACGGGAATTCGTTGAGTTAAACAATTGCCATCGAAAGATCTGGGAACTGAGGCTAACATTCAGAGACGACAGAAACGAGTCTAAGGCTCTTACGCTTCCATCTGTCAAACTTACGAACTAATTTTGACAGATGGAAGCGTAAGTTCACGCTTAGACTCGTTTCTGTGGTCTTTGAATGTCAGCCTAAGATCCAAACTGCTGGAATCTGAGTTTCTAGCATTTTTATTCTGCGTACTTATCTACGATGAAGTCACAAGAACTTATATCTGCCAAAACTGATATTACAAGAAACGAATGAAACATTTTCATCCTTTTAAAACATAAAGTATAAAAAAGCCTCCAAAGCAAAGCCTGCAAAGCGCTTAGCTCACCTTTGTGCATATTATCTTTAAACAGTATTTTTTTTAAAACGCTTATATTAGCTTCACTTGTAAATAACTATTCATAAAAAAAAATTAAATTAAATTTGACCCACTTCCCGGTTTCCGATTGAGCTGAAATTTTGCATACACGTTTAGTTTGGATGACAAAAGCGTTTTCTTCAGTTTTTTTTTTAAACTATAATATATTCTATATTTTGGGTACAATAAAGAATAAGAATAAAAAGCAAACTTTGCTAATTATGGTATTATTCGCTAAAAAATAGGAAATAAAGTTAGCTGTTCTTGCCAGCTTATACAAACGATTATTTAAAGTCCATCTACGTAAAAAGCTTAAAATGGCCAAAATGTCAGTTAGGAGTTATTGACACTTCATCTAAACTAATATTATAAAGCGAAAAGATTTTATTTTTTGTATGTTTGTTTGTAATGGATAAACTCAAAAACTAATGGACCTATTTTAAAAATTCTTTCACCAGCAGAATGCTGCATTATCAGTGAGTAACATAGGCTATAATTTATAAAGATATCGCGCGGGCGAAGCCGCTGGCGGAAGCTAGTCCTCGATATAGTGGCATTGGTCAAATACTTCGAAGGCAATATGGCAGTATGATGAAGCAACTACTGTATTCTGCCGAACCTACACGGTAAATCACAAAGGATATTCATATTAGAAAGGGGGTCATTTCATAATTATGTACAACTTTTTCTACCACAGAAAAACGACATTGTAAGCTCCATCCGAACCAAGTTATTCGGTTGTATATAAAGCCAAAATGGGTTTATTGTACACATCATTATGAACAACTTTTAATGGGACTAACCCTGAAATCGCAAAAAGAAATCTGCTGTCCATACAAATAATAATTCAAAATTATTCGACTAAAGGTTGGGTTGGACCTGCAGGTTTTATTTCACGATTTCAGGGCCTGGGTGATTCTCCAAAAAACCTTTATCATTCATCGTCATAAATCATGCCATCCTTCCTTCCTTTGGTTGTAATTATCACATTTATGTTTGAGTTGTGATTATTCTTATATCATGGCAGTAAGGTTTGTCATAAAAACATTATGTGATTTAAACTTCTGCATTGTTAACTTTGAGGTGACGGTAATAACGTACTTAATTGATTTTTTGGAGAATCACCCGCCTCCCCTATAGGACCTATCCTATCACTGTAAAAACGTAACGGCTAGAAATAAACAAGTTAAGGCTATTTACAACCGAGTACTTGGTTCGGACTGAGCCTGCAAAGTTGCTTATTCGTGAAGAAAACAAATAACAAAATGGCGTCTTATAGGCCTTTCATATTCTTTCAAAGGACCAAAAGACTGTCCTGTCTCAATATCAAAGATTATGAATACCAATCTAAAAAGAATTCTTTGAATTAAACAGCACTTGATCTCAAGATCTAAAAACGTAAGGCTCCCATTTATCAGCATCTACCTAACATAAACTTCACTTATAGATTCCAAACCTATTTCACTTGTCAAAACGGGCCTTTTCTTTTCAAACTGGGTACAAACAAAAAGGCACTTTAACAGAAGGGGGGAAGCTATCAATTCGGTTGAGGGGGTGGATGACGTCACGGGCACCTAGAGGTAATATAACGTAGGTATAGTACTTCAGTATGTGGATGCGACCTTTGTCAACTATTCCCTGGTATTATTGCGAAAGTCCCGTCTATTTAATTCAAGTGCTTTATTTATTCTTTGGTTTACTGGTTTCCTGGTGATTCGAAAATGGAATAACGTATCGAATGAGTTTAGTTTTGTGTTATGGTGATAAGTTATGGTCATTGCGTGGTGTGACATTTATATTATTTCTTGTGTATGGGTGTAATTTGCCTGAATAAAGATGATTTTTATTTTATTTATTTATTGAAACGGTTATGGATTAAGGTGGTGCTTCTGTTATTAGATATGAATATTACCATTAGGAAGTGGCTGGCTTCCGTGAATGTCCACTTAGAAATCTCCACAATATCATGTATTGAAAACGAAGTCACTTGTTTATTCAGAAAACTACGAATCCTATTAAAAAAAATGGTGATGAAAAAGATATATAGATAATGTTGCAAAATTCCAAACATGAGTAAGACAAGCAATTCCTTTGCTTGATTTTCGAAATTCGAATGTCGTATTTTTTATTCTTCTATGCTAATTGTACTTTTTTAAATTTGATTATTCCCGCTTTTTTGCTTTTACTAATTACACACAATTTTTACGTCGAAATCAAAGTTTTTTATTATTTCATTGTACCCGCCCCGTACAGATAAGATATTATAATAATCTATACAAATAAATAGAAAAGTGTCTGTTTGTAATAAATAACAGCTTTTTACTAAATGCATATGTGAAAGTATCTTCGAAACGGCTGAACTGATTTTGACGGGACTTTCACTAGCATATAGCTGATGTTATAAGGAGTAATTTTGGCTACTTTTACTTTTAATTTAAAGAAAAATAAATTTTGTTAAATTCCATGCCGACGAAGTCGCGGGCACAGCTAGTACAATAATAAATGCAAATCTATTTAAGACCGCGTGACGTACTTACCTAATTAAACACCCTCTACCTACCTCTACCTCTACCCTAAGGTTAGAAACTCAATCAAGGTATGTTCGTTTGTTGTTTTAGGTTCCATTTCAGGTAAACCTGAACATCTCGTCACTAAGCTTGCTTAGGTCCCAAGATCCCAAGAGGGATACTTTGTATATTGGTGACGACTTTATCAGCTAAGTATAGTATGTACACACGGCAAAAGAATGAAGTCTGCAGGCTATAGAAAGTCTTGCGTCGATTTGGCCGCTCGCAAACAAAACACGAGACGAATTCAATTTGCTTTGTGTAAAAATAGTCGAGAATCTATGCAAAGTATGCCGAAATCCGATACGAGCCATGCGTATATTTAGTGACATCAGAAGCCCAATTCTCGTAATTAATTTACACTATGACTGACAGTTAACCGAACTGAGATTATATTATTTATTTATTTATTTATCACGCAAGGAAACATGGTAACAAAAATGTTACAGACATATGAGCACAATGGAACTAATTATTTCTAATGAAGTTTGTTGTAGTAGTCCCGCGACTGCTGCGAATATTTAAACTATGAATTGACAAAATATCGATAATTATTCTACTCCTCTTAAAGTTCATCTTACAGACTCATTTTAATCTCTTTTTTGACGCTTATGTATTATATGATAATACCAATTTTATTATCTGTGTCGGTTTAAAATTTTAGCAGCATACCGATTTGTCTTCAACCAACTTTCGACCTCATTACAATATAATTTACATTTAACGTTATTTGTTCTTCTTCTTTCTATATAGCAATTGAGCCGATGTCGACTATTCTGCCAGTGTCAAGTAAAATAGTTAATAAGATAAATAAGATAAAAAGTAAAGATGGTTATTGATACGCCATCTTGAGAAAACTCCAACGTTATTTGTTAGTGTAGGAGAATACCATTTCTGACATTAATTATGACATTGATACTATTATAGTTCGGAACGAGATCGGAACTATATTTTAATCATTTTAAATTATATCAGTTGGGCTTCTGAGCACTACGCTATGCTTAGCCAAGTACCTACAAGTATTGTTTGTTTAAAAAACGACGACAAAGATAATTGACCACTGAACAATAAAAATTGCTTGCTTTAACTATTTTGCCGTCTGTACGAGTACAGCAATCTCCTAGCCCGTCTGATAATATTACTGGCAAGCAACAAATATAGCACCAAATTCGATATACTACGGAAAATATCTTGAATAATCTTGATACATTCACCCTCTTTCACTCGTTCTTTCTGAAAGCGTGCCCCAGTCATTAATCTTGATCTATATCGTACCATATTATGGATATTATATACAAAGTTTGTCAGTTTCTTTTTTGTTGTTTACAACTTTTCTTTTTTAGGAAAGTAGGTATGTTGATACTGACGCTATAGCAGTTTTAGTATTTTGGGAATCGAAAAATAAAAGATGATGGTTATTTTTTTTTAATAAATCACTATCAATACATTGTAGGTACATAACCTAACCGTCAAAAACCCCCGCTCCAACTAGAAAAAGAGCTGTAACTTTTGAACGGCTGAACAGATTTTCATAAAACATAGCTTAGATGATACCCGATTAAACTAGCTTTCAATTAAAAATACTGCATTGAAATCGGTTTATCCGTTTTGGAGCTACGATGCTACAAACAGATAGGTACACAGATACAAAGATACACACTGCAAACTTATAACACCCCTCTTTTTTGTCGAGGGTTAAAAATACAAGGAACAAAGACTTGAGTTAACGTTTTACTAAATAAAGTCGAGAAACATTTTGTTGTTTTATGAAAGATTATTTTAATAATTCCTTTTCAAAACTAAAATACAACACTTTAAATACTACCTATAATTCAGAACAACAGAATATAATTCCACATCTGCAAAACCAACCCTTTTAGTTAAAAGCAGACGACAGGCCGTTTCCTATTTAATTTAATAAAATGAAGTACTTACACTAAAAGTACCAGAGCAACAAACAAAGTGCCACCCACAGAAAAGCTTGGCAACAATTAAGTAAATTAAAAATGTTAAGCAAACTAAAGACATCTTGTTTTAATTAGAACATTTTTATGAAATTTAAGATTTTGTGTTGAAAATAAAAATGTTTGTATCTTTCGTTGACTATTTCAAGATTTGTCTGCATATTTTAAGATTACAATTCGTGTGAAATGAGACTGAACTAAACACTTTTATCTATTACTAGCGGCCCGTCCCGACTTCGTTCGGGTACAAAGTAGCCGGTAGATACTTTTTAATTTTCATCAATTCTTGACCTCTTACAAAGCGTTCCCTTTCCCGAATACATCGCACCGTACATCACAACGTCGCGGTCTTTAGGTATCAACTTTCAGAGAACTTTTAATTTCTCTTAAACCATCGATCCAAATTATAAAGTGTAAAAGGCAATTCTAATCTACAGAAAGTACAGAAACCGCTTAACATTAGGTAATATTATAACATTGAATTATGTAGTAACTCTTCATAGCATAGCATAATATAAAGTATAAAACTTTAATAAAAGAAACAAATATCATTTATTTGCCACAAAAAACAAGACACACAAGAATGATAGACATAGGTAGTAAGAAGAGGACAGGTGCATAGACAGAGAAGACATTCTTAGGATGGCAACAGTGTAAAATTAAGTAGAAAACATTAAATTAATAATACCTACTCGACCCAAACGTATGGAACAACTAATAATTTTTTCGCGATTACTATGTTGATCCTATAAAGAAAGTGGTTCAGTTTGATGGTCTGATGAAACAGAAGACGAACGACATGTTGACATTGAAATTGCAACACACACATTTGTTTGTTACTATTCGTATCGGTTCAAGAGTTTAAATCGAGTTACAGTAGATAAATTATGGAGAGAACTAAACCTTATTTGAAAACCAATATAGTGCGGTCAAAGACGTCTACGGGTAATTAAATTGGATTCTTGGTACTTTAATTACAAGCGAAACACTGGTCTTTATTTTTATCTCAAAACATGACGACTGTATTATAAAGGGTAAAGCAGAGATGCATTAAAGAAGAAGAAGAAGAAAAAGAGTTTAATGGCACAACAAAAAAAAACCAATAACAAAGAAAACATATAAAATAAAAATGAGTGTGCCAAAAGGCCGCAGCTCAGCATAATGTCAGGAGTGACACTGTAGTGGTATTGTAGTTGGCCCACATTTAGCCGATGGATAACTTACGTACTGTCTTTTAGAAATTATGTGCGGAGCGCAATTGATTATCACTTGCGTTAACGGTGAAGGAAAACATCGTGAGGAAACCTGCACACCTGAGAGGGCCTGATAAAGTCCTCGATGGTGTCCGCCTACCCGCGCTAGGCCAGCGTGGTGGACTAAGGCCTAACCCTTCTGATTCTAAGAGGCCCGAGCCCAGCAGTGGGACAGTAATGGGCTGGATTTATTATTATTTATACAACGTGACATGAACCGACTCTTACAATACCTTCACGAAATAAACACGAAAAGGTAACACTTTAATATTCACACCATTTATAACTCTTTCTCATCTAAAAACACGCTCATAAATAATACCTCGCTCCGATACGAACACAGGAATAAACAAATTAGTCAGCACAGACAAATCGCGACATGTCCAAAGTTTTTACTGAGAGTAGAAACAGGAATGTGACAGTGTTATGAACTTCAAATGGGGTAGTGAAGTCTACAATAGGATGCGAATCTTGGGTAGGTATGTTGACAAATTGCGAGCAAATTTTTTTTTTTTTTTTTTTTTCAATAATATCAAACTATTGACCTAATGCAATTTGCAATGCAACGTATTGATGTAAAGAATGAAATAAATAAGGTTTATTAGTACAACACAATACATGCTTAAATCACACCATATACAATACAGAAACAGAATAGCCGGGAGTGACACAGCAATAATTGCACATTGCAGCAGGCTCACTTGCAGTTGCGCACATAAATGTAAGCTATGACATTAAATTAGCCACGCCAATTATCCTTCAAAGCTACGGTGATGCTCAGTTGGTGCAGTATATATTTTTTATTATTTTTAAATTACATTTTTTTCTATTTAATTTTACACTGTTGCCATCCTAAGAAAAATATCTTCTCTGTCTATGCACCTGTCCTCTTCTTACTACCTATGTCTATCATTCTAGTGTGTCTTGTATTTGTGGCAAATAAATGATTTTCTTTCTTTCTTTCTTAAATGGAAGCCGCATAAATGTCCATATGTCAAAATAAGACTATGTTAGGCCATTATGTTTTGCTTGAGCATTATTTCCTGCTCTCATTCCGGCCTATTTACTGGGATAACATGTTTTTTAAGTAATATTTTGCTCCGAATCACATACGGGAATAAACAAATTAGTTAGACAAATCGTGACGCATCCGAGGTTTTTATTGAGAGTTTTTTTTTATTTATTTATTTATTTAAAATGCTTCATGTACAATGTACAAAGGCGGTCTTAAGTAAATAGTAGTAAGTAGTTATACTTAAAATAATAATTTCGACACTTGGAAAAACAAACTGGCTAAAGTGCCAATAGGTAAGTAAACTTTACAGGAGCACATTTTAAAATGTATTTTTACGAGAAAATTCATGTTTTACATAATGGATAATTTTCTGTGAAACGTATATTCGAATAATTCATAATATTATGATTGAGGTACTAGAATATAGGAAATACAGAAACAGAAAATAGAAATAAATCTTTAAAGCCAATGTGCCTTTATTGGCGTTTTAGCCATTTTGCTGTTCCAGTGTCGATTTATTGTATCTAGATCAACCGTTTTGATATAGACATAAATTTTTCTATCTTTGGCTGGTACACAAACCTATTCGGCAAGACGTATGCAGAAAAAAAACATACAGATGTAAATAATATTCAATTGCCAATAACAATATATAAGCGCCGTCCTGATCGAAAAAGTAATATGTTTTCCCATCTTTTTGACATTACATACATACAACACCGAACGTTTAAGATATCTCTTTCCCACTAACTTTATTTTCATATGCTAGAAAAAGACAGAGCGATGTTTGCGTTTGATCCGTATTTTATCCAAATACGTTTTAAATTTCGAGCACGGGTAATCGAATATATTGGTGTTCAAATTCCGAATGCAGTAATTGAGTTTGCTATTTTAAATTTGAAGTAACGTCACAAATTGTGTTCTTATGAAAACAACACAGCGTTAAAATAAAAAAAATATGAATTATTTGGCTAAGCGTTATGCTTTCTGCTCAGTGTGTGTCTGTGGCGTTGGTTGAATTCCCGCACGGAAAAAATATTTGTTCGACCTAAAAAAAATTCAGTCTATGTGCAATTGCATATAAGATAATAGGTAAACTGTGGGTTGAGTCCACAGACTTTTATTATTAAAAATTGTTACTTTTATTTTCTTTTTGGATCGTGTTTTTAATTTTTTACTTTTAATTTTTTGTCTTCATTTTTTACTTCTTTTTTTTATTTGTTTTTTTACTATTTATGTGTCGTAATTTGTGTAAAAAATAAATCGTTTTTCCTTCTTTCTTTCTTTCTTAGGTTACCCACGACATAGGAAAAATCCTACAGTGAACAACATATTTTTAATCAAGATAACAAAAATGCTTCCAAGTTTTTTTTTTAATAGTATAGGCGTCAAACGAGCTTGCGGTTCACCTGATGGTAAGTGATCACCGTCGCTCATGAACATCCGCAACACCAGAGGAGTCACCGATGCTTTGCCGACCTTTTAGGATGGTGTAGGCTCTTTCCTTGTAGGTTTTTCTTATTAATTATATAATCCATGTTACAATATTTTCGTTTATACTATCTATACCTATATTACCTATATACTCGCTAAGGCACAAGGCGGTCCAGGCAACGGAAGACCGCATGGCTTGGAGGCGCGTTGTATGTGGTCGCGATCCTCATCAGTGAAGGAACGATGAAGAAGAAGATATACTCGCCAAACTTTTAAATTAGATGGCGATAAGTAATATCATCGCAACAAAACTTGACATAATTTTCAATAATTGTTTTGGCATATAAAGAAGCACATTTTGAGCACATATAAATTTGTATTTAAGTTATTTTTTATTGTATGATCTTATGATGAATACACCTTACATAATATTTATTATTTTTGAAAGGTTTTTCCACAATTTTCTCTCACCTTTTTAGGGCATTGAAAAATGGTTTTATTCCAAAAATACATTAGTCAACAACCGTGTTCGGCCATTACGGTGTCATTCCTGTCCCATACACCCATACATCAATTCTTTCAAACGCATTTTGGCAGAACCACAAAAACGGAAGTGAAGCGAAAACAGACAACATACAGGATGAATTTTAAACGTATATAAATATACGTATATTATATTTAAGCCATTCAGTTTTCGAGTTTGATTCCAAATAATCATACCTATTTATGACTTATTTTGAAAAATAAATCTCCCAAATTTTCATCTCATAAGGTGCCTAAACCGTTTCTAGACTTTAAAAATAAGTACATAGCAGGTACAGAACGACACAACTAAGAAATCGCATCGGCAAACTTCACTTCACATCATCATTTCCGAACTGAGTGCAACTTCAAGATCACGAATGTTTATTAGTACTGCAGTATAAAAAATGAATTTTCGATGACGCAATAAGTTGTAAAATTATCTAACCGAGCGACTGCCATTTCGGTTGTTCTTGTATCGTACTCAAGTAAAAAGCAAGCTACTGCAAGACAATCAACGATTGGCAGAAGTGCAGAAGCTAATATCATAAATTTTTACACGTCCACCTTTTAGATTTGAGTCTCTCCAGCTATAGCACGGTAAATATGGTAATTGTTTGTTTCTTGGTAAAAAAAATATTATAGGTTTTGTCCGTCAATTCATTGCACAAATTGTTCAAACAAGGTGTTTCACCTTTATTCAAAAGTCAGCCTGTATATGAAATCAGAATAATGCGATAATGGATTCTTGGAAAAGCATTTAGTATTGAAAGCTAATGAAACCGCAAATAGGTGATGAACTTTTGTGATAAAAAGCTTTTAATGCTTTTAACAAATAAATCTGACTGAAGTTTTCAGGACATAAACCGGACATATCTTTAACCCCCGATAAAAAACAGGGGTGGTATAAATTTGTAGTGTGTATCTGTGTGTCTGTCTGTGGCATCGTAACTCCAAAACGGATGGAGCGATTTCAGTGCAGTTTTTTTTTTAAATGAGAGCTAGTTTAATTGGGTATCATCTTAGCTATGTTTTATGAAAATCTGTTCAGCCGTCCAAAAGTTACCGCTCTTTAGAGTTGAGGGTTTTAGACGGATAGGTTATTCTTTAAATGATATAATGTCGTAGCAACATAGCTCTTTTTTAACCGACATCCAAAAAAAGAGGAGGTTCTCAATTCTATTGCATGTTTTTTTTTATTTGTTCATCGATATTATGCCTCCTGACATTATGCTGAGCTGCGGCCTTTTGGCACAATAACTCATTTTATTTTATGTTTTCTTTAAAAAAATATTTATTGTGCTTATAAACTCTTGTTCTTTCTTTCCTTCTATATTTTCGCCAAGTGTTATCCGATTTTAATAATTCTTTTTTTGTTTAAAAGAGTATTCTTCCAGGTGGTCCCATTTAAATGAGAAAATACATACTTACCAACCAATCACTATCCAATTACTTTTATTATTTAGTTATTTATTAGACCTCCTAGTGGAGGCTATTTTCGAAATAATACAAAATTGCGATTGCATTATTTTATCTCATAAAAATATATCCTCGGATAAAATTTGTATCCAATGAATCCCGAGAACGCTCCGTAAAATAAGAACGAAGGCTTGCATTTACGCATGTGAGTAAAAATGGAAGAATTTTTATTTTTATGTTCTCGGTTCATTCCTTCCGCAGTAGATAAAGCTGTAGAGTGTAAGTGGCCCAATTTATAAGGATTTTTCTTCATTTCTTTACGTCCATTTCCCCTTATCCGATAAGTGCGCGCCGCAATTGTATTTGTGAAGCATTGGATTTAGAAATTACTTTTTTGGTATAGAGGCCAATTGCAAGTACATTGATAACCACTAAGTAAATGATTTTAATTTCATTGACTAGTAACCTTAAGCAATTGGTCCCGGTTGGCATACGAATACCTTTGACAGTCGTTACGGTAGTCAGCAACGCAAAAAGTCTGACAATCGGTCTAACCTCAGGGTATCAGTGTATTGGTGCCGGACGTCAGATGACAGTCGCTCCAAACAAAATACTGATATTCAGCCTCATATGGTCAGACTGGGAGCCGACCAAGCTTTCAATAAAAAAACTGCATTGAAATCGGTCCATCCGTTTTGGAGCTACGATGCCACAGACGCTCAGATACACACTACAAACTTAGAACACCCCTCTTTTATGTCGGGGCATGCACAATAGAAGGTATTCTCGCTTATGACAAACTTTTGGATGGACAAAAACTCATGGATATTTGCGAATAGAATAGAATAGAATTTTTTCTTTATTGGAGTAACCAAGACTCAACAAGATTATTAGTAAAACTTATAACTATGCTATTAAGCACAGACACTGAACAAAAACAAGGAAAAGTACACACAGAAATCATGGTTGGTCACTGTTGTGACATCCCGTGAGAGACGGCACAACAGTGACCCACGTAAACAGTCCAGGCGACTCGCAACCATGCTTAAAACACTGTTGGAGCCGCCCCACACCCTGCGTACCAGGGAAGCGCACCTTTTACGCATTGTTGCGTAAAAGAAATCTACATGCCCATCTGCGAACATCCCTCACTGACAATGACAATGACTAGTACTTTTTATTTCTCTGACTAAATAATAATATGTTCTGCATAATTTCCACAAACAACCTTAACGAAATTGGCTTATTATCTCAGGCTATAGAAACTTTTGCCATCCAACTTCTCATTCTGGACCAAATCCTAACAATTCAAACAATTCTCGATGTACAAGGATCACCACAGTAATCCGCTTATAAATACACCCGGCGACGCCTAAAGAGTGGAAAATCCAAGATAATCTGTTGACGACATGATTCTCAAATTAGGGGACCAAGTTTTTACATTTAAATGAGTTTTTGGGCGCCCTGTTTCGTAATATTGTTGTTCAGAAAAAAATAAGCAGTTCTGTTTTTAAAACAATATGTTTCGTTTTGTTTTCGTGATGGTCTTATGAATTATGGTGCATTCTTTAACATAATATATATTGAAAATAATTGTTAAGTGTATGTGTAATCAAGTTCATTAAATGTCGAAATAAGTCGATCCTTTTCGTTGTTTAGTTTAAATTTTAGTGTTTACTGTCAGGTCGTAGTTCTCTGTAATTTTGTTATAAATAATAAAATAAATTAAATTCATTTATTTCAGACTAAGTCCATTTGGTTAGTATACAAAATCTTATTACTAATGTTAATACTTAAATCTACCAAAAATCAATAATAATTATAACACTACGCCACAGTGGCATGTAGACGTATCCAGTGCCCCAATATTGGTTATGTTATGGTATATTATGCTGTGTTACAAGTAGTTCTTGCACTGTTACATTTTAAACTGTCCTAGTATAATACTATCATGATTGAAGTGTTAACAAATGTTGGTGAAAAAAAAAAAAAAAACTACGACGTGCTATAGTGTTTCAACCTGTAGATTATGACTCCCGACTAAAGGGCCCTAATAATTCTGCTATTTCAATCATGTTTCAATCGTGTCATTATTGTCTTGAAACTGTCGGTTTTTGTAGTGTCGTTCAACCTATTTTGACTTCTATTGCGTAGGTAATTTTTTGCCCATTAATAAGTGTCGTTCTATAGATTTTGAATACTATTACCTAGGTACGCAATAGAATTCAAAATCGGTTGAACGACATTGTAAAAACCAACCATTACCAGAATATTCTGACACGATTGAAATAGCAGAATTAGGTCCCAGGTCTAGGTCCCAGATATTAATTTTGTTTTATAAAAAGAGTATCCATGGAGTTTCTTGCCAGTATCTTCTCCAGGACCAACCCACTTGGAACCGTGCGCCTAGCATCACGACGTTTTGAAAGTGTCTCCAAAGGCCCAGTTGAAATAAAAAACTTTGACTTTGACACCGGCCTCGGGTTGACATACTTTTCTGTTTCTACTATGACACTAGTTTTGTAATGTAAATCCCGGTTTATACAAAATATACAGGTGCCTTGTTGTACACAATTTTACCGATTTTATGAAATATATTAAGGGACATTGCCACTAACCCTTCCCCAAATTGCGCCACGATAAAGATAGAATCTAGGTCTCAAAAAGAACCTATAAATTCTTGGTTAAAAAAAAACTACAACACATTGTAACACACGTATAAGACTCTAAGCTTATGTAATAACTTACACAGGGAGGGTTAACGTCTCGATAGTTATTTAAAGTATAACCCACGGTCGTATCCCTTTTTAAAAGAGGTCGAATATCTATTTGTAAACTAATTTTAGATGCTTTTGACGGTTTATGTGGGCTAAACTTCAGATAAAAGGATGTTTTTTAAATAATTTTATTAGGTATACCTATTTAATATGAATATTTTTTTATAATTTTATATTAGGTATTTATGACTTTATGAGTTGTAGCAGCAGTAGATATTAATTAATCAAATTATGATGATTATAATTAAAACTTAAATTAGCTTCTTAGAAAAATTGTGTTCAATTTACAGTGCATATTACCTGTGTCTCCCTTAAGTAAACTTATTTTAATTTCTATTTACCTAAATATAAGCGATTGAGACATGAGAAAAAAAGATTTTTAAATGGTACGATATAGTGTCGACCTATAAAATCAGATTTTAATTTTCTTTTCATTTTTGGCATGAAAGACAAAATATTTAAGTAATTTTATTGCATAAGTGAGATACTGATTGAAATGGACAAGGCTAAATTAAAAAACCAAAAAATATGAGACACCTCATATACAAGTACAACCAAAATCAAATAAATTATTTTTCTTTTTTTCATAAGGAATACTTATTCATCCTCAACCGTGCAAATAATAAAATGTGCTTAAAGAAAATCAAAAAGTTTCTGTTTGTCATTCGTCGTTTATTTCACAGTCAACTTAGTTCATTTTATTTGGCGCTTTTAGTTCTAAATCCCTATATTGACTCTTTTATATTAAACCCTAAGCTTTCGACCGAAAAAAGTACTAAAAAATTTGTTTCGTTTTTTGTGATGCTTGGACTAACGAAACAAAACTATTGTGCCTGTTTTTTTGCCTTCAAAGTGCAAATAGTCTTCCATCCATTTAATAAAAATAGAATATTTACACGACAAAAATTTCATCACAAAATTGGCATAGCAACTGAGAGGCTTTTTAAGTCGATTGTCGTTTACATTCTGGATTTGAACGAAATATATTTTTCTTTTTTAATTTTGTTTCATCTGTCAATGATGCAAAAAAAATCTGTTAACAAAAAAGAACAACTTTATTGGCAAAATACAGTTGATTTTTTTTTTTTTTTGTTAACGGAAAGGAGAAATAGCGTTCTTCTTAATTATTATGCTCAGTACTTTTAAAATTAATATTAAACTTGGTCCTTTCATCCGCGACTAAAAGAATGACACAGTCAACGACTAAAAATCGACTTGCATTTATTTATTTATTTATTTCAACCAAAACTTACATCTATCATTACAGGTAGAAAACCTAATGCGATAGAGAAGCTAAACACCAAATTTACATTAAATAAAAATAAAAATAAAATACACATTCAATATAAAATAATAAAAATTACAACTGCACTACTTAGCATGACAACCAATATGGCCTTTGTGAATTCGTTCAATGCACACGAAAATAAATCAATATGTTGAGCTACTACTACTACTTGTTTCATGTTCATAACAGGTAGATACTTTTAGAAGGATACTTCTAAATCAGTGTAATTGTTGACCACGAATAACCACTTACTAAGTGTGGTTTACTATTCACAGATTTCTGGTCAAAGAACACAAAAAGAGCTGTGGACGGCTATGACGGAGACGTTTGCCTAACAGTAGGCAAATGGCATCAATAACACAATAAATCCTAGTGTTAAACGTAAAACTACTATTTCCTTTTTACAAATGAATTAACGTAAGTGAATGGGTAGTCTTTTTTGAGCGGAATGAGCGAAAAAAGCGAGCAGTTTGATAAATGACCGCTGTCAAGTGAGACGTGGACTACGCGCGTATTGTGCTGAACGATTCAGTGTTCAGTTACTGTCTTAGTATGAAACGAAGTACTATTTAATAGAGAGAATTGTGAGAGATACAATTTATAAGCGTTTTATATGAACACGCTACTGAGGTATTGAAGATTACAGCAGTCGTTGGTTGCATTTAACTTCGTTCACTTTTTATGTTTTCCTGGATACCAGAGTAAAAGTGGTGGTCAAAGTCAAGCACTGTCGAAAAAGACTTGTCAAACGAAATTGGAAAAATCATTTATTTTATTTGCTATATTTTTATTTCTATAATGGCTTTAAAATATGTACGACTCTACTAGATATATCCAGGTGTACTACATTATATATACATTATTCACATACTTCCTTTTATTATGGAAATAAATGATTTTGATAATTTTTTACTACTATTTGAATATTAATAAATTATTCGAAATCTACCTACCTACTTAATTTTAAATCATTATCGATCAATTGATCGAGCCTATCTTTCATTAAACTTAGCGATAAAATCAAGTCCCTATGTATTATTGCTGAACAACATTATTAAATCTACTGACGATAATCTAGAAAGTTTGTAACTTTAACTTACCTATAAAAATTCACCTGATCTTCATGACAACAACAAGAATTCAGCAGATTTCTACTTCACGAAACTGAATAAATTATTTACCTGTAACAAATAAATAAAATGTTAAAGTAACGAATTAAGAATTATGACGTCATATTGCATGCCACAACACTATGGCGAAGTATTATGGAGACCTTAATTAATTATTCTCTAGGAATTTATTTTTTGTAAGTAACACTACCGACTGGAGCTTCGCACGGGTTCTATTTCCCTACTATTCTTACATAAGTTTTTTTTTTTTTAAGTATTTTTTTTTTAAAAGACATTTATGCTTGAAGCATCAGTAAATAGTATAAAATAAATTCACCCGCTGCGTCTGTCTGTTTGTTCGCTAACTACTTCTTAACTATACAGCGGATTCTGATGCGGTTTACACCATGATTTGAAGCATTTCTTCTAGGTTTATATCATTATGGAATAAAGATATACCTATACTAGTTGGTCGCCCAGTGGTCGAAATTTTACCGTAATTTTAGCTTTTGGCACTCCTTCTCCACATTTTAACTTAGCCAAATATCACACTCCTCCGTGCGCTCAATATGCTTAAAAAGGAGTACAAAGTTTTCTCTTCACGTATTAATTTATAGATTCTATTATATTCTATTCTAATCAGTAAATAATTTATTACTTATAACATATTCATTTATTTTATCCGATTTGATTAGCTACATTTAAAGCTAAAGCACGTACTCTGAAATCACCTGGATAGCTTTCGGCTTTCAAATTAAATAAAACATTCACCGACCCCTAAAAGGCTCTTAAATGAAACCCACTATCAAATAGAGTAAAAGCAGGGTCTCTTAATGGCGGCTATTTTAATTATACGGAAGGACCGGCTCGAAGGCTTTCACCTTTTTTTTAATAAACCATCGTCGCCGCAACGGCTCTCAGTTTTCTGAGGGTAACGACCCGAACGGCACAGTGAAGCCTTGTAAAATTATGATTGGGTTTGGTTCCTGAATTACGAAAAATATAAAAATAATAATATAGCTCATTATACGTACAGGCGTAGTCCTAAGCCTTATTTGGTAACACAATTTTTTGTATTTAACTTTATTTATAATAATTATGTATTGTCAACTACCTCCAAAGGTGCCCAAGATACAGGCCTAGCCTAGTTTGGGACCAATGAAAGGTATTTTATATTGTAAATATTTATGAAATAAATTGAATTGAATTGAATAGGCAATATTTCCGGTCGACCATCTTTAAGACCATTTCGTTTACGCTCGAAAGAAAGAAAGAAAGAAAAGAAAGAAAATACATTTATTCAGCACGGACAGTGACAACACACGAGAGAAAAATAAAATAAAAATTAACGTAAAACCTTTAAACAAAAAATAAAAGTAAAACAGTCATCCTAATTCCTATTGCAATAAGTTGTCAAGTATGCCGAAAGGGTAGCCAGCTCAGTATTTGCAGCGTTGATTTTCAGTTGGCACCACTGCAGTGACACACGGACGAAGGCAAGGCAAAAAAGGTAAAATAAATAAATATGATGAATTAAAAATTTAAGAATTATTATTTTTAATAAAAAAAAATACCGACGTCCAAACGTTACTAACCCTAAGCAGGGCTATTGTAATTGTTGGTTTTTGCAGTGTCGTTCAACCTGTTTTGCCCAATCAACAATCCGTTTCCCACTTTTTGGTCCTTATGACTCTAAACTATTAAAAAGACATAAAAATCACATTATCAATAAAACTATTGACAACCCCAATACGTTCCGTTCACGATCTCCCGACATCAGAACTACACAATCCGTACAACCTAGTCGAGGAGTAATCCTGTTACGGCAGCCGTAGAGGAAGTTTTAAGAGCTGCACGCACCATCACTTAACTTGTTAGCTTAGCTCCTGTACTATAAATTTCACTACACCTAACTTAATTTAGTGGCACTGGGGCGATGTGGACCGAAAGTTCTGGGACTTTCAGTTAGTTTTATTTATACAAGTGGGATCGTTGATTTAAAGTGTATCTGGGTCCATAGATCTAACAAGATGAAATTTAAAAAATAATAATTGTAGTTTAACTAACTAGTCAGACTGAATAAAAACACATTTTTTTTAAATTCACTCTTTTAACCGTTCGATAGACATATTGAAGGGTATTATCTACTCATCATTATGAAAATCATTTACTACGGGACAATAAAAAAAAATTGTGTTTGTTCCGGCTAATCTCCGAAACGACTGGACCGATTTTGACGGGACTTTAACTGGCAGATAGCTGATGTTATAAGGAGTAACTTAGGCTACTTTTACGTTAAAGATTTTTTTTTTTCGTTAAATTCCCGCGGACGATGCCGCGGGCACAGCTAATAAAGAATATAAATAGTTCCATTACACTACAGTGCACTAATGAGTAAATTCTGAGCAAATTTTTCGCCAATCACCAAACGACGTTTCTATATCCAACCTTCTCTAATCTGTGGTTCCGACTCGTACACTTGAGCTCGTGAATGATCGGAATTCCGACCCAGCCCCGAGAGGGATTGAAATTTGGAATTTTTTACGGTCTCCTCAACGTAATATACCTGTGATTCATTAGGGTAAATATGTGGTGTTTATATAAAGAATCCGCTTTACGAATTTCAGTTATTTACAATGAAAATATTTTTATAGTGAAAGGGATGAGAGTTCACATACGAGGCTGAATAATCCTCACACGTTTTAAGTACAATAGGGAACTTGCATATATTTTTATTTCTAGTTAAAGTTAAAGATTAAATAAATATAGTAAAAAAACATATACAATGGCCACGATATGAGAATAACAACCAGAAATAGACACAGAAACCTTTATATGGCCTGAAAGGGAATTTTCTGCAACTAATTGAAATAAGGAGTAGGTACGTCATATATGCACAAACAATTAAAATATGTCTATTATTGGATTTTTAAAACAACTATTGGTTGCCCAGTGGTCGATATTAGACCACATATTAAACATAAATTTTAGTTTTCTGTACTCCTCCATATACAATTAATCTCACAAATGTTCATTAATGCATGTCGGACACTGCTAGTATAAAATATAATTATTTCTATTGCATATACTATAATATCACAATTTACTTACTCATGAATATCTAGGTAGGCTTTCATGTTCTAACTATTGTTAGACTTCATATTAATTATCTTCGCAATCTAATTGTAATGAAAATGAAGTGTTGTTAGCTAAATGCGTGGTATGCTTGGCGAGAAGTCTTGTGACGCATTAAGGTTTGCTCACACGTACCACAACCATACCACAACCACAACCCAACGACAACACGGGGGCTAATTTATATGAAAATGAATAGTTTAATTCACACGGACCACTTGGACAACACCGACCACATTGCAACCACAACACAAACACCAGCGAAATCGCGCACTAGTGGCCAGCCACATCGCAAACACAACGTAACCACATTGCAACTACTAGCGACAACGCAACCACATCGACATTTTGTGGTTGCCACAACGCAACTGCAGAAGCTGCAGCGACACTATTCCCACGTAACCACTGCTTAACCACTTTTTGTCGCTGCGATATGGTATTGTTGTTGTACGTGTGAAAGAACCCTTAGTGCTGGACCACAGAATCGTCAGCATGCTCAAACTGTGCGCCTGCAAAATTATGGCCTTCTCATACAAAGATTGGTGGACCAACACGTCAGATGCTACGATCTTTACAAAATCCTTTTAAGAATCAAATTATGTTTTTGTAAAATCTTAATAATAATTGTGATTATGTTCTTCAATATCTCCTTAATCAGTCAGTTTCCAGTTTATACCTAATCAGGTTATGCGGATAGACGTTATGTGAAATGACGAGTATGACAAGTACAGTTATGCCACTACAAAATATGCGTTTATATGCGAGCCAATATGGGACTAGTTCCCAGTACAGCCCAGTACCTACAAAAAATAATTGTAATAGTAAAACAAAGGTGAGTGACGTGATGGGCATGAGAGCCAAGAAAAAGTGGACGTGGGCGGGACACATTGCTAGAATGCACGCTGGCCACTGGACCAGACTATTCCTAGAGTAGAGACCTCGAGCCAACACCCGAGGGCGGGGAAGACCGCCGCAAAGCTGAGTGAACGATATTAGATGACACGGAGGTCATGACTGGATGGATCGGGCCCAAGACCGCCAGGAATAGAGGAGAAAAGAAGAGGCCTATAACCAAGATTAGATCACGAAAAGCCGCCATGATGATGAGCATGCTTAGAGCAGCATGTCAACTGTTGACGTAGAATCTATAATTATGAATAAAGCGTTTATCTGTTTATTGGGAACCAATAAGTACGATCGACTCAAAGGTCTTGCGATTTGGTCCTTGAGTCCGGATTAGCAATTCTTGGACATTGGACCTTATTTCAAACATACACATCCTATTTTCTCGTGGAAAATCTTACGTAACCGTCCTAGATAACCACAGAGGTTGTCAATAAAACTGTGTAGATCATATTTTCGCACATAAAAGATTGTTATTGCCCGTCATAAAATTAATATGTTCCACTTTATAGTAGGTAAATTGTGGCCCTTAGGGATTTTATTTTCATACTTTTTATCGCTCTCACACACCCAAGTGAGTTTTCTTTTTATTTTATTCTCTTCGTGACAATTGTTCAGTCTATTTTTGGTTCTCGTTTTACACAATGATTGGTAAAAATCTCCAATGCTCTAATTTGTGTGAGTTACGTTATTAGCTAACCCCCGACAAAAAAAGGGGTGTTATACAAAGTTTGTAATGTGTATCTGTGTATCTATCTGTGGCATCGTAGCTCTAAAACTGATGGATTGATTTCAATGCAGTTATTTTTAATTGAAAGCTAGTTTTATCGGGTATCATCTTAGCTATGTTTCATGAAAATCTGTTCAGCCGTTCAAAAGTTACAGCTCTTTTTCTAGTTGGAGTCGGGGATTTTTGACGGTTAGGTTATGCTTTGTGTAGGTACGCATCTTCTTTCTCAGTGTTTATCACTTTCCATCGCTACGACGAAACTGCCTTATAATGAAATTTTCCGTCGGCGTATTAAATGTAAACAATCTTTATTTACGAAGGCTTTGTCGGTTGAACGTCGTTGTGAATTTTTAGCCTGTGTCCCACAGGTCAATGACTTCTGCTACCTTTTTTCACCCGTCTTTGCTGTCCTTTGCTACTAATATGAGCAAGTTATTTTAGGGTATCTTTCCACCTTTCTACCTGGCGGTTATATTTAATATGTGTCTTCCTTTTTAAACACAGGACACAAGTTTAAGGACAGTACATACGCAAATACTTTTTATTTTGATGACATTGCGGCCTCCTTTTTTTAATCCCCTACAAAAAAAAGGGGTGTTATAAGTTTGTAGTGTGTATCTGTGTACCTGTGTGTCTGTCCGTGGCATCGTAGCTCCAAAATGGATTGACAGATTTCAATGCAGTATTTTTAATTGAAAGCTTGTTTAATCGAAAATCATCTTAGATGTTTCATGTAAATTTGTTGAGACGTTCAAAAGTTACAGCTCTTTTTCTAATTGGAGTCGGGGGTTTTTGACGGTTAAGTTATTTCATTTGCTTCCTTTATGGCTACTGAGCCGATTTCAACTATTCTGCCAGCGTCATGTTAAATTATTATTTGTATAGATTATTATTAATATTTCATAATATTAATAATAATCTATTCAAATAATAATTAACCCACATTTTAGTAAAGATCATTCTTTAACAAACTATTCACGATTGTGGTGTAACCTACCTACCTAATATCTATGTGATTATTCTAATTTCCATTTTGTGTGGTGTGACAAGAATGGACAGAATAAGAAATGAGTATATCAGAGGAAGTATGAAAGTGGCACCGGTGACAGAAAAGTTGAGAAGTAACCGGCTGTCGTGGTATGGGCATGTGATGAGGAGGGATGAAAATCATGTAACGAGAAGAGTTTTAAGTATGTATGTGGATGGATGTAAGAGAAGAGGCAGACCCAAGAAAAGATGGATGGATTGTGTGAAATTTGACATGGATTATAAGAACGTAAACTCTAAGATGACGTCTAAAAGAGACGAATGGAAGAAGAAAACATATTGTACCGACCCCAAATAACATGGGATAACGGCAGGAGAATGATGATATTCTAATTTCCATTTTCAGATTTTAAATTTTCGTATTTCTTGTTATTTTTGTATTTTTTTTTATTATTGCATGTTGTGCCTTAATTTTGCAACCAATATTTTTTTTTTTTTTTTTCTTTCCCATACCAATTATTGCCACGTCATAACCACTTCTCTACACGTGTCATCTCAAACAATCTTTCCATGACACTTTACAACTTCCTTTCACAATCTTTAAACAGGCGTAAAAACTTTCCTGTGATACGAGGTTATACCACCCTGAAAACTTTATCAGTATGGGTCGTAAAATTGAGCCTGTATAATTTATAACTATGTTCGTATTACATTCGCGAAGAGAATTGTATGGAGGAAGTTTGATCTTTAGGGCGTTGTAACAAGCTTCCCTAGTCCCAAATTGTCTTTAAAAAAAATGGTTTAAGTACACCATCTATAGTCTGTTGGTATATATTTTTGACGACACGGTTGGCGCAGTGGCTAAGCGATTAGCTTTCCGCGCTACGTGCCGCGGGTTCGATCCCCGCACGGAACAAATATTTGTATGATCTACAGATAGTTGTTTCGGGTCTGGTTGTGTGTGCAAGTGACATTGTATGTTTGTAAACTGTACCCTCGATACAGGAGAAATCCTAGTGAGCGGCAATGTTTAAAAAAAAAAAAGAAAAAACTATTATATCGTGAAGTGTTGCCAACCAATTCAAAATAACGTAGTTTTCTTCTCACTGACTCATCACTAGTTTAAAGATAGTTTTTATCGAGGTATAACGTTCATACAGGATCTTTTTTGCGAGGTATGATACTATACAGGCTGTTTTTTTAAACGAGGTAGGTACTTATTATAATTGTACCGATTTATGCAGAAATGATCCAATCCACACAAAACTCATTTCGAGAAAATCGACTTTAACTGCTGTGATGTTATCTATCTATTATATTAATACATGAAGAGAAAACTTTGTACCCTTTTTAAGCATATTGCGCGCGCAGATGAGTGTGAAATTTGGCATGAAGGAGTGCAGAAAGCTAAAATATGTAATATGTGTTACAAATACATTAATTATTTCATCATAGCTATGATATTTACTTACTACCCTACCCATATTTACTTTTTTATGTTTTTTTTTTTTCTACCTTCATTGTCTCTGCATCACCCTAAGCTTGTCTGGTAGAGAATGCCTACGGCATTAAGACCGCCTTTGTACATTGTACATGAAGCATTTTAAATAAATAAATAAATATTTTTTGTGTTGCCCTGGTATTCGATATTATATAATATCAGAATTGTTTCGGGTCTGGGTGTGTGTTCATGTGAGATGTATGTAATTTAAGTGCACGTTATCTAAATGACATGTCATGGCGGCAATTTACTGAAGCTGAAAACCGCGTTCATTCTGTAATTATCGAGTGATGATTTTAGGCAGTGATGATTTTGTCGTTGTCATTGCATGACGAAATTATTTTAAAATATCGATAATTTCGGACTCAACTCTAGGCACGATCCTCACACATTTATTTAACGTTGGTCACACCGATAATATTAAATTAGTAACGTTAAATTACATGGTTGGGTTGCAAAAAATTGGCCTTTAACCTTTTTCCCAGCGTATTTCACACGTGATTTCCAACTTTATTCAATAAGCACAAATTTAAGTTATATTTTAAAAAGCGTATTTTTTCTTAACGCTTAACATCTACACCGAATATCTCCATCTGTCCCCAACACACAAAATATTCATACACATTTTATTTTAAATCGCGCCAACGACTTAAAAGAACATCCTGTTGGATAATCCGTCTGACAACCAGACTGTACAATAGTGAGGATTGAGCGTGTTCCCAACACGTTTCCCGGACGAAAGGGATTAGTTTCGCCGGGGATTCTTCATCCCCATTTGGTACTTTTATTGCGGGCGCTGACTTGAACAAAATCTAGTACAAGAATGTTGTTTGGCAGGAAAATGGAAGAAGTTTCACTTTGGACGCTTTTTTCTTATAATAAACGTTGCCCCTCACTAGGCTTTCTCCTGTATCGAGGGTACAGTTTACAAACCTACATGTCACATGCACACACACTCAGACCCGGAACTATCTATAGATCATACAAATAATTGCTCTGTGCGGGGATCGAACCCGCAGCACGTAGCGTATAAAGCTAATCGCTTAGCCAATGTGCCAACCGTGTCGTCAAACTCGCTTACTCATTCACTCACTTTCGATTAAAATATAAAAGGTTTCCTTCAATTCCAATAAAACCAACAAAACACAATGTAAACTTTAAAATCGATGTTGATCAACGCTACGCGTGACCCCAGGGCTGGCCTATTCTTTGGTCAAAGAATAAGCATTGCCATTCAACGTGGCAATGCTGCCAGTCTTCTGGGCACGCTACCAATTGACAGCGATGAGGAGGAGTACTTTGACGCCTAGGTGCTTAGTTTTATATTTGTATTTATTTTATTTCATGATTTATTTATTTAACAAAAAATAGTGTACATATTTATGTTTAGGTATATAATTTATGGTTGTAAATAGTTTGATGTACTCAGCTCAATGTAGGTTGGATCGTTTTCATGTAACTACGTCCAGTTTCAGGTACATTATTATTGTACATAACGGTCTTACAAACGCCATCTGTCGAATGAACATACGTCTATGTTTGCACGATATATTGCTCAGCAGATTGCTTCACCGTACAATCAGGCAGGTGCTGTTATAACTACGCTCTGCCATCACAATGTAATGTTATTAGTACCTACATGTACATACCAAGATACCTAGCTAAGATCTATTTGATATAATCCTTTGATCACGTCTCAACATCCCGCACCTAACGGTACATCTATTATGAATACAAATCTATACTCGAATTTGACTCGAATATTATTAGAATTTATTTATTTATTTATTTATTTTTATTCAATTACTCTCTACACTTACAGTTTTCAACCAACACGTGTAGAGAGTCAATAATATTTAAAAAACATTAAAAATATTCCTTATAATATTTAATACACAGTCCAACCTTAGTGTGGAATAAGTCCACATCCGGCTGTTGAGCAGTCAGAGCATTGAGCAATGAGATAGCCTGATTAGTTGACGCATATTGTGCGGTACAGGTTCGAACTTTTGGAGTCGCAAGGAGAATGAAACCAAACGCGGCGCCTCTATAGGTCGACCACTGTAACCAAGACCCCCTCGACCGTATAAGCGCAACGCTCCCGTGGTTAGCGGGACGCGGGGCGGCGGGTGTGCACGAATATACCCGGTATACTGTGATAGATATCTAGTAATGTATAAAATTCTATGTCTTTATTAAAAACTAGTGGCCCGCCCCGACTTCGCACGGGTGCACATTTATTTATATTTAACAAAAATAATAATAATTTTGTTCTACCATCGATAGTTTTTGCAGCGCACGCGATGTAAGGAATTTTATAAGTCATTTTTTACACCTTGAGAAAAATATGTTGTATTGCATTATATGGCAATGCTGCCAGTCTTCTGGGCACGCTACCAATTGACAGCGATGAGGAGGAGTACTTTGACGCCTAGGTGATTAGTTTTATATTTGTATATTTTTTTATGTTTTATTTAATCAACAATTATTAGTCTGTGTACATATTTAAATTTAGTTGTAATTCACGAATAAATTAAAAGTTAGAACAAAAAAAATATTGAGTTCATTGGGCTATTGCACTTTCTTTTTTTTTTCCGCTTCGGCACAAGTATGTAAGGCACAGGTCTTAGGACATACGATGGGATGCAAACGCCTACAAACCACAATCATTTACACGCGTTCTAAAGATTATACGAATGGAGATGGTCACTCGCACAATCCATAGCATTCCGTGTAACGACCGATCGTGTCAGTTCACCTTCTGTCGTTTCACCACGACCTTGACCCCCAATGAGTTGTGGGTCGAAGCCGAATTTCGGACCTCGAAGCTTAAGCAGCCGCATAAATCTTAGTTACGTGACCCCTCGGTGGTACGGAGGCAATTACACCGTGTTGAGGTCCCTGTGAGAGTGAGATATGAGTGTTGAAGGTGGACTTGTACTCACCGCAACCGCTAAGTTTTTGGAGTGTTTTTGTTTAGTACACTCTAAGCCGATGAATCCGGGTCACCGACATAATAAAGAAACTAAGAATAGAAGCATAATGAAATAAAATGTATTTTATAGACCTATTTAATACTACTCAAATATATAATAATATATATAGTATAATAGTATACCCACATATTCTTTATTCTTTTAAATTATTATTTTTTTCTACTCAATTTTACACTGTTGCCATCCTAAGAAAAATGTATTCTGTCTATGCACTTGTCCTCTTCTTATTACCTATGTCTATCATTCTAGTGTGTCTTGTTTTTTGTGGCAAATAAAAGATTTTTCTTTCAAATAATACGCCTCGAGAGCTGAATATTGCATTGATAGAGGAATGCGAGAATATTCCCCAACATCGCGTCACAAACTTTGTGCCGTATACAGAATCGCATGACATCTGTATTAAATATACACGGAGGTAATACAAAGTATTAAAATGTAAGAAAATGATATAATTAAGTGTTAAACATGGATAGGCATTAAAAAAATGGTCAATTTTATTTACACCTTGGGTTAATTTTTTCACTAATAGAAAGCTATACTATCCCTGAGTTATATAGGCTATATTTTATTTTGAAAAAGAAAAGAAAAACAGCTAGTATTTAATATTTTTATTTTACAGATTACATCAATTTATTAGGCAACTAATTTCAATACTTTTATTTTCCATGCTCTAATTATTATTAAAAAAAAAATTGTGGCGGAACGAGGTATGATGTTCCTCCATTGAAAAGGGAGGATTCTCCGACCAAGCGAGGTGATAATATTACCTAGCGGCCCGAAGCTCGATGGCTGATGTCGGACAGTTGTATATGTTTTAGATACGATAATCTTTTTCGTTGCGCGATGCAGGCCTCGTAATCTGATTGGTCGAATTCATATTTGCGCGCCACTGTAGTTAGCTTGCTGCCTTGCGAGTTGTTATTCTATGCGGCGATAGGTGTCGCTACATTTTATTTTGATGCAAATAAAACGCGGTTGAAATCGCGGGCTGAACAGGTAATGTAATAAAAAAGATGAGTTAAAAGTAATCCATTCAATTCAATCTATTCTCTCAGGTTAAATTCACTTGGCTCCCATATCGATCTTTAATAAAATCCTCCCACCAAATGCATTCATTAAAATGCTTATAAAATTAAACTGCAATTTAATATTTAACGTTGCGCCGCTGAAAATACGATAATATTGGAATCCGATAGCAGAATGAAAAATATCCATAATGCAGCTTATCTCATCCATAGATAATATCCGCACAGATATTCATACGATGACATACATTATTCAGCAGATCAATCTATATACAGGGTGGAATTTTCAAAGCGTACCTGGAGAAAAAGTACTCTAAATACTGAAGACATCAAATATTTTTCAAAGGAAACATTCATTTATTTTTAAAAAGATACAAAACTGCCTTTATAGATTATTGAAAATACGCTAGCCACACCCGTGAATCAAACCGACTTAAATCCGAAAAAATAGCATTTTGTACTTTTATGGCACTAATCGATACGGTAAACATGGTAAATTAAATTACTCAAAAACCATGAAATCTAAACTTATTTTATTCGAACGAAAAAAACGAGTAAATTTACTAATTTGTTGGTCGAAATGAGCTCCATTTTTTTGGATGCACAAATTTTTTGGTAGGGTAGGGTAGGTGTAGTAGACAGGGCAGATAGTAGGGTAAGTATGGTAGATAGGCTAGGGTAGGTAGCAGTGGCGAAGGGTGACAGTTTTAAAAGGGGAAGCCGTCCCAAAAATGCCCTCAAAAATTGCTGCAATTAATGCTGCAAGGCAAAAATCCATACCATCTCTTGTAATCTATATATAGCCATGTCTGAAAGAGCTCGACCTCACTGAATAACAAGCCTTTTTTTATCAGTTAGATGAGTAAATAATATAATATTACGTTGGTCTATGCAATAACCAATTCCTAAAGGGAAGCCGATGGGAATCGGGTTGTATGGACTCTTCGCCACTGGTAGGTAGGTAGGTAGGGTAGGTAGGTGGGTAGGTGCACAGTTCTATTATTGGCGGTACGAAGTTCGCCGGGTCAGCAAGTGACAAATAAATATTTAATGGATATTACTCTTGCTTTTGCAATTTTCATTATTTTTATCAATTTTTTACAAGCCTGTAGTGTCCCGCTGTAGAGCAAAGGCCTCCCATTCACTCATTCATGGGTAATGCCCCAGAGGCAATTATGATTGCAGTAGCAGTGAGTAGGAATGTATAATTTATTTCAATTCGTTTAACGAAACTGAATAAATAATTTATTCGATTCCTATTCCTCCAACGCAAATAATAATTATAAACAAAAACAATGAAAATTCGGACCACCAACAGTTTTCTGCACATTTTTCTCTTGTAGAAAGATTAGACTATCAACATATTCACGGGGCTGACTACTCAGAGTATGCCGTACATAAATACGAGAATAAAATCCCAAATAAAAACATAGGTACAGTTTCAGAATCAGAATTATTTATTTGCCTTCAATGTAGGTACCTACAGGTTGTACATAAATAGGTAAGTTCCACTACATTCTACCTTACGGCATGCAAAATTATTACATTATAATATTGAAAAATTATTATTTAAATAACAATAATTATTATTTTTAATTATTATTACTTTTTTTTTAATTATTATTATATATATATTTTTTTTTTTTTTTTTTTTTATATTATTATTTTTTTAAAGAGAAAAAGAGAAAGATTTATTCCGGTCAAATTAGACCAAAAACTAGGGGTGAGGTTACAATAATTCACACCTGGCTGAAAATTGGTAGGACCCTTCAAAACACTATTATAAATAAAAGCATACAGTTTGACAATCACCGAATTGCATGAAAACATATCGAAGCGCATTTGTTGAGCTGAAAACGAAATAACTTTTGCTCTAGTTAGTCCACCGCGCACTGCACTCCGGGGAGGCTGTCTGTGTGTTAAAATACATTCATGCTTGTCCCATTGTACAAAACTCAGTGTCATTCGACCAAAGAGTAATGAGTTACTGGAGTTATGTGCATAATGATTGACACTCAACCGATACTCATGATTGTGGAGACAAGATAAAATTGCATTCAATATAATTATTGATATTTTCTCTGCTCATCAAAGTAATATGATTGGTAATGCTAGTATTCTCCTGGATTTTTGAAAAGAATGAAAGTAAAAGAATTTATTTGGTTGCAAAATAGAGGTGCTATATGCAATAAAAAAAAACATTAACAATAAGAAAATCAAAAATAATCATAACACAAATATAATATAAAGTATGTAGGTTAGCCATTATACCACAATCGTTCGGCCCTCATGGCTGCACCAAAAAGGTTCAGTTCAGCGTATGCCAGACATCAATGTCCGGCGCTGATTTTCAACTGAAGCCTTATGTCTGTGACAATAAAGAGATGTTATCATTTCGCCAGCCAGCATTTAACAACAGACATGATTCAGAATGGCAACTGTTATAATAATAAAAGTAGTTTGGTTTGGGATAGATTGCAACTTATATTCCGCACCGATCACCGCACGCTTATATTCCATTTGCTCACTGCTCCATGTAATTCGATGAATTGATTAATACGTGAAGAGAAAACTTTGTACCCCTTTTTAAGAATATTGCGAGCACGGAGGTGAGTGAGAATTGGCATAGTTAAAGTTTACATAAAGGAGTGCAGAAAGCTAATATTTAATGTTAGTAGCAATTAAAAAAGAAGTATAATTTTTTGTTTTAAATTTCATAAGTATTGCTGGAAATTAAGGCAAATAACACACGCTAATGATGTATCTGTAAACGCTCGCAGCTAACGTAATAGCACTTTTTTTTAAATATGCATTTATTATAGAGGTATACTCTTTGATAATAGAACCTCAATAACAATTATTATAATTATTATATCAATTATTGTAATTGGTTTCGTACCGTTTTAATAAAAGTAAATAAATAAACAATCAAACTCAAAAAAATATGAATTACGGTCAAATTTTGATCACTGGGAGACTACTTACTTAATTGCGGTGGCACCAATCGGGACAGCCCCGAATCGGTTCGAAAGGAAAATATAAACGTTCACAATATCGGATTTAATTGCATGGGTCATTAAAGCCTTTTACAACTAGTTCGCGCTATAGGACCCGTATTAACGCTGGAAACGTTTATAGGACCGTGATGTACATTAAATGTATTTAAAAGCCCGTAAAAGATTCTTCGTATAATGTTAATTTTGCGTGGTTTGGTTGGTAGGCGGATTAGTGGACGCAGTATGAATATATAAGGTCTTATTTTAATAATAAAAATGCTAAATATTTTAGGAAGTAAATCTATATAATTATGTTACAAAGACTATTTTTAACAAAATGTCAAAAGAAACATGATGTACTATCCGTGCGGATGAAGAATGGGATTATAAATGGTGGCTCATCTAGCCTGTACTGTCAGCATACACGGTACTTACAGCGACAACGACGCACATAACGTTATATCAGAAGAAATAACTATATTAAAATGTTATGTTAGTTTATCAACATTAATAAACCAACGAATAACTTTAACAATAACTATCAATCAATAACACGGAAACCTCTCAGAACCTCAGAATGCATTTATCTCACAGATTAGCGCACAGACTTGAGACTACATAAGATACTACGTATGATTGAAGTTATAACTCAAAAAACTGTTATCGCAACGCGTGAATAACGTAATTTTTTTTGTGGACGCTACCAACGTGTGTGAGTATAGACAGCGTAAGTGTGCAAGCGAGAGGTGAATAGAGAGCGACGCAATTTTTATTCCCATTCTTTATGCGCACGGGTGGTACTTGTGGTCATTTTGAATGTGATTCTCAACTAACTTGAGGGTAAACCGATGGCTGTGGGCACGATGGGTGGTGTGTACCCACATTTTGTGTAATCAACTGTCGACGAATCAATGGTGTACAGAAAAACCTAATATGGTTTATGTTTACACCTAAATGAGTCTTTGTGACATAATTATTTTTATTTTTATTATTATTGTTCAAGTTATTTACATACATAGACTAAATGTTGACGACACGGTTGGCGCAGTGGCTGAGCGATTAGCGTTCTGCGCTACGTGCCGCGGGTTCGATCCCCGCACGGAACAAATATTTGTATGATCTACAGATAGTTGTTTCGGGTCTGGTTGTATGTGCATGTGACATGTATGTTTGTAAACTGTACCCTCGATACAGGAGAAATCCTAGTGAGGGGAGCAACGTTTTAAAAAAAAAAAAAAATTACAAAAAAATTAAAAATTAAAGATAAATAAAAACAAAGAGAGAACACTTAGGCGGCGTCAAAGTACTCCTCCGCATCGCTGTCATCCGGGAACGTGCCCAGAAGACTGGCAGCATTGTCACGTTGAATGGCAATGCTAATTCTTTGGCCAAAGAAAGAGCCAGCCTGAGTGATGAGTCTTTTATGTATACTAGTGGTCGCCCTGTGGTCGAAATTCGACCGTAATTTTAGCATTCTGCATTCCTTCGCCATATAAACTTTAACTATGCCAAATCTCACACTCCTCCGTGCGCGCAATATCCTTAACAAGGGGTACAAAGTTTTCTCTTCACGTATTAGTATATAGATTTTTGTCCAAGTATTAATAAATAAATATACAACTAAAGCATAATATATCTCAATAAACATTGTGTCACACATGCCATAAATGCCAAGACCCGTTGATTACCTCAACTAATTTGTCTCAAGGGGTTGTATCAAAGGACTATTGTAATACCTTACAAATGATTCGCAATGTGGTTAGACTGGATTAATCGCATTGTTCTATGTTTGCTTCGATTTCAATGTTATTAATTATTAGAACTGTGGTCCCTTACTGTTGGCTTGTTTAGGCTCAAGTTTACCGACAACATAACAAATGTTAATTTAATATAATGATTTATCATTACTTTAATTTAATTGATTTATGAGAAATTCGATTATTTTATTAATATTAAAATATTATATTGACTATTCCGGTACCGACAGCGCTCGCGGTTGGCACAACTGACCAATGAGAACGCTTTGTTCAAAAGCCGAGTAAAAAATGGCGGGAGAAACATCAGTTGGTTGTCGTGTCAGTCCTGCGAGGACAGTCATGTTCCAGCCGTCGAGATCAGAGGACTACTCCTCTAGTTATAAGCACTGTTAATATTATGGATCATTGTCCTAATATTTTAGTTTTTTAAAGTCGGTTTTTACTTATTTTTTAATTTTATTTTATATTTCTATTTTGACCAACCCACTTGGAACCGTGCACCTAGAATCATGTTTTGAAAGTGCCTGCAAAGGCCCAGTTGAAATAAAAAACTTTGACTTTGAGTGGCAGGTTACATCGCTCAGGGGACCGAACAGCGGAGCGTGAGGTGGCCTCCATTCGATGGACATACTATAGTAAAGGTTACGAGGAAACGATAAATGCACACAGCTATGTCACTGCAAGGGTGCCAACTTAAAATCTGCGCTGGGTGTTCCTATGCCCAGCAAATGCTGAGTTGGCAACCCATTCGGTACTGGCATACCGACAGCACATTGACTTCATTACTTGTTATTTTTTCTTTTTTATGTTTGTGCATTGTGTTGTCTGAGGTCTAATTGTCTAGTCCGAATAAATGTCTTTTCTTTCTTTTATTTCTACACCCATATGAAACCATGGACAAAAATCTCTCACGTATATCCAGCAACGTCTTTAGACGTCAAAGTACTGTTATGATAAAGAATAATTAGCAAGCTCACACGCCCGCTCACGTGAAATTAAAAGCCGATAACACTAGCAATTATTATTCTGCTAACTTCTGAACGAAACGCGATTGCAACTTTGTCATACATCCAACGTTAATGCCCGTATCGCTACTGAAATTGACGTTTGAATTCAACCCCGTGAGTTGAATTGACAATTGTTTGCGTCAACGAACCGTTCGATCCCCTTTGTAGCTTTGGTTTTTAGGATGAACTAGTTCTATGCGGGACGAATTTGAACCATTTAATACCTAACTACTTTGAAGAGTTATTAGTTGAGACTACAAGCCTCAAAATCCCCTATATCATATTATTATATCATAACCTAACCATCAAAATCCCCCGACTCCAAATCGAAAAAGAGCGTTAACTTTTGAACGGCTGATCAGATTTTCATGAAACATAGCTTAGATGATTCCCGATTAAATTCGCTTTAAATTAAAAACCTGCATTTAAATCGGTACATGCGTTTTGGAGCTACGATGCCACTGACAGACACACAGATACATAGTCTTTACCTACAAACTTGTAACACCCCTCTTTTTTGTCGGGGGTTAAAAACAAGTTTATATATTAAAAGTCTTTTTAAAAAAACGAATACATATAGAACATAATATAAAATAAAATGAATTATTATGCCAAATGGCCGCAGCTCAGCATAATGTCAGGAGGCAGTGATACTGGCCACCTGACACTGGTTTTCAGCTGCAACCCACGAGTGCCATACGCTCGAAACTATCAATATTATGTACATATAACATATACCTACTACTAAATAAATACTTAGATACCTACATATTATTATAACAATTAATTAATAATAATAATAATGTTTATTTACCAGAAATATAGCAATACATTTAAGCCAACGAGCCACAAACTAAGCAAAGCAAATTACATTAATTTAATGATCAATAAAATCCTAATAAAACACAACAAGAATCAATAATAACAATAAGTTCAATATGTCCATTGTTGAAACAGTCACCCTGTATAAAGTGAGATACGACTGGTATATCGATGGTCTGGTATCATACCAGACCATCGATGTCTATAGATAAGCACTGTCATACAAAGAGAAGCTAAAAAAATGAAATGTATTTTTTGAAGACGTCAATTTCTAAATTCAACAATGTTCGAATTATATTTAAATAGAACAGCGATACATGCACTATTGGAATAGCTACTGTTATTATATATTTTTTATTCAATACACAAATTAATAATTATTTTTGTAAACGGCATTTGACTGGTGATCAACCACTCCAATTTTCTGAAAATAGAGTATCTGACACGTCTCACTTTTTTGAGTTCACTAAGCATATCTATAGACATCGATGTACCAGACGCATGTCACGTAAAGATACAACATTATAAATAATATTTATCTTATACAAATCACGTCCAATGAATTAAAAGCCCTGTCAAAACTTGTTAACACAAAGTAAAATGGCATACAAAACCTAGCCCTTCGCAGAAATTACAATTTATTTTGGAACCCAACATAAGTGGATCCAAAGGGCACTCGAATAACGGTCCAATTTAATTACGAACGATATTTATTTATAATGGGCATACGTTTTCGTTTTGCCTGTAATTTTATTTATTTATAAAGTTTTGTGAATGTGTTTAAGAGGTCGGCGGAGAATGAGCTGCCCATACAAACGCGATACCAAAATCATTTATAATTCTAGCACATTCCCACCATATAGGATTTTTTGATCATGTCTGAGCTTATAAACTAACATAAATCCTGGCAAAATATGTTACTATAAGTTTTGGAAAATTTTCGAACGTAAAAACTTCTAAATTGTTCAAATAAACCCAAAAACATAAAGTAAACGCGCTGCTATTTTAAATGGCTTATAACTTTAATAAACATGTATCACGACGTCAACATAGATAGGTACTTATATTTTACTAAACTGTAAACTTTACACCCTACCCAAAAGTTAACATCAAAAGCGGTTTAACCAAATTAATATGAATTTAAAGCAACATTTACTTACAGCTTATAAGTTACATTAATTACTTAATATGTCTATTAGGATCCCCACAGAATAACGACATATTTATGTAGACGCGACTTTTTTTGCGTCATGGACGCGACTTTCAACTGCCGCCAAAATTATTGACAACATAAAAAATATTATAGTTTAAAAAAAACTATAGAACACGCTTTAGTCATCCAAACTGAACGTGTATGCAAAATTTCAGCTCAATCGGAAACCGGGAAGTGGGTCAAATTTAACTTTCAAGATTTTCTTACATAGTTAAGTACCTACAGGTGAAGCTAATAAAAGCGTGTTAAAAATGATCATAAGAATAAAAGCGCATATAAGCTAGGCTAATGTGACGTGAATAGAATGAACCTTCATTTCATGTAAACCAGATATAGGCACTTATGAATATGTCGAGACTCTAGGTGCGCGGTTCCAAATAGTAGGTCCTATCGAGAAGAACAGGCAAGAAACTCCATTGAACTCTTTTAAAATAATAGATTACAATCTTGATTAGTACAATGTTGTGGTAAGAGCTGTGTGACTGTATGTCAGTTCGTCAAATGTCAACTAGCGATGGAAAGAAAGAAAGAAAGAAAAATCATTTATTTGCCACTAAAACAAGACACACTAGAATGATAGACATAGGTAATAAGAAGAGGGAGAGATGGGTTATAACAGTAAATTATGTTACCTGTTATCTCTGTTACTGTTACACAAAAATAACAAGATGAAATTTCTGTTATATAACAGCTTGTTATTTTCATACTACCAGATTAAAACCCACCAACGAAGTTCATAAATCTGTATAATTATGTATTAAATACTAGGTTTCTCTCTTTCTAGCAAGCGTTAATCCAGTTAGTAAGGATGAGAGCAAAACTGTTATTTAACAAAATAACAAGCAAGGTTCGTTGTGGTTGAAAGTGTCTGTTATTTGTTATAACACATTATTGGCATTGGCAGGAACAATTGTTGTCTTATTTTTTACTGTGACGATAAATACGCCCCACGGGGGTGCCTCTCACTTTGCACGGGTGCAATTTCTCTACTATTCTTAAATTCAATATGAAAGTATTATACATATAAACCGACCGGAAGAAATACTCAAAATTATGGTGAAAACTGCATCAAAATTCGTTGCGTGGTTTAGGAGGAGTTAGCGGATATACAGACAGACGCGGAAAGCGAGTTTATTTTATACGTGTAGAGATTATAATGTTACAAGCTATGGTTCCGATACCATCTGCGACCCCATCGATCATAACATCCAAGTTTTGTCGCAACTTAAACTCTTTGGACTATAAATCATCTTCGTATGACGCATTGTACATTTATGTAGTAGATATTCAACTGTTATCCACTTCGTTCTCGAGGAAATTATAATGCTCTATCTCAGTTTTCTCAAACTCAAACTCAAAATCTTTATTGCGTTCATAATTATTATGTTCATACTTTGACAAAAGGTTTGGTGCGTATCAATATGAAACCCTGTTAGGGCGCAGCAATTTTACTATAATCTATACTTATAATAAAATCGTAACGAAGCGAAAACTGTACATTAGATATTTCTTGAAAAAAAAAAAAGGCATGTGCTCTATATTCGACACTGATGCCAAAAATATAGTTTTTAGAATTTTTGTCTGTTTGTCTGTTTGTCTGTCCGAGCTTCACGGCCAAACCGCCGAACAGATCGTCATGAAATTTTAAAGTAAAATCCGTTAATAGCCTGGTCAACATATAGGGTACACATTATTACGCTATTGTCAAAGGGGGGTGAGCAATAAACCAATATGTCTGCGTACAATTATTAGTCGCTACCTATATGACGAATCCATTTGAAATGTTGGATGATTGTAGTTAATAGATCCGATTAACATTTTATATACAATAGAAATCATTTCGCTATTTTTGTTGGGAGGTAAGCAATTATTATGTTGGTATTAGTTTCGCAATTTCCCTATAAATTTAAACCTCGATGGATCCAATAAATAATCCAGTCTTTACTGGAACCAATGACTCAGAATGGCATAGTAAATAGTATCTTTATAAATAAATTAAATTAATTACTGGACGTTCGGTCATTGGCATCTTACTTTTACATATTATCATTATGTATAACACTCACTGTCATGTTCCTAAAACACAAAGCGTGATGAAATGATTCGTCAGTTGTCCCTAAACTACTAGATATATATTTTTAAACGTACTTTTTCATTTATTCTTTAGCCTTATATATTTTAATTCGTCTGTTTATACCTAGATGGCATTAGTAGTAATTTATAGGCGAGTTTTTAATTTCCAATATTTTTAAAAGCGTATTTTTTATTCATACGGCATCCAGACTCCGGTAGGCAGACTTCTATATAATAATTTAATTTGTAATGTTCAAATATTCACAATATAGGTAAGTATTTAAGAGTTTTCAAAATACTTATAGGCGTAGTGGGTTGCAGCTGAAAACCAGCGTCAGGTGGCCAGTATCACTGGCTCCTGACATTATTCTTTATATGCTTTAGTACATTATCTCAACTTATTTTATGTTTTCTTTCCTTTTCCGATTATTTTATGTTGTGCTATAAACTCTTTTACTTTTTTCCGATTTTATTGCTCATGGTTCAGAAGTAGCGTAATTTCGGAGTGTTGGAACAGCGTCTGTCGACGAAGAAGAGTTTGTCAACGTTAAGTTTTCGAGTGGGATCAAGGCTGAAATCACCGTAGAGTTCGAAATTAATCATAGCAATACCCCTGGCCTCTGGGAGTCACCCTTGACAGAGCGTTAACTTGAAAAAACCATTATGTGAAAATCAAATAAAAAGAACTATGTAACTAAAAGTGTCGGTCAGATAAATTACACATGTTGAACGATCACCGGCTGACTTAAACCGATCACTCTCAATATGGTGTAGGTATCCTACGGTGAGCATAGCACTTTTACAAATTCGCAGAGACGTTGCGTACAAAAACACAAAAAGGAGTCCGACACCAGACATCCACTATTCAGTGGTCAATTCAGTGCTTAATTATCAGCGCAGCCTTTAAAAAGTTGGCACAGTTTCCTTAGAACACTAGAGAGGCACTATCGGGTTGTCCAGCCGATGCCCATTGCAAATACATTGTGGTTGGAGAAACTTTCTTCACCAGTAATCAAGTCCGCGGTGAGTAATTTTCTGCCAGATACGATCCGATCGAACGATCATCACTTGGATCACATGAAAGTTATTTCACCGACTCTGGACCCAATTAGGCAGATGCAAGTGCAGTATGAGCAAATGAGCAAGTGGGGCTATATCGAGGAAACAGCGGTAGGTTGGAGATGTGGTATTGTCCCTCAAACGATGTCACAGCTACTGTGTTGCTCAATATGCCCCAATACCTGCACCTTGAGCCACCTCTATTTTGCCAATAATAACATCATAGAGGTGGCAAAATTTGCAGATTATACAAACCTAGGGACGTATGTACCATCGACACAAAGAAGAAGGACTAAAGTCATTTGCAATCCGGATGTAGTGGATAGATGAGTCAGCAATTTTCGTAACAGAGCTCACTGCCCAAGAAGCGCCGGACAGAATTACAATCAGATGAGATTGTTGATGCAATCAAGGCGTTGTTATGACGGTCGGCAGCAGACTCTGCACCCATTTCGTAGACAATATTCATATAATAGATTTAAATAAATAAACTTTAAATTAATTTTTCCTATTGTTTCTTAGCGGACAATCAGGTTTCGTAAACTTTAATAACAATAAAATGCAGTGTATGCAAAATTAACGTGTTCCTAGATTAATCTTTGTATGGGATGAATATCCGATAACCCACAAAATAGCGAGAAAGCGTAGTCTTAACGGTGCACGGTGGCAGAAAAAACTGTTTAGATATATTTAAACCATAAAGCTGAAGGCACGGTTTTGTCTTTTTGAGTGCCTAACCATTACCACTATAATAGATTATTTGTTTAAAATAGTCGTAAATGCGATCTGCCGTGCTCTTTGAGGTGTCTCAAGTAAAGAACGATCACCCATCCAAGTAACGTGTAGATTGTTTTCACTCCCATACGTGCTCCCCATAAAACAAGGCATTTTATTGCCCAGATCTCATATTATGTAAGTTTTTGTCAATACAAATTCTGAAAACTATGTTTCGTGACTATCATAGTTTAATCGAACATTGTCACGTGGGCAAAGCCGCGGGTACAGCTAGTACAATAATAAAAGTAGTAGTAGTAGGTAATTTCTTACATTACAATGTTAAATGTTTATAATTATTATACAGAGCAATTTTTAAGTGTTTTATTTATTATATTTATGAATTGTTAAAATACTCGCGGAATAACTGCTGACTGACTTTCAAAATGTGTGCAGATGTGATAATATAATATAATCAGCTGTCCAATACAAAACTTCAATATTACCTACTCGACCCAAATGTATGGGACAGCTGATAATTTTTTTGCGATTACGATTTTGGTCCGATAAAGAAAGTTGTTCAGTTTGATGGTCTGATTATTACCTTAGGTAATATAATCACGAATTTCCGAAACATTTACAAAAAAAAAATCTTGTCCTTCATAATCTTATTTTTTATCCACATTAAATTACATTATTCTCGCAGCTCTTACCACAACATTGTACTGATCAAAATTGTAATCTAATATTTCAAAAGAGTTTCCATGGAGTTTCTTGCCGGTTCTTCTCCATAGGACCTACTATTTGGAACCGTGCACCTAGAGTCTCGACATTTCATAAGTGCCTGTATTTGATTTACATGAAATATAGCTCTATTCTAATTCTACACGTTGTATTAATTATCTTCCCATATATATATTACAGCAGCTACATCGCGTAACCTCTAAACCTTACAAAGTCTCAACGCCTACCCAAAGAGGGCTTCAAAGGTATGAGACCAATTAACAACTTGGTCCAATAATCAAATGTTCCAATTAAAACTCGGAGAACCGTAATTTTTGGGTGGAGCACCGAAAATGACGGTAACGAGGCTACAGATGTCGTTGGCGACAGGGTAATTATCCTGTCCTTATTTCCCTGTCAGTGGTGTGAAGAGAAAACGCTGTTTTTATCCCAGGATAGATGTTTAATGAAAGGTGAATAAGATAAAATTAAGTTAGCGAATAATTTTAGCCATCCAGCGAGGTACCGCTGCCAGCCTCCTAAGCACTATGCCCCGCAGTGGTGCGCTAGAAGAGATTTTTTATTTGTATAATAAACCAGAGTATACCTAATATTTAATTACATTTGTTTAGTAATAGATTTAAGTTTTTATAGTTTTAATATTTCGTTAATTTTTTGGTCGTTAATTTGTAAATACATAAACATGAGATATAAGATAAATATATCAGATATATCTATTAGGATGAACTATAATGTCATTAGTTTTATTTAAGTATCCTTTTATAAAACTGCAATTTAAATCGGTCCATCCGTTTAGGAGCGACGATGACAGACGTACAGATACACCGATAATAACCCTCTTTTTTGTCGGGGGTTAAAAATATAGCCTCAAGGATAGTGTAGCTTTCTATTAGCGAATGAAGTTTCAGAATAGGTTCAGTAGTTCTAGAGATAACTCTCTACATACAAACAAACAAATAAACAAATGTTACCTCTTTATAATATTAATATAGAAATATACACCAAATAATATAGAAATATATACCAAAAAAGAAAACATTACATACCGAATTCTTATGAGAATGCATGCAACATGACAGAACAAAATCTCTCTGACTTTAAGGCTCTCGACAGTACCATCTAGACGGGCAACTTGCAATCTGCACGTACCATGAAGTTGTACCTGAGACTCCACTTAAGTAAGATGTAACTCTAACTTAGTGCAACTTTGAACTTAGTTTATAAGTAAATAGAGTTTAATATTAGTTGACTGTGCTATGGTAGAAACTTAGCATTATAGTAAAGACATCGGACTTCTAAGCTTAGTGATAGAATTTCATCAGATGCTGATGTGCATATAGGAAAGACAGAAAGTTTGAAAAAGTCAAAGTCAAAGATTTTTATTTCAACTGGGCCTTTGCAGGCACTTTGAAAACGGCGTGATACTAGGTAGGCGCACGGTTCCAAGTGGGTTGGTTATGGAGAAGATACTCCATGGATACTCTTTTCATAAATCAAGCTTACAATAAATGTGGCCGCGGGAACGGCCCCGGCTAAAATTCGACCTGAATTTACACAATATTACTAGAAAAAAGAAAAAAAAAGAACACCAAAGATCATAAGTATCGCTATAATTACGACATTTGACTATTTCTCCGAATCCGAGTATCAAATCGAATTCGAGCCGTTTTGAATAAGGGGGCAGAAATATATTTCGTTTGCCGCCCTCTCTCGGGCCTGCTTAGGATTACACTTATAAGCACCCTAAAAATAGCAACATGTGCTGTACCTGATAACAATCTCTATACATAACACCAGCAATTTCAAAACAAACATTCAAACAAAATCTAACTAAAATTCTCATCTCTAGTCGTTTCTACCAATTAGTATTCTCACCACGTATCGAATATAATGTATTTAATATTCAGAACTAGCCAAACGAAAGTAGACTCAAACCAAGCGTCAGAACCCTGACCCAAATTGTCACTGTTTTTTAACTTTTAATCGTATTTGTTTTAACGATACGATGCCATAGTTCTGCATTTTGAAGTACTGGGTGGATACTTTGGAATTTGGTTATTTGATTCCTGTATGTGTGTGTTTTTAACCCCCGAGATAAAGAGCGGTGTTATAAGTTTGTAGTGTGTATCTGTCTGTGACATCGTAGCTCGAAAACGGATAGATCGATTTCAATGCAGTTTATCATCTAAGCTATGTTTCACGAAAATCTGTTCAGCCGTTCAAAAGTTACAGCTCTTTTTAAAACGCTTTTATTAGCTTCACTTGTAACTATGTAAAAAAATCTTGGAAGTTAAATTTGACCCACTTCCCGGTTTCCGATTGAGCTGAAATTTTGCAAAATTGACAAAATTATTTTTGTCCTATTTTATGTGACTGAACAAAGTTGTTACGAATCACATTTTTGATATGGACTTGACTACAATTAATATAAGTACCAGCGCCTTGATAACGTAAGAAAAATCTGGCAGCCACAGCGATCAACAAACAATGCACCCCTTTCTCGCTTGTTTTCATAAGAGGATACGAGATAGCACGTTTATTTGCGACAGCAACTTTTTATATTTAGCATACGTAATCAGACGGCGGGTCATGGCTATTATTATTAGCAACTGTCAATATCCAATAATCTTGTATATCATCACCTACCCCTCATCATCTGCCTGGCCTGTATTCCAACTACGTTGGGGTCGGCTCCCAGTCTAACCAGATGCGGCTGAGTAACAGTATTTTATACAGAGCGACTGCCATCTGACCTCCGCCACCCAATTACTGGGAGACACTGATACCCTAAGGTTAGACCGGTTGTCAGAATTTTTTTGGGTTGCTGACTCCCGTAACGACTGTCAAAGGTATTCGTATGACAACCGGGACCAACTGCTTAACGTGCTATCCGAGGCACGGTGGGGTCTCGATGTTCGAAGAAATACCCTACCCCTGTCAATTATTATTGTTACCAGTGCCAAAAAACCTGAAAAATGTTAATTGTAGCTGTTCAACAATTCATGGCCAAAAATAACGACGAGAACATAAATATTTATCAGCACTCATGCATTGACATCTACCTTCAAATTCAAGCCAAAGGTCAAACCAACCCTGACCTGAATCGATAGATATTCGAATAAAACGAAATCTATGTTCAATATCAAGTGGAATCGATAAGGCTGGTAGACACGATTCTTCGGTGTAGAATTGATAAAGACGCTATAGCAACGTGGAAATCGATTTTAACTTTTTACCAATAGTCGTGTTAATGGCACAAGTTGAGATATAATTTTTATGGAGCCTTAAGTTATCAAGTTGTCAGGTTGAGGTCGGGGAAGTGTGAATTAGTTAGATGAAAGTTATGAATAAAATATGGAAGTTGGAAAGAAAGATTTGGGAATTGTAATATTGGAGTGGGGTAAGAAGAAAGTTGGTCGGGTTTTTGGCCAAGAACAGGAGAGAGCGATTATAAAAGGCTACTAAGGAATAATATACACACAAATTATTACAATTTATCTGTAGTTTTATATAATTACTAGCTGACCCGGCGAACTTCGTACCGCCAATAAAAGAACTGTGCACCTACCTACCTACTTACTCACCTACCTGCCTACCTACTATACCTACCCTTTCTCACTACCCTATCTACCATACCTACCTTTTCCTTATAATTATAACAAACACAACAAAAAAATATTCGCGAAATTGGTCCAGCCGTTTACGCGTGATGACGTGACCAAGGGAAATAGGTATTCATTTTTTATATAATATTATATAATCTATATAAGATAGATATTATAAAGAGGTATTTGCTAGAAATGACACAAGCATTAAAAAAAACATTAAACAATAAAACGGAGTAACAAAACGCGTTGATCACAAGAAGGCACTGACGTTAATAATCATGAATTGCCAGATATAATGCATAAGTTACAAGTAATTAAAATCTTTGAATCATAATTTTAGGTAGTACAAATGTATATAATCAATTTAAAAAGAAACTGGATCTGCTACTTTTTCTTGTATTTTTGTACCTTTGTACTTAAGGTACACCATTTGGCCACAGTTGTATGCAAGAAAAACGGACCCTTTATCTTAAAATCAGAAACCTACAACATAAATTGCTATCAATTTCCCATACAAATTCCCCAAACCATATACAAACCCATCCCTATCAAGATAAGCTAAGCACGATACATTCAAAACAAATGGTCCGTAAATACATAAGCGTTACCGCTGCCCAAACGCGCGTACAACGCACGTCGATCGCACTCCTAACTCGTAACTAATGATTCGTGAAGGACTGACGCTATCGACGCCAGTTAAATAAAAGTTAATTGAAATTGTTATCTAGATGATAACTCGTTACGCTTGTTATCCGTGAAGGGTGCACAGAATGAAAGAAAGAAAGAATTAATAATGAACATAATTTAATATACGTACCTCTCATTTAAGTTTGTTTTTTGGTGCATCTACCTTCATTGTGTCTGCATCACCCTAAGGTTGTCTGGTATAGAAAGCCTACGGCATTAAGACCGCCTTTGTGCATTGTACATGAAGCATTTTAAATAAATAAAATAAAGAAAATAAATTGATTTTATGCACACATGACACCAAAATCACTATAGCACGCACACACAAAACACAACAAACATAAAAAACCAGAAAATTAATATACCTACAATAAAAGAAAAAAGAAAAAAAAGGAAAAAAAACAATGCATGGAAGTGAGTATCCCTCATGTGCAAAAAAATGGGCATCGATCAGCTTGTTGTCATTGACCATGCCGTACTGTAATATGAAAAAGTTAAATAGGTTGATCAATTAACGATGATAGATACAGTTTGAATTAGGATTTTATAGATTTTTTCAACACACTTGCTCATAAAATGGCTCTAATTTCACCGCAATTAGGCACATAATGACACCTGTGGGCCGAGCACGAATGTTTTGACGTATAGTAACGTAAACGTAACCAAATTTAGAACCAAAAATACACGTTTAATCCATGATATTTTTTTGGAAATACATGCAATATTTGTAAATTTTCAGTTGCATAAAATTGAACAAAAATGCGATAGATTCATCGTATTTTTTAATCAAAATATGCTTACGTTTACTTTACCATACGTCAAAACATTCGTGCTCGGCCCTCTGTAATCAAACTGTGACTTTTTCTTTACTATTATTCACAAGTGAGTTATAGGTTCTTTTTTTAAATTGGTTGAGTTGCTTTGTTTTTAAAAAAGTTTCGAAACAAAAAAGATCGTGTTCAATAGTACAAAAACAGTTAATTATAATTTCACCAACTGCACATTTACTAATTGTTTCTCTAAATAAACTTTTTACTCACTAAATAAAATGGCTTTTTAGTATTATTTTCTTCACAAGTGTGTTGAAAAACGTTGTATGATACACGTGTGTATTGATGATTACCGTCCTCGGCTCTCTTAAGACCCTCACCTAACGGCTCGGGTCTCAATGGCGCCTCAGCGGTAATCACCAACATTACACACTTGTACCATAATGTACTATTATATTTCTTTAAATGGTACATTTACATTGCTTGCACAAGACGAATCAAGATTTTGTACTTTTGCTCCTACTTCATATTTCTCATGTATTTTATGTGTGCATAAATTTTTAATGAAATAAATAATTCTTTAAGTTTTAAGGTCACATTTATTTCTATGCTAAATAACAAGATTCAAACAAAAAACTATTTTATTTATAACGAAACTACGTCTATCGCCGACCTAAATAAAAATTAATTGAAATACCAATCTGTGTGGATGACATCCCAATGTTATCGGTACAGTGGGAATTATAGCGCTTTTGTTTTCAAATATTGCTCTAGGGTTTTATAAAATAATTTTAGTTCGCTTTATTCTGCTAACGGAGGCCGACAAAAAATCCTACCTCATAGATTTGACTGTCAAAAACAGTGAATTTGTAAATATTTAAAAAACTGGTCAGGTGTGAGTCGGACTCGCGCACGAAGAGTTCCGTACCATTAAAAAACACGTTTTTTTGGAAGCCCACTTAAATATTTATTTTATTCTGTTTTTTAGTATTTATTGTTATAGCGGCAACAGAAATACATCATCTGTGAAAATTTCAACTGTCAAACTATCACGGTTCATGAAATACAGCCTGGTGAAAGACGGACAGACAGACGGACGGATGGATAGCTGTATGGATGGAGAGTCTTAGTAATAAGGTCCCGTTTTACCCTTGGGTACGGAACCCTAAAACTGAATTTGAAAATAATTAAAAAAAAAACCGCCTTCTTCAACAAATCAACTTGTAGCAATTTGGACATTAACGGCTTTGGACTCGTTTTCGTAGCATACGTCGTAGCCGCGTAGACCATTCTGTCGTAGCAACTCTACGATACATTATATTCCGTCCGGCATGTTTTGTTACGTATATGCGCTTCAGGTATAAATTAGTTCGTTGACATAATAAATCTTGTTAATAATTTAAAAAAGTAAAAACCGACTTCAAAAAACTAAAAAGTATAAAATAATTACCTTAAAAACCTTATCAGTTTCGGAAGTCAGTGCCACTCCCAAGCTAAAGATGTAAGTATTGAAGAATTAAAGGCCCCGAATTCAGAAGCTGTTAAGATTAAAAATTTGAATTGCATTGAAATCGATCCATCCATTTTGGAGCACCGATGCCACAGACAGACACACAGGTACACACTACAAACTTATAACACCCCTCTATTTTGGTAGTGAGTAATAATTCTAAAATTACAAAACTATTAACAAATCAAATCTATAGTAATGATAACCATAATATTCATTTTTAAACATCTAAAGTAATCAAGGAGCTAAACATTTAGTACAAAAAATGGCAATTATTATAACGAAGAAAGATGAAAGGAACGTTTGCACCCCCTTAAGTGTCTTAATGTTTAATTAATTTAATAAACTAATTTTGTTTTGGCCCTCCAAGGCGTTATTTGCATTTTAATTTGCCGTTTACTTCAATTTTTTAATCTGTTATCCTAACATTTTTATATAAAAATGGGTTTGAGCATATCTGTTCGCGACATCTTTTAACTGCCAAACAGATTTTTATTTCTTTTTTAAAATACATTGTCTAATAATAATATATTTCTGTTTTTAAGAAATGTGTCAAAGACCATTACCTTTCTTCTTTACAATGATTGTCCATTACAATATATATATACATAATTCCTAAATATAAGTATTTGTTTTTATATATTTAGATAGGTATTTATTCGTACGGTATATGTAGTTCATTGTATTTGTTATCTATGTAGTTTATTTCATAGGTATTTAGTTATTGGTACCATAAGTTAAAGTGGTCTAAAGTAGTTATTTTTGTAATTTTTACACACTGTGTCTACGTGTCTATCATCCTTATTTCCAATCGCGGGACTACTGGAAGAAATTTCTTTAGAAATAAGTAGTTCCATTGTGCTCATTTGTCTGTAACATTTTTATTACCATGTTTCCTTGTGTGTACATAAATAAATAAATAAATTGTCCCTCAATAGGTTTTCTCCTGTATCGAGTTTACAGGTTTCAAACATACATCTCGCGTGTATGCACTCAGACCCGAAACAACTATCCGTAGATTATAAAAATATTTGTTCCGTGCGGGGATCGAATCTGCGGCACGGAGTGTGTGTGGCAGAGTAGCCGAGCGCGCCAGGTCATGTGGTCGAGTTCATGACCTTAGTGCTATTCATAATCATAGAGGAATAAAGCATCAATGCAAAAGGAAATATAAATAAATTTAATTAATTTTGAAAACGTATAAAACAATGTTGATATTATTTTTATTTTTTGCAAAAAAATATTTTTTGTAACTTATAGATTTACATCATAAAATATTTTTCATTATTATAATAAGACCTTATATGCGAAACAATTTTTAAAATGACTTTTAGTTTAAAAGTAATTTCAAGAAGAAAGAAAGAAAGAAAAAAGTTTTTATTTGACACAACACAAAAACAATTTTAAAGATAAAGTAACAAAAAAACATAAAAGAATAAAACATGTAAAAGAAAAAAAAAGAAAAAAAATAACAAAACCAAAACCCAAACCCGAAGAATCTAAACCCTTATTCAAATGTTCTATAAAATCGATCTTTTAAAACTTCTACTAAGTAATAGAAGAAAGTAAACTGAATAAATGTCTCTAAGACCAAAAACGTGTTACAAATTATTCTCCATATCACTTTAGTAAAAGTCAATGACCCATACCTAGCCCTTTTTTCAACAAACTAAACATTTATTCTCTATTAACTTAACAACTTTAAGATAACAAGTCCATCCAAGCTTAGGTTCCATTCTTACCCATGAAAGGTCTTCTATAAAAGCAACTTGCATGGAAAAAATATTTTTTGTAAATTGACTTCGAAGGTCAAGGTCAACGGTCAGGCTATCCTTTGAGACTCTTTAGCTTTTTTGTATGCAACCGTTGGAGCAAAATGATTGATAAAGATAAGAAAAATAATTCAAGAAAAAAGAAATGTCTATTTAAAAAAGTGGCAAGTGCGTTCGCTCTGTATTGAGTAAGGTTCCGTTGCCTTGTTCAAATAGGTACCACCGCTTTAGTTTAAAAAATAAAAAATATAGGGGGCAAACAAGCTTGCGGTTTACCTAATGGTAAGTGATCACCGCCGCCCATGAACATCCGCAACACCAGAGGAGTCACCGATGCGTTGCCGACCTTTTAGAATGGTGTAGGCTCTTTTCTTGAAGGTCCCCATGTCGTTTGTGTTCGGGAAAACCGCTGATGGTAGTTGATTCCACAGTTTCGTTGCGTGGCATAAACTGGCGCGTGAATCGTACGGTACTGGACCGTATACCGTCAAGATGGTGGGAGTGGATTTGGATTTAAAACGGGTGGTACAGTAGTGAGTCAGTGGCTAGAATTAAATCGAACAATTCCTCGGAGTGTAACCAAACATGTGTCACTTTTTTTTTGTGCGTATGTTTATGGGCTTAAAAAGTGAAATTGCGCTATCACAGTTACGACCCAGAATCTGATTAATCAATCAAATATATTTTTATTCATGTAAGTAAACTATTTTCAGGCACTTATGAATAATATAATCAAACTAGTTGCCTTGTTCCAATTTCTTATGGAGAAGAACGGGCAATTCCCTGCCTAAAATGTGTCAAAAATTAGAATTAAAATTAGTTCTTTGTAACCACGGAACCCTAAGAAATATTCGAAGGCTTATTCGAAGACTTATTTTTATAACAACCTTGGCTAAATGAGTAATGAATGTTTTGAGTCCGTTCCTTTTGTGTGTTTTTGTGTTTACGTAAAATAATGAAGTTCTTATGGAACAAATTATTTACTGGAGTTCCTTCTTCGTGACTTCGAAATTAATTGGGCATTTTATTGTTTATTCATTTGATATGCTTTTTTATATCATTTCAGCTTTCTTTTCTGTACAGAAATGTTGATATTTACGCGATTCCATCTATTAAAACTGAAAGGAACTTTCAGAAAATACCGCGTTGTAAGAAAGTTGAGACAATCCCACTAATATTTTATATGTGTTTTTTTTTTAAAGGGAATTTTTTTCCCCCGTTTTTAAGAACTCTAATAGCCTCGCGTGATTTTAATGCCATAGTATTCGCGTAAAACAGCAAGATGTGTGTTAGTGTTGTTTTGTACTAGAACAAATCTAACAACTGTAAATAAAATGTATTCAACTTAAATTAAATCGGGTGTAAAGAATACCTTTTAAAGTAAGATGAACAACACAGACTAAGCATTATTTTAAAACTTAAAAACACATCGAATTGAACTTTAAACTTTACTAGTTTTAAAATGTCTTAGTCAAAGATTATCTGTCTTAGCATAAGAAAGTCATACACATGTTGAACACGCATTTTATGTCTAAAATTCTACTAATACCTATTATACTCGTAAATGTAAAAGTTTGCATGTTTGTAAGTTTGTGAATTTGGATATTTGTTAATCAATCACAGCTTAACGGCTGGACGGATTTGGACGAAATTTGGCACACAGCTAGACCATGGCCTGAATTAGGACAAAGGATACTTTTGCTGTTCGTGGGCGACGGTGATCACTTACAATCAGTTGAACCGCAAGCTAGTTTGCCCCGTACAATATAAAAAAAACCATGTGATCATTCTCGTAAAAAAATCAAGTAAATCTGATAGCGTGTCTTCAATTCAATTCAAAATTTAATTCATCTTGCTGGCTCCATCATGACTTTACGATGATTCTGCCAATGTCAAGGTTGATTAAAACAGGAGGATGTTGAGGATGGTCGGTAAACTGGCGCAGAAGGTGTCTTCTCTGGTTGAGTAACCTAAAAAGGACATCAGAAAGAAAGAAAAATCATTTATTTGCCACAAAAAAACAAGACACACTATAATGATAGACATAGGTATGAAGAGGACAGATGCATAGCCAGAGAATGCATTTTTCTTAGGATGGCAACAGTGTAAAATTAAGTAGAAAAAAAATATTACAATATTATAAAGTAAATGTGGGTATACTGCACCGACTGAGCATCACCTTGCCTTTTGACTATTCGGTGTGTCCCGAGCTGTAGCAAATGGGTGTCGAGCTCAGCATGTGCCAGGCTATGACACCTGACGCTGATATTCTGCTGGATCCCGGTTATGACATACCGATGTCGAGCAAAGCAGTAATTAAAAGAGTTTGCGTGTGTATATTTTGTCGACTTTTGTTTGTGAAATCGAAGTAAGTATCATGTACATTCTTGTACTTATAAACGATGACATCACAACATTGAGTACACAAAACATTATTAGTAAAGAAAGGTATCCTTGAACAGACTAGAATAGAATCGAACTGATTGTCGTGACATTTAAAACCTTTACCAACCCGTCAAACATTGGCAGCCCGATTGCGTTGACACACACGATGCGATGACGTCACGTTTGTTTTGTTTGAGTAGCTTCGGCCGCCGGATGTGATTAGCCTCAAGGCTAAATCTCATACACAGGTCCTATGTGACCTTTGGGTGGGCGCGACGTTTTTGTTATAATAATATGAATATTGTTGCTGTCTACAAAACTTCTTTGTCTTGTATAGTTTATTCTTCCTGTAAGTATATTATACAAGGTGGAACAGAAATCATGTAAATATTTTAAACCATGCGCTCTACTGCTCATATAGACTGACACATAAGTAGTAACGAATAAGTAAAAAAAAAACGAATTCTCTGTATTCGCTTGACCGTTAACAGCATTCTACCTCACCGCACGGGGCATCGAACTTACCGCTCGCCTCCGGAGCACCTTTGTAAGTTCGATGACCCTCGCGGAGTACTAGAATGCCGTTAACAGTCTGTTGACTTGTTATTGTTTTTTTTTTTACTGGATCGGAAGTTAGTACATACCCAGGATGGGTCTATAATTATAAGCAGTACAGCGTGTGGTTAAAGGGATATACACGATTTTTTACAGCCTGTATATTTAGTCTTTTTATTCTTGTACGTTTACATCTAAGGGATCGAACTAGTCCTAACTCAGCATCATGCCTTTAATTCCTGAAGGGTTAGGAACAGATGTACTACTGTAAAGTAGTCATTAGTGAAACCTTTAAACGAATATATACTCGTTGAAAGGAGTAATGACTAGTTAGGAGATATCCCCTAGCTAGTCATTTCAGAAGTGTATCTCCTAGGTAGTCATTAACCGACTTCCAAAAAAGGAGGAGGTTCTCAATTCAACTGTATGATTTTTTTGTATGTTTGTTACGCAATTAGTCCGCCAATTACAGACCGATTTGGAAAATTCTTTTTTTGTTTTTGGTCCCATTAAAATTTAGTGAAGATCTGATGAAGACATTCGGAGATATACTATGGAAGTTTTGAATGAATAACAGCATATCACACGCGATTGCTCATAATAGAAAAAAAAAAGAAGCAAAATCCGACTTCAAAAAACTAAAAAGGATCATTAATTTCTTAAAAAACTTATCAGCTTCTGAAGTCGGGGCTTTAATTCTACAATGCACCTAAAAAATTATTTTATACATTTTAGTTTTTTGAAGTTACTTTTTTTTAAAGTTTATTTTAGTAATTAACCAATCCCTAAACCAATCTCCAATCTCTTCCTCGTTAAAGTATCAAAAGATCACTTCTAGTATTCCGGATCGTATTCTGTTTTTTTTTCCACCGTTCTTTTTCCATTATCGGCTCAGGACCATTACCGGATAGCTTCCGTGAAAATATTCCTTTTTCTTTCACCGTCGGCGAATCTTTTTAAAATAGGATACTGTAGTTAGGTGTAATGAAGCGGATTTGAAGGCATGTTAGCGTGTTAATTAGGTATGGTTGGTTCACTTTGGGATTTATTTTACTTTTGTTGTATGAGCGAAGTTTTATCGGGTATTTCCTTATCATAAAAGGTGATCGAGGAACTTCACGTTGAGAGCAGAAAGAGAAGTGGACTATATATTATTTACAAATATATTGGCTTGCTGCGCTGCGTGTCGCAAGTTCGATTTCCGCACGGAAATATATTTGTATGGCCTACAGGGGGGCTAAAAAGACCGCTTTAGATGAATCACAATATGATTCATATTACAAATGTCAATATATCCACTTAATTGACGACACTTAATGTCATCCGCATAAGGTTCATATTCAGTAATCATCTGTTTGACAGTTACTATGCAAATCAGTAGATGAATTGCTCAATGTGGCCTTTTTAGGTCCCCAGATAGCAGTTTTGGGTCTACGGGTGTGTGCATGTGTATAAACTGTTCAAAGGATAGAGGAGAGATCCTAGTGTAGAGTATCCACTTATCCAAAACTCAGAAAATTTATCGGTCCGAGTGACGATATTATATTCGAGCTTGGCGAGGCTGATACTGCGTCATGCTCGTGAACGGGTGCCGTCTGTCGGAACTGGTCAGCTCGTAACTGCCATGGCAATCTTATTCAGAGGAAATTCATTATTATCCCAGTCTTATTTGTATTCGCATTGAATTGCATTATTCTCGCAGTTCTTACCACAACATTGTACTGATACATATTGTAATCTATATTATTTATTTGAAAAGAGTTACCATGGAGTTTCTTGCCGGTTCTTCTCCATAGGATCTACTATTTGGAACCGTGCACCTAGAGTCTCGACATTTCATAAGTGCCTGTATTTGGTTTACATGAAATAAAGATCCTTTTGAATGTGATCCCGTCGACCAACATGGCTACAAAAGTTGAGTTTTTCTGACAGCCGGAAGTGTGCGCCACCGCCTGTTATTGTATTTTATTTACCTTTTAATTTATTTGTTGTGTATTTATCTCTAAACATATATATCTATATAGTATATTTATTTTAAAATATTTCTTAAATTTTTAAATTCATCATATTTATTTATTTTACTTTTTTGCCTTGCCTTCGTCCGTGTGTCACTGGCCTGCAGGGGTGCCAACTGAAAATCAGCGCTGGGCTCTCTGCGCCCAGCAAATGCTGAGCTGGCTACCCTTTCGGCATGGGCAATCTTGACGACACTAATCAATAGGATGACTATTTTACTTTTTTTTTTTTTTTTTTTTTTTACTTTGTTCTTTGTCTGTCTTATTTTTTATTTGTATTTTTTACTGTTTAAAGGTTTAATTAATTTTTTTATTTCTCTCTCGTGTGTTGTCAATGTCCGTGCTGAATAATATATTTTCTTTCTTTCTTTCTATTCTATTCTATATTCCAATTGGTCATCCAATTATGATAAAGTAAAAAACAAATTAAAAAAAAACTAGGGAAATAACGGCGCGGGATTATAGTAAAGTCATATTTACCGTATTGCCGCTCCGATTTTTGCTGAAGTTTTTTTATTACGTGTATGTAAAGCTCTCTTGTAGTACGGTGAATCGGGGTGAATACAAATACAAACATACTTTATTCGCAGTAAATAATGGTTTATTCTACGGTGAGTCGTGTAAGCGCCGTGTGGCGGGCGCGATCACTTTAACTGCTCGATTTGGTTTTGTTAGAAAAAAAAAGCCTAAAAAATAATAAAGCTTATCTTTTGATATAAATTTTACATGGTTTCATGATTAAATTATAGAAGGTACACGTTTCATAGCGATTTAGTATCATCTTTATGTTTTTTTTATTAATAATAATAATAATAGTTTGGACCCTGTTTCCGATGCCGGTTGGTTCCTATTTTTTATGTTTTTAAATGTATATTTTATTTTATATGTATTTAAAAATGTAAAAAGTATGGTATACCACCTCTTCTCTCTTTGACCACCAGTTCCTGGAAATCTATTATGTTATCAATTTAAACGGACCTTAAACGAGCGGAGAGGTTGATGAATAAAGGAGATAATAATTTATTTCTTTATATTTCATAGCACTTGGCCGTATGTTTAATTTTGATAAATTGTTTTTTTTTTTGCGTAATATTGATATTAAATATATTTATAGAGGTTCAAAAATCAAAACGTACTAAAACCGCCTTACGGCGTATTTATTTGAGTATACAAAGGAATGTTGCTACCTACCCATTTGGCGACACCGTGAGAACGATGGTCAGTCACAATCTGAGATTACGTGAGGACTACCAAAGTTTCAAGCACAGAATTGCTTTACTCAAAGCCCTTCTCGCTCTCGACCGAAAAAATGTCACAAAAACAAAACCCGAATTCCCAGAAACCTCCCAGCCAAGTACATCGTTCTTATCAACACTTATTGCTTGAAGCACGGCGCATATCTTCTAAGGAAATCCTTGGGCGGATTGCGTTTCCTAAAGGCGCGTCTCCACGGGCGAGCTCTTGCGACAAATCCGTTTTACTATTGCATCGCTGTAATCTACGCGAAAGAACAAAATATAATATTCTGCCGGCGTTTCGCTGCCAACTCGCAACGACTGAAGTGAAATCAAATAGTTGCACTTCATTCATAAATCCTTTAGTTACACTATTTATGAATATTCATAAATTAAGAAAGTCAGTTGCACGGTTTCCAGTCGTTGGTCCTATGGAGAAGGAAAGTTATGAAACATCAAGAAAAAAAAATTGATTATAATGTCAGCTATTTGCTGACTAATGACAGTATACTAGGGACCTAAAAAGGCCACATTGAGCAATTCATCTACGAATTTCCATAGTAACTGCCAAACAGATGGTTGCTAATTAATATGAACCTTACGCGAATGATAATAAAAGTCATCAAATAAGTAAAGAAAAAAAGAAAGAAAGAAAAGCTATTTTTTTTTTACACAAATTACGACACATAAAAATGTTAAAAAAAAAAAAAAAAAAAATACGAAGACAAAAAAAAAAGTTCAAAATTAAAAACACGTTCCAAAAAGAATACAAAATATCAATTTTTAAGTGGATAATTTGTAATTTCTAATGTGAATCTTATTATTATGATTCATTTAAATCTCGGCCTCTTTAGACCCTGCATTAAATACCACAAAACTGAAGAAACACGGCGTTTAACGTAGCATTACTTACAGCGAGACCGTGGTGTCCGTGATTTTGCCTCCAAAGATACAGGATAATTAATCCTAGTTTAGGAGACAGGGTTTCAATAAATCTGTTAACTTAAAATGACTGTGTTCCTACTTTGTATACCTTGCATTGTAACAAATGACTTATTATATACAATTTTGTGTTCCAAATTTGTTATTTAAGTTTAAGTTTCTTGTGAAATAAAAAAAATATTATTAATTATTATTTTAATGACCGACAGCCAGCCGATGTATCGCATCCCATATTCAAATTACCGTGTGCTTGCCGTGTGATTAGCTTTCTACGCTACGTGCCGCGAGTTCGATCCCCGCACGGAGCAATTATTTTTATGATCTAGGTATAGATTGTTCCGGGTCTGGGTGTGTGCATGTGACATGTATGTGTGTAAACTGTACCCTCGATACAGAAAAAATCCTAGTGAGGGGCAACGTTTTAAAAAAAAGAAAATTAAAATTGTTTCATGTGGCATGGCAATAATATCATCGCGATTCGTTCGCCAGTGGACACGGTCCTTATTACTTACTTCGTTGCTACACGGTCGAGAGACCCGAGTCTTTTTTTAGAAGGAAAATTGCAAGTCCAGTTCTTTTTTTTTTCGAAATAAGATTAAAAATGAATCGGAAGTCAGTGAATTGTAGAAACAGGTGAGCATCGGCATTTTTTTTTTCTTCTGGGCACCTCTTTATGCTTCAGGTGTAATTTAAAATCAATATATTCTTCTGTCGTGTCAGCGCAAGCCATCACATGGTGACCATAGTGGAAAGATAAGAAAGAAAGGAAAAGAAATAAAGATAACCTAACCGTCAAAAACCCCCCCTACTTCAACTAGAAAAAGAATTTGAACTTTTGAACGGCTAATCAGATTTTCATCAAACATAGTTAAGATGATGCCCGATTAAACTAGTATTCAATTTTTTTTAAACATTGAAATCTTTCCTTCCCTTTTGGAGCTACGATGCCACAGACAGATACACAGATACACACTACAAACTTAAAACACCCATCTTTTTGTCGGGGGTTTACTAGAAACTGGAAAAACATATAATAAAAAATATTGAAGGAAAGCACATGAAAAGGTTTCATTGTTGCTAAGCCTGCTGACAACAGAACATTTTGCGATACATAGATTTCAATATTGATGATCAGCTAGAGATTTCGATTTTGATGTTGGGTCTTGCGTCATTACTTCGAGTTCCACTTATGCCACAAAGAAAAATACTGAATGAATTTGAATAAATCCCTTATCGTATCCAAAGGATGTCGTATGAGACATATTCGAACACTTTAGATCCAGGATCCGGCTTAATGTGGATTCAGACAAGCCTGGATTGCTTCCAAAGATGTGCGGTATCAAAGGCCTTTTACTTTTTTGTTTTGTAAAGTCGGATTAAACTTTTGACTAATCACCGAAAAAATAAATAATTGTGTACAAGAAAACGGACAGTCAATTTACAAATTATTATATTTTTAATAATAAAATACCTAAAAAAAATAAAAAATCTTAATTGAAAATGTTATGTAATTTATTTTCAATCTTTTATCCTTCTTGAGTCGGACAAAGCGAAGCTTTCTGCACCAAATGGAGCTGCCCAACTGGGGAAGTACCTCCCTACCTTGCAGAATATCGTAGCCACTGTAAATGAGCAGTGTTATGTCCCTAATGGTGAGCAAGGTCGCCAATGCTCTTTAGGAAGCATCATGTTGGCAGTAGGGGAGTAGTAGGGTTGGTAACGCGCGAGTGATGCCCCTGGTGTTGCAAACCTCCATAGCTTACGGTAACCGTTTACCTTCAGGTGGGCCGTGTACTTGTTTGGCATCTAAGTGATATTAAAAAAAAACACTATCAAATTGATTTTATAAGTTAGTGTCATTACTTTAATAATCCTTACCATTATTATAATTGCGAAAGTAACTATCTCTCTATCTGTCTGTTTGTTACCTTATCACTACTAAACGGTTACACCGATCTTGATGAAATTCGGCAAGGAAATAATGTCCGTAATGAGGAAGGACAAAGGCCGCATTTTTTTTTACGTCGATGCTTCTCTTTTCCTCGCGGATGGGTTTGCGGGAACAGCTATATCTATAGTCTATACAATTCTGTATCTTTCGTCTAGTAACAAACATATAAGAACAAGGTAACAACGGGAAACAATACAGCTTAAATTAAAAGTAACCCTTCGAAATTCAATATAAAACCAGTGAAGATGACAGCCTTTTATATTACAAATCCAATTTAAAACATCCATTCAACGATGAATAAAACCATTTTACAATTTGTTTGATCTTCAACGTGAAGCAAACTCAATTATAGGCCATTATTACCTACCTGTCTAACTTTAAAACTCGATATGACATGTCAAAGTATAAGAACAGAAGAACCTTTGAACACAGTGGATTTCGATCGAAGCTTATTGTCTTTGCGTAGCGCCCACAAAGAGCTTTCATTTTTCAAAGGCATGGTTCAACCTGTCTACACAGAACAATGGTTCATCCTAAATCTGAAATAGTGGGATTTGTAACTGAATTTAATAACGTCTGTGCGTGATTATTAGTTTGTGTGTTTGTTAAAAAATCTACGTATTGTATTTGAACAACAACCGTCAGGACGATCTGAGTTCGAACCCGGCCCGCACCTCTGACTTTACGAATTTATGTGTGGATCGAAATTTGATTATCAATTACGTCAAACTATTATTGTAAATAAGGACACTTGCTTGTTATCGACGTGTAAACTAACTAAACGCAACATGTACGTTATATAACTTCTAATTTTCTGTAAAAGACAAGGGCATAGACTAAATACTGGCAATTCTAAATATTTTCTAACCTTTTTCAATGATGTTTGTAAGAAAGAAATGCACAGTGGTGGATTTACAAGCAGGCTGAGTAGGCTGGATTTCAATTTTCAATTTATTGTTTGTACTATGTTTATCTTTTACTGAAAACTAGTGACGAATAACTGATATTGACATTTTTTCGTATGACGGTAAGTCACTAGTATACCATAATCTATGTATTAATACGTGAAGAGAAAACTTTGTACCCCTTTTTAAGCATATTGCACGCACGAAGGAGTGTGAGATTTGGCATAGTTAAAGTTTATGTGGAGAAGGATTGCAGGAGGCTAAAATTACGGTCGAATTTCGACCACTTGGGGACCACTAGTATCTACAAATGCATGTACATGCAAACTGCTCACGTTTCGCACAAAGTAATGTAGCTTACGTTTTCACTCTATAGTTTTTATACTCTAAGGGTTAAATAATATTAAAGTTTGTATTTCACGAAAATGTTATAATGTAAACTTTTAAAAGCGTTCAATAAAAAATTTGCGTTCTTACATTATAGATAATAATATGCATTTGTCTAAACACTTAAGTGTAAATCTTTGTACTTGTAGACAAATTCACTTAAAAACTAAAAGATAAGCTAAAACTTAAACTTTACTTGAAATATTATAATAGTGGAAATCTCAATGACATTTTACAAATAGACGCGTTGCCCGCGCTCTATATTGGTAAGATGCAAGGTAAATGCCCTGCACCGACTGAGAGAATGAGCATTCAGCAGCTAATGCCACGTAACTAAACGTGTATATTCATCTTTTTCTAACAACCGACATGGCGTATGGTGGCTTTCATTTTCTTTCCCTTTCTTCGCGCACTGTATAGTTATATGTACTGCTATGTAGCTATAGTAAAGTTTACGCCATTTTGTAGTGCATTTATGTTGGTGTATTTGTAAAATGTCATTGGGAAATCTTCAGAATGTTTCTAAAATGTTTTCTGCAAGAAAATTTTAATTACGAACGATGCAGTTTGAAATGAATATTTCTTTTCCAAATATTTATGAGATCATTTCTTGTTTATTGCCATTGAATAAACAACAAGGCGCCTTTAAGCTGTAATCAAATGGCAAAATATTAAAACAATTTTTTTAATGGAATATTTAAATAACTCTGGCATGGAATGGAAGGAAAACATGGAGTAAATACATAAGCCGCTTGTTATTTGAGTTGGATTTTTAACATCAACCAAGTCAAAGCTTATTATTTCAACTGGGCCTTTGCAGGCACTTTCAAAACGTCGTGATTCTAGGTGCAAGAAACTCCATGGAACGATGCCTCTGTTGGCGCTGTATAAAATAATTTGTTATTCTTCTTCACACAATAATAATTTACATTTTGTTAACATCAATGTAAATTGTTTAAATGCGAAAATAACTGTCTCTGTCTGTTTGTTACGTTTTCACGTCTAAATGGCTGAACCGATCTTGATGAAATTTGACAAGGAAATCTCGGGCATAATGAGGAAGGACATAGGATTTTTTTAATCCCAACAATAAAGAGGGGTGTTAGAAGTTTGTACTGTGTATCTCTGTGTCTGTCTGTAGCATCGTAGCTCCAAAACGGATGGACCAATTTCAGTGCAGTTTTTTTAATCGAAAGCTAGTTTAATCGGGATGATTCTTAGCTATGTTTCATGAAAATCTATTCAGCCGTTCAAAAGTCACAATTCTTTTTCTAGTTGGAGTCCGGAGATTTTGACGGTTGTGTTAGGATATTTAAAAAATCGCTTCATCCGACACCCACGCGGGCGTAGTAAGAATCTACATATCAATACGTGAAGAGAAAACTTTGTACCCCTTTTTATGCATACTACTGCGCGCACAGAGTGAGAGATTTGGCATAGTTAAAGTGTACATAGAGAAGAAGTGCAGAAAGCTAACATTTAAGTATAATATGTGGTCGAATTTCGACCACTGGACGACCACTAGTAATGATAATTAGGAAAGGCGAGTGTTCGTTTATTTATTAACAATTTACTATCATGACAGCAGTCCGCTGCGAAATATTATACATTCTGGTTATAATTATGATGGATTAACACATAATTATCTCGCTAAGGTCGGTCGTAATGCAGTGCAGCCAACATCACAAGTGACAAGTTATTAACCTTATCATAACTAACCCTAGTTTGAACTAATATAGTATATTCGACAGTGAGTAAGTGTGTACAGCTCAGTAAGTGATCTTTATAAAATTCTATACAAAGTTATTTTTATTACACGCAAATGCCAGAAGGGTTATTGTACATTAAGAACAACTTTTAATATGGGACCAAGTCTAAAATAAATAAATCCAGCCCATTACTGTCCCACTGCTGGGCACGGGCCTCTTCTCAGAATGAGAAGGATTAGGCCTTAGTCCACCACGCTGGCCACGTGCGGGTTGGCGGACTACACACACCATCGAGAACTTTATGAGGCCTTCTCAGATGCGCAGGTTTCCTCACGATGTTTTTCCTTCACCGTTATCGCAAGTGATAATTAAATTCTAATCCGCACATGAATCCGAAAAGTCAGAGGTGCGGGCCGGGTTCGAACTCAGACCCTCCTGCACGGCAGGCAAGCGTTCAACCGCTAGGCTATCACTGATTCCCATACGTTCAATATTACTCGACTAAATATATGGAACGGCAGATTTTTTTCGCGATTTTATATTGGTCCCTTAGTTAATAGATAATGGCCTCTAAACTCTTTAAACACTGTAAAGTCCTGCCAATACATACAAAAGTTATCTATAGTCTACTAAAGGAACAATTTTTTAATACAGAATCACAAAATTATATTTCACACAAAATACAGACGCGACAACAGACAAATAACAAACTCATAACTATATCTGCCACGAACTATTATGGCGAGAGAACCGTACCCTATCTCATACCTAGACTAATTAATAAACTTGATCCATCTGTGAAAAAAAGTATCACAAAACATAACATAAAATTAAAACTTAAGAATTACTTTTTGAATGATCTCGATCATGCGACGCTCACACTACTTCACATGTTGTTTATACTTCTCAATACAATACCGGATTCCTGGACTAGCTGCGGAGTGACTAATTATAATAACTATTGCGGGTAGTGGTGTTAATATTGTATTGGTTCTTAGCTAAGTGACAATGATTGTGTTATGTTATTTTGATAGATATCATTTGTTAGTGCAGAATGTTATTCACTGCAATCGGGACAAACCCCCGTGGTTTTTAGATTGTAAGTTAGATGTTTATTTTGAAAGAAAGTTGTTATAATAAAAAATAATAAAAAAATAAAAGTTAAAGCTGTTCATATTGATGAGTCTAGTAACTCTTTCGGGTTTGCGTACCTATACTAAAAACGGTGTCCGTTGAAGCAAAACTCAGAATTCTGCGTTGCAATGGATCAACGTACATTATGTCCGTGTGGTAACTACACGGTGATCCAAAAAAAATAATATTTCGGGTGGGCGAAGCCATGGGTACAAAATAGTACAGGGGGGCTAAAAAGGCCGCTTTAGATGAATCACAATATGATTCATATTACGAATGTCAAAATATCTACTTAATTGACGATTCTTAATCTCATCCCCATAAGGTTCATATTCAGTAATCACCTGTTTGACAGTTACTGTGCAGGTCATTAGATGAATTGCTCAATGTGGCCTTTTTAGGCCCCCAGAATAAAAGCCAACACAAATACTCCTAACACTACCGATACATAACTCTCCGGGTAAAGAAAGGGTAAAGGGACTAAACAGAAAAGCTACAGAAGTTCTAGTTAAGCCTCAATTCGATTTCAAACTTGATCATACGTGGACTCCATACTTGGGTATTATAAGTTTTGTCAGAGATTATCTGTACCTTTGCACTTCTGTGCGTAACTTTGGTACCACAGAACACAGTTTTTTTTCCTTTCTTTTTTTTTCCTGCCATTCTGTATTTGGTACTTTGGGCGTCAATACATCAAAAAAACAAACAGCGCTGAGGCTGCGCTTCTACACCTTAGCAATATGCTGAACGATGACCTATTTTTGGACAGTTAAAGGATTTCTATTTTTTTTTCTTGCCACTTAAAATTTATGTTCTTTTATTTTATGGTTTTGTTTTTTTTTTTAAATGTGTCTTATTTTTTTCATTTTCGTGTGTATTATGAAACGTTCATGTGGCCAGCGAGGTCTCTCGCCCCACTAATGTCATAACCCGTCATCAGACAAAGGATAGCAAATTAGTTGTCAAACATGTAGCTCGTTAGAAACTTGCGGGTTAACCAGGGTTGCCATCGTTGCCAACCATAGAAGATTTTTCCTCGTACAATTATTTCACAAAAAATCTCGTACTTTGGCTTTTCAAAATAGATTCTCAAAAATGTGTGTTTACTTTTGTGAACTGATGATAAACCGAGTGTATCTACTTTCATTTAGTACACCCAATGTAGGCTAAAATGTAGTTTCCTATATCAAAATCTTGTACAAAATTGTTCGAGACTGATTGTGGCCTCGTACCTTGTACAGCAGACCATAAATCTCGTACTTGTACGAGGAACCTCGTACTATTGGCAACCCAGCGGTTAACATTAAGATACACCGCATGACACGAGTTCTTACATTATAATTTTTGAACGTTGTACGAAGAAGATCTACTGTCCAATCTTTTTTGTGAGTTTATCCATCGTGTCTGATTGACATTTCCTCACGTACATACATACGTCACGATATTCCAATGTATTGTTCTGGTTTTTTTTTTCAGCAGATCAAATGATAGATGTCGGTTCAAGTTCGGAATCTTATATAAGCGTTGGATCAAATCTGATCCACTTATTTGGAACGAGTGATCTTTGGGAAAATATAGTACGTAATTTTTTCTCGGAATTGCGTAGGTTTTTGCTGTATATTTTTAGACTTATGTCCGTATCCAAGGACCAACTACAGAAAAGTTATGTCCATAGATTCAAAACTATCCAATAGAATGAACAAATATTTGTGTTTTACAAGATTGAACCTGCGATTTTTAGGCTGAGATTTACGGTGCGTTCTTTGAGTGAGCTCAGACTTTATTTTAACTTTGCTAAGCTTATATGCTCAGCTTACACTTTGATTTGGAATTTATAAACACGCTGAAATTATGCTGAGCATACGTACGCTAGGACCGTCAGGCCGTAGGAAGTCAATAAACAAAATCTAAAAGGAAATTAAGAAAGTCTCAAGTCTGTGCATATTTTTTTATATACCTTCTAGTATAATTCAGTCCCATTATTGTCCCACTGCTGTTAGGCCTTAGTCCACCACGCTGGCCTTAGTGCGGGTTGGCGGACTACACACACCATCGAGAACTTTATGAGGCGCTCTCAGATGTGCAGGTTTCCTCACGGTGTTTTCCTTCACCACGCAAGTGATGATCAGATTTTGAAAGAAAATATTTAAATTAAGAAAATTTAAATTTCATTTAATTTATTATTCCATACTTCCATATTTTTGTACAGTCAGCAGCATTTTTAATTTTCCTCCTTGGTCACCCTCCTCTTGGAAATTATTCAATTAGATACTTGAGCTCCCCCTATTTAAGATAAGGTCACCCCTTTTTCATTTACATTATCGTTCGGGTCAAAATTGATAAGAACGCTTTAAATACGAGGGGTTTCATTAATAAAGTGGCTTAATTGTAAATAAATAAGGAAATTATGCCTACCAGGAATATTTGGCTTTTTCCTGGAACGTGGATTGAACTTGAAGTGGTTATAAAGTGTCTGGGACGACTTGAACATAAATACTTCATATACAGAATAAAAAATATGTAGTGCGCATAATTTGTAGAGTGCGTCAGTCTCTGTTTCTAAATGTAACCGCAGTATTGAGATAAAGTTTAAAACAAAACGAAAATTCGACTTAGTCTGGAGGACACGCATAGTTTACTAGCGCAAGCCATACAAAATTAAATTTTATTTTGTTTTGAGTGAATTTTAGTAGTGCGCTGTGCGGTTGCATTTGGGAACGGACACTGAATCAATCTGCAAATGTTGCACACTACAGAAAAAAATATCCTGTAGACAACAGTCTAGCAAATAAAGTAGACATTTGGCTTTAAGTAATGAACTTATGAAAAATAGAAATAAGTAAAGTTAGTATAATATAGTTAAGTATAATTAGTATAGTTTATGTTTTACAAATTGTGCAAAGGTCAGAGTAAATAAAGGCTATTTTATTTAATTTATTTATTTATTTAATGAACTTATGAGCGCGTCGACCACTCGGTATCCGCACGAAACGTTTCGCGTCATCCTCCAAATATCAAGAGAGAGAGTCAAAATATCTAAGTACACAATTATACTGGTCAGCTTGTAACTGCCATGGCAATCTTATTCAGAGGCAAATCATTATTATCCTATTCTTATTTTTAATTCACATTCAATTACATTATTCTCGCAGCTCATAATACAACATGGTACTGATCAAGATTGTAATCTATTATTTTAAAAGAGTTTCCATGGAGTTTCTTGCCGGCTCTTCGCCATAGGACCTACTATTTGGAACTGCGCACGTAGACTCTCGACATTTCATAAGTGCCTGTATCTGGTTTGAATGAAATAAAGATCTATTCTATTCTATACATTTGGATACTTCCTCAAAGACATTTTAGGACTGCTAATTCCAATTTGTGGAAGTAGCCTGTGATACTTCCATACATTTCTGGGATTGCTTCAAACCAATCAAAACTTATAATTGACTTTTTTGACAGTCAACATTCTAATATTAGGAGAACGTTAGTTTGTTTGCGCAAAATGTAATGTAATTTCGAAGAGTAAGGAGCAACTTTAAGTTAAAGGAAATTGCTATAAATGTTGATTCATTTCGCAAAGTGCTGAAGAAATATTTCTTGACGTTATTTCCACGATTACTCTGTATGTTCTATCCATACTAGCCTTATACATATAGTTTATATATTTATTTATAACTAGTGGTCGCTCAGTGGTCGAAATTCGACCGTAATTTTGGCTTTCTGTGCTATGTGAAGTGATTGGAAAAAACAAAAATTGGTCATAATTTTTAATCCATAAAAAATTGCACCGAAATTCTCAGGGTTAATGCATTCTCAGGGTTAAAAAAATTGGAAATGACCTTGCCCACGTCCATACGTTGATCCATACTTCCAGGGACACCCTGTATAGTGTATATATTATACATTTCTTAATACAAATTCTCGGAAAAAAAATCGTTTCACCCTCTTGTTTCAAAAGATTTTTCCTTCTCAAGTGTATCAAACGAAAGACGTATGTATATGGATTTTCTCATAAATTGTCGGAGCTCATTATGATGTTCTCGTAAAGACTTTTACCATAAATTTATTAACTATACGTACGCCACTAAAACGCACCTACTTAGTTAATATTCTTGTGAAGAGGATCATCATTAAAATTGTTATTTTTGCTTCCTATTCTAATAGGAATCGTTCTAAACTACTGATCTTCGATTTATTAGTTTTGTGGAGGAACGAGGTATGATGTTCCTCCATTGAAAAGGAAGGATCCGCCCACCAGGCTAGGTGATATTGCCTGGCCGGCCGAAGCCCGACGGTTGATGTCGGACAGTTGTATGTGTTAGATACGACATTATTTTTCCTTACGCGATGCAGGCCAATAATTAATAGTCTGAGTTTTTTTTTTGCTTTCTAATAACCACTTGAGCCATTTCTGTACACAAGTTGTAGTTTAATAACTAAAGAAACTAAAAAAAAGTAAAACTACTCATGCTCTATGAACTACAACATGTCAATATCTGCACTGCACTGTAGTCAACTCTAACTAAGCACTTACTGAAAGTTAGTGTAGTTTGAAATGTGACTAAGTGTACTCGTTAGTGTTTCGTTCAGCGTATCAGTAAATAAACAGGAAGCTATAAATATGTAACACTGACATTACTGCCATCAATGTGCCAAAATTGGTTCATAGTGTTCTGAGAAATTCGTAAACAAAGATACACATGCATGCCTAGAAGGAAAAAATAAATAAAAGAAAAAAACATACATTTATTAGACATCACAAAAACCAACACAAAATAAAATAAAACTTCAATAAAAATTACTACGCACACAGAAAGGATAAGACATAAACAGCAAAGAAGTACAACAACAATAATCGACGGTATCAGGCTACCGATAGTTCGTGCGCTGCGTGGCAGGCTCGGTGTGGTAATGCGTGTCTAATAGGCCTCAGCTCAGCACATTGCTGCATGTAACTGCAGCGCTGATTTTCAGCTGAAGGCTTCCGTTGATCTCTCCAACAATATCACCTCTGTTTCTCAATGATACACGTTTATACATTGAATAGAGAAATCTCCTTAGAATTCGGTTCAGGAATTTATAAAGAATAATCGACGAATAATAGACATCATAAGACACTTAATTGTGGAGGAAGTATTCGATTCTGCGAACAGAGATCGCCGTAGTTCGGTTGGTAAGAGCAGCTTGTGTATTGAACCCATAAATATATATTTATGTATATGTATTAGTATATTATTTTATATTATTATTATTGTTTTATATTTGTGTATTTTTTGTATGGGCCAAGTTGCCTGAAATAAACAAAATATTATTATTCCCTTTAATCAATTTTTTACGTACTTTTAGATATTTTTAAATAATTTTACAATAAAAAAACAAAAAAACATTTAAAAATATAAAAGAGTAGTAGTAGCCCACCGGTATCGGGAACAGGGTCCAAGCTACCAGTGGCTAGGGCTCCAGAGAGAGGAACCTCCTCACAATGCGTGCCGTGTCGAGGAGTACCGCTTTCTGTATCAAGCCCTTGATCCAGCCCCCCAACGAGAGCCTCATAAGATGTTGGTCGAGGCTCTTGGCTATTAAGCCATTGGCCGTAACGACGATTGGCACTCGACTGCTGAGTCCACATCCCACATGTAGATTAATATTATTTATTAATAAAATTGTACATCCTAGAAGTTTATCATTGAACCAGAAGGTCACAGGTTAGAGTCGTGCTCGAGGTCAAATTTAAATTTCCACAAAAAATTATATTAAAAAGAAAGCTGCATAAAGACAGGTCTTTAACACTTAAAATGTAAAGCTAAGCTCAAAGCTAAAGAGTGGAAAATATTGTACTAGCTAATAGCGCCAGTAGAATAAAGAGACTTTTATAATGAAGTGTTCTCCATTCTTCGTCCGGTAAATGACTCCTCGTTATAAGTAGTTAAAATAAAACTACAGGCTTGAGATATTTTAGTGGTGCATTAAAATGTCAAGGCATTTTTAGGAGGTAAAATTCATTTGTGTTATTGCAAACATCATGAAATATAATTAAAGGGAGAAGTTGTTACATAAAAAAAAAATAACAAGAACTTTCTTAGTCTATGAGTACTGAGGTCGTGGCGAATAAAAAAATAAAAAAATATACAGCCCATTACTGTCCCACTGCTGGGGACGGGCCTCTTCTCTAATGAGAAGGGTTAGGCCGTAGTCCACCACGCTGGCCTAGTGTGGGTTACTGGACTACACACACCATTGAGAACTTTATGAGGCCCTATCAGATGTGCTTCCTCACGATGTTTTCAATTTAACAAAATAATACGCCAGCAATTTCCAACACGACAATAATTGAAATAGCTGGCCAGTTTTTTTTTCCTTTATCTGTTCTACACGTGTAAATAAAAATAACTTTGGTTAGAATACGTTGGTGACTTTTTAAACTTTGCTTAGAGATCATTATGTGTAAAATTATGAAATTTTTAATTAGTTCGTGTGGCTAAACTACTGATTGGATTTGATTGATTTTTTGTGTACGGTCACAGAACGTGGCACTAAGTACTTGGTTTCATCATCTGCGGCAACCTGTACCTCTACCATGAGTTTTCCGTGCCGTCTAACGTTCACGTTCACATGCAATATTTGTATGGGAATTTTTTCAGCGCCTCTAGCGGTATAAATAGTGAACTAAAGTCACTATACAAATATTTCATGTGAACGTGAACGTTAGACGGCACGGAAAACTCATGGTAGAGGTACAGACTCTACATATGTAGAGACTTATCGCTACACAAGACACGTTCGAACAAGTAAAGGAAAAACTGCAAACGTCGCAGCCGTAAAGTTAAATCTCTACTGGGTCAGATATTTCTAACCGATTTCCTTGCAAGTTTTCAACTAGCAACTCTTTGTTATGAATACAAACTAGTAGTGGCGTTTGTTTGCGATTTCTAAAAGATGTTTGGATTGGCCGTGGTTCGCGGTTTTCATATAAAATATGGAACGACCTAGAAAAACGCATGGAACTAGCAAATATTTACATTGAATGGGATTGACATAGATAGATCAGGTTACTGCTTCGCTGTCCTTACATGTGAAATTGACGTTTTTTTATGGAAAAATAAAAACTATTTTTTTAAATGAAATTATAATATAATATGAAATCAGTCAAAGTATGCACCATTGTTATCTATGTACTTTCGCCATTTCGTAGGTAGCTCATTGATTCCTTTGTTGAAAAAATTGTGGGTGCGAGAATCAATAAAATCTATGAATGCGATTTTGACTTCCTCATCGGATTTGAATTTTTTTCCTTGCAAGAAATTGTCCAGATTCCGGAAAAAGTGGTATGTTGGAGCAAGGTCCGGGGAGTATGGGTGTCGGAGATATTCCAATTGCAGCTCCTCTAATTTTTACTACATAAGTGCCTGTATTTGTAAACCAAATACAGGCACTTATGAAATGTCGAGACTCTAGGTGCGCGGTTCCAAATAGTAGGTCCTATGGAGAAGAACCGGCAAGGAACTACATGGAAACTCTTTTAAAATAATAGATTACAATCTTGATTAGTACAACGTCAACGTAAGAGCTGCGATATAATGTAATTTAATGTGATAAAATAAGAATAGATTAATAAAGATTTGCCTCTGAATAAGAATGCCATGGCAGTTACAAGCTGACCACTAACCAGTCCCGACAGACTGCACCCGTTCACGTATTATCGATATAACGCAGCTATGTGATCAGCCTTAATATAGTTTGATTCCACATCGTTTATATCGAACCTTATAAATAAAGTTCTTTTAAAAAACTACACTCACTTCAAAGCTTCGTTAGTCACGACAAAAATAATACAATAGGTCAAAAGATAAAATGAGACGAAAGATATCACGTACTTTGAGTAAGCACGTTTTTAGATGAACGTGACGAATCCTATAATTTTAAACCTTTTTGACCTTTTTGTACAAAAAATATATTTAAAGCCTTAGTCTGGGCTAAGAATATATTTCAATTTGAGGGGACAGATGCGCGCACGGCGCGCGCAGTGCAAATATTACAAAATAATTAATTTCTCGAAAACTACAAAATATCGTAGAACATACATGGGGGCTTCAATCGATGAGTATTAGTGTCCCCTGACCACAGACCTTCGCTGATACAGGTTTCCTGGGACACCCTGTGTAGATAATCGAGATTATAATGATACAAAACAACAATGCACCACCTCATCTATTACCACAGATAATACATGGCAATGTTTGAATTTGCTTAGTCAACTAGGCTGTACGCTTCGATTCCTTTGTTATCCAAAATGGCTGACACCTGTCAATGGCATTGGCGCCAATTCCGATTTATTACTAAAAGCAGGAAAATCACGTCGTAGTCATTGTAATATTACAAAATAGAATCGTCAAAACAATTTACGTAAAATGTCATTCATTATTCTTTAACATTTTGTGAATCATTGTACTATTAATTTGCTGAGTAATATTGTTTTATTTACTTGCGAGTTTGAAGAAAGTTAGCTCATGGAATTGCTTGTTTGCTTGAGTACAGTTCATGTTATTACTTCAGTCCTTGCGAGACGTCATGAGTTTTGCGTTTGAGTGAAGGGATCTTCGCATGCACACACGAATACAGTTGGGAAAACAAGTGCCCTTAACCTTATCTATCTGTATCAACGCCATGGATGTGAAAAAATATCACGCAAGTACGGGCTTGCGATAAGAAAATTGAATGCATAGACATTATTTGGGCTTGCGTAATCCTTCTTCGGCAGTATCTTCAATTTCCTAATTTCTAATTTGACGACACGGTTGGCGCAGTGGCTAAGCGATTAGCCTTCTGCGCTACGTACCGCGGGTTCGATTCCCGCACGGAACAAATATTTGTATGATCTACAGATAGTTGTTTCGGGTCTCGTTGTGTGTGCATGTGACATGTATGTTTGTAAACTGTACCCTCGATACAGGAGAAATCCTAGTGAGGGGCTTTTTTAAAAAAAAAAAAAGAAACACTCTTATAATAAAAGACAAGATTTTTTTAAGTTTAAGTTTTTTCTTTCTTATTTCTTCAGTTTAGCGCTTGTTAATATAATTTAAGTAAATTGTAGAATGGCAAATATTATACACAAGCCCCTCAGTAGAGGGCTAGCCCGGACGAGTGGACCAATCCGTTTTCTCCATCATTTGTCTCCTTGACAAAAGACAAAACGAAATATCGAGAGATCTAAATTTTCTGTATAGAATAGTTTATAAAGACACGTATAATTTATGTTTATAATTGGATTATAGATTATAATTGTTTATAATTTATAATTGGACTTTATAATATTACCATTGTTTTAACGCAATACGCACAAGATAGCTCGCTCGCGTTATTTTATGCAGCCAATTTGATTACCTTAATAGAACTCGTCCTTGTTATACAATGAACCTCAGAGGTGATCTTTTACTTGAATAGATTATAGATTTGAGACTGTCATCTCATACAAATAAGTAAAAATATAGACCTTAACATGTAGTAAACCTACAATGTAAGTAAGTACTAACATGATACACGATTCAGCTCAAAGCCTGACAAAAGAACAAACAGTCGGCGACACCTTCACGCCGACACAAACGGCGCTCGGTAGATACACAAGTCAATGCACGCAACTAGGTCACAACGTTTAGGGCTGTCATGCATGAGAAATTATGTCAATAATAATTGTTACTAGTGGTCGCCCAGTGGTCGACATGCAACCACATATTAATATATAAATTGTAGCTGTCTGCACTCCTCCATATAAACTTTAACTATGCCAAATCTCCCACTCCTCCGTGCGCGCAATATGCGTAAAAAGGGGTATAAAGTTTTCTTCACACACATAATATAATAAGGTTTTAATTTAATAATGCAAAATATTTTAGGTGATAAAACGATAGGTGGCAAAGAATCTTTTATGCAAAAATAAAATAAAAATAATATCAACAATTTATTATACGTTTTCAAAATTAATTAAATTATTTGATGATTCGGTTTGCATAAAACCTTTATTCCTCTATCATTATAAATGCCACTAAGGTCATGAACTCGGCCACATGATCTGGTGGGCTCGGCTACTCTGCCACACACACGCATCGCGCCACCACGCCGCCTGATCTGATTGTCTACATATTTTTTTTAGCTTTAATTGGAGATTTGAAATAAATTCTATACCATTCATAGAGCCTAGCTTTAAAATATTTTGCATTATTAAAGTAAGACTTTATAATTATATTAACTATGGTTTCTACATGGAAATGAATACGGATATCCACCATTTTAGATGCACAATTACGTTACAACCAGAGATAGCAGGCAGACGTTATAATTCGAGAGGAAACAAATAAATAAATACGTAATTTTTACGATATTAAATTTAAATTAAAAAAAAAATCCTTATTTTTAATTTTTATTCTATTTCTTTTCAGTTATACATATATTCACCAGTGGCGAAGAGTCCATACAACCCGATTCCCATCGGCTTCCCTTTAGGAATTGATTAATGCATAGACCAACGTAATATCATAATAAATATTATTTACCCATTCTACTAACACTATAATTTTTATCTAACATAACGCCTACAATTTTTTAATAGCCATCAATTGACGCTTGACAGTAAAATTGACATTTTTATTGAAGTAACATAACGTCTACGAACCCGGTCATAAGCGAGTTCTAGTTTCACCCACACATAGAAATCCCGTACTACCATAAGATATGAATATTATGATAGGTGCTCGTATGTGTGCGAAGAGTCAAACATAGTAAAATGCTTGACGAAGGCCCCCGAAGATAACTCGCGATCCGTCGAGTTGTGCAAGGAGTGCAGAATGCTAGTATTGTCGAGTGGAGTGAGTGCAAGTGAGATGGCTAGATTACAGTAATTTCGCCACTCGCCGCATGTGTTCGGTCATTGTTCGGTAGACATCGGTGAAATGATCATATAATTTTAAAAAACAGGTTGCGTAATACAACCAATTCCGAGAAAGTGGCCTTTGCAATACGGAAGGATTATAAATTATTCGTTGTTTGGATATTATTTTTAATTTTAGTTTTTTTGTGATGGCGGCCGTTCATGCGTGTTTGTTTATTAATTAAGGTATTGTGTTATTGTTTTGTTTATTATTTGGATTGGTTTGGTTTGTGCATGTGATGGTGAGTTTTCTATTTTATTAACACTTTAAATATGGCATTAATTCACATAGAGTGTTGTTTAACCGATTTTTTACATTGTATTGAAACTTCATTTTCCAAACTTAGTTACGAAAACAAAAGGCATGTTATTCAGTTAGGTCGAGCTCTTCCAGACATGACTATAGATTACAAGAGACGGGATGTATTTTTTAAACATTTTAATAAATCTCTTTTTGATAAACATACGTGGATGACAGGGAGTTGCAAATTAAATAAAATGTTTTGTTTTCCGTGCTTACTTTTCTCAGAGTCGAGTTCAGTTTGGAGTCGCGCAGGTTTTACGGATATTAATAACTTAGCTAATTCAACTAAAAAGCATGCACAGACCGAAAAACATATCCGCAGCTGTTTGTCACTGCATGAATTCGGAAATAGTAGAATCGAGACCTTTTTTTCTAATTCTTTCGAAGTTCATAACAGAAAAGTAGACCGCAACCGCGAGATAATGAAACCTTTCATTGATATTGTAATTCTATTAGGGAAACAGGAATTGCCATTTCACGGTCATGATGAAAGATCTGAATCAGACAATCGCGGCAACTACATCGAAACTTTGTTGTACCTATGCAAGTACCTACGATACCGTTCTCCTCCAAAGATTTATTCATTGACGCATTTTGCATCTTACAACTTTTTTTGGTGAGTGTGCTTTTTTTTGGAGGGAACTTTTGGGACGGCTTCCCCTTTGAAAATTTTCACCCTTCGCCACTGATATTCACCCCTCAAAAGTACCTTTTAGGACTTACATTTAGTACATAGTACAACACTGATGAGCCTCTCGATATAATCCCTAAGACCTTTCAAAATCAACAGATGGAGAAAGGTAGTATTTTCATTGCTGAAACCAAACAGCCTGACAGTAATTTTAACCTATATAGGTGTTTACTTCGAAGCTTAAACACCATTCCCGCAGTATTACATAAGCTTTATGTATCACGAAAGTCTAGGATCTATGTTGCCTTTATCGAAGCTCCGGATAAATTATGTACATTTATCTGAGGACACGTAGCGCTTTGCTCAGATGCCCTATATTGCCTTTTTTCTCTAGCTTTCTTAAGTTGTGTTGACTTACAATTTTTTTTCTTTTCAGTAGGTAAGTTATGGGATGAAAAGCGTGCTCATTTTCACTTGTTGCTGAAAATAGGTCTCGTACTGTGTGGTTTCAGAGGAATTTCCTCCCACGCACGCTCAGGTTGTGGAATCAGCTGTACACCAAGGTTTCCCCAACAGACTACAGCGTGGGGTTCTCCAAAAAGTGAGTGAAAGATTTTTAACATAGTCGGTAATGCTCGAATGATGGTCCTGGCAACACCAGGACCATCATTCGAGCATTACCGACTATGTATCTAGCATCCATAGGTTAGGATAAGCGCTTAAGATCAAGAGGCAGCATGCTTGTTTGCTATCTATAAAAAATATAAAGTAAATCCAGCCCATTACCGTCCCACTGCTGGTGGCCTCTTCTCAGAATGAGAAGGGTTAGGCTTTAGTCCACCCCGCTGGCCTATTGCGGGTTGGCGGACTACACACACAATCGAGAACTTTATGAGGCCGTTCTGATGTCCAGGTTTCCTCACGATGTTTTCTGTCACCGTTATCGCAAGTGATAGATCATTAGAATTATTAATGTAGGTATATTATTTTTAAGGTTGCCAATGTATTTTGAAGTCAGTGTTCCAGTTTAGCGTCGTCACCGTGACCTGGCGCTTCGAACGACGTTGAGTCACGATACTAAATATTTCGATTCGGAAAATCGATACTTCAATAATAGTAACCAAACTTTACTAACTGAAAACTTTAAACTTTAAGAGATTTTAAATTTTTGTGTGAACTCAGCCTTTTTTTATTTCACTTAATATGCAAAAAAGACTGTATTTAAAGTTACAATAAGATGTAATTTTTTTTAATGTTTTCTAAGAAACGTAGTCATTCATCATTTCATTTCATTTTTTTTTTTTTTTAAACTTTGCCCCTCACCAGCATTTCTCCTGTGTCGAGGGTACAGTTTACAAACACACATGTCACATGCACACAAAACCAGACCCGAAACAACTCTACAGATAGTTGATCGTGATCATACTAATATTTGTTCCGTACGGGGATCGAACCCGCGGTACGTAGCGCAGAAAGCTAATCGCTTAGCTACTGCACCAACCGTGTCGTCAGTCACTCTTTCTACTATAATATTTTATATAGTTTTCATTTAATTTGGGTATATTTTTATTCTTTGTGATATAAATAGGTATTGATATAAAAACTTAAGTAGAAAGTTTGTGAATTTTGAAGTCAATAAAAATCTCAACGTTTTCAAAATAAATTTAAATTTTCTTTCAGGATATAAAGGTTTTTACTAAATAAATATATTTTTGTAATTTACTCCTTAATATAAAGGTATGACTTTTTATAATCTAGAACATCTACTTACACACAAAATAAAATTATTTGCACCATAATTATTAAAATGATAGTACTACTTATTTTTTTACAAAAATCTTCAATTTTAAAGTCAGCGTAACAGCCCTGCGTGGTCGCCGTGACCCGAGTGACTTTGAACAGCATCGAGTCACGTTACTGTAAAGAATCGCCTACAGGAAAATCGATACTTAAATACCTACGTAATGTTTAATTATGATTACAATTTCTTCAGTAAAAACTCTAAAACTTTTCATTAAAAAATATAAAAATTCTTCTCAATATCATGTTCTTAGAAGCTAACAAGTATTTGAAATACGCAACGTGAATACGCAATTTTGCAATTTGGTACTGATTTTGTTTTGTCTCATAATCTAATTGCTTGTAATTTTTTTTTCGATCAGTGAACTAAACCCTTGTCAAGGTCATGTCTTAAAGTTTGCAGTTAAGCTGGATACAACTAGAACAAAACAATTATGTGATTGTAGAGAAAATTGGGGATTTTTTTTTTAATGCGCATAGTTTGCAGTATAATTCTATGTCCTTTCCCAAATGCAACCGAAGTATTAAAATTCACACCACAAAACAAAATAAAAAAAATGATTTTGTATAGTAAATTATGCGTGTCCTGCATAATTTTATTATGGTTTCGTTTTGTCTTAAAATGAGTCCCAATAACGCGGTTGTATTTAGGAACAGACACTAAATCACTCAATTATGTGCACCACATAAAAAAAAAACCTGTATGTGGCGATAATATCAATAAAGTTTTTTATTTGCAGTGACTATTCTACGACTAAAGAAAGAAAGAAAGAAAAACGTTTATTAGACATCACAAAGTAACCGACACCGAAACAATAAAATATAATATAAAAAATATTAAGAAAATAAAAAATAAGTAACGTAACTAAATTCAAAAGATACTCCTAAGATCATAATAAAAAAATATTACAGTCATTAATAAACCTTCTCTGTACTCATCCTAGCCATTTTGAATATCATAACTGGAAATGACTTAACTGGTCATTGGGCACTAACAAAACCATAAAGTTTGGCACGGGGGATGACCGTAAAACATTATGTCCCTTAGGGAAGACCATACTATATTTAGATATGGCCATCGATAAAGTGGTACACTTATTGGAGAAGTATTACAAGGCTAAAGTGTCGAAGAGAGTAACTTACCTAACCGTGAAAAACCCCCGATTCCAACTAGAAAAAGAGCTGTAACTTTTGAACGGCTCAACAGATTTTCATGAAACATAGCTAAAAGATACCTGATTAAACTAGCTTACGAATAAAAAAAACTGCATTAAAATCGGTCGATCCGTTTTCGAGCTACGATGCCACAGACAGATACACAGATACACACTACAAAGTTACAACACCCCTCTTTTTTGTCGGGGGTTAAAAACAGGGGTTAGTTACTTGTAGCTAAATGACTGCCACGAATATCGATAGATTTGCGATTTCATCCTACTTGCACAGTGGGATGACATCGTAAATTCCATACTACTCGTAGTATTTCTCCTGTATCGTGGGTACAGTTCACAAATAAACATTTCACATGCACACCCAGACCCCAAACAACTTTTATATCATACAAATATTTGTTTCGGGCGGGAATCGCACCCTCGACACATACCTAGCGCAGAAAGCTTAGGCCTAGCTCCTGCGCCACCCATGCCGTTAATTTGACATTATTATGACACCAATAGGTAATAGAATAGAATAGAATAGAATAGATCTTTATTTGATGTAAACCAGATACAGGCACTTATGAAATGTCGAGACTCTAGGTGCACGGTTCCAAATAGTAGATCCTATGGAGAAGAACCGGCAAGAAACTCCATGGAAACTCTTTTCAAATAAATAATAGATCTTGACAATCTTCATCAGTACAATGTTGTGGTAAGAGCTGCGAGAATAATGTAATTCAATGCGAATACAAATAAGACTAGGATAATAATGAATTGCCTCTGAATACGATTGCCATGGCAGTTTACGAGCTGACCAGTTCCGACAGACGGCACCCGTTCTGGGTAATGGATTAGTTGCCATGAATGTCACAGACTGGGTGGACCATAACTCCATACTATAATTATGTTATTCATCGACATCAGTCTGCCATCGGTCTGTGTACTACCAGAAAAGCTTCATACATCGAATAACGGCTCAGTAATTCAATAAAAATAAAATCCTCGACTTATTTTGATACAGAATCAGATTCGAGATAAAACATAAAAATGCATACATCAATAAAAATAAAAGAGTTCTGATAATATTTGCCATAGATTTAAGTTTACAGTAGGTACTCGAGTTTTATTGCGTTGCCCCCATCCAATATCGTTCCGGAGTACTCAATATTTATGATCATAATTCGTGAAAATCTTGGCTGGTTTATCTTGAAATTGAATCTAAAGAAGAAAACCCATTAGACGACCCGACTACAGAAAGACAGAAATATAATTATTTGGTTCCAAAATTAAAGCACCACATGCAAATATAAAAAATAAAAAAATAAACCAATAACAACAAGAAAAACAAAAAATTAAAATAATCACATAAAAAATTTCAGGCCATTTGGTACTGTCCCACTACTGGACACGGGCCTCTTCTCAAAATGTGAAGTCAGTTAGGTTAGGCCTTAGTCCACCACGCTGGCCTGGTGCGGGCGGACTACACACACCATCGAGGACTTTATATAAGGCTAAGGGATGTTTTCCTTCACCGTAAATGCAAGTGATAATCAAATTACAATCCGCATATAAATTCGAAAAGACAGAGGTGCGGACCGGGATTGAACTCAGACCCTCCTGTATGTTAGGCAAAAGTTCGACCGCTAGTCCTATCACTGCTTGCTAAAAAAATCACATAGATATGAAGTAGGTATATATTAATTATTACATTTACATCTAATTTAATAAAATTATCAATACAGTTAATTAGTAGGTAGGTACTATACTCATCATTATAAACAACTTTTACTATGTGAATAACGCTGAAATTGCGTGATCAAATCAATCATAATCTCCAAGGTAACCCATAAACAATACTATTGTATCTACAAAACAAATAAAAACTTTTTCTTTCTTTCTTTCTTTTCTTTACATTGCGTCTCTTGGCGGGTAAATCAACTGACGTCAACCCTCAAACTCTCCCCAAACACCAAACCGCGAGTTGAAAACGTAAACGCAATAAAAAATAATCAGAAGGCAAATTCAAATGAATGAGAACCCGGCAGAGGTCTCACGGGCAGCGGTACGGGGTAGCGCGAAGCATAATTGAATTATTTCGTTAGCGTAATGAAACTGGATCCTGAGACGATTCTGAGGGTAGATGCATAAAGAATTTTATCGCAACCGACGCGCCACGGATAAGTTCACTGTTACTAGATGAGACAAGAAATTCTTTATATGTATTTTTCGTGAATATTTTTGAGGAACGCGGCTGGCCCAGATGGAGATGGCGAGATGAACTGGACTTCTACCTAAAGGATTGGCCCCAAATTGCTATAGACCGGGAAATGTGGAAGGAGGGAAGGGAGGCCTTTGCCCTGCAATGGGATACTACAGGCTTGTAATAATTATATTTTTTGGGGCTAAAAAGAGTTGAAGATTTCGTATCGATGTTTCTGAGAAATTTTAATTATAGCGCGGCCGCCGAAAGTATCCTTTCCTGACAGCTGTCAAATATGCTGGTTTCTTTTTAAATAAAGATTCAATTCGTTTTTTTTTTTAAATCCCCTTTATTTTTACAGTTGTTAAGAACGCTTTCTCTCGCCAGCCGGCGCCCACTTTAGTATAAAATTAAATAGCGGTAGATGCGACCAATCCTCAAGGGCCCGCGTGGAGTATTACGGCCCGATTCTCCGCTCAGAAGGAAGGAATTGTCAAGATTTATTGAGAGCCCCGCCCAAAAGCATAATAAATTACAAAATAAAGACAATAATAGTATCGATAAATAGCGAAATAGAACTAAACACCAAACTGACAATCACTTTACTTTCGAAACATATATCGAAGGCTCCAACAAATGCGATAAATACTTTATTCCTTATTCAGATCAGACGGTTTTACAAATACTGTTAATATATCTGTCTGTTACAATTTATTTGCTTAAGGCCATAGGGTCATAGCACACTCGATACTTTTAGCATCGGCGACAAGCGATTTAGTCGCTTTTCGGACACTCGATACAGCGACTGAACGCTACACTCTGCACACATTCAGATGCCAGTCGCAGCGATTTATTGAGGCTTTGAGTCCTACCACCCTGCCCACTTCCCCTTCACTTCACCTCTCCGCCAGATGCAGCGAGTCGCCAAAACGCGATGCAGCATCGATGCAATCGCAAAATCACTAGTCACCGATGCTTAAAGTATCAAGTGTGCTATGACCGTTTTCTCTTCTCCGCTCCGCTTCAGTGGACGGGCAACCTTACGCTTACAATAACAGCTATATTATTTTCACCCTAAATACATCTGTTACAATGTTTTACTTTGTATTTACTAGAGGTGAAATGAAATTGTATGTTAAAAAATTTACTTTATTAAATAAATTATTATTTATTATTACGTGGAGTTGTTGTACTCATTACCTATTATGAACAACTTTTACTATGGGACGAAACGTGAAATCGCGAAAATACTATCAGCTGCTCAATACAAATTATTCAATATTACTCGACTAAATGTATGGAACAGCCGATATTTTTATAGCGATTTCACGTTGAAAAAAAAAAAATAAAAAAAAAAGTCCCGTAGAAAAAGTTGTTCATAATAATGAGTACAACAATTCCACGAAATTTATAAAGATCATTTTTTAACACCCTATATATTGAAAGAGTAATTGTTAATTTTTATTTGAGTAGTAATAAATATTTAATGTAATTTGGAATGAGAAATGCTAACTAAAAAGTTCAAGTTATTTACATACATAGACTAAATATTTACAAATAAATTAAAAATTAAAGATAAATAAAAACAAAGAGAGAACACTTAGGCGGCAAAGAGTAATAGATAAAACTGCTCCGTAAAATATGTTATATACAGTTATATGTAATTTACCGGCAATGTTCACTATTATTTCTCCTGTATACTGGGTACAGTTTACAAACATACATGTTACAAACACACACCCAGACTCAAAACAACTATCTGTAGGCCACACAAATATTAAATTTGTTCCGTGCGGGTGCGCATTCGTTTGTATGTAGGGGGTTATTTCTGGAATTACTGAGCCCATTCTAAAAATTCTTTCACTAATAAAAATCTGCACTATCCCTAAGTGCGGCAAAATTTTATTTTGATAAAAATAAGACACGTGCGTGAAGCCACGGGCAACAGCTAGTGTAAATCTAAATCTAAACTTATGATAAAGAGAAAACATATGCTTACGTCTGTCGCGTCATATTGCTTATGTCTGCAACTGATTCAGCTATTCGCGTGGCGGAATACTGGGCCAAGTACATTTAATTTGCCATCGACACGCTAAGAAGAAGAGAAAAGACTTGATTTTTTGTATGTTTGTTTGATTGTTTGTAATGGATAAACTCAAAAACTACTGGACCGATTTTAAAAATTCTTTCACCAGCAGTAGGCTATAATAACACTGAATAACATAGACTATCACCAACGCAGAGCCAAAGCTCCTGAATCTAGAGTCCCGAAATTTGGAAAGTAGGTTCCTTTTGTATCGTAAGCAAACAATAAGTAAGGATTTTTGAAAATTCAACCCCTAAGGGGGTGAAATAGGGGGTGAAGGTTTATAATTTATAAAGATATCAAGCTAGTATTGTTTAAAACCCTAAACATTAATCAAGCCACAAACATAGTTAGTAGCAATAATTACACCGCACAGCTATTTAATTATGAGAGACAATTAAAATACCTTTGATTTACATTAATTACCAAAATCAAAGGTATCGGATTCATCATCAAATTAATTATTACTGTAGTATTAATTGTGGTTGACATACTATTACAAAGGAATACCTATCGGGATGAATTCCGCCATGTTTGTAGACAAACCGCAGTAAAAAATATATTTTACTTTTCTAAATGTCACCTCTGTTTGTGTTTTACTTCCTCGCTGTCAAAAGGTAAAAAGTAAATAAATATTTTTGTATCAAAAAGACAGTGAAAATAAATAAAATCGGTGAAAGAACTAAGAAGAGAAATTTTATTTTTATTTTATGTTGTTTGGATGTTCTGTCAAAAATAATTAATTGACTGTCGTTTTCATTTAGCGATAATAGACTTGTGACTTTTACAATCCAAATATAAAACGAAATAAGATAGGTACTATGAAATAATAGGGAAAATTATGCCAACATTATTTATTCATTATATGAAGTTCTCTGACAAAACGGCACGGCTAGAAATGAACAAGTGCTTGGTTAGGATGGAGCCTGCGAAGTTAAAATATCTACACTAAAACAACGTAACGGTTAGAAATAAACAAATTACTGTTATTCATAACCGAGTTACTTGGTTCGGATGGGGCCTGCAAATTAGATTTTTTCCGCAGACATTATTACTGTATTCATTGTTGTCATTAAAAAGGTTAAAATGTCAAGCAAAACAAGGAAACTCTCACTGTGACTTACAAAATCGGCGTCCGATTATCGGACCAACAAAAAGTCTGTGATATACGATTTACCCTAACCCACAACATTGACGGCGAACGTGTTTACAAACCGTTCATAATCTAATTGAAACGAGACAGAACTTTCAAGATCCTAGTACGATATTATATACCAAAAGATCTAATCTAATTTGCCTAGATCTAGTCTAGATACAGGTTCTAATAGGCTAGATTATCTTACATGGGCCAAGTTAAATTAGCTATACATTCAAGTTCTAAATTCATAATCCTAATACACAATATAGGTAACTTCAGTTGGTTTATCACTGTCAATTGGCAGCGTGCCCAGAAGACGGACATCATTGCCACGTTGAATGGCAATGCTTATTCTTTTTTAGAGTTCTTTCCGGTTTTATTTTCACCTGTGATACTAGAAAAATATAAAAAAAACACCCTATAAACTATGCTTTAAATAACAACATCAATTATGAGCAGGATGCTGATGAAACCAACAATAGCCGTGCGCATCCCGCGTGTAATTATAACTTGCGAACTACTAATGCGATGTATTTTCATAAATTATGGTCATACTGCGTGTTGCTAATTAATATTGCTATTCTGTGACACTTGTGTGATACAGTCTGGTACGTCAATTGCGCAATCCAAACGAAATGCGTGAAAAGGTCCCTTAGTGGGCGGGGCTTAGACTGATACTTCACCCCCTCAAAAGTAAGAAATCGTCGTGAAAAGCCTAAACGGTGTTTCTAGCAACAATGTCCGTGATTTGTGTAATGGACTGTTGTTAGATTTTGTGCTGTTTAAGTAAAATCATGCATTTTTGTGACAAATATATTCATCTCTTCTGACTCAGCTGTAAAATCGTAACCCGAACGAAAGATACTTTCGGCAAAGAATATAAGTACGTATATATTCCGGTATATATATATACCAATATTTTTTTTAATATATATTTAAAATATATTGTTATACACCTACACACACAACAGTGAATGACTTCAATAAGGAATGGGACTTTTTTTAGTCAGTTAAGTACTAAAATACGTCTACCCTATTAGGACAATCCATGGCCAATCGATATTGACTGAGTAACAAAAACATAAAACCCAAAGACATACAAACACAATAATTACACATTTGTTATAGATCCCCATGAGGATCATCAGTGGTCACATAATTAACGGCATTTTTAAAAATAAAATATTAAGACCTATTTGGTTGTGAATCTCAAATAAATGAAAAACAAAAAAATATCGCCTTCTTTCTCAATCCAGTACGTCACCGCCTTTCCTAAGTTCAAAAGAACACAAGTACAAAGTGAAAGTCAGTGTGCCCGGCCGGAAGCCCTTCTGGTCTCGCCTTTGATCGGTTAAGCAGCTAAAACTCCATGAACTAGCTGCGAGAGACATCTACCAAAAAGACAAAAAAATAATTGAGTGCGGTTTGAGATGCTAGTAATTTTAGGATTATAGTTTTTAGATTAATTAATAGCTCAATAGCTGTTGCCCGCGCTTTCAGTCACATCTTAGGGAAACTTCATGTACCCAGATAAAAAGTATCCTATGTCCCCCAGTGAAACTTCATGTACCCAGACAAATATGTAGTATCATATGTCCCAAATCAGGCTATGGTCTACTTGTGTGCCAAATTTCGTCCAAATCCGTTCATCCGTTAAGCCGTGATTGATTAACAAACATCAAAATTCACAAACTCATGAACATCTAAACTATCACATTTAAAATATTAGTAGGATTTTATTACAAATAATAAAATAAAAGTTTATTAGCAACCAAATATTTCTCAACACAAAGGAGCTCTGTCTACTGAATTAGATTAAAACTATATCTCAGGAAATAGTGACTTCCGTAAATATTAATTCAAATAAGTAATAATTTAAATTTACGAACGCCAGCATTGCCTTTCGACGTGGCAATGCTACCAGTCTTCTGGGCACGCTACCAATTGACAGCGATGACGTGGAGTACTTTGACGTCTAAGGCTGACATTCAGAGACGACAGAAACGAGTCTAAGCGTGAGCTTACGCTTCCATCTGTCAAACTTACGAACACATCAAGTTGATTTTGACAGATGGAAGCGTAAGTTCACGCTTAGACTCGTTTCTGAATGTCAGCCTAAGTGCTCAGTTTTATATTGGTATGATTTTTTAATTTTTTATAATTAGGCTGTGTTCATAGTTAAGGGTAATTGGCAAATAAAGTATAAACCTTAGATTATTGATTGGTTGTCGCAGCCGCTCCAACTAGATTCCGCCGGCGTACTAATAAAATGCGGCAAAACATACTACGCAAGAATAGGCGTGCTCGAGTGAGTCGGTCAGATTAAAATGCCGGTTCGCGTAGTAAAACTGTGCAAAAACAATACAACCAAAATTTAAAAAACACTGGGATATGTACCATCCGTTAAGATTTTATAATTTCCGAAATAATTTCAACAATAAATATGCAATAAATAAACAAACCATTGAATGACAATCACCACATGACAATCACATGTCAAATGAGTTGACGCATTCAAGGAGCCATTTTTCTTAGGTAGTGCGGTATCTAGTTGGAGCGGCCGCGACAACCAATCAATAATCTAAGGTATAAACATTTGAAGAGATATTAAAATAAAATTGTCATAATATATTTTAAAGATAAGAATTTAAAAAATCCTAAAGTTTAGGATTTTTTAAATTCTTATCTCTATCTAGTTGATATTTTGGTTGTGGTTTAGGACCTAAACCACAACTAAAATATCAACCACGCTCAACCTCGCAAGCCACATCCAGTTACCCTACGCCGTATAATTTTATCGCGGTAAGCATGCCGCTCAAATTACAAGACGAACGTAGCAAATTGAAATGAGTCGACGAGCAACGCTTCAGAATTTACTCTTTTATATTTAGCTGCCCCAGTATCTGTTTTACTGCATAGTGATTCTATTTATGAATCATATATATACATATATATACTTGTGTATTTTCATAACTTCATTATTTTATTTCCTTTAATTTTATCTCAAAAAATAATGTGATTAATTTTTATGTAATATGGGTTTAACCTGAAATAAATGTTTGTAACCTTATTAATTAGAATTTATTAGTCTGCGGCCTGAGGCTTCAGTTGAAAATCAGCGCTGTAGATATCTGCAGCATTCGCTGACCTGCGGCCTTTTTAACCCCCGACAAAAAAGAGGGGTGTAATAAGTTTGTAATGTATATCTGTCTGTGACATCGTAGCTCCAAAACGCATGGACCGATTTCAATGCAGTTTTTTAATCGAAAGGTGGTTTAATCGGGTATCATCTTAGCTATGTTTCATGAAAATCTGTTCAGCCGTTCAAAAGTTACAGCTCTTTTTCTAGTCGGAGTCGGGGGAGGTTTTTGACGGTTAGGTTAGCGCAATTCCACACTTATTGTGCCCGGTAACATGCTAACTTGCACTCTTGTTGTTTTCTGTCTTTTGTATAATGTATATAATTTTTTTACCTCATTGCTCTATATTGCATGTTCTGTATTGTGGATTGTGTGACAATAACCGCGTCTCTTTATTTCCAGTCCCTGGTTATAAAAGACTATAAAAACCCCAAAAAAAAGAACACATGATTTTATTTTTTTATATAAAATATAAACTGTTTTTGTTGTGTTTTTTAACATTTTTTCTCTTGTGTTGTCACTGTGCCCGTTCTGAAAAAAATTTATTTGGTTTCTTCAACGCGTTTTTGAAACAGAAGATTGTTTTATTTTCGTTATATTTCTACCTTCTACAGTACACGCTACACAGTTCCTCTTACTATTATTAAGTTAAAGGCACATCCTTTCAAAAGCTCTGTAGCTGTAATGTCATCAATAAAGGCTTCGTTTATTTATTACGTTACAAGGAAGCGAAGACTCCAAGAATCCAATATACGAGACTCAATGTCAATTATTTATTGGAATTGATACTTATTGAGAAAATGCTAACTTTTAAAAAGGTTAGGGCCGCACAGCAGTTCTTCGGGGGAAGTGTAAACTGTACGAATGAAGTTTGATGGACACTACAGCGGAAGACTCTAAAATTTCAAATACCGATGTCTAATTTATCGGTTACCAATCATTCCTCTAAAGAGTTTAGTTTCTGCCATAAAACCTTACACTACTGCATAGAATGCATGGCTATGGAAGGCAATACTTTCAAATCTAGTTCCAGTCTTGAATGGCTGTAAAAAGACATTTTTCATCGGAAAGAGAAACTGTAGAGTGCGCAGTGACCCAATTATTTACTACTCATAGCATAACATACAAATATAACTACGCCAACAACTCCGTACGCGTGTTATAAGACCGTTGAACTGCCGCGACCTCTTACGTGTAAAAATGGCAACTTTAAATATGTAGGGATGTGACGCAAGTCTTAGTAACAGGGCTGATGAAATATCGATTTTAGTAAAAAAGAATACGATTTTAATTTGCCGAGTCGCCACGAGCTGTGAATAGAATAGAATAGAATAGATGTTTATTTCATGTAAACCAGATACAGGCACTTAAGAAATGTCGAGACTCTAGGTGCGCGGTTCCAAATAGTAGATCCTATGGAGAAGAACCGGCGAGAAACTCTTTTAAAATATTAGATTACAATCTTGATCAGTACAATGTTGTGGTAAAAGCTGCGAGAATAATGTAATTTAGAAGTAATTCAAAAGTGCTCAGTTTTATATTTGTATTTTTATAAATAATTTAGTTGTGTACATAGTTAAGTTTAGTTGGCAAATAAAATTAACTTTACTTTTTAGTTTTATTCACGAATCAATATGAGAATTCCAATATCATGTAATCATGTATCCGAAACAAATTCCCAAAATCAACGTGGGTTTTGTTAATCCCAGCTAAACAAACATCGTTATTGCGTTACCAAAGTCACTAATTGAAATAACATACTAATAATTTCACCTAATCGAGTACTTGATAAAACAACGAATTAATATCGCGCAATTAACAACAATCGATTAAACACTCGAGTCCCAGTAATTGAATAATAACGTGATAACTCGAGTGGACAAGTATCGATTTAAATTAAATTCCTGTGCCTGATCTGAGAAACTAAAATAACCTACCTACTCTGACGTCAAAAGGGCTCGTAGCAAAAGTGCTACGGCGTAGACCTATTGATCTACGAGGTGTAAATGCATCTGCCGCGTTTTGACTCCTAAACCACGCAACGGATTTTGATGCGGTTTGCACTATCATTTTAAGCAGTTCTTCCGGAAGGTTTATATGTATAATACTTGCATATTTAGTGTAAGGATAGTAGAGAAATTGCACCCGTGCGAAACCGGGGACGGTTCGCTAGTATGTCAATAAAATTGGTCAGGAGCTCTAAAAAGGCCGATTTAGATGAATCATAATTTATATGATCCACATGATTCTTAATATAATTAGCATAAGGTTCATATTCAGCAATCATTTGTTTGACACTTACTATTGAGATTCTTAGATGAATTGCTCAATGTGGCCTTTTAGATCCCCAGCTTGTAACAGCTATGGTATTCTTATTCAGAGGCGAATCATTATTATCCTATTTTTATTTTTTATTTATTAAAAATCACTCCAGTCTACAGTGGGAACGATACCGATGCAATGAACATTATTGAACTCAATAACATTTTACAAATAGACGCGTTGCCCGCGCTCGATATTGGCAAGATAAATGCAAGGTAAATGCCCTGCACCGACTGAGAGTATGAGCATGCAGCAGCTAATGCCACGTAACTAAACGTCTATATTCATCTTTTTCTAACAACCGACATGGCGTATGGTGGCTTTCATTTTCTTTCCCATTCTTCGCGCACTGTATATTTATATGTACTGCTATGTAGCTTTAGTAAAATTTACGACATTTTGTAGTGCATTAATGTTGGTGTATGGCCCGTCTATTTGTAAAATGTCATTGAATTGAACTGTCAAAATTGGTTCGATTCCGATTACAAGCGTGTATCGTGATTGCTGCTGGTGATCCGGGGACCACTGGTTAGGGACCTTCGCTCTGGTAGTCTTACGTGCAAACCTTCCCATATCTGTAACCCCCCAGTAATTCAGGCAAGCGTGATAGCCATGAACACCCAGAACATTTAGCAGCAAAAGGAAATAAAAAGCAACAACGCACATTATTGTGTCATAACGCGTTATCTGCCGCGTAATGTCGAATGAATGTCGCCACGGAACCAAATATGAAACACGTCATAAACGTTAACTGACACGCTAACGATACAAACCCCGAAGATGTGGCATTGTAACCGATTGTACATGGGAAATACATTATGAAGCTATCAAATCCACGACTTAAAAACAATATCCAGTCCTGAGTAACAATATCTAGAAGGAACATTGTCTATGTTTACAACAGCAGCGAGTCTACCGCGTAACTAAAATGGTAATGAACATCGACTCTGGTAATAAACTTCAATACGATCGTGAGAGACTAAACTTTGAGCTGCCTTGTAAAAAAATTACAGATCATGAAGATGGGAGTCCCAGCAACACACACAACGCCATCAACGAGACATTTAAGTGAGCATGACAGACTCATAGTACCAGATAGTAGATTTTTTTTGGATCGTGTTTTTAATTTTTTAATTTTTATTTTTTGTCTTCATTTGTTACTTCTTTTTTTATTTGTTTTAATTTTAATTTTTTTACTTTTTATGTGTGTCGTAATTTGTGTCAGAAATAAATCGTTTTTCTATTTTTCAGATAACAAGCAGGTATTTAGTAAATATTTACAACATTTTACAGGCTTTGTATGCATTCAGACTTTACAATTATATAAGATTCCTTAATCTTTATTATGTATATTGAAAAAAAAAAAATTGTATTGCAACTTACCTTATCCAATTTTCTTAACTTAGGACCTGTGAACAAAAAAATAATGTTAAATATTTTTTTCTGTTTAATATACTAGGAAATTATATTGAGCTGTATAAACCAATATATATAGCAACTATTGGGGACTAAATGTTTTTTAGAATGTTAATCCATATGCCTGATGAGCTTGTGGGCCAAGTTAACCACTAAGGGCCCATTCACACTTGATACTTTCTGTACGCAGAAGGCAGTCAACGAACGCGAAAACGTACGATTCTGCTGTTAAAAGTATCGAGTGTGAATGATCTCTAAGTGGACCATATGGCGAGAACGCGACGCGGCAGACCACGAAAGAGATAGCGGGACGAACTTGATAAAACTAATAATGAATTAAAATTCTTTCTTTATTTCCATTCTATCCACGATTTCCAAAAATGAATAGGCACTAATTACGTACGCACACAAACACACTCATCAAGCAAAAAGTTTTAGATCGAAAGTTATAATACCTAAGTTAACGTTTACGACTTTGCTTGTCAGTCCTAAATCAGCAAAAATGCCGTAAAAATATATAAAACTTAATTACGTACAAGTCTCATAAAAGTCAAGTACAATTACGTCAATCAGTGCTTTAATAACGACTCTTAAGCTTTATAAGGCCGCAATCAAATTAGAGACTGCGATAAGTAAATCGCCGACGTAAACGTCCCCTATAATCGAATATTAGCAAAAAGCCTAACGACTGTAGGCGGGACATTAAGGAGATCGGAGGAAAGTAGATATTTCTCTACCATTGAATACGTTGACCTTACCATGTTTCATACAAATTGTAGATAAGGAGTGGAGTAACCCTGTTTACCGGAGAATCCCGAGACTGTGTTTAACCTTGCACGTAAAAATCAAAGTGAAAGTCAACGTTTTTTATTTCAACAGGGCCTTTGCAGGCTCTTTCAAAACGTTATGATTCTAGGTGCACGGTTTCAAGTGGGTTGGTCCTGGAGAAGATACCGGCATTAAACTCCATGGATACTCTTTTCATAAAACAAATTTACAATAATATCTAGGGCTGCTGGAGCGGACGACACAGTTTTCACAATTGGTGCAGTTGTTCAGCAATCGACTGATGTGCTACAAGTCGTGGGTTTGATTCCTATAGAGATCAAATATGACAGACAGATAGTTATTCCGGGTCTGGAGTGTTAGTGCATGAATATTTATGTTTGTTCGCATAATATTATTAATAGTGGTCGCCCAGTGGTCAAAATTCGACCATAATTTTAGCTTTATGCACTCCTTCTCCTTATAATATTTAACTATGCTAAATCTTACACTCCTCCGTGCGCGCAAAAGTTTTCTATTCACGTATTAGAATAGATAATAATTAGATTGGATCAAGGGCATGATACAGAATCCGGTACTCCTCCGGTTTTTAACTGTGTATTTTATTTAATTTTACAATACGTATTTAAAAATATATTTAAGATCAATAAAGGACATAATAATAATTATATAATTCGAAGAAGGGCAAAAATATAAATTGGGAGCAACGACTTTGTAAATCGAAACGTCCAGTCTAATACGCTATTAAGTGTCCAAACAATACACCATTATTTATGTTAATATTTACGATAGCTATAAAGAGAATATATTGAAATTGTTTTATTATATTAATGTTTCGCTTTTGATCATATTTCTCTATCGACCTTTCTAATATTGGATTCAATTTGTATGAATCTCTTGGGTGCATGGTATGAATAAGTTATTTTGCACAAAATTCGTTTAGTGTTTATGAGAAGTTCAATTTTTATGATGAGTAAATATGAATTTATTAAAACAATTGCCAAAGATAGTCTGAAAATTCTTTTGCCATCTCGTTTTTATACCACTAGAGTGGCAAACAAGCATATGGCCCGCCTGATGGTAAGCTATTACTGTAACCTATGGACGCTTGCAACTCCAAGGGCATCAATCGCGCGTTGCCGACCCTGTAACAATATTTTCCTTCCGTTTTGAAGAACCCCGTGTTGTAGTCTCTTGGGAAAACCTCGGTGAAAACCTTTTCTCGATTAAACGGCTGTACCGATCTTGATGAAAGACAAGGAAATTGTGTGCATCATGAGGATGGGCAATTTTTTGTATTTTTTTAGTATTTCCATACTCTTCTCTCACGGAGTCACGGGAACATTTAGCAACGTCTTATTCAAGCAATATTCATAATACTATAACCATATATTATTATATATATATATGTATTTATATATATAATATATATTTATGTATATATAGGGTATATATAATAACCACAATAAACAAAGAAATAATGCACAAAGTTATCATTCACAGGGACATAAATTACTTGTTCAATTCCTAAAAATTTACGTTTTTTGCTGTTTACGGAAGCTTTCAAGCAGAAATACTTCGAAGTCGATTTTATTTCTCGAACACTGTTCGTAAGAAACGTTAGAAAACATTAAATAAGAGGTTTAGTGGACCGAAGTATTAAATTACAAAGGTAACAAAAGGGAAAAAATGCGATAAGGAAACGGCCAAGTGTTATAAATGCTTATTTTAGAAACATTTTTAGTTTGTAGTGGATAAAATAAATTTGTCCAGCCAAATTTAGGAGGTAATCAGGGCTCTTACGAGCTCTCATAGGAGGGCCGAAGTTAAACTGACCAGCCAAAATAAGTTGACCTTCCATTGTGCGAAAAGCCTATACAGTGCGAGGTCAGCTCATATTTAAATCCTGGGCAGTTCAATTTCAGCCCTGATATAAGAGTTCGATGTAAGCCCCCTGGTCCATGAATCTGAACAACTTTCCCCAAAGAACATAGGTCGAAATCTGAAGACGAAAATTCGACTTCTCATACAAACGTGAGTCACGTGTCCAGTCACATTGTACGAAAATTCGATTTTAAATTTTGAGATTTCGACCTTTGTTTCTTGGGGAAAGTTGTTAAGTTTCATGGAATGATGTGCCGACTAAACATCAGCGCTGGGTGTCCCATATCCAGCATAATACTGAGTTGGTAACCTTTTCGGTACCGGTGCTCGACAGCATATTTTTTTTTTTAAATTATTATTTTACATATTTTTCTTTTTGTGTTTCGTTTATTGTGAATGTTGCGCCATCATTATCTCGTACGAAATAAAATAGTCCTACTTTCTTTCTTTCTTTCTTTCCATGCTCATTTTTTTGCACATTTTTTTGCACACACACACTTCAATGCATTGTTTTTTATTTTTATTTTTTTTCTTCATTGTTTTAAATTGTATAGTAATTTTCTGGCTTGTTTGTTATGTTTTGTGATACCTACAGTTATTCTGATTTTGGTGTCCTGTGTGCAAAAAATAAATTTATTTTCTTTCTCTCTTTTATTTAATTTTTTCTTTCTTTCTTTCTTTGTCCTTTTCTTTCTTTCTTTCATTGTCCTTTACTCCTGTTGCCCTCTAATAACATCATGAAACTATCCATTACTATTTCATTATTGTCACCCCTTAGGATAAGAGCTCTGTATCTACGTTAGCTACGTTACACAATACATCACGAAGCTCGAAGGTATCCGACGTGACTAGCCAGTTATTTACGTCAACATGACGTTTTAACCCTCACTATATTGTGTTGATACAATATTTGTATTAGATGATACAGTAGCTGGAACATTATGATACGGTTATCCGGTTATTAATATTTTCTTCGGTTTCACACAGAGCTAGGTAAAAAGTGCCGCTATGAATAGTATTATATGGGTATTTAAACGTACTAAAGGTCGCCAAGTGGTCGAAATTCGACCGTAATTTTAGCATTCTGCACTTCTTCTCCATATAAACATTAACTATGCCAAATCTCACACTCCACGGAGTTTAATAATAATAATAATAAACTGCTACCTACCTACCTACCTACCTACCTACTACACCTACCTACTCTTTTGTATTTTTAAATGTTTTTTTTTTTTTTTTTTTTTGTAAAATTATTTAAAAATATGAATGAATGTAAGTATAAAAATTGAATAAAGTCATAATAATAAAAAAAAATAAAAAAAACAAGATTTTGAAAAATAATAATAATAAAACTTTTTTATTGCCACCAAATAAAGTTTACAACAATAATTTATACTTAAGCTAAGGATACACGAATATTGTAAAAATAAATTATTTGAACACTGACGTCTAAACTAGGCCAAGCCTGTATCTTAGACGTCAGTCTCTTCCCGTGACATAATACAGTACACATAATTACCGCTTATGCTATAAAACCACCTTGTACAATACATTACACGTTAGTTCTAAAAATTATAATTTTGGCGGGTACTTTTGGTAAACATTCATGATTTGGTACCTCAACATAGAATCAAAACATGTTATCTTTTAGGAATACCTTCAACTTTCAGTTTAATATGATTAATTCATTGATTCAATTCATTATTATATATTATGTTTCCCATTTACTTGGGATCGGCATTTTTCTCCACTGAGCACGATTTTGTGCAGTATTTGTGTGTGTATATTTGTGCAATTCAGTATTATAGAAATATTTCATAACAATATTGTCACTGACTCCTGTAACACAGGTCTTTGCACCTAGCTCAGGAGTCAGGGACTTCAAACAGATCTGTCCTTACGATTAGGTCAATAAATTCTTTTTTTCCTTTCTTGCTATAGATTATAGACGTCTTGTTAATTCATAACAAAAGTACAAAATATGAGTATCTCCCTTTTTAACGCTTACAAAAAAGTCTCCCTTCATGTACGGATCCATCTTACAGGGTGGGAGCAGTGTATTCGTTTCGCCTATTCATGCCAACAACACTTTTAACATGTCATTCGATTGTATACATGGTGTATCGAGATGGTACGATAGTCGAGTTGTGCGAGGTCATAAACTGACATTGTGACTTGTCCTTTCCGATGTGGGGTAGATTTTTATCTGTGGAAGGTCATTGCTGAACACAGGACATTACAAGATGAACGGAACTTTTGTTGGGAAATATAGTCTTTACTTTAAACGGCAAATAATGTTTTGACGCAATACGCACAAGCGTGCTTGCGCGCGTTTTTGTATGCAGCCGATTTGAAATTAATTGCTTACCACTGTGTCGCCTTAATAGGCCACTGCTGGGACTCTGACCTTCACTCGGAGAGTGCCGGATCAGTGCATGTCACAAGATTTCGAATTTTTGGTTTTAGGAAACGTCAATTTACACACGATGTGTTCCTTCACAAAGATGATGAATGCGTACAACAAATTGAATGGGTGGAACTACAGGCACTAAACATTTGAAAAATATAAGCACGACTTACAGCGTTTTGCTAATACTATATCGTTATTCTTAAAATACCTATTTCACTTATAAAGTAAAATTGGGTAACATTTTCCACAAAATGAATACCTAATTAATACAGCGCACCCTGTATAAAATTGCTGGAGATGCTATCACAGCGGCTGCATTGATGCGGCAAATGAGCTTGTTTAGCTACTAAATTATCCGCCGTGAGCCTGTGAAACAGGTTAGCTGGAAAATGTTGTATAAGCCGGCTTATAAGCTGCTATAGATCTGTATCATTATCTTCTACCTAGCCCGCCTATCCTTTCCAAACAATGCTGGGTATGGCACTTTTTTAAAAATTATCTTGTTGAGAACCCATCGTGGGTTATCCTCCGCCTGGGAGGGTGCGCCGGACCCCTACCGGCTAAACTCACCACGCTGGTCCAGTTCGGCACCTACAGGTGGGCTTCGGGCACTCTTAAAAGACCACGCGGAAGCCCACCTTGGTGCCACGCCTGTTAGGGCACTTCTCGGGGAAGGAGAGTGTAAAGAGGTCCACTCCCAAGCACGCCCCGGGGGAGACTGTAAAGAGGTCTCCCAGGTAAAATTTCTAACCAAATGCGGCGCTAAGGACCAAATTCACCACCAACATAACAGACGATTAGAGCTAAATCAGCTATTTAAACATGAATTCTTGTATCAGCCGATTTCATTTTAAACATCTGTTATATTGTCGATGAACGTAGCCTAAGTTGGTAAACAAGAATACGGCTTATTACCGGTTATCGTAACCCATGAACGCTTACAACTCCAGGAGCATCACTCGCGCGTTGCTGACCCTACTATCAACGTCGTATTGGCAGTAGTGGGGACGCCTACTACCAACACGATGTTTTCCCAAGGAGCACTGGCAACCTTGCTTACCGTTAGGATCACAACACTGCACTGTTATTTGGCTACGATATTCTGCAAGCTGGAGGTACTTCCACGGACGACCGCTCCAATTTTGAGCGGAATGTACCTCTCTTTGCTATAATAATATATATTATTATAGGAAAGAGAGGTATATATAATATAGGTATATATCTTGCGTTTTTCTGGTAGCTGGTAGGTATTATTAGGGATACAAACAGTAATATTACTAGCCAAATACTAAATGGGTACTTATTTCATTAATTACAAATTCTAGGTATTCTACTCGTAGTATTATTCGTAATACTATTTAATTTTAAGTAGTACTTCAGACAACAAGTAGTCTTTATTAACAAAGAAGTCAATCAGCCATCGTACATTAACAATAGGCAGCTTACCTTTTGTTCTCTGCAAAGTATTTACTCAGTTTCATACGTAACTTACTGGAGCACGCGGTGTCACCCGCGCGTTTAAAAAAATAAAATAATATAAAGGATATCGCAAAATTTTGGGGCATGGTCAATATTTAGAGAGTTCTGGGGAGCTAAAAAGGACGATTTAGATGAATCACAATATGATTCATATTACGAATGCCAAAATATCTACTTAATTGACGACTCATAATATCTTCCGCATAAGGTTCATATTCAGTAATCATCTATTTGACAGTTACTACGCAGATCGGTAGATGAATTACTAAATGTGGCCTTTTTAAGCCCCCTGGTCTTAAGAAACTTTAGGTTAATTTAGAAAATATTAAATACCCTATTATTCGATTTTGACAAAGGTACATTCAGCCAAAAAAATTACGTTTCTCGAACTTAACCGATCAGAGTAAGTTAAAGATAAAAGATTGGCCATCAGCTCAGAGAATCTCTCTATATCCTGTGCCAAGCAAAAGAGGTGTTCGGCGCTGGCAACATACTGGTCCAAAATGACAACTACTGCGGTCAATAAACAAAAAGTTAATCTCGCAGTTACTGTTTTTAATTTTAATTAGATAACAAGTTTACAATCTCTAGCTTGGCTTTCGTAGAGGTAATTTATTTTTAAATTATTTGTTGTGTTTTCATAATTTCTGTAGATATCATTGAGACGAATATAAGCTCTTGAACCAACTAGTGTATAAATGTATTGTATTATAACTTGCCACTAAAATCGTTCAATAACTGCTTATTGTTACCAACTGAATATTAACAATAGCATCTTATAACAATATACATCTAAAGTTATTACTAGACAAAATAATTGGCGTACTTATTCACAAATATTATTACAATAGCCAGGAAAATAGACTGGTCTGGAGTATTCGTCATTGTAATACCAACATTTATCTTGGCTTCTCTTATGGAGAGAATAAAAAATTGTTCCGTCTGTTTTTATGCTAGTATTTACGCGTGAGACAGGCAGGACTTCGTTTAATACTAATACCTAATACTAAGTGAAATTTATGTCATCCTATCGTACCAAACCATCGCCGAAATCTTGAAAATCAATTTTTGTATGTTTATTTGTTTGTTTCTAATGGATAAACTCAAAAACTACGTCACTGATTGTAAAAATTCTTTCACCAACAGAATGCTATGTTATAATCCTTGAGCAACATAGGCTATAATTTATAAAGATATCACGTGGGAGAAGCAACAGATTTCATTTTAATCATTGGTTATATTGGCGGTGAATATGGTCCTTAGTCCAGTAATAGTCTGCTAAGCTGAAATTACGAACCAAGGGTCATTTATCATGTGATTTTCTTTAACCGAAATTAAGCCTGAATCTAAACACTAAAGTTAATAATTCTTTATAAAGACTTTGGGCCTTGATTTTTATTATGGAACTGTAATATCTTTTTTTTTTGGATTGGTCCCATATTAACGTTGTTCATAATGATAAGTAATATTGTTATAAAATGCGCGATTTTGCTGCAAAATGTCACGAGTATACTATGGCCCTAAACCATACATTTTTGACGTATAAGCTAGACATAATTTTAACCAGCATTAACTAATATAGAGGCAACTGACAAACTATACCCAAACTAGGCCGAAATTCCACTCTTAGGTATAGAACGCGCAAATCTTTATGAGCCCTCGAACTCTCTCCCTCTCTCCCTCTAGCACTTATAATAGTACGCTTATTATAGGTGCTAGAGGGAGAGAGAGAGAGTTCAGAGCTCAGTTCAGGGCTCATAAAGATTTGCGAGTATGAATATGTCTTACGGGTGAAATAGGTTCACCTATCCGAGGAACTAGCTAAAACAATTTGGTAGCACTATGAAAGTAATCTCCCAAAATATTCATGCTTACACATAACGGCAGTATATTCCCACTTTCTTATCTGTCCGTTCTTTTTCCTTACACGTTGGCAGCACTCCAAGGGGTATAAACGGTTGGTGCATCAGCAGGGAGCGTATAACTATTATGTAGAACTCGTAGGTCGAAGTTTTTATTAAGAACAGAAACACACTCAAGCGCGGTTACCCTGACTCTGACCAAACACATTATTATAACCATCTTCAAAAAATTTAAATCGTCTTATTGACTTGCAAGAATCGTTAATAACTCGTTACTACTTATATGTAGATTAAATCGATCGATCAATACGTGCGTAAAAAAAAATAGCGGAGTTAAAATCACACAAAAATTGCCCCTTCCTAAACGAAATCCTATATCTGCGCCTGACCAAAACTGTCAATTTTGTGAAGAAAGCATTATTTACATTTGAGCACTAATGGGGTGCAAAGAAAGGGTTTCCACGAGTGACGAAACATGAGATCGTCCAACGCAGATTATTTTTTCGCGGTTACAATATTAGTCCCATAGAGAAACTTGTTCAGTTCGGTGGTCTTTAGATCCATAAATAAGACCACGCATTTCTGATACACATTGTATGTAGGTATAATAATAGGTGTAAATATAAATCACACTCAGGTTTGCGCTAGTAAAAATTTAATGTTATAGAGAACAAAATAGCCACGTCATTAAAATCCATCGTGGGAATAGTATTTCTATATAGTAAACCTTATCTGGCGAGTAATAACTCAGCCCCGCCCACGCAGTCGACGATGACCCTACTGTATTAACGATCTATGCCTATAATTTATAATATACGTTTCAGCTTTAGCCGTGGAAGTTAAAGGAAAAAGAAGGAAATCTTATTATCTGCTTATGTAGTTAGTGAGTGAATTGGACGACCGCAAATTTTTATTTTAACAGTAAAAGTATTCCTATAACTTTTTACAATTATGTTGAAAAAAAAAGATGAAATTTAGAAAAATATGCACTCCTATACTGAGTTTTTCTTGAACTCGACCGTAGTTACCGTCAAACCAAAAATCATTCTCACATCCAAAACGCGCGCACATTGTTTTCATACATTTTTGGCATAACGATAATAATACAGTGTGGTCAAAAAAACTCTAAGTAAAGTTTCAACGGCATACAGCACAAACATGAAACCCTCGCCATGAGCCGAAACTGTATCTTATTTCATAAATAATTATGACGTACCTACCTAAGTATTACGTATTTGAAAATTTATATGGTAAAAAAACATGAAAAATAATTCTAATATTTATACGAAAAGTCAAGTATATTATAATAAACCATTACGGAATGAAAACTTGAAAATGCTCGAAAGCGACCTTTGGATATTCAATCAAATTATGCCGAATTCTGCGAACCAATACTCTATTTATAAACACACATTATGATGTTTCCCGGTTCTATTAATGGAAAAAACAGCAATACATATATTTTTAACAGCCATAACTTATCTCAAGGGCCCGCCTCGATGCCCTTTTTTGATATAACGCGACGTTGAAAACCAATAATTTCATTATTTCAGTGTATCACATTATTTCTGTATGATATTGTACCATACAAGTTTCACTGATAAATATGAAATTAAATTATCCGGCTCGAAGGACCAAAAAGATATAATAAATAATTGTCCCACACACCTTTCACTGATAAATTAATATGATATTAAATGATCCGGCTCGAAGGACTAAAAAGTTGTATGATATTGTACCAAACACCTTTCACTGATAAATATGATATTATATGATATTGATAATCACCACACGTGATTGTGGGTCACGTCACGGTAATGAACACACGGTGCGCTCAAAGAACGAATGTGAACTGATTTGTAAAATGAAATAAATTTTGATTATTGGCAAAATCGCTGACGCAATTTGTACAATTATTCAATGCACGGTTGCATTATACAATTTCTTTGTAGTCCTATCACACCATTTTTGTTCGAAAACGTTAGATCTTGCAAAAAATATATTTTGATTATTATTCGTGAGGCAATTAAACTAATTTGAAAGTACTTAAGTCGGTGCTGCTGTAGATTTAAGGCAAAGTAAGTATTGTTTCATTATTATTATACCCAAGATGATGTCGGTCACGGCATGCTCAGGGTTCAGTTGTGTACACACGGCTACACTTACTATAAACTTCCAATATAAGATGACCTCGCATTGTATAGGCTTTCCGTACAATGAGAAGCCAGCTTATACTGAAAATGTATAGCTTGATATATATTCGTGCGTACAATGTTTCAGATCACTAACGTAATTAAATGAAATATATATTCCGGTGGGTAATTATGTATAATATCAATAACAAAAATCTTTTCTATTGTACTTTGCATATATTATGTATAAAATTAAAATTCTCGCGCAATTAATGAGTTGTTAGTATTTATGCTGACCCCATTTCTGAAGAGAAGGTTTAGTTAAACTAAATCATACAAATCTCCCACCACCCTAAGGTTAATTGTCTCTGCATCACCCTAAGGTTGTCTGGTAGAGAATGCCTACGGCATTAAGACCGCCTTTGTACATTGTACATGAAGCATTTTAAATAAATAAATAAATACAAACAAGTACTACCTAATCCATTTACCGTAGTAAATAGGACAACGGGCCTATAAATCTAAGCGACAAGGTCTGTTTCAATGAAATTTAAAAAAGAAACTAACCATTTTGATAAATGTCCGTAGAGCACGAAAAAAATATAAAATATTTTTAAAAAGGACTTCTATTTTTAAAATTTTGTTCCAGACTTGAATTTTTCCTCTATCGTGAGTACAGCTGTTTACAAAAATACATCTTTCACGGATAAACACAAACACCCAGATGATCCGGACTCGGAACAATTTATGTAGAAGCCATACAAATATTTGTCTGTGCCGTATTCGGACCCGCATAGAACGCTAATTGCTTATACAAAGTGCCAATCGTACCGCCTATAAACATCTCGCCATAAAAATTTGCCAATTCATTATCCGCATATAGGGTAAATTCATGAGATATGGCCGTACGGGAAAGATGGCCAATCAATTATATTGCTCATTCGACAAAGCGACGGAACAACATCTGAACAAAGTTTGGTACAAAACAAAATCAAAAAGGTAACTAAATAGGCTTTGATTTTTTATTTTAGCGGGGATATTTTATATTAGGTTTATTTATCATCCTGAATTACTAATGTTACTAGTCAGATGGCCAGTTACGTTTTTTTTAGTTAAAATTTTATGTTTTCCTTCCATCATAAGAATAATTTAAATTAAAAATAAAAGTATAATTATGATCTCAATATTTTCAGTTTTAATTAAGCTCAAAAAAAAAAATGGCCGTCTCTAACGAATTTGGATTACCATGCAACAAAAATTTGAAACTTAAAAAAACTTAAGTTCAAAAACTAAAACCCGACTACTGAAAAGGCATGTAACCAAAAAATATGAATAGATACATATTCATAGTGATGTTCAGAGGATAGCCGTGGTCGTATGCCACTTTGCCCTAAGATCGGTTAGGTACTACTCTTAGACTGTATTGTTTTGTTAGGGTAGCTGTAGGTTGGCATACGAACACGGCTATCGTCATTAATAAAATAAAAAATTAGGTCATTACTTTATGTCCTATAAAGGGCGCCATATTAAATTTCATGTGACGTCACATAGCCTATAACTAGCGGACAATTAAGACGCTTCCAACGATACCTCATTTGTCGATTTATGATAAGTAGAGCAGAAGTTATGAGGGAACAGATGAACATACATACATACCGGTCAAACATATAACTCTCTCCGTAGTCGGGTAAAAATCATCTGCTTATAACATAAATAGAAAATTACAAGCGAAAGTTCCATTACCCGCTGTAATTCAAAACATTTAAAATAGAATTCAAACTAGAAACGAAATAACATTTAGTTAGTTTTGTTTGTATGTAAAAGGAAATATCAAGCAAACCACATATTGCAAGCTTTAAAATGAAAATTCTTTAGCTACAAACGACTCTACGATTTCCAGCTAAAATAATAACCCGCCCTGCAATGCCGATATCGGTAATGTTCTGGAATAGGGTTCAACTCGAATACGACGCTATTATGCCAGGATTTTTGCTAAATACATGACTTTAGGCTTGGTTTCTATAAGCCACAACTTATGACGAGTCCTATATCCAGCAATTAATTCAATCATTTTTTTTTTTCATGTAAACTACATTGATTTATTTGAGAAACCTTCGCTGTTTTATTTGTTATACGATGCACGGTACAATGGCTACGATGTTATAATAATATAGATAGATAATTTCGAATCTGGATGTCTGTGCATGTGAGATTTATCTGTAAACTGTACCCATGATAAGGAGACGATCATCATTAAAAAAAACACCGTTACAAAAAAAAAGCTTCCTTAAGTTCCGCGTCTGGGTGTGTGTGTGTCATTTGTGTACATGAGATGTGTTTCTAAACTATACCCACGTTACAAAAGAGATCAAATGCGGGGCAACGTTACAAAAAATTATCTAAAATAACAAATAATAATAATAATAAATCATTTATTTCGAACAAACATCAGTCCATAGAATTACATTTACACACATTAAGAAAATAAAAGAAAATAAAAGTAAAAGTAAAAGTTATTTAATACAAAGTAACGTTCACTACCTTCACTTTAAACTTAAGCCTCAAGTTTCATGTTATCGATACTAAAACTTGGATAGGACGAAATAACGACGTGTCCTAACTATAAAAGCTATTAGACGTCGTCACCTTACCTAACTTAAATTTAATCCTAGATTAAATTTGCCCCTAGCTTTATAGTTAGATTAAACCTAGTTTATAACAGGTATGAAACCTTGGTCGTGAGATACCTAGTAAAGTTTATGCTACCTTTGTTATCGAATTGGAAACTAGAAGATACCATAGTACCCATAGTGTGTAACACCCGTATTTCCCTTCCATTTCCTTCAACTTATTTCTTTCTTTCTTTGCTTTCCATTTTTAATTATTCTGTTTTTTTTTTTAACTTTGCCCCACAGTCTCTTTTCTCGTGTATTGTGAGTAGGTACAGTTTAAAAAATACATCTCACAGGCCCAGAATAACATACAGAGACCCAAAACCACCAACAGCATATACAATAAATTTAGAAAATATGTAATAAAATAGAATAATATATATATAATAGAATTTATTTAAAAAAATTAGTTACATATAGCCCATTACAGGTACTCCCTATTAAACTATAGTATGAAACTATTTAATAAATGTGTTTTGATACAGATCTGCCGAGAGTTCCGAACATTTCTAACCTATTTAATTATTAAAATCCACGAGCTATTATAACTCCCCACTACACCATTGGGAAAATACAAGAACTATTTACCTAATATTAATATTAACCATCTTTGTCGGCTGGTTATTATAAGTATCAATTTAATTAAAAATTATAATTAAGCAAACATTACTTAGTTTCTGTTAGCTTATCATTATCAAATGTTGACGGTAACAAGTCAATTCCTAATACTATGTATAATATTTGATAGGTATTTATGTAGGTATGTCGTGTATGTATTTTTTAATAAACACCACTAGAAAAATAAGAACGTGCTCTGCTCATTTTTGTGAACAATTTTTAGTATGAGAAAAACCTTGAAATCAAGAAGAAATAAATTTAATATTCCATACAAATAATTCTATATCACTCGACTACATGTATGGATCAGCAGATATTTTTGCAATTTCTGTGTTCGTCCCATAATAAAAGTTGACCATAATGATGAGTACAATAACCCCTTAAAGGGATCGGGACTAGAAAGGTAGGACCTTGTATATTTTATTCATTATATAGAATGATTTTAATTACAACTAATCTAAGAAAACTAAACTATGTGATAGTTTATAATATTATTTGAAAGTACGAGTATGTTTAAGGGCAGATTTTTCAGTAGCCAGATATATTTACCCAAGGTAATCAATTCGAATTTTTTACAGTTTTCCTATACAAAATCTGTCAAGCGCCTTTAGTCGTTGAATAACACATTATCTGGTAATTGAAATTCAGCCCTAACTTTCGTTGTGCACTGGATTATATCCTCTGAACCTAGTTTATATCTCTTCCACGCGGGCTCGTAGCTAAATAGCTACCGTGCAGACTAGTTGATCAGTGAGGTTAAACAACGCTTGCTGCGGTTATTCCTTAGATGGGGGACCGATTCTTCGAACATCGAGACCACTCCGTACCTCGAAAAGCACGTTAAGCAGTTGGTTCTTATTGTATATAATAAATAATAATAGCTATGATAGTTACGGGAGCCAGCAGCTCAAAAAGCCTGACAACTGGACTCGAAAGTCGCAACTACAACTACTAGCCCACCCACTGATTTGGAATCTTATTCCTATTGTGAAATATTCAGAACACAAGTTACAACTACAATCCCAGCTGAACACTACAATATATTCTACAAACTATTGTAGTAATCTTAAATCCTGGCTGAAATTTAATACAAGAGCGTTTCGCTGTATCACCTAGTCTAACTTGCTCAAATGTAAAGCTATGTTCAGACGATGATAGTGTTTAAGCTGTAACTTTATTCTGTCAACTAAGAACGGGTGATTGTACTATAACTTGTAATTTATACTAAGCTTGCTACTAACTATTAGCTGATCATTTATATTTAATTTAACTTAATCTTACTAAACTCAAGTGTTCTATAGTATAATTTGTAGAGTGATTCAGTCTCTAATCCTAAATTCAACCGCAGTATTGGGATACACTTTAAAAATAAACGAAAATTTCGACTTAGTATGGAGGACGCGGATAATTTATTAGCGGAAACCATACAAAATCAATTTTTTATTTTGTTTTGGAGTGAATTTTTGTTCTGCGCATTTGGGAACGGACACTGAATCACTCTGAAAATTGTGCGCACTACATAAAATATTATCCTGTTTACAGTAAGAGTATTTGGGATGCAAGAAAATAAGAGCTTCCACAAGTAACGAACACCTTTTTTTTTTTTTTTTTTTTTATCGTGGTAAAATCATCAAATGAGTCCTCCCGCCCCGGGCAGGGCGGGAGGGACTGTCAGTCTTGTACTGACTAAAATCCACGGTGTTCCTTCGATAGCCCTTTACGTGTAGTATAAAATAGAGACTGTTGAAATTTCTATAAATTTGTAACCATCCAACAACCAACTTTAAAACCAATAATTTAACTATTTATTATCCATCAAAGTGTGTATGTGTTTGATTAAGTTACTAAGCGCAATTTTAGTTTTCCTCTCCACTTACTTCCCAACTTAAGGCCCAAGTATTTTGGCGTGTTACGGATGTAACTTCATGCTTTCAAACGTTACGGATTTAACACGCTGTCAAACACGCTTACGATGAAGTTGCAACTTGATCTTACTTCCTTTAATCTTGTGATTCATTTTAATCAGAATATATCGCTGCAGCATTGAAATGTTGCAGCATACTTAAGTACCTTTTCTGGGTTCGTACAACATATAAAAAAGTCAATTTAATTAGATTTAAGTATCTAATTAGAATTAAATAAAATCGACTTTTCATATAAAGCTACTGGTCGCGGGATTCACCTTTGTATGAGAAGTTGCATTTCATTTTCACATTACGACCATTACTTGGGGAAAGTTGTAAAATAAACAAGGATGAAATATAAATTTACAGCCAGTATTTTAGGTTTTTTATATATCACCCATTAATTTGTTTAAAAACGTTGCCCCTCACTAGGATTTCTCCTATATCGAGGGTACAGTTTACAAACATACATCTCACATGTACACACACCCAGACCCGGAACAGCTATCTACAGATCATACAAATATTGGCTCCATGCGGGGATCGAGCACGCGGCACGCAGAAAGCTAATCGCTTAACCACTGCGCCAACCATGTCGTTATTTGTTAGGTCAATTAGTTTCTCTTTTTACGAAACATTTGTTTTTAAAATTACTATTATTATTAATCATGAATCCCTTAATCGTGGTGATTGAAAGAAAAAAAGAAAAATAATTTATTTCTGCAAAACACGACACACATACATTACAAATGGCAGTATCCATACCAAATATTTGCCACACCAGCAATACGGACCCATAATATACCGACCGCAACACAAATAAAAAAAATGAATTTATAATTTATAATAATACTATTTTTTTTTTATTGTATCAATATCACCTACTCAATGCGAAGTGAAGCTATCACACGGTAAGTTCATTCGACCATGTATGTGGTAATTCCTGGACTAGCCAGGATTGACCGCCGCAATACTTGATTGAAAAGCTTGAACCTTTTCAATCAAGTACCTACTGCACTTAGATAATGAGAGGCAGGCTTCTAACCTACTTGATATTGCGACTTCGAGAACGCTAGAATATATCGGCTCCTTCGGTGGAGAACTTTTCCAAGTGATGATCAAGAAAAAAAAATGGTCATCGATCAGCTTGTTGTCATTGGCAACACCAATGACGCTGATTTTCATCGACGACAGACGTCCTTGGGTGGTATGACGTAATCACGTAATGTCGTGTCCACCTTCTGGCGATATACAATAATAACTGCTATATATATAAATATAAAAATATTTAAAACAGAACACAAGTCAAAATAAGCACATTACCTACATAAATAAATAAATAAATGTGAATACGGTATTGTACATGAAGCATTTTAAATAAATAAATAAAAAAGTGATAAAAACCCAATCATCAGTTTTTTGAAAAAGGTACAGTCAGCGAGAAAATTGACATTTCTCAAAAAAGTAAGTGGGGCTCAATTGAGCCTATTCCCAACAGGAACGTTTCTGCTAAACAACTGACGAAATCTTACTTGCCGAATTCGAGAAAAATACAAAAATCTATTTCCCATACATTTTCTATGAAAACATACGTTTGTATGCACGAATGCATCTAAAATCAATGTACGGACCTTACTGTCCTAAGACCAGAACTCCCTAACCATGACGACACGGTTGGCGCAGTGGCTAAGCGATTAGCCTTCTGCGCTACGTGCCGCGGGTTCGATCCCCGCACGGAACAAATATTAGTATGATCTACAGATAGTTGTTTCGGGTCTGGTTGTGTGTGCATGTGACATGTATGTTTCTAAACTGTACCCTCGATACAGGAGAAAACAAGAGAGGGGAAACATTAAAAAAAAAAGTACAGTAAGAGTAGCCACCCATAATACCCCAAAATTTTGCATCTCTCTGTATATTATGTATGAATAACAGTCTAAACAAAAAGCATTATATCCTCTATAATCCTTTAAGACACATTTCAAAGCAAAGCTATCCGGTATCATCACAAAGAAGTTCTGAAGTCTTCCGATTATGCATTTTTCAGAGTAGCTTCAAAAGAATTGACATCCCAATGCCTTTCCCAAATCTTGTTACGTTAGAAGATCTTACGCAAAATTTGGTAAGGTAATCGAAAATTCAATTAGATTATCCTCCTCAGCCCCTCCGTTGTCAAGGTCCCTTATCACAAAGGGATCGAGTAACGGAGAAATATAGTATGTTGTTATTTTGAATGTTCACGGAAGGGGTATCGTTGTGCGTGAGCTTTGTTTATATTGCTGATGGTATTTTGTCCTTATTTTGTTTTTTTATTCCGCGTTTTTTGGTATTTTTGTTTCATTTTTAACCCCCAACAAAAAAGAAGGTTGTTATAGGTTTTTAGTGGTATACACTAAGTTAGTGGACATTGTGTTAATTTAGGAAATAGTTAATTAGTGAAAGGAGTTATATTGTTAAGGAATGCCACATCACTCCCCCCCAGAGACCGTCCTACGGGCGATAATAGTCTGGGAATCGAACCCTTCGGCCAAACCTGGTCGTTTTGACCATAGTGTCCTTGGGCTGTGACTCCTCCTCTTGGACAACTTGGTCAGGTGGTGGGGTCTCAACTAATATGTAGGCCGGCTTAAGCCGGTCCACGGAGACTGTGACCTGTTTGCCCTTGACCAATATTTTGAAGGTTTTGTCGCCTTTCTCAACAATTTGATGGGGACCGGTATATGCTGGTTGTAAAGAACCTCGAAGCGCATCTTCCCTAAGAAATATGTGGCTAGAGGTAGCAAGATCCTTATGGACAAATATTTTGTCCTTGGCATGGCGTGCTGCTGGTTCTGGTTTAAACTTTGTAGGCTTAAATTTAATGCTTGATGGAAATGAACTAAATATAATTAATGAAACCGTATTCTTAGGGATAACAATTGATTCCAAGTTGCAGTGGGGTCCTCACATCACAGCTCTGTCCAAAAGACTTAGTTCTGCGGCTTTTGCAGTTAGAAAAATTAGACAGTTAACCGATACAGCTACGGCCAGATTAGTGTACTTCGCATATTTTCATAGCATTATGTCCTATGGCATTCTGTTGTGGGGATCAGCGGCTGATGTAGATTCGGTCTTTATATTGCAGAAGAGGGCGATCCGTGCGATCTATAACATGGGCCCACGCGAGTCTTTACGAGACTTTTTCAAAGACACCGACATTCTAACACTGCCATCACAGTACATTTTGGAGAATATTATGTTCGTCCGAAGAAACCTGCATATGTTTAATAACAATAGCGATATTCATAAAATGAATACTAGAAATAAGTACAAAATAGTGGTCCCTAAATTTAGATTGACCAAAACAAACAAATCATTTCTAGGTAACGGTGTACGCTTTTATAATAAACTCCCAAAAAGTATTACCGAGCTTACTGATAAAAAGTTTAAAACTCGTGTTAAGCTTGTCCTCATAAGGAAGGCCTATTACAGGATCAAAGACTATGTTGACGATAGAGATGTATGGAAGTGATTATCTTCTGCACATGCGGCTTCCCTGGTGACCCACTGCTTCCTGTCTTCACACACTAATTTTAACGTTTCCCTTGTACCTTTTTAGTACCTATTCTTAATTGGGTGACTGACTTGAGTGTTAAGTACGCACCTACTAGTATTGTATAATTTTATTATTTTAGTGGTACTTATGATTTTTGCTGTTCTTTTTTTTTTTTTATTGTAATATTGTGTAAATTGAGGTGGAATTTTAGCCGGGGCCGCTCCCGCGGCCCCACATTTGTTGTGTAGTAAGCTTGATTTCTGAAAAGAGTATCCATGGAGTTTCTTGCCGGTATCTTCTCCAGGACCAACCCACTTGGAACCGTGCGCCTAGAATCACGACGTTTTGAAAGTGCCTGCAAAGGCCCAGTTGAAATAAAAATCTTTGACTTTGACTTTTTTGACTTTGAAGCAAACGTGCGTAAACGGGCAGTAAATCGTTTTTACGTAAGCACAAAACACCAGGTTTTTCGATCACTTGTTTAACTTACTGGTAACGAATAACAATGTCAAAAAAAATCGTTAATACAAGGCATATAGTATATTATGCAACCTACAATTTAATTTTTAAAGTTTATTGAATTAGTACTTTAAAAAAAATGTCGTCCACGTTGAAAAATCCTTATAAAATCATGTACAAAACTGACGTCTACGCGTAAGAATTTATTGAAAATTACTATTAAGTGGTGAATAATAAGGCGAGTGCAGTCCATGGAATGATGCTTTCAGCGTTGTTGTGTTTGTGTGCGTCCGCACGCAAGCTCGAGCATCGTCGCAAATACTCGTAACTACGTTTCTCTATGCGCGCTTTTGTTCTTGGTGTGTCTTGCAACAGCTGCTGCAGCTTGCAGCAGCTAAGCTGATGTAATGATGAGATTTTTCCGTTTGGACTGAGCTGGCAAATATGTTATAGCTGATATGTCAAAGGTTTATGTAAGGTCCAACTTTTTGTAGTTGAAATTCATTGTTAAGCTTTCGGTATAAATAATGTGGTATTGTGTTGGCGAACGCTTGACACGAACGTATCCGGCACACGTTGGCAGTACAAGCCTACGTTGACATTTGGCGCTTTGGCTCTGCATGTAAATTTCGGCATTTCTGCCGCATTACTGAAATAGAACACATACAATGCCTACAGACGTCCATTACGAACATTACTTAATAAATGCCTCCTTTGCAAACTTTTGAAGAGATATCTTTTTATAAGATTAATATCTAATATTAATAAACTAAAAAAAAAAAACTAAATACATATTAGGAAATATTATTAATAAATTAAAAACTGTAATATGCTATCCATATTTATTAATAAATTAAAGCAATAAGTAAACATAAGTACCATCTTCCTCTCTCCTATATTTTGCTGTGCCCTACAGGGTCCATGATTGTAACCTACCAAATTTTATTTTTACCACCTTATGTACATTGTGGAATGCAAATAAAGAATATGAATATGAATAATAAACGTTGTTATATTTTTTCAGATGTTTTTTAGATTTCTATTAGTAGGTTAAAATAAAAACCTAATTATGTTTATGTGCGTAGTGTGAGGTAAAAGCGTGATGTATAATAATGTATCCTTGGGACCCCGCGGTACAGGCTTGCCTAGTATGGGGACCACGGCAAATAAGATGTGTTCACTCATAATATACAAATTACATCGATTGTTTAAGATCTCTTACGTGTAATGTTTGTTATTGTATATTAGAAATAAATATATTTTTCATTTCATTTCATCTAGTAACGCCATTAGTATTTTAATGAGGTACTTGCATCCAAATACGTAGCTTTGGCTTCAGAAAAACCTTGAACAAATAGATACGTAAGATATACATACATACATCTACTGATTGCTAAATGATCTAATAAGTACGTTATGTGTAGTGGTCCACTCTCTAGGATCACGGGTTCATTCATCAAAACAGTATTACTGTTTTGTTAATGTGTGTAAGGGAGCAAATAAATAAATTTTCTTTCTTGTATGAAATAATAAAACAGTCAATCTCTATGAACAAGAAACACGTAATAAAACAAATTGCTTTCGCATTCCATAGACCCAAAGTTATTCATAAATTTAATAACGAGCGTTCAGAAATTCTTTTCTTCTGGATGAAATCAATATCTTTATAAAACTGGTCTTTTGTTCCGCGGCGAAGCCAGTCGCTGCCAGGAACAGGATTTAATTACCGATACGGTGGTAACTAGCTGGTAATTTCTATCGCAAGCTTATAAAATAACCACACGATAGGTTAATAAATGGTCCACTATGCATTTCTTTTAAACGACTTCAAAAATGGATGATTTCCTCAATTCGACTGCATGTGTTTGTATGTTTGTTACGTGATTATTCCGCTTATTATTTTATTATAATTTAGAAAATTCGTTTTTTTGTTTGAATGTGTATACTCTCCAGGTGGTCTCATTTAAATTTGGTGAAGATTTGATAAAGATCTTCGGAGATAGACAATGGAACTCTTGAATGAATAACTGCATAATATCACTCGCGATTGCTGTAATCGCATATTTATGTATTGTTTGTGTAACTCAAAATAAAAAAATAAAATTAACTTTAAAAAAAAGTAAAAACCGACTTTAAAACACAAAAAAGTATAAAATAAATTTCTAAATAAAACTTATTAGTTTCTGAAGTCGCAATTCTTCAATGCACCTAGCTTGGCAGTGGCACCGACTTCAGAAGCTGTTAAGTTTTTTCAGAAAATTATTTTATATCTAGTTTTTACTTTTTTATTAAATTTATAAAAAAGTATGTAAGTCTATACGCTTTAATCCACCGTTACGTGTGCCATTCATTTTGACAAATTACAGGCAAAGTTAGTACATTGTGCGTGTGAGCAGGCACTTTCATAAAATGTATAAGCAGCATGATCTTGGTCCTTTTAGTACAAGTGTGTCGTCGGCTTAAGCCTTAAACTTTTTTAATTAAATAGCAATCCTACTTCTGTTTTTAACCCCCGACAAAAAAGGGTGTTATAAGTTTATAGTGTGTATCTGTGTATTTGTGTGTCTGTCTGCATCGTAGCTCCATAACGGATGGACAGATTCCAACTCAACATTTACGATACGTCCAAACATTCGTGCTCGCCCACCTAACAAAAACAAAACAATATTACCTATAACGTAAGAGCAAGAATTCAGTGTTACCACCCTAAGGACTTCCAACGTAATTCATCATATATTACCTACTATATTTCATATTTCCAAAATCATATTTCGCGTTGTCAAATATTGACACTTCCCAGCCAAGCCCGGAATTGTATTACAACGTAAAATGTAATAAATAATAAAATTACAAGTTGCCCTAGAGAAATAACCCCGTATGAGACCGAGTGAATGAATAATTGAACGAGTGAACGAACGAAATAATGGAGATCGATGAAATGTCCATCTGAATGTCTAATTTAGTCAAATTGAAAGGTAGTCCTATCGGTGGAAGCAAAATGATTTATTATTCAACAATGTAGGACCAAAATGGCGGATGTATGGGTAGTATTTTTTTAATGTGAGTGAAGAGTACTGGATACTTTCAAATTAGTGATTTTTATTATTGGTGATTGGTAGTCTTTTTCATATTTTTCTTTATTTTAGCGTTTTCCTGTCCGATTACCAGCATTTTTCAGATCAAGATGAGCATAGAGGGTTGTCGTGATCTTTCAAGTCGCGTTTAGTGCTACTAGTGGTCGCCTAGTGGTTGAAATTCGACCGCAAATTTAACTTTCTGGACTCATTCTTCATATAAACTTTAACTATGCCAAATCTCACATTCCTGCGTGCGCGCAATATGCTTCAAAAGGTGTGCAAAGTTTTCTCTTCAAGTATTAATATATAGGCAAGAAATTGAAGTTTCTGGTTATTATTGAGCAACGACCCTCTTATATTTATAAACTTTAGCAAAATGACGCAATGTCATAAGAGAGTTACGTAGAGGTCAATACAGCTAATAAGTAATCAATAATGATCTTATTTACTCGTATTCAATGATGCGTTCTACGACCATGTGACAATGGTGCGTTCTAAGACCATGTGAGAACGATGCGTTCTACGACCATATGACAATGGTGCGTTCTACGACCAGGCGACAATTATGCGTTTGACGACCATCCGACAATGATGCGTTCTACGTCTATGGGACAATAAATCGCATTCCCACCTTGTATAAAGCCAATATAATACGGTATGGTACGGTAAAATGAACTCTACAAAGACCGCAAAAACCTTCAGTTAGATAAAACCGTAAATAATCCGAAAATTGGTCCCATTTCTACACGTTACCGTAAATGATAAATAAAAATCACAACTAGTTATCTAAAGAGAAAATTTATATCACATTTTCATTTTAAATTACGTGTCAACCCTAAATTTTATGACGGTCATGAAGTAAGCAGGTAATTGCGAATAAAAAACGGTTCGGGTTATACCTTAGGGATGGCACAATCTGTCCTGTCTTATTATCGTAAAAAACAGAGCGATTTAAAGGTCTTTAGTGTCCCACAGGCGACTTGGGGAAAATTTCGAGGATGTTTTCATGGTGATTTGGAAAGAGAATTGTGTAGAAATATTTAAACGTGTTTTTAAGGGTGGAAAATCACCTTAAGAAAGAAAGAAAATGTTTATTAGACAGAACAGAACCACACATATAACTTCTCTCGTGGTAGAGCCTAGCTGTAGTCATTAACAGAAAGAAAGATAGAAAAAATCATTTATTCAGCACGAACACATTGACAATACACGAGGAGAAGATGAAAGAGAAAATATAATAGTACAGAAAGAGACAAATAAGAAATAAAATATAAAATTCTTAAAAATATAATATAGGTATGCTGTCAAGCATTCCATGCCGGTTTGCGGGGCGCGGAGAGCCCAACGCTGATTTTCAGTTGGCACCCCTGCAGTGACGCACGGACGAAGGCAAAGAAATAGAAACAAAAAAGGGGAAAAACAAAAACAAAATATACACACTCGAGAGCAATGAATCCGGGTCACCAAATAAATCTTAATATCTCGGAAACTAAGAATGTTAGCATAATCTAATTAAAAGTATTTTATAGACTACTTAATATCTATTACTTAAATAAAATTAATAAAACTTCTTAGTTATTATTTATTTTACTTATTAAAAATACATTATTTAAAAATGCATAAATATTTCTTTTTTTTTTATATCCCCACTTTTAATAGAAACTTATATCATATTCTCACTTTTAGTACTTTGTATTACCTCCGTGTGTTGTCAATACAGATGTCATGCGATTCATACGGCACAAAGTGTTTGAGGCGATGTTGGGGAATATTCTCACATTCCTCTATCAATGCAATTTCAAGCTCTCGAAGCGTATTATAACTTGTGTAGTATTAAATACTCTTTATTTGAATGAGCTATCATTCTTAGTTTCCGAGATATTAAGGTTCATTATGTTGGTGACCCGGATTCTTTGCTCCCGAGTGTATATACATCAAAATATAATTAAATATGTGTTCAAATACAAACATACTCAAAATACAAGATAAAAATCTTAATAAATAAAACACATGGCGCCGCATAATAAAATTTTGTATTAGGATTATTGGACGCATAAAGCTATATACATCGGTCGTCCAAAAAGGACGAGTGCAGTGCGATCCAAGAAATCTAAAGTTAATATTTGAAAGAAATAAAAATAATATTCACACATTTTTTATTTTTAAAAAAACGTTACCCCTTACTCGAATTTCTCCTGTATCAAGGGTACAGTTTACAAACATACATGTCACATGCACACACACCCAGACCTGGAACAGCTATCTGTAAATCATATCCGTGCGGGGATCGAACACGCGGCACGTAGCGTAGTGAGCTAATCTCTTAGTCACTGCGCCAACCGTGTTTTCCGTGTCGTGTCGTGTGTCTTCCGTACGGGATAATGAAGGCGCAACATTGACAATAAACGAATCACAAGAAGAAAATTAGACTTCTAATTAAAAATGTGACGTCGATCAAAAGGTTCCCAAAGCAGCTTATACTAGATGTGGGACACAACGCTGATTTTCAGTTGGCACCCCCTTTTTGTCCTATCCGTAAATATGGGATCAGTCTAAATCAGTGCTGATTAAGAAGCTAACCGCCAAAGCTTTTATCTTCGGATATCGGCTAAAGAGTATCAGATTATATAAATAAGTCTCATCTGATTATGCAAGCGTAGCCTCCGCTCGGTTTTAATATCGCATTATCTACGGCTAATGACTTATTAATATCTAGTTCCTTGGCACTACTCATTTGAATAACCCATGTGTATTTTTTTCCAGTATTAAGTCGTGATCTGATCCTAATGAGAAGTTCAACATTATGCTGAACTGCTGGCCCGTTTGGCACTAAACTACTGATTTTATTTTATTTTTATTTTTTGTGTTTTTAGCATGTATGTGACAATAAACTTTATTTCTTTCTTTCTCTCTTTCTTTCTTTCTTTCAAGTGATTCTAAAAAAAACACTTTATAGATAAGTACCTAATCAGATGAATGTATTATGTAAAATTATCACTATAAAGTTCTTCGTCATTGGTATAACGCCTATTTCTTCATTGGCCCCTTTTCAGTCCAGGACACTTTCCCCATTCTACGCCAAGGACGTAATAGGTATCTTCACATAACTTTATTTACCGGTTACTATTGAAGAACTTGTTGTAGAAAACCCACTCCTAACACAAGCATATTAATTAGATTAGTTGAAAGGGTTAGCTGGGATTTTAGTCACATGCATGCATCGCTGGTTTTATTTTATTTTTCTTAATAGAGTGGCCAATTTTCTCAGCCCACTGAACCGGGATAGGAACCACTTGCTAATGAGTGCATCGACACTTCAGTAAGGTGAAGTGGCGTTTGGCAATATTCAGAAACAATAACAAGAAAAAGGTTATAAATTCACAACTGTATTCAAACAATTATGTAACTGTATTACCGTACATACTATATAATAATAATAATTTTATTTCGGAAATAAAGAATCCATAGAATGTTAGTAAAAAAGAAAGATAATTAATTTGTTGCAAAATTGAGGCACAACATGCAATAATCAAAAATGAAAACCTAAAACAATACGAAAACTAAAATTTAAGTCATCATAACATAGATATAAAGTATGTAGGTAAGTTATTATACCACAATCGGCTGCACCAAAAAGGTTCAATTCAGCGTATACCCTGACATCAATGCCCAGCGCTGATTTCCAACTGAACCCGTCGTGTAAGTAACACAAGATAGCTTATTACTTAATATTAATACCTATCACCCTTCAAACAAGCTGCTTTACAATCGGATAGCTGAAGTTCTCAACTACAAAGATAAAGATATATTTACTTTGTAAAACATGAGTAAACAATGCACGTGTGGAAGTGCCGACATGTGTATCAGTTTCGGGGTCGAAAAATAGAAAAATCTACTTTTTCAGTGCAAATTTCTCAATAACTATAAGAAATCTTGTCTGACAGAACTTTGTCTGCTCTAAGATTATTTTAAACAAACTTATCTAAACTCAAGCACCGACCTTTACACGGACATGACTAAATTATGGGTTCGAAGTGACTCAGGAATTCTCGACAGATTTAACTGAACTGCCAACGAAAACTTGCTTGTTTGTTTACAAAACAAGACCCTAACAGCACCAAATAAGATAATAGTACCGAAGGACCACTCGTAAAAACGCTAGATAAAAAGGGACACATAAATAGTCGCTATCATTCAATATTATTCGACAGTTTCAGTTCACAGTTCAGTTTCTTGCCGGTATCTTCTCCAGGACCAACCCACTTGGAACCGTGCGCCTAGAATCACGACGTTTTTGCCTGCAAAGGCCCAGTTGAAATAAAAATCTTTGACTTTGACTTTGACTTTGACAGTATCGAACAGCAGAATTATTTTTCGCGATTTCATCGTTGTTCTCATAGTTGAAAAGTTGTTCATAATGTTCAGTACAATAACCCCTTAAAGTAGAAGTCCTGTATAAATATACAACCTGTATTACAAATACCTAAGCAACAGAAAAAAAGAAAGAATGAAAAATAATTTATTGGGTAGCATAAGCGAGACACCACAGTAATTAACAAAAACCCAAAAAAAAGACAGGTGTAATGTGTGGGCCTCACGGCTGCACCAAAAAGGTACAGTTCAGCGTAATGCCAGACATAAATTCTTGGCGCTGATTTGAAAAGAACCCGACAACTGAATAATAATATGTCTTTGTTGTCGCATCACTCGAGAACTTCTGCAAGAATATCGATAGCTACAATATTTCAAAATTGAATGCATGTTTCAAACTGGTCATATAGATCCTAAGATGCATGTTGATTTCCATATAAGTATAATCGGGAGCAATAAATCCTGGTCACCAACATAATAAACCCTAATAAATCTCGGAAACTAAGAATGATAGCTTATTCAAATAAATACTATTTTGTATACTACTCAAATAATACGCTTTGAGAGCTGAAAATTGCATTCGGTTTAAAAGATTCATTTATTTCTCAGAAGAACAACATTGTTCACTTATATGAGAAACTTAACTAAATATAATTAAAATCACTTTTTAATTATAAAGAACAGTTCGATCCACCATAGTAATTTAAAACTAACAGTTATCATTATGGTACACGTTCAATTTTTTTTTTTTTTTTTAAACATTAACAGGTACAGAGTGTTTTATATATTTTGGTAACTTATTATATAGCTGTGCACCCTCAAATTGTATATTTTTCTTTCCGTACAGGGTTCTAATCTTAGGTAGTTCTATATTTTCTCTGTTTCTAGTATAGTAATGATAGAGGAATGCGAGAATATTCCCCAACATCGCGACAGATACTTTGTGCCGTCTGCGGAATCGCATGACATTTTGTATTGACTGACAACTCACGGAGGTAAAACAAAGTACTAAAATGTAAGAAAATTATATGTCTGTTAAAAATATAGGATATTTAAAAATAATGCGCTTTTACGAATTTTTTACAAGCTTTTATTTAACTTGCAATATATGTATTTATGTACCTATGTAACTATGTTTGTTCCAGAGGAATCTTGCAACTCAATTTTGAAACAGATATCTTCAACCAATTTATCTGAAATTTTGTATATCGTTTATTTATTTTTAATAAGTAAAGCAAATAATAAATAATAATAATGTTTTTTTTTTTTACCAGTATTAAATAATCTATAAACTACTTACTTTTTATTTGAATAAGCTTAATTTTAATTCTTAGTTTCCGAGATATTGAGTTTTATTTTGTGACCCGGATTCATTGCTTCCGAGTGTGTACAGCATGCGTCGTAGTTTCGTGCGTCATAATGGGCGTAAAAATAAAGACTTTTTCTTCCTTTCTTTCTTTCTTTCTTTTATGCTTTCCATGTGAAATAATCTCATTTTCCGAAGTCTACTTGACTGACTAGTTACAGTCATTGATATTGACATAATTATTATGTGTGTGGTGTGAACCTTTTGTATTTGACTATTATGTAATGACAAGGAGGCATAGTAATACGCCTACAATTTCTAAACATTTATCTAACTTCAGATTCCGAATTCTCTTGTGAGCAGGGTTTCGGAATCTGCTTATTCCGCCTTCTGGGCGTATCTTCTTCTCTACATAGTATAAAATAATAAGTAGCTTTCCGCGTCTGCTGGTCTGTTTTCACCATCAGTTAGATAATTTTTCACAGAAGGTTTATATGTATAAAACTTTCATATTTAATGTAAGGATAGTAGAGAAAGCGTACCCGCGCGAAGCCGGGGGCGGGTCGCTAGTTTAATAGAAATCACTTACTATAAAACGAACTATTTTCCTAATACTTCTAACAGCAAGCTTCACAATTGGGTTGATGATGGCTGTTCATATAATAAGCATGCAGCAGGGCATGGCAAAAACGGACATAACAGGGCATGGCAGGTCATGGCAAAAAGGGACATGGCAGGGCATGGCATCTCTTTACCGTTGACTGAGAGTCATGAGTTTTCGTTTTGTTTTCTGTCAAGGAGCCAAAGTGTCGAGAAAACGGGTTTGTCCACCGAATAATCGAGTTCAGCCTCAAAGGGGTCGGGAATAGAAGGGAAGCACCTTGTATAAGTACAGCCCTACTGTTTTCTTATTTACTGTCATTTTTAACCCCCGACCAAAAATAGGGGTCTTATAACTTTGTAGTGTGTATCTGTGTGTCTATCTGTGCCATCGTAACTACAAAACGGATGGGCCGACTTCAATGCATTTTTTTAAAATTGAAAGCTAGTTTAATCGGGTATCATCTTAGCTATGTTTCATGAAAATCTGTTCAGGCGTTCAAAAGTTACAGCTCTTTTTCTAGTTGGAGTCGGGAGTTTCTGACAGTTAGGTTATGTTAATACCCACACAAAATCACGTTTGAAAACTAACCCCTAACAAATGCGCCTCTAGAAATCCTACCCATTTTCTTAACCCTATTGCTACCTAAGTAGGGATGTACTTGAATCATTAATCGGTACAGACGCGCACAAATTCTCCTGTGGCATCGCGAACAAAAGCCGATAGCTCCATTATTTATTTATAAAACTACCCTCAACCTGTTTAATTATTACGAATGTATCCAGCCATCGTATTGTGTTAGAAATATGATATTATTATAAAAATGGATACATTATTGTATTATGATTGTGAATGGAGGGTAATATTGTGTAGGTTTTATGGTTTTAGTTCTTTCTGGCGTAAAAATTAAAATCAATTATTAGCTTTTGCTTCCATGTAGCTTGTTTACTTGAGTATGAGCTTCACTATCACTAGATAGTATAAAATAAAGTCGTCCACCGCGTCTGTATGTTTGTTCGCTAACTACTTTTTACCCAACTACGGAGAGGGTTATATGTTTGACCGGCATGTATGTATGTTCATATGTTCCCTCATAACTTCTAAACTACTTGTCATAATTCGACAAATGAGGTATCGTTGGAAGCGTCTTGATTGTCCGCTAGGTATAGGCTATGTGACTTCACATGAAATTTAATATGGCACACTATAAAGGTCATAAAGTGATGTACTAAAACAATTAAATTGTTTAATGATACCGTTTTGGATATCAAATAAAAGAGCTTAATTAGCACATTTCAAATATGTATATATTGCTAGCAGATGCTCTGAAAAAAAATATATTTCAAACCTAAAACCCGAGTGCTGAAAAGGTATGAAACAAGAAAATATTAATACATACCTATTCATAGTGATGTTCAGAGGATAGCCGTGGTCGTATGCCACCTACAGCTACCCTAACAAAACAATACAGTCTAACAGTTACTAGTAAGCGATCATAAGCAAATTTGCATACGACCACGGCTATCCTATGAATATGTGTTGTGTATCTGTGTATCTGTGGATATGTGTATCTGTGTGTTTGTCTGTGGCATCGTAGCTCCAAAATAGATGGACCGATTTCACTGCCGTTTTGTTTTTTTAATCATCTTTAGATATGTTTTATGAAAATGTATTCAGCCGTTCAAAAGTTCACTTCACGTGCTCTTTTTCTAGTTGGAGTCGGGGATTTTTGACAGTTAGGTTATGTGATCTAGCGAGTTAAGTTGCATATTTTACATGGAGCGACTGCTGTTTCTACCTGATCTCGGAAACCAGTTGACAAAATCAGGCAAAAGTGAAAAAATAAATAACAACTACATTAAAATAAATAAAGCATTAATAAAGCAGCTTTTCCTCTCTCCTACCAAACCATGCTGTGCCCGACAGGGTCCATAATTGATCCATAGATTAAGCCTACCATCTGTTTTAACTTTACATTATGGAATGCAATAAAGATTTGATTTGATTTGATTTGAAAATCAGGTTTGCTCAATGTACGTAATAATACACTCATTACATTCCAACACAGTTGTGATTTTTATCTTGTATAATTTCAGCTTCGGATACTGCTAATGTAGTCAACATTCATACTTCGAATTTCACTTACCCCTAAGTAAAAAAGGCTGTAAAATTACCTACGCAAAGGAAATTGAATAAATTAATATCCGAAAACGAAAAAAATCCAAGGCGAAATCACCCGAGCGAGCTGGAAAGGGGAAAATATCACCTGACCTAATAAACTTGGGGCCGGTTCAAGAGCAAACTTCTTAATTTACGCAATCGTTTAGTGGGAGTTAGACAAGCAAGGTTTAATTGGACCCTTCTCCGGTATTGCACTGAGTTGGTCCATGGATAAAAAATAAGGCAGATGGAGAAGGATTAGGGGAGAGACAATAGTTGTCTCAATATGACCAAAATGGGCAGGGACGTGGTTCGACGTTCACAACCTTTCCACAGGCATACAAAAGGTAGGTGTCCCCTGTACTAAAACAAGAAAAGAGAGAAAAAGTATTTATTTGACATAACACAAAAAACTATTTGAAAGATAACTTAACAGAAAAATAAATAGAAACAACTAAAAAACAAAAAAACAAAACAAAAATTAAAACATTTATTTTAAATAAAATGGATTGTACGTCGCAGCTGTATCAAAAAGGCATCCGCTCAGCATATGCTGCCGCCCTGCGTGCAACCCGACAGCGCTGGTTTTCAGCGGGAGCCACATCGACTAACAGTATGTGTGCCTACGTGTACAGAAAATAAATAAATAAAATATGAATTAAAAAATAAAAGAACTTGTGTGTGTTGAAGTGATTATTAAGGTGTGCACGCCACAGACCGACAGTTTAAAAAAGCACTATTCACACCATAGACAAACGCTACACTACAGCAGTGGCGAAGAGTCCATACAATCCGATTCCCATCGGCTTCCCTTTAGGAATTGGTTAATGCATAGACCAACGTAATATTATATTATTTACTCATCCAACTGATAAAAAAATCTTGTTATTCAGTTAGGTCGAGCTCTTCCAGACAGATTACCAGAGGCGGTGTGGAGATCTGTCTTGCATAATTATTTGCAGCAATTTTTGGAGGGCATTTTTGGGACGGCTTCCCCTTTTAAAACGGTCACCCTTCACCACTGCACTACAGTTTCTTTGCTCATTTTTGTTGGCATAGAGCCTTCTATTTGCGCTATCCACTTTTCCTTGTTTCTACGATCTTAAGTTGGACCCCTCCGATGAAGTGCCGTTCGGAACTCAACGATACTTCTTAATTATTTCTGCACTAAGTTCGATTGATGGATTCGAGTATTGTCGTCAGTGGAAAAGGGAATTGTGAAGACCTATTCTTGGTATGTATTGTTGTATACCCTTTATAATCACAACTGGACGCCAGCGCCCGAGAAATAATTGCATTTGAAAAGTAGCTAAAAAAATTACATTTTAATTTTACTTCTGCTAAACTGTACAACAGATGGTAGATGAAGTGCCCTCAGCCAAGTTGTTGCTTATAGTGTTGCCTGGCTGGAGACTCTCTAGTCTCACCACCTGACCAATTAAGCAGCAAAGGCCTCCCTGAACTGCCTACGAGAAACATACATAAAAAAATCTGTTCACTTTACATAATTTATCATAAATATTTTTAATCTATGACATACATACTTACACTTTATCACGTGACTGTTAGGTTTAAACAGGATATTTTTTTATTTAGTCCGCATAATTTGTAGAGTGACTCTATCTATAATCTCTGTTCCTAAATGCAACCGCAGTATTGGGATACACTTTCGAAAATTCGTTTTAGTATGAGGGCCACGCATAATTTACTAGCGCACGCCATACAAAATCAAATTTTTATTTAGTGAATTTTAGTGCTGCGGTTGTATTTGGGAACGGTCACTGAATTACTCTGCAAATTTTGCGCACTACATAAAAAATTCTCCTGATAATAAATATCTCAATATGTTATCTACTCCAATGAAAATACCTAGGTACTATGCTTTGCCGAACAGCACATTTTGTTCATAATATCACTGAAGCTCAAAAAACAAATACGTTCTTCCAACACCTTTTATATCACACTCTGAAGTAAGTTACTTGTCAAATACAGCCGTTGTTTGAAGATGTTTGACAAACAAATGCGGTATCTTGTCAAATATGGAAAATTGAAACTGTTTATTGACAGAGGAATGTTTGCACACCGCTGAGAGTCGAATAAAGCGTGATTTGCTTATGAGTGACATTAATTAGCTCTTAACAGCGGTTTAAATCCGGTGCTGGATAAATCGAAACGAGATGGGATTCTTGTATCTAGGTCAATAAATAAATAGAACGGAATACGATCTGAATAAACTAACCGTCAAAAAACCCCAACTCCAACTAGAAAAAGAGCTGTAACTTTTGAATGGCTGAACAGATTTCATGAAACATAGCTAAGATGATACCCGATTAAACTAGCATTCAATAAAAAAACAAAACTGCATTGAAATCGGTCTATCCATTTTGGAGCTACGATGCCACAGACAAATACACAGATACACACTACAAACTTATCCCTTACCCCTCTTTTTAGTTGGGGATTAAAAACGTGGTAAAAACTAGCCAATATCTAAAAGGAAGATTGAAGTGTACATCGAGCTTTCTAGTCAAAAGCTTCGTCTTTTACAACAAAATATATCAAGTCATCCCGGAAAAATATAGCCATACAGGGCCTAACGAAATTTGTGCCGAAAAGTTCCCCGAATTTAATCCGGGCGGTCGCCGACAAAAAGCCCATTATCGGCGAGTCGCCTCTTATCTAGTTAAAGGCCTTTCCTTTAAGTTTGACTAAATCCGAGCACTTTTTTTTATTGATAAATGGAGGTTTTGAAGTATCACTCAACGTCGGCAGGACGTTTACAAGAATATATTATCGGAAAACGTAATTTAATGTTTTGGGAATCTCTCCTTTTTGCATTCGATTTGGGAATATTGTCACGCTCTGTTTAGGGTAGGCACTCATCAGGGAAAACGGAACCCTTATTCGATTATTCACGAGTCCTTCCGTCCGTCTGTCTAAACCTTTTTTTAATGTAAGCAGCGCTGGCATAGTAGTGAAGATGATTTTAGATAGATTATACTCAGCCGTCCTCAGTCGATTAATTGATTTGCATGTAAGAGGTGCGAGTCAGTGAATCAAAACGATATTTATTATTTTTGGGTACAGTTTTAATTATTATTAGTCTACTAACATATTTTATGGGTTCTTTTGTTTTGTTACTAACACTCTGGACTCAGTTGAATGACAATTTTTTTTATATTATTTATTATAGTAGTCGTGGGCCGGACTTACAAGTCTTAATTCGAATCCTAGTGGGCGGGCTGTCAGATTTATTTATGATTCAATTTTATTTATTTGTATAGATATTACGTCTATAATTTATCATAACTGCTCTTACAGAGAAGGAAAATATCGGATATTGGTTGAAAAAAAAATCGAGGACTTATTGATATCTAAAAAAAGTCTCGACCAATCTACATTGGGCTTTAACAATTACAGTGGTAACGGCGTTAGTGAAACCTTTTCATATATTTCACTAGAGAAATTATAATATCACTAGTTTGCCAATATCCCTGCGACATATCTATAAACCTGCTTTCGAGTTCATTCCTTCTTGAATTACCGAAATAATTACACGCTATCGATCGAAATGCGATATGTTTGTTGTATTCGTTGGAAGGCCGCGGGAGGAGGCAGATGTCAATTAGTAAGTAATTGATAGATTGGAGATGGCTCGAATAACACTGAGCTGAATGTTATTTTGTTATGTTAAAGGCTTGTCGGCTCGTAAGCGCGACGGTAAGGGCTCAATTATGGAGAGGCAGAAAGTTGCGCGGCGGGTCGCTATCTCGCTTGCTCTCCATGAACGGAGACGGGAGATAGTACGAGTACGTGCCTTTCTCCGCGTTCCGAACCGCTTTCCGCTCCGCGCGACGTTCTGCCTCTCTATAATTGAGCCCTAATTCTGAAGTAGCAGCGCGGATTTTTTATTTCCAAGTCTGTTATTTACCAATTTATAAGGCAAAGCAAAAGCACCCTTCCCTCCTTCCGCTTTGCCTGATCTATGGCGATTTGGGGCCAATCCTCAGACCATTAAACTGAACAACTTTTTCTATGGGACCAACATCGTTATTGGGAAAAAATAATCAGGAGTCCCTTAATTATGTTTGAATCGAGTAAATATTGAAATTTTGTATGGGATTTAGTGAACTATATCGCATTAGATTTCTTGACCTGTAATCGTTATACAGGGTAATTGAAAAAAATCTGCAAACCTCCTCATAGCACTAACTTTGTATTATAAGCCTGAACACCATTTGTTTTACGGCTATTCATAATTCGAAACTGATTTTATTTTTCATACACAATTATAAAAATACTCTACATAGGTATACTCTACATACTGGTCAAACATATAACCCTCTCCGTAGTCGGGTAAAAATACTCTGTATTTTTCATATTCTAACTAACACAGTCAAAAAATGGAATTAATTGGAAGAGTTGATCCTTTAGCCATTCTGTACGTTACTCTTAGTACATACGAGTACTATTAGCTATTCTGTGGGTTTGTCCGTAAGTTTTACACACGACTGTCTAGTTTTATTCACAGTCGTATAACAAACGTTGTTCAGGATTATGATACGAAGTCAGTATTAAAAGGTTTCCAGTATTTTTCAATTACCTTGTATAAATATTTTTGTAAATATACATAATTATAACCCTTCGGGAATTAGTGACATAATAATGCTATGACATAAAACATATCCGTAAATAAAAGATACTCATGTCAATATAGGGTGGTGTTTGATTCCAATGAATACAAAGAGATTCCTCCATCAAGATACGGGCGCATTGTCTAACATAACTGATAATGTACGGTTGTAACTTGATTAGTTGACACTAGCTCGATACATGTAATTTTTAACCCCCCATCAAAAAAGAGGTAGGTTTGTATCTGTGTATCTATGTATCTGTGTATCCGTGTTTCTATCTGTGGCATCGTAGCTCCAAAACGGATGGACCAATTTGTGATGTGGATTCGAGAAGATAATGGAGTAAAAAATAAAGAAAAAAACTTTTAGTAATGACTCAATACATTTTGCTCGATCCAGTGATTACTACACTATACTTAGATTACTTACTTACTATACTTAAGGATGACATCAAATACGTCGTGTTTACCTCCCAAGTAAACACCGTGAAGATACGTAAAAGACACGAGTTTTCACTGAATAGGCTGGTAACACAAAAGAGGCCCAGCGATGATGCTCACATAACTCCCCTAGTGAAGACTACGCCGTTTGCAAACGAATGTTCGAGAACCTTTTGAAGAATGAACACGGCTTTTTAATACTGTTTCTATTTTCGACCGGGAAATGAGAATATTGTGGATTAATTTACTGCTCTGTATAAGCCGATTGTGGAAATGCGTACTTCAGACTAATGAGTTTCACAAAACATAAAATAAATCTGATTATCGCACGATGTTTCCCTCTACTAAATAAAATTATTATAACTTGCTTGCTTATTCACAAAATGACGACACGGTTGGCGCAGTGGCTAGGCGATTAGCTTTCTGCGCTATGTGCCTCGGATTCGATCCCCGCACGGAACAAACATTTGCATGATATGCAGATAGTTGGTTCGGGTGTGGGTGTGTGTGCATGTGAGATGTACCTATGTTTGTAAATTGTACCCTCGATACAGGAGAAATCGTAGAGGGGCATAGTTTAAAAAAAAAACTTATAACTGTTGCCCGCGGTTTCACCAACGTGTTTTATTTTTAACCCCCGACAAAAAAGAGGAGTGTTATAAATTTGTAGTGTGTATCTGTGTACCGGTGTATCTTTGGATATGTGTATCTGTCTATGAACGTAGCTCCAAAACGAAAAAACCGATTTCAATGCACTTTTTTTAATTGAAAGCTTGTTAAATCGGGTATCATCTTAGCTGTGTTTCATGAAAATCTGTTCGGCCGTTCAAAAGTTACAGCTCTTTTTCTAGTTGAAGTCGGAGGTTTTTGACGGTTAGCTTATATCAAAAAAATATAGCCTTTATTACTCGGGGATAGTCAAGAATCAGTTCAGTGGTTCCAGAGAGTGGTTCCCTCTTATCCTAACACAACTATACTTACCCCTTACTCTCAACAGACCCACAATGCATATTGCTTTTTCTATCAGCAGATATATATAAGCCTACTAAAAAGAATAAGCCAACATTAGCGCTACTTTCAAACTGGATCTGGTATGAATGCTTCGCTTACACAAACTTCTCGAGCGCCGTACTTGTTCAACAGCGAATGAGTTAGAAATATGAATACGCTGGCAGTTCACTGTTTACGCTCTTAATGTGCGTTTTAATTTAGTATCTTTATGACTATGTAACGAATGAAATAAAGAAATAAAGAAAAGTAATTAATTAATCAAAAAACCCGACTGCTTAAAAAGTGAACTTTAAATATAAACTGAAAAGACAAAAAACAAGTCAAGATAATTTTCAAAAACCTATTCAATGATACCCCACTTAACATAGTATGTCGACTTTAATTTTTTTCTTTTTCACAATATGGCGTCTGGTTGTCGCCATATTGAATTATGATTACTGTCATGTCTTTAGTGACACTCGCAAGATTAAGACAAATCGATTGACGTAAGAATCATCAAAATCGGCCCACGCGTTTGGTCTCTAGAGTGCCACAAAGGAACAAACATACATACATAGGCTGATGAACACATTACCCTCCTTTGCGTCGCGCAGTCGTGTAAAAACCGACTTCAAAAAACTAAAACGTTACTGTTACTGTTAGCCTGCATCTTCCCACTGCTGGGCAAAGGCCACCCCCCATGATTTCCAGGCTTTTCGGTCTAGAGCCAGTATGAACGAATGAGCGTTATTAGTTTTATCAAGTTTGTAGTACTAAGTAATTTTAACAAGCTTCTGAATTCAGTACCACTGCCAAGCTAAGGTGCATTGAAGAATTTTATTAAAGGCTCAGACTTCAGAAGCTGTTAGGATTTTATGAAAATAATTTTTGTTTTTTTTTTTAACAGTTTTTTTTTTTTTCTATTTTGAGTGGAACAATACATAACATGCGATTACGGTAATCGCGAGTGATTTGCTGTTATCCATTGAAGAGTGCCATTGTCTATCTCTGAAGGTCTTCATCAGAACTTCACACAGAAATGCTTTTCCAAATAAATAATTCAATATTACTTGTTTATTTTGGAAAAGCAGAATTTTTTTCGCGATTTCAGTTTTTGTCTCGTAGTAAAATGAGTACAATAACCCTTTTCGTTCATAAATACCCTTTCCGACCAAAGTCAAAGTCATAGTTTTTTTATGTCAACTGGGCCTTTGCAGGCACTTTCAAAACGTCGTGATTCTTGCACAAACCGACAGTATGTAAAACATTTTATTCACACAAAACCCTTATTATAAATTCTGTATGAAAACACAACAGCACTTTGACCTCAAAATGTCAACAGGTACCAGCCGTCACGCAAGGCGGATTACTTAAAACTAAAACTAAAACTAACTTGTCTCCGAAAGTGCCGTGAAGCTAAAACTTCAACATTCTGCGGTAGAGTTCGCTACTGTGGTCCCATGTGGGCGAGTCCGTCGTTACCACAATTTCTAGGCTGATATTTCTGTGGAGCCAAGGCAAAAGGGGATAAGACAAAATAATAAAAAATTCACTACGGGGTAAGTAAAAGAAAATTAATCTTTATTTTATTAGATTAAAGTCATATAACATTAAGGGTGACTTGCACCAAAGTCATTTAAATCATATTTAAGCTAAACACGTTTAGCAATCAGTCTGTCACTATCTCACAGTATACAAATAGAAAGGGAGAGAAAGATATCCAAATGTGTTTAGCTTAAATAACTTTGGTGCAAGTCGCCCTAAAACCCTTAATCATCATCATCATCATCGTCACCTTTTCGAGATCCAATCCTAGATATAAGCCTCTTCCCTTCTCCTCTATTCCTGGCGATCTTGTGCCTGACGCATCCAGTCATGATCTCCGTGTCGTCCAATGTCGTCCACCCAGCGCTGCGGCGGTCTTCCCCGCCCTCGGGTGTTGGCTCCAGGTCTCCACTCTAGGAGTCTTCTAGTCCAGTGGCCAGCGTTCATATTAGCAAAACCGTTAATAAATATGTAAAACTAATTTTGGAATTTTAATCATAGGACTTTAATCTAATAAATCAAAGTGTAAGTTTTTTTACTCTGTAGTGAAAATTGTTGTTTTATGACTTATTCCCTTTTTCATTGATATCACAGATTTTACAGTGGAAGGAGAAGATAAAAAGGTTCGCGAATTTGCTAACACGAATTATGTGGAGCAATGTTAGAGCAGAGATTTCGAAAGTAATATTTTACAACACATTATATTATAAGCAGTGATATCCTACCGGTTGAACGCTTGCCTTCCATGCAGGAGGGTCTGAGTACGAAACCGGCCCACGCCTCTGACTTAGATTCATGTGCGGATTAGAATTAGATTATCACTTGCGATAATGAAGCAAAAACATCGTGAGGAAACCTGCACAGTGCACATCTGAGAGGGCCTCATAAAGTCCTCGATGGTGTGTGTAGTCCACTAACCCGCACTAGTCCAGCATGGTAGACTATTAAGGTTAACCCTTCTAATTCTGAGAACAGGCCCGTGCTCAGCAGTGGGACAGTAATGGGCTGGATTTATTTATTTTATTTTATTTATAGCGTCAAGTTTGTATTCTCTTCGCTTTTGTTGTTTCTGATGGGCGTGGGGCCATTCAAGTCACCAAAGGGGGATGGGGGTCTTGCTTTGCTTATTTTTGATAACATGGGAGACGGGAGGGTCTGGATGGTGATTACGTCAGTTCAGAACATGTGCACCAATGTTAATAGTTAGCTTGAATAAATATTGAATTCCTTTATAGTCTTGATAACTGCTGCTCATGAATAACAATAAAGTTATCTGAACAGATTTAAAAAAATATGTACCAATGTTTACTTAAGAAATCTACCAAACTTACCAGGCTCCTTAAAAGGAGGAAGAGGAGGAGTTAACTCCTTATTGATGTGTATGTTGTGATTTAACTATGTATTGTGTTGAAGAATAATCCTTATTTATTTCTTTCTTAGAAAAACTCAGTAACACTTCGCCCAACCCAGAATTCGAAACTGTGGGACCTCACTCACGCACCTCACTTAATAGTCACTTTTAGCGCCAATAAGACACGTATTTTGTAACAAAGAGGCTTAATAAACTGCACGCTTTTGAGAGGTTGATATTTAAAAAAGTACGAGTATAAGTAAGTAAAGTATACTTTTATCAACTCTGAGATTCAGATTTGCTTGTTAAACGACTCTTACGCTGTCAAAATGTTCACATAACGTCTACCATTCGACAGTTATTTGAGTGATATTACTGAAATGAGCTTAAGTGCCAATTTAAGGGTGTCTGCGCACGTCTCAATGACACACGTAATTTGCTGAACTGATTTGCCAATCGTGCGGTCTGTGGACATGTTAAGATAATGATTCTATAGATATATGAACCCTTCTATCTCTTATATAAATCGCCTTACATAGTATTTGATTGTGAAATTAAAAAGCCTGTGTTTTTTTTTTATTCTACTAAGGTTCAATCATACGGCTCACCTGATGGTAAGCAGTTACCGCAACCTATGGACGCTTGCTACACCAGGGAATCATTCACACGTTGCAGACCCTACTACTAGCGTTGTGTTGGCAGTAGGGGCGACGCTTCTTCAGGATCACTGGCGACCTTGCTCACTGTTTTGAACACAACACTGCAAAAGAGCAGTGTTACTTGGCTACAATATTCTTCAAGGTGGAGTTACTTCCCAAGTCGGGCAGCTCTCATTTTGAGCGAAAAGTCCCGCTATGTCCCGCTCTTACGAAATAAACCCAGGACTTGAGTCGATTTTATAACGACTGGAAAAAACTAGCACAAAATCGCGTTTGGAAATAAATTACCCTTGCCCAGTTGTAGAATATGACAATCTAACAGTAACACTATGAATAAAGACCGGCAAGCGCCTTGACAGGACTTCCTGAGATGGCGCGTTATGAAAGAAAAAATACGTGACACGGCGTCGTAACGCGTCACGACGATGACGTCGTGTCACGGTGATGTTTCCCGGCCCTAACGAAACACGATCTCTTAAATAACGTCTGTCCAGACTGGTCAGCTTGAACTGCCATAGCATTCTTATTCAGAGGCAAATCATTGTTATCCTATTCTTATTTTTTTATTCACATTAAATTACATTATTCTCGCAGCTCTTACCACAACATTGTAATAATCAAGATTATAATCTATTATTTTAAAACAGTTTCCATGGAGTTTCTTGCCGGTTCTTCTCCATAGGACCTACTATTTGGAACCGCGCACCAAGAGTCTCGATATTTCATAAGTGCTTGTATTTGGTTTACATGAAATAAAGATCTATTCTATTCTATTCAACGTGTATGACTTATTACCGATTCCTACTCTGATATTAATACGGCTTATAGATTTAGTTCTTATGTGAAGATAAATGAAGGTATTGCGTAAATCACGGCTCTGGCTAATTGAATTAGCGAACATTCCTTCGGTAACACCGATGTAATTTATTAATGTATTTAATTATACGTACAATCATGTAACACAACCACTGACATCGTAATTACGAAGCCAGAGTGTTTATTTGTTCGTGTATATGTGTGTCTGTTTGATTAAATTAAATTAACAATACTTTTTAAATGATCAATCAAATTAAATCGGCCAATCCCACTCTACTGCTTTTGTTTAAATAAATTACAGTTGAATTTAGAATCACCTTACCTAATAGCGATGAAAATGAACGAATAATATAGTTTTGATCCAAAGAATATGCAATTTATTTTAAAAAAAATGGTAAAAAAGCAACCCTTTGAGCGAACTTAAGTAGGTGTGACTACAGAAACAGACGAGGCCTACAGTTACGGGAGAGGGTAGATCTTGAAGATATATTTTTATAAAACGCGTTTGGCTTGACGCCTCTCTGTGGTCTATTATATTCAAATTAGTCCAAGGTAGGTAGGTTTACTAGTAGTACCGTCTTCTCTTGCTCCAGGTCACGCGAATCTTCAGAGTTATAAAAATAAAAATCTCCACCTGGCAACACTTACGTTACATATCATTCGTTCTTTTCGCGCTCGTTGAAACGTCACGAAAAAGTTTTTTGTTCTCTTCAAATTTCAGAAACAAAGTGATTAAAGTGTTTAAAATTGTTAATAAACATGCACAATAACAACAAGGAGATAGGAAGGATGCAAGGAATATAGGAAAACGAGAAAACTAAAACAATTGGAGAGGAACTGATCAAGATGTAAATCCAAGGTCGCGGACGGCGGAACAAAGTCTTTTATGTTGGTTTTCTCGAAACTAACACAAGATAGTGGTATTATGTGTGACATTTTACCACCTCTTCGTGGAAGAGGTTTTTTCCCCGCGACAGTAATCATATGTGCCACACCGAGGAACAAATCGCTCGCTCGGTCGGCCATCTGCCTGACATGCAATAAACAAAATATTGGTATTATGTGTTACATTTTACCCCCATCTCGTGGAGAATGGACACATAAGGCATTAATCAAGATACTGGTAAGTATTATGTGTAACATTTTATGCCATTGTCACTTATTGCGGCAATAATAATTATGCCACACATGTGGAGACACATGATGCTCGATCGGCCGGCCACCTGCCTTACCACAGGCGATCGCAGCTTGGGACCAGACCAAACACCCAAACAATAATCTGCATAATCGAGTGTCGATATGCAACTCTCCCGTGGGGAGAGCATTGTACAAGTGATATACTGGGTTGGGAGATAATTGATCTCAATTCTAATCAATACTGAGTGTCAGTTGTACACTTCCCCTGCTATGGGAGAAAAGAGAGTTAATTTCAACCTGACCTTCAAGGCTCTAAACCTTGGGGTATTACCATGAATACTGCCTACCTATACCTAGATAAAATTCACACTATACACACAGTATTTAAATTCCATAACTTTAACTCTAGCGCCAGAGCCACAAAATCCCATTGTGTAGAATAATCATTATTCTTTGGCTGATGGTCAGGTAGAGTGTGGAGAAGAGTATATGTACAATTCAAATATGGCTGAAGATGTACACCGTAGTGTAAATTAAAATAGTGTATTAAATTATGAATTACCCGGTAAGATTATTTTATACCTGGGGGAAAGTAGATTGCTGAAGAGGATTATAGCAATTAAATACAAAAATTATTCTTTAATAATAGAAAACATTCTGATTAATGTTTTCATATAGGACCAAAGAGGCAACCTTTACTAACTAATCCCTAAGTATGCAATGCAATTATTTGCTGTCCCAAGACTTAATTATGATATAAAAGGAATCCCATGCCTCGGAAATAACCAGTTGTTAGCCAGACTTGGAGGCTAGCTATAGACACTACCTATCAAGCAATACATGAAGTGTGCAATAAAGATAATAACAAGACTATGTTATTAAATTGCTTGGAGAAAGCACCAGTCTGTGGTCAAATCTAGTTGTCTAGTACACCAGTCTATGAATTAGACTTATTCACCCTTTTCTGGACAAAGCGTTGTACAATTAAGTTTCAAAGGAAAATAGAACCTCCTTTTTGGAAGTCGGTTAATAAGGGTACTGAATTTCTTTATTTTTATTCTAAGAAACTGAAGTTACCACAGCATGTGCTGCTAAAGCAATGGAATGCAAAAGGAAATTCACATTTGTTAATTTCACAGAATGCAAACAGTGCTAACAGGTCCATCCACCTCACAAACAATACAACCACCAACAATCTTCATCTAGCTGAGGCTGTGCCATACACCCATAGAGAGAGATCTTATGTGGACCATAACATTCTCAAGTATTTTTACCCATATTGGAAGATCCTACAGAATGATCCAGTGATAGTAGAGTGGGTAGAAAGATATTCTATTCCCCTCTTATCTCAGCCAAGATAAGGAAATATTCTTTATTTTTTTATAATACTGAAGGACCAATTCTAAGAAATAACATAAACTATCTTATTAGATTGGGTACAAATGGTCAATTATTACATTAGGTACAATTAGACAATTTGTTAATGTCAACTGCTACCTGACCAATTCTTATCTTTAATATTTTAACCTATATTAAGAATTCAGATGACGGATCACACAGATTTTTACAAAATTTATTTTAACTATTCTATGATAGTACTAGGACTCTTGTTTAAACTGGTCATGAGTGAAGATTATATACTTGTATCTTGTATTGTTGACCTTAAATAAGCATACTATTTAATGGCAATTATAAATAATAATGAATAGATCAAATTTATTTAAAACATTTACAAGAAGATGTGCAGATAGCCACAACTATAATAATGTTTTTGTTGGTGCCTAAATAAGAGCTATTATAACTAAAACATAATTGAATTTCAGATGTAAGAAGTGTTCACTAGGAATTAGAATTATATGTAGCAACCTGCCTGATCTAGGTTTATTCAACCTGTGTTTCATGGATGAGATATTTAATAATTATTATTCAATTATTTAATAATACTGTTTATGAGTTGCTGCTTGCCATTTGGCTTATCAAGAGCCCCTTTTATATTAAATAAAATTCTGAAAGATGCTGTTAAGTATTTTAGAATACAAGGTATAAGATTCGGTCTACTATTCTATATGACATGACATAAGTAATATGCCTTGTATCATCTTATTAGGAATGCTTAGATAATAACAAAGTAAAAACATTTTTAGAAAACCTAGAATTTGTTATTATTAAGAAAAGATATTTGATATTAATGGTAATATAAAGACAGATTTACTTTGAAGGAGGAAGAATATTAATATCATAAATAAGTGTAACTGCATCAAACAATATAAACTTTATTTAAGACATTTTCTCATGTGCCTCTTTAAGTGGATGTGGAACACATTGGATAAGTTTAGAACACAGGGGGTAGACAGTCAGAGAAGAAAAGACAATTAAATATTATAATTATTATTAACTCTGTCTTGAGAAATGATGCTGATCAATTAAGGAGTTTTAAATATATTAACAACTCATTGATTATAATTAAAGTATTAACCATATGGGTGGAGTAAATAGATAAATATATAATGCTAAACTTTGGCAATGATGAGAAAATAGGATTATATCTACTAGCTATATGGATTTTTCTTTTTAATCTTACTTACAAGGTAAGATAATAAAGAATCTGATTTTGAATCTCGGAATTTTATCATAAGTAGATACTGAATGGGATCATAGATTGCTGTGATGGGGTCTTAAACAAGTCTTTTTTAAGCTATTAATAGATAAATCAGGCAATACGGAAATAAACCTCTTTGCATCTTGATTAAAACATAATGTCCAAAGTAGATTATCAGGGCATAGAGACCCTTTTTTGCTTAGTACATAGACACTTACAATTATAATGAAGTGCCTTCTTTTTATGCAAATTCCACATTCAGTATGTTATTAAAAGTTCTTCACAAATACTAAAAGAGACAAAAGTCAGGAATCAATTTCTAATATATAATGCCTTTTTAATATAGTCTTACAACTATTATAATCACTATTCGATTCAGATGCGTTAACGTTAGGTCCTTCTGACGAATTTAATATCTCCTTTCAGAATGACACACCCCTGCGTTTTACTCACCTGGTGTACATTATCAGGAAGGTCATCAAGAGGAGAATGATATCAGAAAATTAAATTGAATCATGATAGCTTCTTTATCTCAAGATTCTATTAATCAATTTTATAATTATCTGCGCCAACAGTGGGCCTATAGAAGATCATATTACTAGATATATTTACTAGATATCAATTCCTATAAGTAATAGTTTGATATACCTACAATTATAATTTATTGAATAATAACCATTTACCTTTCACTCAATTATCACTAGTTGGCGCTCTCTTAGTTAACAGAAGTAATCGTATAGATTTTTTAATTACAGTTAAATCAAAACACGATAATGTATCAAGGTATTAGCACATTTAAGTTCTTGGTATCCATTTGATACTTATGCTTGAAAGAGCTTAGAGTTGATAGCAGCATTGGCTATTGGACAATGTGCCCAAATTTTGTTCAAATTTAAAGTTGGATAATTAGGTGTCATTATAATGAGAACACATACCTTTAGGTATTAAAGACTATGTTCAAGTAAAATCTCACTCAATGTTTTTACTATTTTTTAACAATATGTCAAAAATATTTCTAGCAAAGTCGCTACAATATCTAGAAAGAACTCTAACAGTCAGACAAATAGATAGTCCAATAAAGACATAATAAGTAAGCCAATAAGAAAGAAATATTTCTTTAGAAATAAGCAGTACCCTTAGTACTTGATATCTTTACTTATTTTCTTTGTCATGTGTATGTGGGTACATAAATAATAAATAAATAAAGAAGTTGCCTATCAAACTGATATACCTATAGATATATCTGTGTTTGCTACGCATTCAATTCTGCATGCGTCGTCATCCCAAGCATTATAGGCAGGGTTTGACGATTGATAGCTCAGTATGCTAAACGCCTGAACTAAAATAAGTATCTACCTATGGTAATTGGCAAAGTCATCCTTTGCTAATCATTATAATAGACCCCTTCCAAATGAATCTGCTAACCAAAATGGTTTTGCCAGGGCAGTTTTTTAAGATTAGGGTTTGCTATAAGATCGCAAATACTAATTATAATTAGTATTTGAATAATTATTCATAGTATACTTTTTAAAGTTAGATTTCTCTATTAAACATTTAAAATTGTTATTATACATATAATGTTCCTAAGTCTACTGGAAAAGAACATTAATTACGGATTATAATCCTTGTAGACATATTACATCTTTTAGTCTTCAGTAATAATGAACTATAAAAGATAAATGACATAATATTATGTTCTCTGAACATCTACTAGTAAACCTACCTACCTTGGACTAATTTGAATATAATGATAGGATTAAACGAACTTACCTTAAGTGAAGTTCTATCCTAATTATATGAAGAATTAGTCCAAGGTAGGTACTTCCCACCCTCCCAAGATTAACACATGTATACATGGTTAATTCTCCCCTATTTCATTACTGCTCTAAAATTAATGATATGTAACGTAAGTGTTGCCAGGTGGAGATTTTTATTTTTATAACTCTGAAGATTCGCGTGACCTGGAGCAAGAGAAGACGGTACTACTAGTAAACCTACCTACCTTGGACTAATTCTTCATATAATTAGGATAGAACTTCACTTAAGGTAAGTTCGTTTAATCCTATCATTATCACCTTTTGCCTTATGACCTGATGTTTGATATGTCAGTTAATAAGCTTTTCATTTTTAAGAAGGTTAGATATTTTATTTACCGCGATGCACCGTCGATATTTGGTAGACATTCCACCCATACTTACAAAATGTTTCGGAACCATTCATTCCGCTAAAGAGAAGAACTCCTTGCTGGAGTCTGTGGTTCCTGATAACTATAACCCAGGAGCTTTCAAATCTCAAGTGAATAGGTTACTTCTAGACAAGTGTGCATCATCATCGACCGCATCATTATAAGGTATTTGAAATAAATAAATAAAATACTTTTATTTCAGGCAACAATGGTGAGCCCATAGAATACATAAATACAGAAAATAGAACAACATTTAACAAAATTTATCAGACACAACTACCTGCATGTCTGCTACAGCTGATAAATGAAATGTCAATGTGTCTGAAATGTGAGCATATAACAAAAAAAACCTAACCGTCAAAAACCCCCGACTCCATAAAAAAAGAGCTGTAACTTTTAAACGGCTTAACAGATTTTCATGAGACATAGCTAAGATGATACCCGATTAAACTAGCTTTCATTTTTGAGGTAAGAAAGAAAGAAAGAAAAAACGTTTATTAGACATCACAAATTAACCGACACCGAAACAATAAAATAAAATATATTAAGAAATTGAAAAATAATTAACATATAAAACAAAAAACAACAATTAAAATTAATACATTTAATTCGGCAAAGCAGACTCGGTGTCGTTATGGTGTGTCTAATAGGCCTCAGCTCAGCAAAAAGCTGCAGCTAGCTGCAGCGCTGATTTTCAGCTGAAGCCCCAGGTGGCCAGGTACGATGCTACAGACAGATACACAGTTACGCAGACACACAGATACATACTACAAACTTATAACACCCCTCTTTTTAGTCGGTGGTTAAAAATAAGCAGTCATTGGCTTGTATCCGGCCTTCGATCGGGATCAAGTACTGCAAAAGTTTGTTTTTAGATCCTTCCTCATGAAAGCAAAAGTTTTATTCAGTAGTTTATAAATAAGTTTGAGGAGTGTGGGTGAATGAGGAAGCGTGGAAGTTCTTGATCCGATTATATGGATATCAGATATTGATTACTTCTCATGGAGGAGTAAAATAAAATAGGATGGAACAGCTGATTATAATCTTGCGTAAGTTTAAAGACTTGATATAGGGAGAGATACTGTGTATGCGCAGTGCAGTAATTAGTTAAACTGTAAGGGCTCAATTACCTATGGAGAGGCGGAAGCTCGCGCGGCGCGCAAAACGGCGTGTTGCTCTCTCGCTCGCTCTCCATGAACGGAGATACACGCCTTTCTCCGCGTTGCGCGCCGCTTTGCGCTCCGTGCGACTTTCCGCCTCTCCGTAATTGAGCCCCGTGATAGTAATTGTATCTGCGTAGCAAAGTAAACCGTGTTTCTTAACGTCGACAAAAAAGAGGGATGTTTTAAGTTTGTAGTGTGTAACTGTGGATCTGTGTATCTGTGGACATGTCAATAACAAAAACTGCATTGAAATCGGTCCATCCGTTTTGGAGCTACTATGCCACAGACAGATACACAGATACACAGTTACACAGAAACACAAAAAACTTATAACACCCCTCTTTTTTGTTAGGGTCAAAAAATCTAATAATTAACATGATAGTTAAATAAAGACCGTAGGTATCATACGCCATAATTAATGTATCAAGGCATTACTTTATCTAGTGCACTTTGTAATTAGTCACGAAGAGATCTTTTTTTTTTTTTTCTATATTCTTGTTCTATTAAAGAAAACGCCAGTATACAGAGAGCCTTTATCTGATAAGCCGCAATGTATCGACAAGGCGAAGATTAAACTTTTGTTGTAATGAGTTCCTCTCCAAGTTCGATCAATGCCACAGATTTGTTTGTTGTGGATCAGAGTAGTAGATTAGTGGATTTTGTTGGTTGTTACGATCATTGTTATGTAAGAAATGCCTACACAGCATTTCATATCATTTCTGTCATTCGCGAACGTTTATAATTTATTTCAGTAATCACATACCTACTTTTCTAAATTTATAAATATTTTTACAAATAAAGTTATATAAAAACATTTAAAAATATAAAAGAGTAGCAGTAGTAGCCCAACGGTATCGGGAACAGGGTCCAAGTCACCAGTGGCTAGGGCTCCAGAGAATGGAACATCCTCACAATGAGTGCCGTGTCGAGGATTACCGCCTTCTGTATCAACCCCCCAACGAGAGCCTCATAAGTTGTTGGTCGAGGGTCTTGGCAATTAAGCCATTGGCCGTCACAACTATCGGTACTATGACTGCCGAGTCCACATCCCAAATGTCGAAAACCTTATTTATATTATTATTCATTGAATAATATTCGTGAATAAGATTCTCGCAATAAACTTAATACGAGCGCGCAAGTTGCGACTGAAAACCGCCACGTTTGTCACTTCACTGTACTTAGACAGTACGGTCGGCAAATTAAAATTAATTAATTTGTTCATTAAATTAACAAGCGCTCTGGCAGCTACAAATAAGATAAAGGGACTCATATTTTATCAGGGGATATCCTGTCAGTCACCTCTTAGGGTATATTTAGAATGACTAAAGATAGCCTTTTGGTGACCATCATCAAGCTGGGCCCCAAGGCTGCTATTTCAATTGTGACAGAACAGTTTCAACATGGCATCATAATTGCACATTTTGGCAGATTTTATATGGTAAATCTGTCAAAATATGTAATTAAGATGTCATTGAGAAACTATTCTAACAGTAATTGAAAAAACAAGCTTGGGGCCCTGGTTTATACTCGTGATCACGAGACTACGAAAAACACTTTAAAAAGGGAAATTCTGTCCAGAAATATTCGCGAGCAACGGTAAGATTTATAAAAAATATTCTTCAATAAAAATAATATGTAATATACACTAGTACCGTAAAGTATCGCATTCCTGAGATATTGGAGCTCAAATATACCATATTATGTAAAATGATATACGTAAAATGCTATCTATATATATGTATCTATATATATCTATATAATCGTCTCAGAAACGTGACACTTTAGGATACTAGTGTACATAACATTTTTTGTTTATATTTGAAGTCCTCTGTCGATTTCTTAAGGATCACAGGTTATGAAATCGCGATTTTTCCAAAATGTGCGGATTTATAGGTTTGCCGCAAAGGTTAGTAGAACCCTTTACTATTTTACTCACCTTTGAAATCATCTAAAAATAATGTTAAGTAACCTTACATAACCCGTAACAAATTCTTCCCCTGACCTCACTGAGAATTGTGCCAAATGATCCGCCGGTTGTCGTACAATTGCTTTAATTAATTCTTTTTATCTTTTAAAGCGTCACTTATTTCTTCTGTTATCACACTTTTCTAGACTAGTGTTAATTTATTAAAGAGAAATAGTTTTAAGGTTCTAAAATGCCTTTTACCAGACAGCTGAGTCTGATAAAATGTAATTTAAGCTAGTATTTATTTTATTCGGCGAATACTTTTAAAATGCTGACGTTGTACTCAGATAGAAGTAACTCTAATTAAATATTTAAACTAGAGTTAAATCAAACCTTAAGCTTGTATTTAGGAGTTGTATAATGCTACAATATAAACGCTCACCTAAATATTTTTTGCATCATTACTATAGGTATCGTGAATAGGAAGGTCATGCAAATTTCGAGTAAAAGTTTCTATAAGAAAAAAATATTATTTAACAAACAACTACTTCAGACACTGACAAACTTTTTGTTGTCATTCCCAGGCAAATAAAAGAACAAATAAACTGTTTACAAGTGCGGCAACAGAGTTATGCAAAGCAGATCACAATGACCTGGAAATACATAAAAAAGAATAATAAAAAAACAACTGACACAGTTTTTCTTGTCACAAAGACAACTAATTTACAATTGCAGTATACGTGATAATATTGTAAATTTATTCGCTTGCTATGCCGACCGTACTTCAAGTTAGTTCCAGTTTCCGCTCCCGCAAATAACGCTTCAACAGAATATAGTTTTCAAGTACAAGTAAAGTAGGTACTGTGCCATTTGTGCAATTAATATTTTAATTTAATTGATTTTCTTAGTGTAATTCAAAATGCTTTGAACTACATTCTATGAATTTTGAGCAGATAAATTCAAATTATTTTACACCAGCAACATTTCAACTGCAACTGATACTGTTTTTCTCAAACAAAAAGAACTAATTTACAATTGCAGTATACGTGATGATATTGTAAATTTATTCGCTTGCTATGCCGACCGTACTTCAAGTTAGTTCCAGTTTCCACTCCCGCAAATAACGCTTCAACAGAATATAGTTTTCAAGTACAAGTACAGAACTGTGCCATTTGTGTAATTAATATTATAATTCAACAGATTTTGTTCCTGGATTGTATATCCCGAAAAGTAATGTAGGGACGTACGGTTTCATTCACACTTCGCTGGTGCTGTTCTAATGATATCTAGTGCTACATGAAATAACTACGCAGCAAGCTAATTATAATAGGCGTATACTGTACGAATTCAGATTACGAAGCCTGCATCACGCAATTAAAAACAAATCAATCAATACATCAATATTATCCTAGTTTAGGAGACAGACCAAGGACACGTATCGTTTGCAGGTGTAGAAGCAATCTACGCCTGCTTCTGTGTTCCCAACTTAGGGGTTTTCCCCCCAAATTTAGGGGGTAAATAAGTGGGCTGGGATTTTTTTAGGGGTATTTTTAGGGATTTTTTTATTCTTGACTTTTACTGTGAAGTTTATAATGATTGTGACGCAGTAGGCTATAAACTTTTTGAAAATGTTTCAATTATTGTATAATATTACAATTTATTTATTATTTTTACAGAGTTTTTTTTTTTGGGGGGATTTTAGGGGTTTTTAACTTTAGCTTTGGAGATAAATATTTCTGAGAGTTGGTAACACTGGCCTGCTTGCGCGAACATTCCTGATGCACTGCAGAACCGAGGCAGCCCCAACAACGCCCGGATGGCGTTATTATATTGAACCATTGAACCCGAAACGCGTTGTACGATTTTTAAGCACTTTCATCATACCACTATATGATCGGGACGCCTAATGTCCCGATTTTGGGTGATTCAGACTTCGGTCGGTTATTTTTTTTGTGATATGATATAAGCTCTTGCAAACTTATAATAAAAATGATGATTACTAAAACCTATTTTTATATTAGTTGTCCCGACATTTAGCATACCGGACCTGGCAACACTATCTGGCACTATAAAGAAGACACGGTTAGCGCAGTGAATAAATGATTAGCATTCTACGTTACGTGCCGCGGGTTCGATCCCCGCACGGAACAAGTATTTGTACGATCTACAGATAATTGTTCCGGGTCTGGGTGTGTGTGCATGTGACATGTATGATTGTAAACTGTATCCTCGATGCAGGAGAAACATTAGAGGTGAAAAGATTTTTAAAAAAATACGCCTTTTTCGTTTGTATATAAAAGAAAAATGGTCTACAAAGAATATAATACTAGAAAAATAAGGTCGCCTGACCGTAGACATTCTCTACGTCATAGATCAACGACATAACAGATATAATACCAGGCTTAATATCCCCCGCATATAACACACATTAACATATAAAGTGACTATAACATCAGTATTAATAATATTCGCGACTATGCCGTGATATTTACAATATAATAACTAAGCCTCTCTCATTTCGTCACTACGTCGGATTAACTGGGACGAGGCGCTAAATGAAAATATACATAAATATATATAATATATAATAGAACACATAGCTAGGTTAACGCGAAATGAATGAATGATGGTGATGCGCAGGCGGTGCAGTATACACATATATTTTTTATTCTTTTAAATTATTATTTTTTCTACTCAATTTTACACTGTTGCCATCCTAAGAAAAATGTATTCTCTGTCTATGCACCTGTCCTCTTCTTATTACCTATGTCTATCATTCTAGTGTGTCTTATTTTTGTGATAAATAAATGATTTTTCTTTCTTTATTTCTTTTAAATAATATGATAACCTATTAAACTAGCTTTCAATTTAAAAACATCCGTTTTGGAGCTTTGATGCCATAGACAGATACACATATCCACAGATCCACATTACAAATTTATAACACCACTCCTTTTTGTCGGGGGTTAAAAATAAGGCGAACGTGGTATAAATCTTACAATACTTTGTTTTACCAAACTATGTAACCTGCATCGGGTTGTTTGTCATAAAGTTTCGTCATATTTTCTATCGCCGAACGATCACTCGATGCAACGACAGTGGAAAAATATTGTGGATCGGTGCTTGTTAAAAATTGTGTGCAGCACAAAGTAGCGTAAACTCGTTATATTAAAAATAAAAATAGGGAAAAGTCGTTGTATTATGGAATAGAATTGTTATTTATTGTTTGGATTTTGTTTATCATATTATAGGGGGTAGATAAACTTGCGAGTCAACTGATTAAGACGACGCAGTGGTAAATAATTAATCTCAAGTAGAAAGAAAGAAAAGAAAGAGAAAAGTATTTATTTGACACGGCATAAAACCGATTTTAAAGATAACCAGAAAAATAAAATATAAAGTTCTATTCAAACCTGAGCGATATTCGCTGCCGCTGTGGGTAGAGGTACATACCGCGCGGGTTTCGCTCAGGTATTAAGTATCAAGTACCGCGGCTAGAGCGACCTGAGCGATATTCGCTGCCGCTGTGGGTAGAGGTACATACCGCGCGGGTTTCGCTCAGGTATTTAGTATCAAGTACCGCGGCTAGAGCGACCTGAGCGATATTCGCTGCCGCTGTGGGTACAACGTGACTGACGTGTATATTCTTTGGCGACTCAGAAATGACTAACTGGTGAAAATTTCTTACCTCTCTGAGCGAAACTCGACTACCGCGCGTTATTCTACCCACAAGGATAGCGAAATCCGTTTTGGTCTGAACAGTAATATTACCGCATACCCACTGGGTTTCCTCTGCCGCAGACGGTAGCGAATACCGCTTAGGTCTGAACAGTAATATTACCGCATACCCACTGGGTTTTCTCTGCCGCAGACGGTAGCGAATACCGCATAGGTCTGAATAGGCCTTTAATCAAAAATAAAAATAATTATCTTTAATAAAATGGATTGTCGCAGCTGTGTCAATAAGGTTTCCGCTCAGCATATGCTGCCGCGCTGCGAGCAACCCGACAGCGCTGGTTTTCAGTGGGAGCCACACTTTATTTCTTTTTCTTTCTTTTTTTTAAATCGTTCTCATTTCTTTGTAGGAAACTAATTAATAAGATAATAATAAATAGTTGTTTTAGAATATTTTGCAACAGCCAATCACCATCCAGCATACTAATCGACCAATAGTAAGCGGTGGGTAGCGTCTATTAGGATATTTATAAAGGCGATATTATTAGGGTAGATTGAAAACATTGTCATGTGCATAGTGCTCAACCTACCTGGCAAAGGAAAATAGCCTGGATATCTAGCTCAAACATCAACCGTCTCTAAGCTAATAACTCTCGTACCAAATCGACAAATTCGAATTCACACTTCAATCACATTTCGATTTAAAAATTCCTCTATTTGGTACCGATGGCTACCTAGGGACACTCGAGTTCCAAACGTCATCTAGGTACTTTTTGTTTTTGGATCGATTCGGATGATCGGTGTGGTACTTTTTATGTCAAAGGGACACTGGCTGATCCCAGAAACGGTAAATACAGGACACATTTCTGAACGGGGCAGTGATGATAGTGTGTGTAAACTGAAAAAAACATAACAGCTAAAAATAAACAAGTTATTGCTATTTACAACCGAATAACTTGGTTCGGATGGAGCCTGCTAATTAAATTTTTCCGTGTACCCACTTTTGAGGAATAATAATAATAATTAAAGTTTAAAAATAAATAAATAAACTATCCGTCTTTGGGAGTCCTGCCATATTGAATTTAGAGTGACGTTATTTTATTTGTCGTATTCTTCGCAGCAAAACCTTTAATTTGATTCATTTGAAAATTTGGTCTGCCATCTTGGGGCATCCACCATATTGGATTTAGAATGACGTCACTTTACTAACCATGCATTGTCATCCAAACTAAATGTGTATCCAAAATATCAGGACAATCGGAAACCGGGAAGTGGGTCTTTAACTTCCAAGATTTTTTTACATAGTTACAGGCTAATAAAAGCGTGTTAAAATAATAATATAGATAAAAAAAACTAAAGAAAACGCTTTTGTCATCCAAACTAAACGTGTATGCAAAATTTCAACTCAATCGGAAACCGGGAACCGGGAAGTGGGTCCAAGATTTTTTTACATAGTTAGTTAGTTAGTTACAAGTGAAGCTAATAAAAGCGTTTTCAAAATACAAACATAATTCTTAGTGGTAAGAGTTGTTGTCTGGACTGGGTAATTCTACAGTCTTACCTATTTCACTAACCATAACAACAATTTTTAAGTAGCAGAAATGTTTTTTTGTCAGTAGAAATTATTCAGACACGAGATACCAAAGGTTTGGCGTGGATTTTGGATTGAACCCGTTAAAAAAGAACAACGCGTGCTCTTTGACCTCTACTCTATTTCTGTTCAGTAGTTTGGGTGAATGACCTCGTACGTAGAGTTATACATATTTTTTGTTCGTAGTATTTTGCCCCGAAGCCGTTGATGGTAAATGGGCGACCGTGCAAAAACTTAGCCGCTGATGGCTTTTATGGCTTCACTGGACAGCTGCACCATATCGGTCGTCAAATTGATATGGGTAGGTCCTGTTAACCCCGTAAAAGGAAATGACCATAAAGATAAACCTTCTAGCCTTTTAGGTCATAAACGAAAACGTTCGGAAACGAGAAACCAATGAGTTAAATGCTTTCCATTCTAAATTCGAATTCTAAAATTCGAAGTTCGATTTTCAAATTTGAAATCTATGGTTTATTGAATGCTATATTTTGCGCCGGGATTAGCTTTCGTGGATTTCGAAAATGGATGCTTTCTCTCAGATATCGGGTTCGAGGTTGCAAATCCATTACCGAGTCTGTTATTTATTTTAAGTATTTTAACTATTATTTTGGATTTCCGTGTAAAACTAAACAGAAGACGTATAAATAGGAGGCGTTTTAGTAACGATTGTAATAATTTTCATGCAATTTATCACCTGTCTACGACCAACATTCATTCAAATTATAGTTTTTTTTATGTATGAATGACGATTATGATGCACAACGCAATAACCATTATTTAAGGTCCTACCTTTCTAGTCCCTTTTAGGGGTTATTGTACTTATCATTATGAACAACTTTTACGATGGGATGATCATTGAAATCGCAAAAAAACAGCTGTTCCATAGTCGAGTAAATTATTTGTATGGAACGGGAGATTTTTTCACGATTTCATGGTTAGTTAGACCCATAATAAAAGTTGTTCATAACGTTGAGTACAATAACCCCTTAAAAGGATCGGGACTAGAAAGGTAGGATCTTGTATAGTGTTGTCAAACTAAGAGACTTTAATAATACGGCATAAATATTCCGCTCTTAAAGTTGAAACTGGTCATTCATGGTCTACTTATTCGTGTACCAATGTTTGGCATTTACTCGCCTTCAAGTTTTCAACATACGGACATACAAACAGCTTTACAACAAAATAAAATACAGTGTAGCATAGATATTTGAATTTAGAACGCCCCCATCAATATTTTTGAATGAAAAAGTTTCTAACGGTACAAAGCGTTCGTTCCAAATTCAAATTTGTACTGCGAACCAACGAATTGGTTTATGTTCGGATCTATTGGAATACTTGAAGTGACGGACGGACGTACCATGTTTTATGGATGTATATTGTATATAATGTCGCAGAGATATTGTTAAACCAGTGATATTATAATTTCACTAGTGAAAGGCAAATGCCCACTCTTGGCCAGTAGATAGGCAGGTTCGTTACACCAATGTGAAAAATACAAAAAAATATCTTATTTAGTAACTAAAATATTGTTATTATTTATTTGTTTGTAACACTCGGGAATTAAAAACTTATATTAAAAAGACATTCAATCAATTATGCATGTGATGCAATCTTCATTTCCGCACGTTATGTCAATCTTATAAAAGTAGTGATGGCAAATGTCACAAAAAATCGAAATCAAATAAATCGAGAACTGAATGATCTTCTGAAAATCTTTTTTCTTTTGTTTCGCTTCCTATATTAAAACGTTTAATTTCTATAGAATAGGTAAAATAAATGTCTATTGATTGTCTTCCGAAATCTATGCAGTGCTGGTTCAAGTTTATTAAAAATATCGATTCATAGCTCTATAACATCGGTTTTTGATAAATCGATGCCGAATCGCCATCACTACGTCAATGATAATTGAAATTGACAGTCTGTGTTGACAGTTAACATTTTGTTTGTTGTGGGTTGTTTGTTGTGCTTTGTGAGTTGTAATTTTTCCTAAATGGTTTTGCTATTTTCTATCCGATGACTTTGATTAGTATTATAGCGATGACAACCTTGGCTTTACATTAGATTCCGTACCCGCTTACCACGACGACACTGGCTTGCCAGTCAACTCCATGTTTGTTTTATATCAACCTTGAATTTTTTTCATACAATTTTAAAATTCTGTCCAAGTTCTATGTAAAAAATTGTGGTTGATTTTGTATCTATGATGTCAACCCTAATGCCTATGATTTGCTGTATTTATGGACGCCACATGGCCAAAACCTCCTTAACGAATGGGCATATCCCTTTTGTTGCAATTGCATGAAACTTTGTCAACCGCCTCCATTTCTCACAATTACACGGGCGTACCTCTAAGTACGTATAGTACTCGCAAATCTTTATGAGCCCTGAACTGAGCTCTCTCTCTCCCTCTAGCACATATAATAAACGTATAGGTGCTAGAGGGAGAGAGGGACAGAATTCAGAGCTCAGTTCAAGGCTCATAAAGATTTGAGAGTACTTTTTTTTTTTTTCTTTTTTTTTTTAAAACTTTGCCCCTCGCTATGATTTCTCCTGTACCCCTGTGTACCTGTGTGTGGGGGTGTGTGTGTGTAGTACTATATAGTTGTTGCAAATTAAACGCGCGCGTCGTGTGACTTTTGAGCATTGACATAAGGTTCAAATTCAAAAGATTCATGCGCACTCATGTATCGAAACAACTGTAATAGCTCTAATAGATCACTAAGTGCACATGTAAAGCATACGGATGTAGGTATACAACCCATAAGGAAAAGAAAGACTTACTCCGTAAAAGAAATATAATATCACGCAGTAAATTGTGCCAAGTTTAGCTGTCAGAAGCAGGAAAAATGAATTTTATGTGCCTCTTATAAATGACGCGAGTTAGTACCACTTTATGTGTTTCTGTTTCTATACTCTGAGTATGAGATTTGTAGGAAGTAGACTCCACTACTCCGAATGAATTTAAACTGCTTTAAAAAAATATTATAGTTTAAAACTTAGATTATTGATTGGTTGTCGCGGCCGCTCCAACTAGATACCGCACTACCTAAGAAAAATGACTCCTTGAATGCGTCAACTCATTTGACATGTGATTGTCATGTGGTGATTGTCATTCATGGTTTGTTTATTTATTGTTGAAATTATTTCGGAAATTATACAATCTTTCCTGATGGTACATATCCCAGTGTTTTTTAAATTTTGGTTGTATTGTTTTTGCACAGTTTTACTACGCAAACCGGCATTTTAATCTGACCGACTCACTCGAGTACGCCTATTCTTGCGTAGTATGTTTTGCCGCATTTTATTAGTACGCCGGCGGAAACTAGTTGGAGCGGCAGCGACAGCCAATCAATAATCTAAGGTTTAAAAAAACTATAGAACACGCTTAAGTCATCCAAACTGAACGTGTATGAAAATTTTCCGCTCAAATTTAACTTCCAAGATTTTCTTACATAGTTAGTTAGTTACAGGTGAAGCTAATAAAAGCCTGTTAAAAAAATCTTTGCTCACGCTTGGATTTCTCTCGTATCGTGAGTACAGTTTACAAACATACGTTTCACATGCGCACACACCCAGACCCGGAACAAAAATCTGCGGGCCTAAAAGGCCACATTATGCAATTCATCTAAGAATCTCTATAATAATTACTGTCAAACAGATGACAGCTGAATATGAACCTTACGCGAATGATAATAAGAGTCGTCAAATAGATGGATGCTTTGACATTTGTAATGTGAATCCATAGAAATATTCTTATAGGTACCATATATTATCTCTATGTGTGAATCATATTATGATTCATCTTAAACGGCCTTTATAGACACCCTGTAATAAAAAAGGAGTGAGCCAAATCAATAGTGCCACGGACGGGGTTCGTACTCACGTTTTTATTTTTTATTGAATAGCCTTGCGTTTGACCTCCATCCATTTTTTTTTGTTTATCTTTTTGTACATATTTTAGGAGGGTATTGTACTCATCATTAAGAACAAAATATGAAATCGCGAAAAAATTGTATGGAACAGCCGTTTCGTTTTTCACATAGTTTTTCACGATTTCAATATTGGTCCCACAGCAAAACTTGTTCATATTGATGAGTTCAATACCCTCCTAAAATATGTCCAATGTTCAACCATCCTGTATATTATCAAAAACAGGACTACCAATTACATTTTATCAGTAATTAGTTGTTCAGGAGACCACAATTAACGGACGCCGATTATTTCCCGCATTGGGGACGCAAAGAAGGTTTCCCTAAATAGGTAGCCATAAGGATAAGCTACCGATACCATCGGAAGATAAGGGAATTAAATTACTTTAGCGCAATACCAATTACGATTAGGGACGCTGATGCTTATAGTGCTGGGAAATAGGGTAGTGTTATTTGTTTACGGTTTTGTTATTTAAGTTTATAGGGATTTGAATAGAAAGACAAGTTAGATTCATTTTTAACCCCCGACAAAAAAGAGGGGTGTTATAAGTTTAAAGTGTCTGTCTGTGGTATCGTAGCTCTCAAACGGATTAACCGATTTTCGTTTAGTTCTTTTTGTGTCATAGATAATTTTATCCCGAGTGTTCTTAGCCATGTTTCATGAAAATCTGTTTAGCCGTTCAAAAGTTATAGCTCTTTTTTTAGTTGGAGTCGGGGGTTTTTGACGGTTAGGTTAAAATTACATAATATTTTTTACATTTTTAAATACATATTATAAAATACGGCTAGCCCTCGCTGGATACAAGTAGCCCAATAGAGAGAAAAATGGAATTCTTTGGAGAAGGCCTTCACCTGCAGAAGGGTTCTTGCAGAATACAAAAACTAACAAAACAAATGAGAAAATAATATATGTTAATGATGATACTAACACTATAATTAAGCACCTTAATTACTATGCAAGAAATAAAAGGCTTTTTTTTATTATTATATTATAAAATTTAAATATTAAAAAACACATTTAAATACATAAAAAATCAGGACCAACCGGCATCGGGAACAAGGTCCAAGCCACCGACGGCTAAGGCTCCAGAGAAAGGTACCTCCTCACAATGTGTGCCGTGTCGAGGAGTATCGCTTTCTGTATCACGCCCTTGATCCAGCCATTCGACGACCTCATCAGATGTCGGTCGAGGCTCTTAGCAATTAAACCATTGACCGTCACAACTATCGGCACTATGACTGCTGAGTCCACATCCCACATGTCGACAACCTCGTGTGCCAAGTCAAAATATTTGATTGACTTATATTTTTCGGCTTTCACAAGATTCTCGTCAGGATTTTTTTTTTTAAACTTTGCCTCTTTATTATTTTCCGGTATAGTGAAACAGATTACAAATATACATCTCACATGCACACACACCCAGACCCTAATAAATCATCTGTAGGTCATACAAATATTGTGATTACTGCTTAGGGAAAACCATATTAGGTCTATCTATGGCTCCTAGCGTTACCAATAAACTTTTCATACCAACAGATTAAAAAGGAACTTCTGCTTACTACGTAAAAGAGAAAAGGCGTTAACATATGACTATGAACTGTTATAACGCAGGTAGTCGAGGAGCTGGCAGTGTGCCAACTCTGTGTACGTTACGTACTACTTTTCTATTACTTTCTATACAAACATAGTATGTACTAATGTAGGTTTCGCTGCTTGCTTTTAAGATGCACTGAACAGATTTCAATTCTTTTTTATTACTTTTTTTTTATACTTTAGTATTTCTCCAGTATTGTGGGTGCAGTTTACAAACATACATGTCACATGCACACACACCCAGACCCGGAACAACTATCTGTAGGCCAAACAATTATTTGTTCCGTACGGGGATCGAACCCGTGTGTGCTTGTGAGATATATGTTTGTAAACTGTACCCTCGATACAGGAGAAATTCTAGTGAGGGGCAAGGTTTTGTATAAAAAAATATTTAAAAAATACTAGTTGCCTCCATTACTTATTGACTTAGAAACATATAGCGGAATAAGTGCACTATGAATGATAAAAGAACTACTATGTACCTATTCCTAGCAAAGAAAGACATTCTATTATATTCTATTAAAATGTAAAAGACAGTAATTATCAATCCATCAATGGTCGCCAGCCTACCCACCATGGGCCACTCTGAATATCACAGATTACCTGAAACACGAAATGCTTTTAGGCTTCCAGACGTAGAGATAAATCACAAAAATAATATAATGTTTGTTAGAATATTGTCAGTGCTACCGAGGTGGATGAAATAAATGGACTTGGGGAGGGAAACTAAGTGTTCCGATTTATTGTAGCGAGTATTTGTGAGAGATCGATGGATAAGTTGTTTTGTTGTTTGCAAGGTGTCTTTAGGCTGTGGGAGGTTATTTTTTAATAATATAAATACTATACAGAATGATTTTTTATGTAGTACGCAAAATTTGCAGTGATTCAGTGTCCGTTCCCCAATGCAACCGCAGTACTAAAATTCACTCCAAAACAAAATAAAAATTTGATTTTGTATGGCTTGCGCTAGTAAATTATGCGTGTCCCCCATACTAAGTCGAATTTTCGTTTTGTTTTAAAGTGTATCCCAATACTGCGTTGCATTTAGGAACAGAGACCATCCATCGAGAAGTATATGAGCCCCTCTCAGATGTGCAAGTTTCCGCACGATGTTTTCTTTTGATAATCAAATTCTAATCCGCACATAAATTCGAAAAGTCTGATGTGCAAGCCCGTTTCGAACTCAGACCCTTCTGCATGGAAGGCAAGCGTCCAGCCGCTAGGCTATCACTACTTTCAAAATCCGATATTTCCCATAATTTATTCACATCAAAGAACATTCTAACTCTTGTAATAAACCATCATTAAAACAAGTTTAGCAGTTAACAACGGAAAGTAAACAAAACAGTTGATTACAACGACTTCTGTTCGCTGCGGCTTTAAATGATCAAAGTTGTGAATAACTTTAAAAGTCACGACTTTTGTGAGCTTCGCTCTTGTTTTTATTTTTTTATTTTGCGGTGATATCATAATTTTGTGTTCGGATGAATTATGAGATGTTCTCGTAGCTTAAGAGCTACGCGGGGTCCGTAGCTTAAAGACCAATATTATACAAGTATTTATATGATCTACAGATAATTGTTCCGTGTCTGGGTGTGTGTGCATGTGAGATGTATGTTTGTAAACTGTACCCTCGATACAAGAGAAACCCTAGTGAGGGAGAACGTTTTTTTAAAAAAAGAGAAAAGAGAAAGATTTGTACATCTAAATCCGTTCAGCCGTTTAAGCATAGTTTTTTACTTCATAATTTATTATTATTTATTTATTCTTGCACAAAAATGGTACACAAGGCAGATGACGGAATGTTTCAGCTCTTGGTCGTAATTGAATGACAAACATCCAAACATCTTCACTTTAACATGATCTCATCCCTGATTTTGGCCTCAATTAGAAATCCGTGTTGAGTTTCTGCATTCGCTCAAAGTCAAAGCTTTTTATTTCAACTGGGCCTTTGCAGGCACTTTCAAAACGTCGCGATTCTAGGTGCACGGTTCCAAGTGAGTTGGTCCTGGAGAACTACCGGCAAGAAACTCTTTTTCAAAAAACAGATTTACAATAACATCTGGGCCAGCAGGAGCGCTGAAATTCGACCTGAATTTACACAATGATACAAAAAAAGAACAGCAAAGATCATAATAAGTACCACTATAATTTAAACAATACAAGTAGGTACATATTACTTAACACAGAGTTGCCGCTCAGAGTTGACCTAATCCCTTTTTGCGACACCCTGTAAGGTTTGACCTACTCTTAACAAAAACACCCTTTACATGAAAAAATGATCACAACAACTAGCAAACTTCAATGACGTCACAGTACCCGATATTTTTCCTCAAACCCAAATTAACATGTAAATGTCGCCCCACTATTGCCGCAACGAGCCGCAAACGGCACTTATTTGTACCGTACCGGCTCGAAACGGGAAAAACGAGCGTTGCATATGATACCAATACTTTGGATAGGTACAATACAATACACTTTATTGCACACCAGTAATAGGAGAAAAGATACAGTAATTAGAAAAATAAATGTACAAAGGGCGCTCTTATCGCACGTGGCGATTTCTACCTACCATGAGTTTTCCGTGCCGTCTAACGTTCACGTTCACATGCAATATTTGTATGGGAATTTTTTCAGCGCCTCTAGCGGTATAAATAGTGAACCAAAGTCACTATACAAATATTGAATGTGAACGATAGCGTTAGACGGCACGGAAAACTCATGGTAGAGGTACAGACAACCTTAGGATGGACAGATTTACTGGTTAAAAGAGAGGGGTAGTTCAAGGTGTAACAATTATAATGAGAAAACATTTTGGTTCTTAAATACTATACAAAACATAATAATATGTCGACATAATATAATACACTAGCTTCCGCCAGCGGCTTCGCCCGCGCAATATCTTTATAAAATTATAGCCTATGTTACTCACTGATAATGTAGCATTCTGCTGGTGAAAGAATGATTAAAATCGATCCAGTAGTTTTTGAGTTTATCCATTACAAACAAACATACAAAAAATCAAATCTTTTCTCTTTATAATATTAGTTCAGATTAGTACTTAAATAAAAAACTTACTTACATAATATAATAGATATAATCACAGTGATAGAAAGTGTATACTTTGTACCGGGGTGTGTGTGTGTGTGTGTGTTTTTACTTTATAGAGGTATACTTTTCACATTAAAATTCATGAAGAGATTTTGGAGAAAACAACAACAAGGCCCGAATATAAGTTCGCTAATCTTTTTCCTGTTGCGGGGTAGACAGGGCTTCACTGTGTTGTTATAACTTAGATATTCCACCGACTGAAATTTTACGCACACACAATAATAAATTATGCAACTTTTTATCTCTTTTCCGGTATTTATCCAGACATTTAAGCCTGATTTACACGTACAGTCAAAATTTTGTTACTTTGACCGTATAAAGCACTAGTTTAGTAATTAGTAGGTAAGTGGTCGAGTGTGAGCCCACGTCATTATACAAATTAAAATTTAAGAATACATTTATAAAATACGTTAGCAATTTAAATCAATGGATGGTTGAATATTCCTGTGAGCTAATCGAGTATTTTTATTTATTGATTTAGAAAGAAAAAATCATTTATTCAGTACGGACAGTGACAACACACGAGAAAGAAATAAAATAAAAATTAACTTAAACCTTTAAACAGTAAAATATAAAAAATAAAACAGACACTGAGAACAAAATAAAAAAAGTAAAATAGTCATTGTATATTGTTGTCAAGCATGCCCATGCCGAAAGGGTAGCCAGCTCAGCATTTGCTATTTCAAATTTCTTTCTTAAAATTTTCGCAAATAATCAAAAAAAATTCTCACCAAATGTTTCAGAACCTTTTCAACAATACATATATATAGTTATGTTTTGTTAGGTAATGGTCCCTACAACTAGCCTAACAACCGAACTTTTTGTTACATCGATATCCTAGCACGTAGGGCCAATTTACGTCCCTCCGTTGACTTACTACCCTCATTTCCTTAGGGAAGGAAGGACGGCATTGTTCAGCTACCCTCCGCGGCACATTCTTTGATGGTTCGCTATAAGTCCTATTGATTTGACTTTTTGTTCATCTCTTTATTTCAGAAGAATTGGTGTGAGGTTGGCGTGTTGAGGGATTAGTGGAAAGTGGAAGCTTTTGTCTTTTTTGAAGGTCTTACGGATTCGTTCTGCCACCTTTGATAACACTGGGAATCGATTTTTATTGACTTTCAGGCTGAGATCTATAGAGCGTACTTTAGACTTTGCTCAGACTTTGAAATTAGGTCCTTTTTTAATGATTTTTAGACTTTGTTTATTGACTTCGTCAGTCTTAGCGTATCCTCAGCACAATTTCAGCGTGTTATGACCATAAATTCAAAATCAAAGTATAAGGATAAGGCAGCCAACGAACGCGAAAACGCACAATTCTGCTGCTGTTAAAACTAACGAGTGTGAATGAACGCATATATAAGCTTAGGAAAGTTTTAGTCAAGTCTGAGCTAAATCAAAGTATTTACTTATTTATTTATTGTTTATATTGCCCCTCACTAGGATTTCTCCTGTATCGAGGGTACAGTTTACAAACATACATGTCACATGCACACACAACCAGACCCGAAACAACTATCTGTAGATCATACAAATATTTGTTGCGTGCGGGGATCGAACCCGCGGCACGTAGCGCAGAAGGCTAATCGCTTAGCCACTGCGCCAACCGTGTCGTGTGTGAGTACGTATATCGCAGCTTCAAAGTAAGCGTATTTTAGGTATATTTTACCAGAATCTGCTTTGGCTTCGTGTGAGGTGCGGTAAAGTCTAGTGTCTGCTTAATTAAAAGTACTACAACGTGTTCACAGTGTCATGCTGTTAAAGCGAGTGGAGGTGGAAGGATAGGACTATCCTTCTTATAATAATTATCTGTCACATAACTTAGGGCCAATTTCACCGACAATTTATCAGACATTTAAAATTAAATTGGCCGATTACCCATACTAACTGCGTATTTATATATATTATATATAAAATATTTGTAGTAGGTATTATAAATTTTAGTTTGTAATAGGTATTGTAGTGGTACTTGTGCACTTGACTGTACCCTCATTTACCATCATAGTTTATCTATCACTCAAAGGTTTGCTGGTGGAAAATTCGGGTTAAGCTCGCCTGTGTACATACCATCTCAATTGTATTTGTTTTATTATTTATTTTCGTATACAATAAAGAATTAAGCACTGCATTTTTTATACATACATGCGTAATATTTTTTTACATAGCATAACGAATATATTTAATAATGACCGCAGGGGAAATTAAAAAAATTATATTAAATATTTTTACCATTTCCCTGCGGTCCCATGGTAAATAAACGAATATAATATCAAATGGGTATTTTAAACACAATGTTCACGAAACAATACGTAACTTTAAAGCTTGTAGCTATTTGCGCCATTATTTGCGCCATTTATGTCCCTAACTTTGTTTCCGACACTCGTTAAGGCAATTTGTATAAAGATGTTACTCACAAGAACGCTCCGAACAGCCCCCGGTAGTCCTATTTGGAGGAAACATTAAAATTACTTATCTTTGTGATTCCCTGAGGTGGGCAAAGAGTAAAGGCAAAGGTCTTTAAATGCCTCTCTAGATTTCAACTTAAGATTGTTATGTATGTGTGTGTCTTTGTGTCTTAATTCACGCTACATGGAGTCTAATTCTAGTCGAGTTCTAATTGTCAGCTTGTAACTGCCGTGGCATTCTTATTTAAAGGCAAATCATTATTAATATCCTATTCTAATTTATTGTTATTCACATTAAATTAAAAATTATTAAATTCTTGCAGCTTTTACCACACCATTGTACTAGTTAAGATTGTAATCTATTATTTTAAAAGAGTTTCTGTGGAGTTTCTTGCCGGTTCTTTTCCATAGGACCTATTATTTGGAACCGCGCATCTAGAGTCTCGACATTTATATACGACATAAAATAATTTATTTACGTGAATAAGTTACAAAATAGTTATACCTTTTATTACTATATAACCTATTTTAAAATGTTTCTCTTTTACACCATTACTTCTAAAGAAAGAAAAAAACTACATTTATTATCCACAACAACACACACACAATAACAACTATGCAATAACGAATAAATAAATAAACAGGGTTACAGAAAAACACAACAAAAACACAATAAAAAAAACAAAATAAACAAAAAATATGAGACAAAGAAAAAAAACATAAAAAAGCAAACATTCAACTATCGTAAATTCGTAACATTGCACGCCTAAAGAAAACTATTCATATTTTTTTATAAACAAAACACTATAGTATTGTACAATAAAATCTAATTACACGAAACACAACACAAAGACTTGCGTGTTTTGTTTTAAACAAGACCAAACAAGATGGCGTTCTCATAAATTAACACAGGGGAACTATTCACTAAACAGAAGAATTCAGAAAGGCAACCAAAACGTGATATTTTAAAAGACTTGCCCATAAATATGTACCAATTGGCCGAGCACGAACGTTCTGACGAATCGTAACATGGAGTTTCTTGCCGGTATCTTCTCCAGGACCAACCCACTTGGAACCGTGCTCCCAGAATCACGACGTTTTGAAAGTGCCTGCAAAGGCCCAGTTGAAATAAAAACTTTGACTTTGACTTTAACCTGACGCTGGTTTTCAGCTGCCACCCACGAATACCATACACTCGAAATTATTAATTTTGTGGTACCATATGATAACCACCTATTAATATTGTGTATTATGTATGTTTAACCAATACATACCACGTCCCATGCGTATAGCCAACATTTTTGTGGATTTCCATACCTAATTCTGGGTAAAAAAAAATCGTGTGTTGTGTATTAACTAACCGTCAAAAACCCCCGACTCCAACTAGAAAAAGAGCTGTAACTTATGAACGGCTAAACAGATTTTCATGAAACATAGCTAAGAAGATAACCGATTAAACTAGGTATCAATTACAATCAGTCCATCATTTTGGAGCTACGATACCACAGACAGATACACATATTATACAAATATACATAGATACATACTACAAACTACAAACTTATACCACTCTTTTTTTTATCGGGGGTAAAAAATGTATCTTCTACACTCACCTGTATCGTGATCTAAGTACGTGAGTGCTCGAAAAATTCAATTTTAAAAGATCCATTCATCATTCAATTTATTCGAGTTCTCTGAGAATAATTTCCAATATTCCGTTAAGGAGCATATTACACCGTAATGATAAATAATGAAATTCTTGAGCAACAATTAATCAACTCATTTTACAGGCTTCACAGGTGTGTTGCTACATTAAGGAAGTACAAATTGTGATTTATTACAATTAAGACTCTTCAATACAGACGCGATATACAGGGTGCCTTTAGAATCAACATCAAGCTGCAATAGGAATGTTAAGAGGGCCGTCACAAAAAAAGCCTATGAGAGTTTGCACATATTCACATACTAAAATGATTTTGATGTAAGTACAATAATGTACCAACTTGTACACCGTTACCTATTTCTTTTCTGTTATGTCCATCCAAAGGTTGTCTGCAACAGATCGCTGTGCGCTATAAGACCGCCCATTGTACATTAGGTTATGTGATTTTCAATCCTATTTTTATTACCTGGTGTACAATAAAGGGTATAAATAAATAAATAAATAATAATATTTTTTAATAATTGTATAATGTTAATGTTTTTTTTTTTTTTTTTCATTTCATGCTTCTTGATATTTTTTTTATTACTTTAAGCGAGGAATGTATTGCAATCCTTATCTCATTAAAAAGCATGTTTATTTGTTAATAAAAAGAAAAAAGAAAGAGTACTGAATACAACGCGTTTTGAGTACAGGGTCGCCCAAAGGCGTTATAGAAAAGAAATTATAATTTTCATAAAACCGTTAATTTATAGAAAATCGTTGGGAATATGCCCAAAGTTCCATGGGATTTTTTATAGGTCCAGCCTATTGTTTTCGCTGCTAGATATACAAATTAATATTTCATTGAGTAGGTTTTTTGCTCCAATGATTATGATTGAACATTATTTTCACCGCCACTGAATTTCACCGCATTGGATCTAATTAATTTATTCCGCTGGTTTACACATATGTATTTCCCAAATTGATATAGAATATAATATAAAGGGTGGCGCAAAATTTTGGAGCATTTAGGGTGTCTACCCTATCTGTTATAGTTAGAGAATTGCTTGCAAAAGTCCAGTTGAAATAAAAAATCATCGACTTAGACTTTGAATTCTGGTCTTAGGAAACTTTAGGTGAGTTTTGAAGGTACTTTATTATATACCCTATTATTGGTTTTTTGAAAAAAGGTACATTCAGCGAGAAAATTACTTAACATTTCTCAAAACACTTAAAAATCAATCGGCTCTATTTCTCAACAGAATTATTCCTCCAAACAACCGACGAAATCGTACTTACCGAATTTGAGGTATTAACCTTATTTTTAGATTACGTGCATACAAAGGTATGTTTTCATGGATAATGTATGGGAAATAGATTTTTTGTATTTTTCTTTTTTTTCTTTCAATGCTAGATGAATAATAATAATATAATCAGTCCTCCAATAAGGCAATAGATTAAAAAAATAATATTAAGCACTAAATATACTAAAACTATACCATTATAATAATTACTATGTGTGACTTGGTCTAAATGGTTTTAAATAATAAATCGTCCCTATCTGCTTACCCTCTCCGACTCATAAGCGTGATAACACGCATGTCCCTTAGAAACGCTTATTAGACATAAATAATGATCAATTAATAGCCTTCGCCTTCCTCCAAGCGATTATAACCCGTAACAGTATCACTAATACCCTTCGTAGCACATTCGTAGACGTGCTACGAAATCGTAGCACTACGTTATCATTTTCATGCTACGCTGCAAATTACGGCTACGATTTCAAAATCGGCCGATATTGATGACGTCATTTCGGATTTTGTAATTATTATGGATTGACTGGATCAGGAAGGGAATCGGATGTTGTGGCGCAATTTGGGAGTCCTATTTCCAGCAGATAATTAAGTTAAGTTAATATGATATATTATTATTGTTTTTACTCATGTAGATCATATACATACAATGTAGTGTATATTATATAAAAAATTATGTATAAATAGTTATAAGTAACTATGCATAATTTACTTGTTTTAGTATAATTATCTTGTCCGTGCACCTACCATACTTTTTTCGCTGCATCACCCTTAGGTTGACTGGTAGAAAATGCCTACGGCATTAAGTCTGCCTCTGTACGTAGTGCATAAAGTATAAATAAATACAAATAGTTACTTAAGAATAGTCAGTCCAAACTGTAGGCTTCCTAAAGTAAATAAATAATATAATTTATAATTACCTATATAATAAATATTACTGCAGTACTAATTAACATTCGTGATCATCAAGACGCACTCAGTTCGGAAGTGATCGGTTTTACGAAGTTTGCCGATGCGACTTCTTAGTTGTGTCGTACCTACTATATTAATTCGGAAACACGAATATTGCTGAAGCGCATAATTTTAATCGTTGAACTGAAACGCAGAAAGCCAATCGCTAACCGTACGGTAAACATGTCAGTTATTTGAGTTTTAATATAAACTAGCTATGTCTGCGTCTTCGTCTAACCAATCAATCGTGACCTCTGCTTTGTACGGGACTGCTTGCAACAAAGGGGTCAAGCTGTATCTCATGATCTATTCTACTGATTGAGATGAATTATACGTCAGGTACTAAGTTAGACTAATACCTATCCAACCGTACAGTTTCATTGAAATATGTTTGGTAGTTTTCCCGTTATGAGGTAACAAACAGACAGACAGATAGGAAGTCGGTAAAAATGGTGGATTCGTGTTCTATTTCTTATTTCTAGTATCCCTAGCCTATTTTAGCGAAAACATTTTCAATGTACAGGCATTTCGACCTCTACGATTTTTATTTTTTTATTTTTATTTAACAATTTATGTACACACAGAAAGAAGAATAATTACAATTAAATAGGAAAGATGACACAAAGGTACTGCTTATTTCTAACGAAATCTCTTCCAGCAGACCTGCGAGAGGAGGCGATTTTATTATAGTATAGTATAGATATAGAAGATAATTAGATATAGATATATATTTTACCACGTTTCTACTAAAACAAATGGCGCGCTAATGTATTCACCACGGTAACTCGCTCCAATTAATTTGTATTTGACTCCCATGGGATAAAACGGAGATAATTAATTACTAAACTCACTTTCTTATGGCTTTACATATTGTGAAATACTTAGGTTTAAGATCTTTGAGAACATCATTTAGACTTTAATTCTAATATTCAACTAAGTTACTGATACTTTTAGCCTGTATCATCCCACTGTTGGGCAAAGGACACCTTGATATTCCTGCTATTCGATCAAGTAAAAAAGTTATGTCACATCTATCTGTTCTACACGTGTAAATATAAATAATTTTGGTTAGAATAGGTTGGGGTAGTCTTGGTGTACGCGACATCGCCGACAAGCTGCAGGAGAGTAGACTAAGATGGTATGGACATGTTAAGAGTAGACCACCGGATTACGTAGGCAACTTGGCACTGCAGCTGTCCATACCTGGTAGAAGATCTCGAGGAAGACCTAAAACCAGGTGGATGGATGTAGTGCACAGAGATATGGTGACATGCAAAGTTAGCGACACGGGTGTCAAAGACAAAGCGAAGTGGAAGCAAAATACAAAGAAGGCTGACCCCACCACCATGTGGGATTGACAGTCGGGAAGAGAGAGGTTAGAATAGGTTGGAGACTTTACAAACTTTGCCTAAAGATCTTGATAAGTGTAAAATTATGAAATTTTTACGTAGTTCCTAAACTACAGATTGGATTTGATTGATTTTTTGTGTACGGTCACAGAACGTGATACTAAACACACGCGACAGCTTAAGCTGAGCGGAAGCCTTTTTGACACCTGCGACGTACCTACAATCCATTTTTTATTTTAGATAAATATTTTTATTTTTTTTTTGTTTTACATGTTTTATTCTTTTATTTTTGTTATATTATCTTTAAAATTGTTTTTGTGCTGTGTGAAATAAATATTTTTTTCTTTTCTTTCTTTCTTTCTTTAAATACGTGGTTTCATTTAATGTGATAACATCTGCACTCTGTATTAGAGGAAGTATGAAAGTCGCACCAGTTACAGAAAAGCTGCAAAGTAACCGGTTGTCGTGATAAGGACATGTAATCCGAATAGATGAGAATCATGTTATAAGAAGAGTTGAAAGTATGAATATTGATTACTATCAGAGAAGAGGCAGACCAAAGAAAAGATGGATGGACTGTGTGAAACATGAGAAGAATGTGGAGAAAGTGAATACGCAAATGACGTAGCAGTGAGGCGTATTTATCGTCACAGTTAAAAATAACAGATATTTAAAAATAACAGATAACAATTGCTACTGCCAATGCCAATTATCTGTTTAAAAAAATAACAGACACTTTCATTCACAGCGAACTTTGCTTGTTATTTTGTTAAATAACAGTTTTGCTCTCATTCTTACTAATTAAATTAACGCTTGCTAGAAAGAGAAACACCTAGTATTTAATACATAAACAGATATAAGTACTTAGTTAGTGGGTTATAGTGTGGTAGTATGAAAATAACAGGTTGATATTTAGTAACAGATATTTCGTACTGTTTTTTTTGTGTAACAGTAACAGAGATAACAGGTAACACAATTGACTGTTATAACCCATCGCTAAAATGACGTCTGATAGAGATGGATTGAAGAAACATATTTGACGACACGGTTGGCGCAGTAGCTAAGCGATTAGCCTTCTGCGCTACGTGCCGCGGTTTCGATCCCCGCTCGGAACAGATATTTGTATGATCTACAGATAGTTGTTTCGGGTCTGGTTGTGTGTGCATGTGACATGTATGTTTGTAAACAGTACCCTCGATAGAGGAGAAATCCTAGTGAGGGGCAATGTTTTTTTAGATTAAAAGATTAATATTGCTCCAACCACCAATAAAATGGGATAAGGGCAGAAGAATTATGAAATAGTTTCTAACGATAATCGATGAGGTCTCAAATTCGTATTAGCAGTATCTAGCAGTGTTACTAATTACTAACCGTCAATTGAGCATTGGAGCAGTACAACATGTAGCACCAGTACAACATAGTTACACAATATAACGAGCGAACCCAAGGGAGGATGGTAGTAGTTATCAGAGAATTAATCTTAATTTGTATCGCGCTCGTTCACTAAGCGGGTAAGCAGGGTAAATGGTTACGTGATGAAGTTATGTCGAGGAGTAGTAATGTTGTACACTGATGGTTAAAAGTAACGGCTGTTGTACAGTTAATTATCACACAAATAACGTGCCCGAATACTGATTGCCCATTATTTTGTATCATAAAGTACTTTTTATGAAGGGTGTGAAATTATCTATCTATCTATAATAAAATCGTAACGAAGCTAAATCTGTACATTGAATATTTTTGAAAAAAAGTAAGTGTTACGTATACTAGGAACGATACAGAAGCCGAAACATACGTTTTTAGAATTTTTGTCTGTTTGTCTGTTTGTTGGTTTGTCGGCTTGTTTGTTACGGGTAAACTTAAAAACTACTGAACCGATTTTAAAATCACTTTCATTAATAAAAAGCTGCACTATCTCTGAATGATATAGTGTATATTTTATTTTGATAAAAATAAATGCTCAGGTGAAGCCACGGGCAAAATCTGTTAGATATAATGGTATACAAGAGAAATGTTTGACCCGGTTGTGAAGGAAATAATTGTACTCATCAAAATACACGACTTTCGTTATATTACTTTGTTGAAACTTACTTCGCTGGTTTCTGTACAATTTTTCGGCAAAATGTATAATATGGCGTAAAAACGAAATATTATTTTCGAACCAGCTCGTTTTATCTTGGAGGAATTGTGTAATCATCATCAGAAGCCTATTGCAGTCCCCTGGACGTAGAATTGTCCCAAAAATAAGGTTATATCGGGTAAGATTGGTACGAACCAAGCATTGTTATTTATTTTTAACTGTGTAAATGATTAATTCTAAGTATCTACCAAATTAGGCACATTCCAAAAAAGTTAGTCTGGTACTCCACGGATAGTCTTTGAAAAACTTATTTAATTATTTATTGTACACCAATAAAAATATAGACATATCAATCTTGCATGAACATATATTTGTGTTATAGAATAGAATAGAATAGATCTTTATTTTATGTAAGCCAGTTACAGGCACTTATGAAATGTCGAGACTCTAGGTGCGCGGTTCCAAATAGTAGGTCCTACGAAGAAGAACCGGCAGATCCTACATGGAAACGCTTTTAAAATAATAGAATACAATTATAGTACAATGTTGTAGAAAGAGCTACGAGAATAATGCAATTTTATGTGAATAAAAAAAACTAAAAGGATAATAGTTAGTAGCAGATTGGAATAGAAATACTCCTTATTGTACACCTGATAAATTAGGAGCAATGAATATAATATATACAATTAACATTGTTCACTAACATTAATTAACATTTGTTACGTCTTTCGGTAAAGGTAATCCTGACTAAATTAATGTGAAGATATTGTTTCAGAAGAAGATAGCCTTCGCTTAGCTAAGCTAAGACATCTTTTTATCATCATCATCATAATTTTCTGAATCATTTTGCTCCAATGAGCAAATGCTCATTCCACAAACAGTTACCTTTTTGCTCATTTGCTTTTTCCACAAATACTTGATCTTGAACAAATTATATCCACGTATAAATCTCAGAATCATTTATCTCACTTTGGCCATCCCAAGATTCGTATATCGTAGTATGTAGTATGTAGTAGTATGTTCGTAGTCGTTTATGTTTGTTTAGCAGAACAACTTTGAGTACCTTGATAGATACTCAAAGCAGAACAATGTCAATTTTTAGTATTAAGTGATCTTGGTGTAAGTTTATTTAAGTTTTGTGCGTCATACTGGGCGTAAAAATAAAAACTCTTTCTTTCTTTCTTTCTAGTATTTATCCCAAATTGGTCACTTCTAAGTTTATTGGGCTCATTCGTTTACAAGACATTTATTAATCTAAAGTAATTTACTTTCAAAATGCATTAACACTGGCCATTGTGAACAAGAGCGATAAAAAAAGAAAAATATTATGTGCACGTTCTTTTTTAATTTTCTATCTTGACAAAGAAAAGATGTCTCATTTTTAAATCGAAAATGGAATGAATAGAATGCTGTTATTAGAGTGTATTAAATCTCTCTGTCATTCACAGGGTGTATTATAATTTAACGTTAATGAAAGATATAACTAAACAGACTAATGTTGATGAAACTTGCTCCTAATTTTGTCCAGATAATGCCTTAATCGTAGAGGAACATCGCTCAGGCAATTTCGCAAATCGCCAGTCATCGTACTTGACACTTTCTATTAATTACTTTCGTTCATAAAGCAAAATGTACCTTTTTTATTTTTCTTTTTACACCAGCCTTTGGGAAGCGCTCAGGTTTTAATCAAAGTGCTTTTATTTTTTGATAATTCAATGAATTTTTTTTAAATAGTAAATATTTATTTTTGTTTTAACGTGGTTTTTTTAAGTAATTGAACTTAAAATCTACACTAAAATTAATTAATAGTCTTCAGCATTTATCGTAAGACAGAAAAAAGATCCCTTTGAACACCAATTCTGAGAAATCTAATAAGTTTTCAATATAATCTGATCTTAATCGAGCGGAGAGGTTTTAATTGGAAAATGGCTAAAAAGTAAAAAGCAAAAAAAATGTTATATTATTTCAACTCGTTCACCGATAATTATTCCGTAGGTAATCACCAAATTGATTAAAATGGCTGTGGATTTTCCAATCATATGAAACGTTCCTTCCAACTTTTTATAGGCCTGCATATCTCTACTTCCTTTACAGATCTCAAATATTTTATATAATAATAAAATTTAACTCCTCAACAAAATATAATTGACCAACTGATGAAAGTCGTCGACCAAACGATAGTATTAAAAACGTTGCTGTACCGAGTACCTACCTTTTGAATATTTAAATCACTATGTATTAACATTCCGAACATAACTAAACGACAAAAATGACCTTGCCTTACCTGTTATAGCCGTGAAACACAATTCTTACACACACCGAACTTTACCCACAAACTAGTCTATCACTAAAAAGTATCCGTAATCCAAGTATCTAACACTGAATTAAAAAGTTAATAACATTCACAACCACTTTGTTTAATCTGTACACTAAATTCACATTCACATCAAGCACTTCGATTTTCGAAATAGTCGGTTTTTTTTATAAATCGCGGCACGGCGCACGTTCGTACACACTGCCTAAAGGCGGTACACTGACTGAAATTCACGAAGTTTGCCGACAGACAGGGTTGTGTTGTCTCTTTCCCCCGCGAAGGAACTCGGGGGTTGAAGAATTTCGCAATTAAAAATCGTTAATAAACACGATTATATGATGTAGTGATAAAGTGAGGGCGAGAATGTGTTTCATACATATAATTATGAGAAGAGTCAACCCGTCTGTTTTTTTTTACTTTTTTTGGGAGAAATATTCGTTTGTGTAAAGTGTAGCTTGTTATTGCTTGTTTGTGTTATTTCTTATTATTATTTTTGTTTTCTTCTGATCTCTGTGTTTCAATTTTATTTTATTTTTGTACTGACGATGTATGTCATTTATCGAATAAATATTTTCTATTTCTTATCGTATGTTGCCAGTTCTGCTGAAATATGCATGTTGACGATATTCTGTTTAAAAGTAGAAAACTTGGTTTTATGTTACGAAATTGTAATGTCTTTTACTCTCTTTTACTGTCTATTGGGTGTTGTAGTGTGTAAATACATAGTACTAATTATAATATTAAAAAATATCTGCCAAAACGGATATTCACCAAATTGCGTTGACAAAATATCTTTTAATACGTTCCTTTAAGTGTAAATGTGTACATGTGTGCGGGTTAGAAGCCCGAATTTCTTTTCAGATGTTTTTAACTTTAATTTTAATTTACAATATTTGTTGAGCATAAATTCGATTCGTTGAGCAAACAGAATATATACCTAAAATAGAATGCGGGTTCAAAATATTTTGTTGGGCGTTTACATTGTAGCCTTTGTAAATCGGAGTTTTGTAAATTCAGATTGGAAGGCGGACTCACCGACAATGCGGGTGAACTCAAAAGCCAACCCACTGTATATTCAAGCCTTGGAATTTGATTATCACTTGCATGGACGGTGAAGGAAAAACATCGTAAGGAAATCTGGGGGCTAACTACGAGCTCTTATATTGAACTACCTAGAAATTTCCAGAATGAGCTGACCTTTCACTGTACGAAAAGCCTATATACAGTGTGAGGTCAGCTCATGCTGGAAATATCTGGGCAATTCAATTTAAGCCCTGCCATAAGAGATCGTAGTAAGCATGCAGGAGGGTCTGAGTTTGAACCCGGCCCGCACCTCTGACTTTTCGGAATCATGTGCGGATTAGAATTTGATTATCACTTGCAATAACGGTGAAGGAAAAACATTGTGAGGAAACCTGCATACCTGAGAGGGCCTCATAAAGTTCTCGATGGTGTGTGTATAATAGACCGCCAACCCGCATTAGGCCAGCGTGGTGGACTAAGGCATAACCCTTCTCATTCTGGAGAAGAGGCCCGTGCCCAGCAGTGGGATAGTAATGGACTGAAAGAAAGAAAAGAAAGAAAATAACATTTTTTCGGCACAGACATATTGGCAACATAAGAGAGAGAAGATAAAAAATAGAAAAAAATAAAATAAAAATAACACACGTCAAAAGTTGTCAAATAAGAGATAAAACGAAATAAAATCTTTTTTAATAGGTACGAGGGTCATTCAATAAATACTTAGCCTACAAAAAGTAAACGAAAATTTTGGAAAAGTGGGAATTTATTTTTCAACATAGTCTCCTTTTAGTTCGATACACTTAGCCCAGCGATGCTCCAACTTTTTTAATCCGTCCGAAAAATAGTTTTTGTCAAACTCTGCAAAATAGGCCTCCGTGGCGGCGATGACCTCCTCATTCGATCCATATCTATTCCCGGCGAGTGATTTTTTCAGATTAGGAAACAGAAAGAAGTCACAAGGGGCCAAATCTGGAGAATACGGTGGATGGGGCAGCAATTCGTAGCGTAATTCGACCAATTTGGCCATGGCAACGGCAGACGTGTGAACCGGTGCGTTGTCGTGGTGAAACAGCACTTTTTTCTTCGCCAGATGGGGTCCTTTTTTCTTTAATTCGGCGTCGAATCGGCCCAATAAATCGGCATAGTAAAGCCCTGTAATTGTTTTACCCTTCTCGAGGTAATCGATGTAGATCACACCTTGTGAATCCCAGAAAACGGTGGCCATAACTTTTCCGGCCGATTTTACAGTTTTCGCCTTCTTTGGAGCACGTTCCCCGGTCTGGATCCATTGTTTTGATTGCTCCTTGGTCTCTGGTGTGTACCAGTGGATCCAGGTTTCATCGACGGTCACAAAACGACGCAAAAACTCCGCTGGATTCCGCTTAAACAGCGCCAAACACGTCTCCGATGTGGTCTCACGGTTGCGCTTGTTTTCTGGTGTGAGTAAACGCGGCACCCATCGCGCCGACAGCTTTCTCATGCCGAGTTCCTCGTGAAGAATATGATGCACTGTTCCTTCTGAAATGCCTACAGTCTCAGCTAGCTCCCGTACCTTCAATCGGCGATCTGCCAATACGAGATCATGGATTTTTTTAATGTTTTCCTCCGTAGCAGCTGTTTTCGGTGCACCTGGACGTGGTTCATCAAAAACCGACGTACGGCCACGTGCAAACTCGTTGAACCAATTCTTGACGGTGGCCATCGATGGAGAAGAGTCACCGTACACAGCATCCAAGCGCTCTTTGATTTCGATGCGCGTTTTCCCTTCCAAAAATAGGAATCGAATCACCGAACGATATTGCTCTTTTTCCATTTTTGTAAAACCGATCGACACGTTGGCTTCCATAAGTTGTCAAATTAAAACAAATGAAGGGATTGGAATGAAAATTTGAAAAAAGAATTTAAAAAGAATGTGCTACACTGTGGTAAAACTCTTTTGAAACTACAGCGCCCTCTGGCGATGAGGCTAGGTACTTATTGAATGCACCTCGTATATGCTGTCAAGCATGCCATGCCGAAAGGGTAGCCAGCTCAGCATTTGCTGGGCGCAGAGAGCCCAGCGCTGATTTTCAGTTGGCACCCCTGCAGTGACGCACGGACGAAGGCAAAGACAGGTTTATTTTTATTTTATATTGGAATTGCTTGTGTATCAATACTTTTCGCAAGGATTTTTCGCACCACTTACATACATAAATTACTCGATACCACTTAACGCTCCCGATAAGGGATTTATTTTTATTTCGCTGAACTAATAAGAAGACATATAGCCCAACTTAGGTGAAAGTCAACATGTCAGTGTGAAAGTCAAAGGCAAACTTAGTTGGTCGCCGATTTACGACATATGTTGAAATATATTGGATGCTTTGATGGATGGCTTGCATTCAAATAGAGTTCAAAGATCATGTTTACAATTTACAGTCTTTTTAATAGCGGTGGGAAGGTTAAACAGGTCAAAATGGAAGACTTTAAAGAAGACCCAGCGAGGAACTTGAAAGGAGATGTTTCAAAACGGGCCAGGTCAATTTCGGTAACTTCTTTTGTATGGAAATTTGTCAAAAGTTGGTAGTTGCTTCAACTAAAGTTGCTACGTCTGCACAGCGTAAAGCTGTCTTAATCGATATTTTTTTCCAAATAATGTTTATTTCTTTCTGTGACCACCATATCGTCGTATTCATCGTTGGTAGTCCCAAACCACGCAATGAACACTGTTATTTTTTTAATAATTTTTAAGATACCTACCGCGTATGTACAAAAAAGATCAAAACTGAGATTTCGCGTCTATAGCTAGCTGATTTTAAATGGCAATTAATGGACGCCAAAACTCTTTTTAACCCCCGTGTATCTTTGTTTCTGTGTATCGGTCTGTGGCATCGTATCTCTAAAATAGATGGACCGATTTCAATGCAGTTTTTTTTTTTATTGAAATTTAATTTGTCGACATCGTAGCTATGTTTCATTAAAATCTGTTCAGCTGCTGTTCAGCTGCATCAAAAGTTACAGCTCTTTTTCTAGTTGGAGTCGGGAGTTTTTGACGGTTAGGTTATTTATTTTTAAAGTAGGTATAACCGCGTTATTTATCAATATTATTTACACGGTCTGGTACTACCATAAACTTAATACTAGTTACCACTAGTATAATAAGTTTACGGGGACTAGAGACGACGATATATGCCATTACCGTACCATTTGCCTTAGTCTACTTTGCCACATTGTCCCACAGAGAGTATTGCCCGTTCAGAAATCGCATATCATTTGAATAATCCGCCGCGACAAGCTAAGTTACTTAAAATTTGAGTGCTTCCACTTGATGCATGCTCTTTTGTAGATATTGTGGAAATCTGAATGTGTACTGATTTTGTGTTCAAGCACTTTTCATTGTTACGTTTGGCATAAATTAAAGTAATATCAAAACTTTCGTGTCGCCCAGACCGACTTTCTTATTAATAGAATAAAATACTTTCTTATTAATAAAATAAAATACTTTCTTATTAATATAATAAAACTACTGGGGACTACTGGAAGAAATTTAGAAAAAAAAGAGGGGTGTTATAAATTTGTAGTGTGTATCTGTGGATCTATGTATCTGTCTGTGGCATCGTAGCTCCTAAACGGATGGACCGATTTCATTGCGTTTTTTAATTGAAAGCTAGTTTAATCGGTTATCATCTTAGCCATATTTCATGAAAATCTGTTCAGCCGTTCAAAACTTACAGCTCTTTTTCTAGTTGGAGTCGGGGGTTTTTGACAGTTAGGTTATTTAATACTTAGCCCTTTTAAATGTACTGCAGTAAAGACAGCAAAGTATCCAATTTATGCCAATCATAGTTTTAAACATCATTATTATCCTAGTCTTATTTGTATTCGCATTGAATTACATTATTCTCGCAGCTCTTACCACAACATTGTAATGATAAAGATTGTAATCTATTATTTATTTGAAAAGAGTTACCATTGAAAAGAAAAGAAAAGAAAAAAGTATTTATTTGACACAGCACAAAAACAATTTTAAAGATAAAGTAACAAAAAATAAAAGAATAAAACATGTAAAAGAAAAAAAAAAAATTATCTTAAATAACAAATGGGTTGTACGTCGCAGCTGTGTCAAAAAGGCTTCCGCTCAGCTTAAGCTGACGCGCTGCGAGCAGCCCGACAGCGCTGGTTTTCAGCGGGAGCCACACATTGAGTTTCTTGCTGGTTCTTCTCCATAGGATTTACTATTTGCGCCTAGAGTTTCGACATTTCATAAGTGCCTGTATCTGGTTTACATGAAATAAAGATCTATTCTAAACTCACAAAGTGTTCCCACCTCTATCACAGTATTCTTCACATGTTCGACTTGCAGCAGGTAGTCAGTGGTGACTATAATTTATGCGAAACGCGTCCTCACGTCACAGGACGTGTTGGATTCTAACTATTTTCACAGCCGCACCACTATTACTTTACGGACATGTAAAAGTGGGTAAGGTTGTGTGGACATTTTGAGATTAAATGATTCGGTGAAATTCTATTTGACCAGAGATTTTGGAAACAAAGTACAGTCGTGCTTTTCCACCCGTGTTCAAGGACATCCTTTAGATAACATAATTTTCTCCCACTTAATCGGCAACTGCTTCGTTATTTAAAAAAAACAATAAATCAATCGGTTCTTTTCAGTACGCAGCGAAATCTGACGAAATTACGCCAGCAATTTCCAACTCAACAATAATAGAAATTGCTGGACAGTAATGTACTATTTTCACTCAGTGAACGGAAAGTAAATAATGCGCCATATGATTGATCGGGTCGAAATTTCTTCCACCATGGCTCGAAGCTTACCGTGTTCTCAAAGTATTGTCTTAGAATACAGGCATTAAACAAATCTGATCTCATTTCAGGTTGTTGTTTCTCATTAAAATACTGCATGATATTTGACAGAATAGTAGGATAAGAGATTTGAAGGGTAATAAATATTATACTCTTCTTAGACATTGTCAAGTTTCTGACTTTCTGAAGACAGCCCACGGAAAATTCCTTGCTGAAAACCATAAGAGTAAGTTGGTTAGCAAATTAAGTCATTTTTTCAAGCTGTGTGGTTACTGACTAAGGCCACGACCAGCATCAGCCTGTATTTTTTTTTAACATTTTCCATCACCTGTATTTCTCCTTTATCGAGGTTAAAGTTTACAAACATACATCTCACATGCACACTCACCCTGCCCCGAAACTATCTGTAGATCATACAAATAATTGCTCCGTGCGGGGATTGAACCCGCGGCACGTAGTGTAGAAAGCTATTAGCTTAGACACTGCCCCAACCGTGTCGCCAACATAGTATTCACACATTAATAGTATATTATATTATTAGTATTTACAGTCGTGTGTCAATATTTGACGTAATAGTGCAATCAACAAACCATGGCGTTGAAACTAGAATCTTGCGTTGATTCCATACACATAAGCTCGTAACTTCTCTCTTCTGTCTCATCAGTACAATTTACAGACAAAATCTAACCCTACACACAATCTTCTTAAAAGGTTCTTCTCTACAGGACCTAACCTGGAACCGCGCACCTAGAGTCTTGACATTTCATAAGTGCCTGTATTTGGTTTACATGAAATAAAGATCTATTCTATTCTTCTTATTCTAAATCCAAAGCATTTGTACGCCATGTCGGCACAAAACTATTTATTGCTTCCGTGGATCAAACTCATAACCCACAGCGCAGAAAGCTAAACAAATCGAGCGATCTATTCGTAGACTTGAATCAGAAGTTCCCGATATTCGTTCAAAGACTTCATATGGAGCAGCACCGCAGGCTATATCGCTTAAACCCTTTATTCGTGTCGCTCAGTATGCTGCATCCTCAAATAAAGTCTCGATTTTTATAGCTTCCATTTCTATTTCAAATTTCAGTTATATCGATGACATCTTGACGTCGGGGACACCAATTTATTGTACGCTGTGAAATTGCCGAGCTCGTAATATTATTGATGGTTTGGTAGACGTAATATTTGACGTGACAGCAATAGCAAGATGGTGTTATTTACTTGTACTACAGAAACATCTACACGTCGATTACGAAATCATATCTATATTGAACGTCATGATATTGGCCCATAATGATAAATGTCTTAACATTGGCATCTTCGTAGACCTCTTCAATGCATTCTTGTGTAGTAATATTGTCATTACGTTTGGAAGAAAGATCGATGTTCATAAGACGATGCTGCTGCCTCTTGACATGATACCTTGTCGCCTTTTACGATAGTTTTTTTTATTCATATTCTATTCGTATTATATATATTTTATTGTGTATTATATGCCTATTCTTTGCCTGAAAGCACACTACCAGATTAAGTTACACATCTCTACATGCTTTAGTGATTCAATTCTACTGAATTTATTTTTCGTCGGAAACCAGTACTTAGGTCATCTCTGGAACTGCCAGTTAAATTTGAAAAATTATTATTGCATTTGATAGCCCGATTCTTGAGGAAGATTATAGGTTATTTAACATCACGCTAAAATCATTAGGAGCTGAGCAAAAAGAAAAAATGTTTAACAGCAGGTGAAACCGCGAGGCATAGATAATTAGTAAATTATAAATGAGTCAACATATTTACAAAATACGGTACTGTCTGTGTACACAATGAGGTAACCACACGCCAATAATAATAAATCTATATTTAGCTTTCATAATAATTGACGTGTGGTTGCAACCACAGAACACAGAAAAGAGGTTAGAAAGGCGATCATACGGCGTTTGTACGGGAACCGATGTCGCCAGATGCGACCCCACCTTTTACTACCACCACACGTGCAGTTATACGCACAAGATTACACCAACACATGCAACATCATACAGAGCATTATAATTAGTCGGACCGCTATAAGCACCGCCCTGTCGACGGCTGGCGGGGCGTAAGGCCGCCCCACACGGACTAGCTTATTGGTCGCCCCTCTCGCGTCCCGCAGGCCCTCGGGGAGCATATTGGTCGATATTATTCTGCTCCCGCCTCCCGATGACCGTGGGAGGGCCTTGCGAGGCAACAGACTAAGCTAATTGGTCGATCGCAGAAGTCACTCACACAGAGACAGGTTGCATTGCCTATGTACTGTGCAAAAGCAATTTATTTTACATATACGCTAGTGATTTCAACGATATCGATATTTGGTATTTTATCATTTGAACAAAATTCAAAATGAATAAGAAAGATTATAATTATACTCGTTTTGGTAGGTATTATTCAAATTTAATCCTACTAATATTGAATTTTATGAAATCCATCACATTAATAAAATGATACAAGGTATTGTAATAAATAGGAAGGGATATGAAGTATATGTAAAATAACTTTTTTTGCCAAACTACATAATATTTATATACCTTGAAACAAAATATATTTATTAAGAAATAACAAAATTAAATATCTACGAGTATTAAAAAAATATTATTTCTTAAACAGTTTACAATTAACCGATGGGCCCGTAGACGCGCGCTAAAAACTAATTATAGCCGAATCGGATGATTTAAAAAAATGCAAATAATGGCGGGGGGGGCTTAATAATACATTATATATAATAAAAAAAATTGTGAAATTAAAAATTAATAAAAATGTAAATAAATGTTGATGAGTCATGCAAATGACGTCATTGGCCGCGCGGCCTACACGCGGTTGTACGAGTTAAAAAACTTATTCACTTACATTTCATTATTACCTATCTACTACAAAACATTTCCAAGAAATAATTTATCGATAAAGTACAATTTACGTCATTAGGTGAATACAGCACTAGAATAAGTGGTCACTTTGCGATCGTGACTTCCCGTTTGCCGCGCAATACATTTCGCGCTCATATCGTCAGAGCAAAAATTGCGAACGTACATTGCCGGCAATGTATATTTTTTAGAATTTAGTTTTTTAAATTATCACTACGATCATGTTTTAACAGTTTTTATCTAAAATATTATTATTATGAAGGATATTGAGACCTAGTATGTATAGAAATTCCTTCTTTGGCTACACTTGACACTTGACTTCTTGCTCTGCTAGTAATTATTGCATAAGATGGCATTTTCGAGTATTTTATGAGCCGCTTTCTACAATACTCACTTCGTTGCAGTCCGTGAGTGACTAAACAGCGCGATCGCACGTTTTTTCGACACCTGAGCATCTGCTCAGGCTTGTGGCGCGCCTGCCCCGCCCACAAGGCCATTCTAACCTCTTTTCTGTGTTCTGTGGTTGCAACGTTAATTTTGTGCCTGAAATATATGCTGAAAAATACAAACGGATACGTTAAGTATTCGTAACTCGAACTACAAACAGTATTTTAGTAATTAAAGTTCAAAACGGGATATTTACCATGTTTAAAGATTAATTTGAGCTTCCGATATTTCGGCACTGTTGTAAGCGTGGTCACAATCACGGATTAACTAAAAGTGTTTGCGGGTGGGTGTTTATTGGCAGACAAAACGGTCTACCCTCCTTCTGTTACGTTTTGTGTGCACGGATCCGGCACAACTATCATTCAAGTAAAAAAAAATATTGTAGTCAATATGTCTTGTTAAATTGGTCGACGCATGCAACCTGCAACAATTTTAGTTGAATTTGGTTATCAAATTCAAATTCAATAATAATACTATCAGTTTTTATTTTTCTAACTTTTGTTGATCCTTCAGTTCACACTTGGTGACTATGCCAGCTTGATAAGCTTCATATATGTTGAATATTTGGATGAATTTTCAAAAGTTAGAGGAGAACAAACAGTGATGGAAAAAGTTTTGAGGAAACCTGCACACCTGGGAGAGCCTCATACAGTTCTCGATAGTGTGTGTAGTCCGCCAAGCCGCACTAAACCAGGGTGGTGGACTAAGACCTAACGCTTCTCATTCCGAGAAGAGGCCCGTGCCAACCACTTCCACTTTCTTTGAGTCATATGGACGGACAGACAGACATATTCCGAAAATATTAAGACTACTAAACTCTGATCAATAGCTGGCACAAAATAAACATAACGCCATATTTCTATTTCATATTTACGCCATATTTCTATCCTCCCATACACAGCACAACACAAGATATAATAATAGAATAGAATACACAAAATAATAATATAGAGCGAGATAATGACACGAACTTAGCCCATTTTTTTTTTTTTTTTTTTTTTTTGTTGGCGACGTACAACCCATTTGTTATTTAAGATAAATATTTTTTTTTCTTTTACATGTTTTATTCTTTTATTTTTTGTTACTTTATCTTTAAAATTGTTTTTGTGCTGTGTCAAATAAATACTTTTTTCTTTCTTTTCTTTCTTTCATTTTTTCGCATCACGTCCATGAAGTGAGCGAGTCATCACATTTATCATTGCGTGTTAGTAGATAAATATGTTTTTATTTCTCTCTGTATATCTGTCGCACGGGAGGATAATGCATAAAATATTATGGCTATCCATTCAGAGCTGGGAGTGGAGAAAATATAGCTTGTCTATGCTGTCAAGGCAGTTTGGCAAAACTCGGGAGAATACATCCATAGATGAATCCTCGCTGGTGTGAGATAAGATGGAAAAGGATAACGTCAGGTAATTCAAGAGGCTAAGATTAGAAGTCTTGATGTATGGAAGTTTTTTAACAAGACATATATACCAAATGGTTTGCCAACTCTGTATTTGCTAGGCATGAGAACATCCAGGGTCGGTTTTCCAGTTGGCACCCTAACAGTGACACACGGACGGAAAAAACAAATATTCATATACCTACAATAGAATAGAATAGAATAGAAAGCATTTATTCGATACAGGACAAGGACATACATTGCCAGCACTTAAAAAATAAAAACGTCATAAAGAAACAAAAAAAAAATTACAAACACGAATAAAAAATAAACACAAGATTTTACGCACTGACAAGCATCGATATCGAAAGGGTTACCAGCTCAGCATTTGCTGTGTGTGGAACACCCAGCGCTGGTTTTCAGTTGGCGCCCTGCAGTGAGTCACGGACGGAGGTAAATAAAATCATACATAAATAAAACAATAAATAATAAATTAAAATACAATAATTTAGATATACGAAACCTAACTTCACAGACGCAAAGATCCGTGATGACTGGTACCAAGCCATTATTCTAGTAGACACCATATCGCACGGTCCACTTTTGGTTTGACCACGAGCCAGTCGGCTATATAGAACATAACATACCTACAACAAAAAATTGTTTACCGTATTCCGAGTTCGATAATCACTCGAACGAGCGATGATTGAGCTCAAAACGTTAAACCATCCCAACCCTACGTTCTCATAATCCCCTTTTTAATATATTTATAAGGGATAGGTTCCAACGCAATCTGTTCACCCGAAATTGGAATATTTTTGCTTTATCCCAAACGTTGCGTGCGTGCAAAAATATGTTTGCGGTTCGCGGGAACCTGGTTGTGTTTTTCGTATGTGTTTTAGGTTCACTGCTGTTTTATTGGAGTGTTGGGAAGTTTGTAAGGAGTGAAGCAGGAATGTAAGCTGCGTTTTATTATACACGGAAGATATGGCATACTTGTAATGTACATAGTGTCACGCGTTTATTTCCCAAAGGATTAGGAATTTGTATGTATAAAGTACAAGATAACTATAATTGTTTATAATAAATGTCGACACCGCTACCAGAAGCACATCAAGCAATGCCACATCGAACCTACTAGATGAAATTAATATAAAATGTTGAAGGGATATAATACTATGAATTGTAACCTAATTGTTAAGTACCTATTGTAAATAAGGTTTTTTTGGATCAATCAAAGTTATTATTTTCTTTATTTAATTATTTACATACCTATACTTTTTTTAATTTATAAATATTTTTACAAATAAAAAACCATTTAAAAATATAAAAGAGTAGTGGTAGTAGCCCACCGGTATCGGGAACAGGGTCCAAGCTACCGGTAGCTAGGGCTCCAGAGAGAGGAACCTCCTCACAATGCGTGCCGTGTCGAGGAGTACCGCCTTCTGCATCAAGCCCTTGATCCAACCCCCCAACGAGAGCCTCATAAGATATTGATGTTGATACTCTACATATTCCAAACTCCGAACTGTTTCTTATTCAGAATTTTCTGTCAAAAAACTCAATATTATTTTGTCCGACCCAGAAATTGAATCCAGGAGCTCAGTCACAGCTGCGTATGCTGCCAATAAACCTTTGAGGCAGTCTTCTATGTTTGGTTGGCTTATTTATGGCATATTTGTTTACTTCCCTGGGGTCTTGAGGTCAGTGTGTCAATGGCCGTAATAATAAGGATCGTAATAAAGCACAGAATATTCTCCCTTCGGACTAGGCACAATGGTGGAGGTAACGGTAAAACATAAATATAGAAGTGCTTGTTTTCTTTCATACCATGGGAGCTAAAGAATCATAATTTTATATGAGATGCTTTCATCGTTGAGCTGGTTTATGTAAGAGCTTATGAAGGGAGACTTACTGTCATTGAAGTAAGGAATGGAGAATGGACGTGCCTATGCATGCTTCAAATATTGTCCAGCCGAGCTAACATGAACACCGCGACATAAATTTTGACGACACGGTTGGCGCAGTGGCTAAGCGATTAGCCTTCTGCGCTACGTGCCGCGGGTTCGATCCCCGCACGATACAAATATTTGTATGATCTACAGATAGTTGTTTCGGGTCTGGTTGTGTGTGCATGTGACATGTTTGTAAACTGTACCCTCGATACAGGAGAAATCCTAGTGAGGGGCAAAATAAAAAGGAAAAAAAAAGCGTTTAGGGACAAAAAAGTTTTGGGGATTTTAGGGGATTTTCGATTTTCAAAAGAATTGAATGCGTGACTACGTGTATCCGAACGTAACTTGGTGTGCCTATAACGGATGTACCGTACTCTATCGCTAGCAACAAACAATAATTAAAATCAGAGTGTGGCAACACTGATCAGGCGGGCCGTAAGCTTGTTTGCCACGTATGAGATACCTACAAGAAAAAAAAATATACATTTGAGTATTATTTCTATAAACTGTACCCGAGATACAGGAGAGATCGAAGTTTGAGGCAACGTTTTTAAAACAAAAGAATATCTTTGTTAGACCAAATTCATGCCGAGACAGGCGCGCCGAGAGGCTCAATAAAATTTAATATAATTTTATTAATATTCTACTGTTTTTATTTACCTACTGTATTGTACAAACAATACAATATTACTTAAAACAGGCTCCCAGGCAGGCACTATAAGGTTTCTTTAATATAATATTTGGAACATAATATCTACGAAAGTACCTACGAATTTAATTTAATGTAAGAACAATAAAGAACGAAATGAAATAATTAATGTTGAATAATTCAACATCGTGGATATATTATTATTTCAATATTTTTTTATTAACATATTGACTGCCTTATTGGTCTAATATGGTCAAAAAGGCGGCTGTTGAGCAGGTTCTCAGGTTTGACAAAGTTATAGGCCGCTATAAGCGCGGCCCTTCCGATGGATTGCGGGACGCGGGCGACGTGACGTCGGACAGTTGTATTGTTAGATACGATAATCTTTTTACTTGCGCGATGCAGGCTTCGTAATGTGATTGGTCGAATTCGTATTGTAAACACTCATTGTACACCACGTAGTTTCTTATTTTACTGGTACATGTCGCTACTTATCCTTTTCGACTAACCTTGTATAGTATACAGGGTGCCACAGATGTTATTACATTATTATGTCCCGCCATGCCACCATCAACGATGTCATTCGGCGGGCCCTTGCTACCGCTAACGTGCCGGCTGTATTAGAGCCGAACGGCATCACACGTAGCGACGGTAAGAGGCCTGACGGAATGACACTCGTTCCTTGGAGCATGGGAAAATCGTTGGTGTGGGATGCAACTTGTGTCGACACACTTGCCCCATCCCACATCAACTCCACCTCCAATTGCGCGGGTGCGGCGGCGGCTGCGGCGGAAAGCGCCAAGCGGCGCAAATATGCGGCTCTCGGTGAGGGTTTCATGTTTGTACCGTTTGGCGTTGAAACCATGGGTCCATGGGGGCCAGAGGCGCGACAATTTTTTAAAGAAGTTTCGTCGCGCCTCATTGACGCCACAGCCGACAAGAGAGCTGGCAGTTACCTCGGCCAGCGAATAAGTTTAGCGATCCAACGAGGTAACGCTGCCAGCCTCCTAGGCACTATGCCCCGCAGTGGTGCGCTAGAAGAGGTTTTTTATTTATAGATTATATCTAATATTTAATTATATATTATTATTATTTTTGTATTAGATTTAAGTTTCTATAAAAAAAAAAAAAAAAAAAAAAAAAAAAAAAATTACATTAAATAAATATTATAGTTTAAAAAAAACCTGAAGAAAACGCTTTTGTCATCCAAACTAAACGTGTATGCAAAATTTCAGCTCAATCGGATACCGGGAAGTGGGTCAAATTTAACTTCCAAGATTTTTTTACATAGTCAGTTACAAGTGAAGCTAATAAAAGCGTTTTAATGAAACCACGGATTTTGTATCATGTTCTGTACCCGTACTCAAAATTTTACCTGGCACCTGTATAATATGAGTGAGAAAGGTAGAGGAAAGTTCGTGCTACGCCTGAAAGAAAGAAAAATAGTTTTTCCCACTGCGTACAGTCCCGCGCTAATCGAATCCACGTGCAGCCAGATTTCCAGCCATTTTTTATTTGGCTCCTGCCGATTGCGCGGAATGATTGCCAATTAAAAGGTACAATTATGTCTAGCGCGATTGATTTTTGGCTGAACAGTACTGTCGACGCCCAGGCCAAATGACGGCCAGCGTTGATATGAATAATGTTATCAGTATGTTAATGGATGCAGCTACTGGTCCCCTTGGTATTCTTAGTCAACTCTTTCTTATGACACACATAATAGTAATAGTAATCTTTATTGGGACACCATGATGTTTACATTTATAATAACACATTACATTATTTTGGTTTATGGCTTGTATGTTGTACTTGAGTGTGTCGTTACTAGCACCCTTGCTAAGATAAAGAAATAACTTGTATTAAAGGTGATAGTCCCAACCCCATGCGGACAATGAATTAGCCCTTTAACAGGCGCAGGATGTTAAGCGTTTTAAAATGTATTGGATAAAATGGACTACATTGGATGACAAGAAAAAGAAATAAAAAGATAATATTAAGTTATTATAAATTAAAGAAAAAAAAAAAAAAAAAAACAAGAAAGCAATGTATGGGTAGCAAAGCCCTTGAGTAAGTTAATAATTGTGGGGGGGTGTGTGTGTGTATGAGTGTAATGTTCGTGTGCTTAGTTGATGCGTGTGAGATTTAGTTCCGTCGGTCACTGGGAACGAAGAAGTTGCTCCGTGTCTTGGTAGTTTAAGTTGAGCAGCCAGTTTGTCGCAGTTTCTCTAAGGGAGTTCTTAGACATTGGGTAGATGTGTAATTCTTTATTTAATTTATTATAGAGATGTGGTCCTTGAAAGCAGAAGAATCTCATGGTGAAAGAGTAGTTACATTTGTGCGGCCGGCAGATTTTATCTTTTCGTCTTTTAGTGACTATCTCATAAGGAGTGTCTAGATGTTTTAGGAGGACAGAGTTAAGTATAAAAAGTTGTATAAACAAACATGACACAGACTAACGAGGTAATCTAGATAAATATTTTTTTCTTAATATTTGCGTTATTTTTTGTACCCTGGAGTTTGGTCTCGACTATGATTTATGTAGAATTTTACATACCAAAAAAACTCAAACGCAAATAACTCGTACAAAACGTACTAACACAAAATTATTGATATTCTGAAAACCTGAATAGTTACATTAAGGATCAGAAGTAGAAAAACAACTATAAAAAAAATGGTTCGTCTTCATTTAGTTCATTAAAAATTATGTTTTTTATGGACCGCATCATCGAATACCTAGGTATAGTACAACACAACTAAGAAGTAGCATCGGCAAACTTCGTAAAACCGATCACTTCCGAACTGAGTGCGTCTTCAAGACCACGAATGTTTATTAATACTGCAGTATAAAATGATCTTTATGTAAGTATATAAGTTGTGGCTGTATATAAGTTGTAAAATTATCTAGGTAAGCCAACGTCTGCCATTGGTTACTTCTTGATTGTATCGTACTATACAATCATGGTATCATTTACTGTCAGTGTGCCACCTTGTATAAGCAGTTGCCTTCTCAAACCCGTATTTAATATCTACATTACCCACTCAAAACACGAGCCAATAAACTAAAGATGCAACGCAAGATTATCCTTACGTGTTCCAAGTGGATCAGGCCGCGTCGAGGACCCTCGAGCCACTTCAGCCTACGCCGGCTCTTTACGATTAATTGAGGGGGAACGAAAACCTTGGTGAATTGCCTATTGACACGGTATGGTGGACGGTATGGTTTGGTATCGAGTGGAGGTGGGTCACGGGATTTTAATGTCAGGCAGCGTGAGCCATTTAAAGGCAATATGGTTGCAATGCGCACTGATACTGATGAACGCTCAAAAAATTATTTAAACCAGTGCTGCAGTGGTCGCCCAGTGGTCGAAATTTGACCACATAATATAAGTACAGGATATTTGACCACATAATATAAGTACAGGATATTTGACCACATAATATAAGTACAGGATATTTGACCACATAATATAAGTACAGGATATTTGACCACATAATATAAGTACAGGATATTTGACCACATAATATAAGTACAGGATATTTGACCACATAATATAAGTACAGGAAGTTTTTTTATGTAGTGCGCATAATTTGTAGAGTGATTTAGTCTCTGTTCCTAAATGTAACCGCAGTATTGCGATACACTTTAATACAAAACGAAAATTTGATTTAGTATAAGCAGGACGCCTAATTTACTACCGCAAGCCAATTTATTTTGTTTTGGATTGAATTTTAGTACTGCGGTTGCATTTGGGATGAACACTGAATAACTCTGCTTTGCGCAATACTTAAAAAAATATCATGTATAGTTTACAACAAGCTTACCAGACATTGTATATCATGTAGGTATAGTTTACAACAAGCTAGGCAGACATTGTATATCATGTAGGTATAGTTTACAACAAGCTAGGCAGACATTGTATATCATGTAGGTATAGTTTACAACAAGCTTGCCAGACATTGTATATCATGTAGGTATAGTTTACAACAAGCTAGGCAGACATTGTATATCATGTAGGTATAGTTTACAACAAGCTAGGCAGACATTGTATATCATGTAGGTATAGTTTACAACAAGCTAGGCAGACATTGTATATCATGTAAGTATAGTTTACAACAAGCTAGGCAGACATTGTATATCATGTAGGTATAGTTTACAACAAGCTTGCCAGACATTGTATATCATGTAGGTATAGTTTACAACAAGCTAGGCAGACATTGTATATCATGTAGGTATAGTTTACAACAAGCTAGGCAGACATTGTATATCATGTAGGTATAGTTTACAACAAGCTTGCCAGACATTGTATATCATGTAGGTATAGTTTACAACAAGCTAGGCAGACATTGTATATCATGTAGGTATAGTTTACAACAAGCTAGGCAGACATTGTATATCATGTAAGTATAGTTTACAACAAGCTAGGCAGACATTGTATATCATGTAGGTATAGTTTACAACAAGCTTGCCAGACATTGTATATCATGTAGGTATAGTTTACAACAAGCTAGGCAGACATTGTATATCATGTAGGTATAGTTTACAACAAGCTAGGCAGACATTGTATATCATGTAGGTATAGTTTACAACAAGCTAGGCAGACATTGTATATCATGTAGGTATAGTTTACAACAAGCTAGGCAGACATTGTATATTTCCGCACCCCCATCCTACATCTCAAATTGTTTATTGGCGTAAGGATTTAGCATTCACTAACTAATCTAATATAGATACAGGAAAACTATAGAGAGTGTTTATTTAAACCGGGTTGGTCCCATGGTAAAAATTGTTCATAACGATGAGTACAATAACCCGTTATAGCTGATGTCCTGTTAAATATAGGTAAGTACACCTGTATAAGAAATATCCTACAACCACCTCTATTTTGCTTGAATTGGCTTATATTATATTTGTACAATTTCTACAAGTATCACTACCGGTTTTCGTACAAATAATAGATAGGTACTATCCTCATCTGGTAATCCAAAATAAATAACCCTTCGCAACCCTCCAATAGGGTTAATTTTATTGAGCAACAGTATGGACGAGGAAGCTTGACAAAATTAAATCACAAACATTGGAAGAAGGTTGGAAGATAGAATAGTTAAATACTCTTTATTGTACACCAGATACATAGAAACAATGATCATATTATGATCATTAGAACCATAAAGTTATTATTACTCTAATAATAACTTTATGATTAGAACTAGTGGTCGCCCAGTGATCGAAATTCGACCTGTAATTTTAACTTTCTGCACTCCTTCTCCATATAAAAGTGGTTTTAATAGGTATATAGATTCTACATACAATCTATATACAATTTATAGAAAAAAAAAGTTCAGATTTTTTTTAAATAATTTTGTCGGAACATCCATTATTTTGATAAATAAAAATAAGATAAACCAAGAAAATAGTTCTTTAATGATCGCATTTTAAGCGCTACAGGTGCTATGTTTTTGGGCGCTGACAGTACCAATAAAACGTTAAGATCTAGCGCCGTAAGCGCTAAGTTGGCAACACTGCTACCTATTTATGCAGGAACCTACCTTATTACAGCCTTTACATTCCATATTTAAATATTATCTATACTCGTAAGATATTCTTGAATATTACTTCGATATTCAAATCATCCTGTCAAATGCAATATTTCTTTAGCTTCATCCGTAAACATTACGATTATACAAATATAATGCAGCCAGATAGCAGCCCTACTTCAGGAAATGGACGGGGGACATCTGAACGACATTTAGTCTCTCTTTATGGCTGTGACGTGATAATGGTCTGCCCCGGCGTTTATTTAGCTCATATCTCATTCGCTTCGGGTACTACACGATTCCGGAATTTTTAGTGCAGTTATAATTAAAATAGGCTGTAGATAAAGTGTGTTTCGTCTAATGATCTAAGGGTGGCACGTGAGCGTTACTATACTCTGTCGGATAAGTAAGTTACTGAAGGTAAATAATTTTAATAAACATCTGAAAAGTATGAAATATTTATGTAAACGTGTTGTGAACTTTAAGTACCTACCTGTACCTACCCTAATACGAAAAAGCGCGCGCCCTTTACCAATGTGAGCAATATTAATTGTAGCAGATTTTAAAAAAAATTAGTAGTGTGCATAGCTCTTATTTTTTTCTGATTTACGCCGCAATTAATTCAATTTCGTTACAATGTCTTCGCTCATTATTTCATCAAGAAACCTCCAACAGAGACTAAACGGCATAAATATCTACAGAACCTCTAAGCAGAGGTACAATTCTTGTGCGATCGAAGTAGTCTCAAATTCGAGAAAATAATAGAATTCTGACTTTTCTTGAATGATAATTAAGTTGATCTATTCTGGAAAAATTGGGCCCAACATTTTTTTGAAGGTAAGCCGCTCGAATTGCTTCGACTGGGTGGTACTGCTCGAGACTTACATTTCGAATACGAACCATCATAACTCGATTCTGAGATGATCTCGCAGGATACGAGAATTGCTCCCCAATATCGTCTCGACCTAACTCGGTCTCTCACTTGATAATAATGTGCGGTCACAGAATGCTTATTAAAAAGAGAGTAAAAGACAGTCATAAATATCTATATAGCAACAAACTGCTGAGAAGCATCGCCGAGCATCGCACTAATTCGTTCTCTGACTTAATTATCACGGGCGGCGCAGAATTATAAACAGCTACATTGCATTCTCTTTCCTAGAACGGCCTGTTGTTTTATTTTTCTTAAATTTAATAAAGCATGCACCCAACAGTGAGACTGTAATGGACTTTATTTTTTTCTACTAACGACCCATCCCCGGCTTCGCACCGGTGCAATTTCTCTACTATCCTTACATTTAATATGAAAGTATTATACATATAAACCTTAATTCCGTGAAAAATTATCTAACAGATGGTGAAAGCGGCATCAAAATCCGTTGCGTGGTTTAGAAGGAATTAGCGGATATACCGACAGACAGACGTGGAAAGCGACTTTATTTTATACTATGTAGAGATGAATAAACTACATAAAGATGAGCAGATAGAAACTCCACGAATAGAATAGAAGATATATTAATTATTTCATGTAAACCAGATTCAGGCACTTATGAAATGGCGAGACTCTGGGTGCCAATAGTGGGTCATATGGAGAAGAACCGGCAAGAAACCAATCTTGATTAATACAATGTTATGGTAACCGAGAATAGTGTAATTTTATGTGAATAAAAAATAAGAATAGAATTATTATTGAATTGAATAGGATAATAATTCTTAGCCTCTGAATAAGATTGCTATGGCAGTTACAAGCTGACCAGTCCCGACAGACGGCACCCGTTCACTAGCATGACTTTAAGTAATGAATTTATTAAAACATTGACGCAAAACTTCCCGATATAGGAAACGCAGAATGGCATACCCATAAACTTAGAATATTTTCGCTTCCTAAATCTATGGGCATACCACCAAGCATACCACGCTACTGTTTCCAAAACTGTTGCTAACGACATCTAGCGAGAGAAAAGTATTCGATAAATGCCTATTGGAAAACCGCTCAATAAGGCGCGGCGCAGACGACGGACTTTTTGTCCGGCAAACTACCGCGGACAAGTACGACAAAAAATTGCCGCAGACAAGAATATTCGGGATGGACTCAACGCAGACGTAGACGACAGTTATTTTGTTTGTAGTTGTCGTTAAAACTCTAGTGTCCTCACTGGCAACAACTACCAACCACAATCATTCTAGTCCGCGGTAGTATGCCGAACAAAAAGTCCGTCGTCTGCGCCGCGCCTAACTGAACGGTTTGGAGTGATCGCCCGGACGAGCGCGTCGCAGAGTACTATCACGACTAGTAACAAGTGAAAATACCTAAATGCGTCCGGCTCCGCATCCTGTTGTAGCTTTTTCACGGACACCAAAAATCACTTTACAATAACGTGTCATAGTTGAAACGAAAACGTCTGTAAATTCATCGCACGTCACAAGTCACAGTCGTCACAATGTCATAGGCAACATAAACCTTTGATTACTTTACTCCGAGTCCCGTAAATTTTATGTTCTCTCGCAGTAGACTTGATGAAATCTTACAGTATGAATCAAGCTATAGAGCGCGTGTACAAAGGGTGGAGAAAATGAGTTTGTCCACCCGCCACACGGCAAAAAGGGGAGAGAAAAAATCAGGGACAAACTCTTGTATCTCAATAGTTTAATCTTCTCTCAACTGAAGAGGAATGAGGCACAATTTAATTTAAATCATAATTTATTTATTAGGAAATGTAGGTACCTATTGTCTAATTTATTGTTTAATTATTATTATTAATTTATTAGTTAGATATTATAAGTAGTATTGTACATAAAAATATATCTTTTGTTGTCCGAAATAAAGAAATTTGAAAAATAATCTCTTTATCGTTTTCTCCCTCGATATTTTGTTTTGTCTTCTGTCAAGGAGACAAAGGGCAAATAAAACCTGTTGGTCCCCGGAAAAGTCGGGAACGAAACCATTTCTTTACCATTTTCTTTCTCGGTTTTTCGTTTCGTCTTCTCTTATGGAGACAAAGGGAGGAAGAAATGGGTTTGTCCATCCGCCATGCTAGCATTGCATGTGAGCACGAAATACACCAATATAACTGTTGCTGTTCACTTTGGCCTCAAGAGACGACAATAAAATAAAGCACGCTTGGCAAATAGGCGTATAGTCGCCTCTTCCATCAAACATGCAAAGTGAGATGTGGCCTATTCTACGAGTATGCTGGGAATGGGAACATACATTGTCATATTAATACTCTATGGATAAAAAGTAGGGTACAGTGAGATCATCAAAAGTGAATTCAACGCAGTTAACGATGTTGAGTTAATAACATCTTGTTGTACCGTTGTTCGTTACTCGTTAGACAATTTGCGGACATTATACAGCTGTTGGTGTGATAATGATTAGGTATGGCATATTATAATGAATTTACTCAATTTAACATAGTTAGTGTGATGCAAAATTTTAGTCATATTATACTTAGTGAGTAGGTGATTTCTGTAACTTCAGCTGCGGTCATAAAGTGCAGTGTTGCTACGACGTAGCTGACGAGATTATCACAGCTACGCTCGCTACGCTTTCGTAGCAGGTGACTTAACTTTGACTGAGCGAGTCATAGTTAAATAAACTAGTGGTCGCCTAGTGGTCGAAATTCGACCGTAATTTCAGCTTTCTGCACTCCTTGTCCATATTATTATAAACTTTAACTATGCCAAATGTCACACTCCTCCGTGCGCGCCATATGCTTAAAAAGGGGTACAAAGCTTTCTCTTCACGTATTAATATATAGATTATTATAAATAGCAGAGAAGTAATGAATATAGTTCTAATTTCAACATCTAAAACAAACAAAACTTACGCTCCCAAACGCTACATAAACACAGACACATAATGCCAAAGTATCGACTAGGTACCTCAAGGAAATACTCCCGCATACGTAGAGGCATTATTAATTCAGGAGCCCGTCTCCATCCAATAAGGCGAGCTATATATCAGCTAGACAAAATTAAATTTGCAGGCAACCGCTTCCAAAAAGCTAAGTCGTGGGTAGGTACAGTCAGCGCCAGATACACTGGGAACGGCTAAGGTGTCCAGAGCGACTCATCATCTTCAATCGTAATATCTAATACAGTCAAAGTGGTCTTAATTTATGATAACAGTTAGGAAAAATAAACCTGAAAGTTTCTTTTTAGTGTAATTTGTAACCTCCGACAAAAAAGAAGGGTGTTATAAGTTTGTAGTACGTATATGTGTATCTGTCTGTCTGTCTGTCTGTGGCATCGTAGCTTCAAAATGGATAGACCGATTTCAATGCAGTTATTTTAATTGAAACCTAGTTTAATCAGGAAATATCTTAGCTATGTTTCATTAAAATCTGTTTAGTCGTTCAAAAGTTACAGCTCTTTTTCCAGTTGGAGTCGAGGGTTTTTGACGGTTAAATTATCATCTTTGTTATCATGTATCAAAATACAATTTAGTTGACACTCAGGTGCCTATGTACACTGTACAGTGCCACAAACTTATCTGTCCCGGTCATGGCGTCGCTGCCGTCGCTTTTACCAATGTCATCTCCCTACAAAAATGACATTTGTAAGTCATTTTTGTTCCGTAGCGACGTTAGTTCCAATTTTGGTCACCGGATCAGATAAGTTTGTGGCACTGTACTACATATTTTAAAACGTATTTCAACTGACACTTATATTTTATTTGATAATAGTATCAAAAAATAGCAGAAAAAGATGGTTAGTACTTGAGATGTTTCGCTCTATCCTGCTCTATACGGACACGTATGTCGTTCCAGAGTATTTAATTATAATGCTGACTGTACTCACAATATCTTGTGCTTTGTGATAATTGTCCAAGTTTGTTGTCAGCTCTCAGTCTGACTTTATTTTATACTTGTTTTAAGTTTTGCGTTTCGCAACTGTGAAATTATTTTCACAAGCTTAGTTAGCGGTTTCTTTTATCAATCTCGTTTTAACTCAGTGACCGCATTCGGTGCTCCTATTGGTGAAGAGCTCGAAGCGGACTAATCGGCCTACCTACCTATACATTAACAAACCAGCGGGCCTACCGCGTAACTAAAATTGTAATGAACATCGACATCGGTATTAAACTTCAATACGATCGTGGGAGCCTAAACTTTGAGCTAACTTGTATTTATTTTACCGATCATGAAGATAGGAGTCCCAACTATATGATAGGTAATTTTTTTACAAGTTAGCTCAAAGTTTAGGCTCTCACGATCGTATTGAAGTTTAATACCGATGTCGATGTTCATTACAATTTTAGTTACGCGGTAGACCCGCCGAAATAACAATCTACTAGATCATGCAGACGCATGTGAGATGTATGTTATGTAGGACACACTTCAATAATTATTACTTATTATTGAGCAAGTAGATATTGGATGTTACACGGGCTATGGAGAGGATTTTTTTCAATACCAACTTTGCCATTCGGATTTCTCCTGTATCGTGGGTAGAATTTACAAACATACATCTCACATATACCTACACACACAGAGCACCGGCAAAACTATCTGTAGGCCATACAAATATTAATTTCGTGCGGGGATGGAACCCACGATACTTTGTGTAGAAAGCCAATCGTTTAGCCATTCCGTCAATGAACAAAGATTGATCGCGGATGTAAGGCGAAGCCCTAAGGGTTTAATTACGGAGAGGCGGAAAGTCGCGCGGAGCGCAACACGGAGAAAGGCGCGTATGTCCGTTTATGGAGAGCGAGCGAGAGAGCGACACGCCGCTTTGCGCGCCGCGCGACTTTCCGCCTCTCCTTATTTGAGCCCTAAAAGGAAATCTCTGACCTTATCAATGTCTTTCAAAAATATCAGTCCGTGCTTACAAGTACAACCATTGCCATCAGTCTGTATGTACTAATACTTCCTGAAACGGAAATATCAAGAGGCAAATGAAAATACAGTCGATTTAAAATTTCACATTATTTATTAACTTTTAAACATTTGTTAGTTATTTAAAAACAATACAGCTAAATAAAACCATAAATCAGTAATACTACCAATACAGTAATTATACTCACCTTTCTAATACTACCCACTTTTGGACATAAGCCTCTCTAGCTGTAACTAAGTTACATTTATAGCTACATTCTTAATTACCCGAATATTTTATTAATCAGTACAGTATTATCTAAATTAAACAATATAATTAGATTGAGGTAGCAACTTTAACAATTCCGATTATATATAGTTTTGTAAACGTGACCTCACTGAAAGTATGGTAACATATCGTAATTATTTCAAGTCCATTAACAAGTCGCAAAGAGCATAAATTAATCACAAAATCATGAGTATCAGAAACCTTAAAATAAATAATGTAAATAACAATAAAACAAGCTTTTATGAAACAAATTCATCTTTTATCTTGTTGGTTATGCAGAACACAAGTTTTCAACTTCCAACAATTCCGATTATTACTAATTGTTACTATAATTGCTGTAAAATATCTGAGTAATTGTTAAACTCTTCAGTAATGTGGATAATATCTACAACACATACTATAATTATATTATTACAAATAAATGAAGTCCATCATTGTCCCACGGCTGGGCAGGGCTTCTTCTCAGAATGAAAAGAGTAAGATCTTAGTCTCCCACAATGGGCTGTTGAAGGTTGGTCCACTACACACACCATTGAGAACATTTTCTAGCCCCATCAGGTATGGAGATTTAATCGCAATGTTTTCCTTCACTTTTAAAACAAAAGATAATCATACTTTGCATACTATATGGAAAAATTAATATTCCAATTTATTGTTTATGGTCCAGGAAGTACACTTTAGTTTCAAAGTGTCTCTTCATCATAACCTCAACAATATATCATCCAACGTAAATATCGACCTCCTTCAGTGTAATTTTCATCAATTTTTTTTTTATCATAAGTGGAATACATTATGTGCCTTTGAACTAGATACATGGCGCGTAAGTACATCACAGATTTTATGATGCAATACAGTGTACATCTTCTTTACAAAGCGATATACCTTACCGGTAGGTCCAAACTCATGTTTCTATAAAACAAGCCATTCATTCCGGTTCTCGGTGAAAAATACCTACGCAGTACCTCCCGTACTTCGGCCACAGTTATAGCGGGAACACCCTCGTATCCAGACTTGATGTACACCGCATTGCTCAAACTAACCGGATTACAGAAGTATCCACCTTCAAACTTACTAAATGGATCTCCGCTCTTCTTCTTGCCATCCTGACGTATCAAGAATACGGCATCAACAATCTCTGCAACAGTCTCATATGCGATGAAACATAGTACTTCCAATGCTGGTTGCGACAGCTTGAATTCTTTCATTGGATTGAGCCAGCGTTCCAACTTAGTGAAGCCCTTGCCAATTCCGCCCCCAGAACGGAAGGAGGCGCACCTAGCTTTATGGTAGGCTTCGTATTTCTCAAAAGTCATAGACTCTGTGATTTTAGCAGCTCTAACTTTTCTCAAGTAGTCTATGGAATCAAATTTAATTTGACTTACTTCATCGGCCTCGTCAAATTCTCGAATGTATTCTATGTGCGTCCTTTTTTTTTTAATGGTAGGATCTTTCTCGTCTTCTAAAATGATCCCTGTTATCAATGACTCAGCAGGCGTAACGATGTTCAACGTACATTTCTTGTCGATTTGATCCAATTTCAGTTGATAGTCGTACAAACGTTTTAACTTCATAATATTCTTTCTCATTAAGTAAATGATGTCGTAATTAGTTATAGCTTTCCCACATCGCAGATTGCAGAGCTGGTTCGCTTCCTGTATCATAAATTTCAGCTGTTGTTGAACAATACTTTCTACTAACACAACCGTCGCAGCATTCGGGTTCGGATTGTCGCCGAAACCGTGCATCATGTTAGATATTTCCTTCTGGAAGTTTGTTGATTCTGTACCGTCCATTGTGAAGTAGTTGGCCATGATTTAAAAGCTTAAAAAATGGTCTAAAATATTTTAGCTCCGAAACTGCTGTTTAGGTTTACCAAATGTCAGTTTTGACACTGACATTGACACCAGTGTTGCGAGTAGCTCTAGTGAAATGATACCTGCTGTATATTTATCAATGACCAAAGAACCTCAAAAGAACTGATATTCATACAGGCTGCTGAAAAGTAAAAAGTACCATTTCTAGAAATATTTTAACATGTCTTAAATCAAATCAAATCAGTTTATTTGCTTAAAATGCGGTTTATAAGATGGTACATTATATCTTATCTTAGTGCAAACACATTCCGCCATATAATAATGGCATGCAAATATAATAAAAGAATACATTAAAATTATAAATTAAATATTAAATGTAATTATATTAATTAATATAGGTAGTAAAATACTCTAGTAAACAAATATCATCTTATAGAGCTTACAATGCAATCCTATAATCGAGGGAAACCTTTTAGTCCACCATTTTGGTGCAGCCGTGAGGCCCACACGATTGTGGTACAATGACTTACCTACATACATTATATACCTATCTATGTGATTATTTAAATTTTTGGCTTTTTAATTTTAGTTTTTCTTGTTGTTTGTGGTTATTTTCCTATAATGGTAGGAATGACATGAATATTTTTTTAAATATTCCTCAATTGAGTAGAAGCTCTCAGATATTAACCATTTCCGCAATATGATACAGAACTTTTTATAGGGTAGATCAACAATCCATTTTGGCAACGAATTATAAATAAGAGGCGCCATATACACGCAACTGCGCCTAAATAGTTCTAATCTAGGTACAGGCATTTTTAAAGTCAAGTGAGTGACTTTTCGTTTGTTGATGTTATTTTTAACATCGAAAAGTGAAGAGTTACATTTTACAAATTTGGCTATTTCATAGATATAAATACTTGGTACAGTTAAAAGGTTCTGTGATTTATACACCGGTCGGCAAGAATCAGTCCAGTCCATATTAAAGATTGCGCGAATGCATCTTTTTTGAGCTATTAATACCCTTAGTAGTTCTGAAGAGTTTCCCCAGACAACTATACCATACCGGATTATGGAACAAACGTAGGCGTGATATACCATTATGGCTGTTTGCTTGGATGTTTCATTTTTGACTTTTCTTAAAGCAAATACAAATCTATTTATTTTTATTTTTCCTTCCATGTGAAGTTTTCGTCGAGAGTGATACCTAGAAATTTTGTTTTTTGTACTTTTTCGACTATCTGATTTTGATAAGTTACGTTTATGTGTAAGGGTTTACTCTTCTGTGTTTTAAAATGTAGTAGTTTAGTTTTTTCTATATTTATTTTAAGGGCGTTAATATCTAACCATTTGATTATACTGTCTAAAGTGTTATTTATATCTGACTCGTATGTATCCTCATTGTCACAGCCAATGATTATTGTGGTATCATCTGCAACCATAACACAATCATGTTTTATTGTCTGTGGGAGGTCGTTTATATAGACAAGAAATAGCAGTGGTCCCAGGATGCTGCCCTGGGGAACTCCAAAATAATTAAATTGAGGTTGGGAATCAAAGTTAACTAAACTATTAATTTTATTATTAAATTTTGTGACTCTTGTAATTTGTGTTCTGTTAGATAAATATGATTTAAACCACTCTTGAGCTATACCCCTAATGCCATTTCTGTCCAATTTATCAACGAGTTTAGTATGATGTACGAAATCAAATGCTTTGCTTAGGTCTAGAAACAGAGCTGTAGTTGGAATTTTAGTATTTATGTTAGTAACGATCGATTTGACTAAGCTGAAAGCCGCTAGTGAAGTGGATTTGTTTTTCCTGAACCCATACTGTTCTTTTGTAAGCACATCAAACTTATCGAAAAAACGGAGGACTCTCTTGTACACTACTCTTTCAAAGACCTTAGACAAAATTGGCGTCAGTGCAATGGGTCGGTAATTATTTTTATCTGTTTTAGAGCCTTTTTTATGCAACGGTTTTATAACAGATAATTTAAGTTTATCAGGAAAACATCCCTGTTCTAATGACAAATTAATAAGATATGCCAATGGTTTTGCTATGTATTGGGAAATTTGCTTTAAAAGGTCAGTAGTGATATTGTCATAGCCTGCTGATTTTGTATTTTTCAATGTTTTTATTATGTTATAAACTTCAATAGAATTAGTAGGTTCTAAAAATATACTATTATTATTGCTATTATTTATAGCCTTTAAGTTACTCGAGTCACTATGTATGGTGGTCATATTATTTTTAACAACGTCAATAAAAAATGTATTAAATATATTTGCAATGTCGGAACCAGATGTAGTCGTAATACCATGATCAACTATATTATCAATATGTCCTCTAGACGGCTCTTTACCTACACTACGTTTAACAATATCCCAAGTGGCCTTACCCTTGTTTTTTGAATATGCAATGTGTCTTATATTACATAAAGATTGCAAATTGTGAATACATTTTTTTAACATTCCTGAATATACTTTAAATCTTGCTTTATTTTCATCTGTTTTGTTATGATAATATTTATATCTTAGGGTCCGTTTGTTTTTACAACTAGTTTTAAGTCCTTTTGTGATCCATTTCAATTTACTTGTTTTATACTTATTCTTGACTCTAATAAGAGGAAAACATAAATTATAAAATAAAGTTATAAGTCATGAAAAGTGTCAAACGCAGAATTCGCGCGTGGAAAATCATAGACTTCAGAGAAAGTTAATTTGCTTATGCTCTCAACAAATTTATTAACGTTATCTTTACTCAGGTTATTTATGCTCATTTAATAATAATCTGATATGTTTTTTTTATTATAATCAAATGTGATGACTTGTGCTGTGTTATGGTCAGACAAGTAAATATTATAAGTTTTACCTACTACATTTGGAATGTTACTAATTAATAACTTATTTTTTCCTTTTTTCCAATTTATATTGCCGTTGAACTATTTCGAAGTAAATAATGAACGTTATTTTTTATAAATAATATAAAAGTGCTCCACCTTGTCCCTCTCTCTCTCTTACCATAAGAGAGAGATTTTTGGGTTTAGGTCAGTTTAGAACGTAGACGGGTTGAGGCAGTGACGATAAAGAGAGGATTCTTTGGTCATTGGGTTGAGGGCATAGAGCGTAAGTGAAATCCTAATTCTATGTAGACGGGTTTAAACATAGACTTAGGACTTGAAAGTACAAAAAAAAAAAAAACTCTCTGGTATAAAATCAGCTGATTGTCAAACTATGAAACTAAAATAAACGTCAATTGAACACAGAACAACGACGAACGAAGATTTTCCAGCTCGTAAAATTAAAATTAAAAACATACCTATATACATAGTTGTGTACATTTCATGACCTCAGTGAAAGTTTCGTAACATATCGTAATTATTTCAACTCCATTATCAAGTCGCAAAAAGTATAAAATAATCTCAAAATCATGAGTATCAGAAACCTTATAATGAATAATGTAAATAACAAAATAAAACAAACTTTTATGAGACAAATTCGTCTTGCATCATGTTGGTCTTGTGGCAAAGTCATGCAGAACACGGAGCGTACTCTATTCTGTGGAAGTTGCAATGCTCTACAGCACCCGGAGGAAGGAGACAACTATTTTAAAATCATGGGCGTCAGTGAATCTTATGACTTGGATGAAACAGAGTTAGCGAAGAAATATAAAGAGCTACAGAAGTATTTACATCCTGATAAGTTTGGTAACAGGTAAATAATTTGACATGAAATCTCTTCTACATCTACAACCATTTAGCGTTTCATTCTCCCGCCCTTATCCCATTTTATTAGTGTCGGCACAATATGTTTTTTTCTTCCATTCATCTCTATCAGACATCATTTCCGGATTACTCCACCCTAAGATGGCACTCTATTTCAGTTGTGTCATGTTTCACACAGTCCATCCATCTTTTCTTTGATTTGCCTCTTCTCTTATATCCATCTACATTCATACTTAAAACTCTTATAGGTATCTAGTGACCTGTACCCGGCTTCGCATGGATGCAATTTCTCTACTATTGTTACATTCAATATAAAAGTATTATACATACAAACCTTCCGTGAAAAATTATATAACTGATGATGAAAACCGCGTCAAAATCCATGTGCGGTTTAGAAAGAATTAGCAGATAATTATACAGACAGGGAGATGCGGAAAGCGACTTTATTTTATACTACGTAGAGATGTGAAGTAAATGTTTATTTTCTTGTCATCACATTACAGAGTCACAGTACCTAAAGTTTAATTAATTAATTAATCAATCAGTCAAATTAATACTGTGATTGTTTCAGAGGAAAGAAGGAGCAGGAAATCTCAGAAGAATATTCTTCTTTAGTCAATGAAGCTTACAAAACACTGTTGGAACCATTAAGCAGAGGTAAGATACTATAAATAAGCAAATGTGAAGACTGCAAATTAATATTTATATTTATATACACAATAATTTACAAATGATAAACAAGATAGCTCCAAATAGCCCCGACAAACAAGAGGGGTGTAATAAGTTTGTAGTGTGTATCTGCGTATCTGTCTGTTGCATTGTAGCTCCAAAAGACATGGACCAATTTCAATGAAGTTTTTTATTGAAAGCTTGTTTGATCGGGTATCATTTTAGCAATGGTTCAATAAACTCTGTTCAGTCATTCAAAAGTTACAGCTCTTTTTCTAGTTGGAGTCGGGGTTTTTGACGGTTAGGTTATATGAAATCAGAATAGACTACAACCAGTGTTGTTGTGAGCAGATAAGCATAGCCTGCACACACCCCCTAGAACTTAGAGGTACTTTACAAAGCGTGTGTCTGAGCTCCTAAAAGTGGAGACTGCATGGTAATTACAACACATATTTGTGTAATTTTAATAGTTCAAGAATGTTCATTGTCTTATTCCAATTGTTGAGTGGAGTGATTTTTAAAGAATAATATGCGATGTACTTTGTTGAACTGTCAAAATTGATTCGAGGGTGTATCGTGATTAGCCTGCTAGTCTACTAGGAACATACAATGACCAATCCCAGTTGATGAAAGGACCTTTAGGTAGTACACACCCAACATTAGGAAAGACAATTGATTTGTTAATAATAATTGACTCAATATTTTGCAGGAATATACATGCTGAGTCTCAGGGGTAAAGAGATACCCGAAAAAACAGAAGTTGACCAAGAATTCCTTATGAAAATCATGGAGAAGAATGAAGAAGTAGAAAATGCAAACAGAGTTGAAGAAATACTCAAATTGAATAAAGAAAATAGAGATCATATCAAAAGTTTGCAGAAACAAGTCTCTAATGCGTTTTTTGAAGGAGATTTGAAGAGGGTTATCAGATTGTTGGGGATAATGAAGTATTATACGAGTATAGATAACCAAATACAAGAGACCATACGCGAGAAAGGCATCATACGGTAAAATATCAATTTTCCCAGCTATGTTGGAATTGGCTTCCAATCTCACCAGATGCCGCTGAATACCAGTATATGACATGGAGTGATCATACCTCATCTGATAAAATATAGGAGTAGATTATTGACCCTTGGTTTCAAAGCTCATCCAGTCTGATCAGTAATTTTTTTGGTACTAGACTGCCACGTTGCAAGCTCGACTGGGATGGCAATATGGCAATATAGTCAGGACTCCCTCACTCGCCCTAGGCCGCGTCTTAGATGCTTACCGAGCGACAGAGAACCGCCGGCGTTCGAAGGAGAACGCGGAGTTCAGTGCGGTTGGTGAGCGTGGGTACATTAGATCTAGCCGAATCATCGGTAGCTAGCGAAGTAATATGAACTTTAGTGGTGCGGTAATTGAGCTCAAAATAGCGTACTTCGCTCAAGGGAGTGAAGTACCTGTTATATAGTAACTAGATTTTTCTACTGACAGTACCTGTATCATCGTCATATTATGTACCTGATGAAGGGTGGAAATAGCCATTAAAATGACCAGCGACAAGGCATTATAATGCTTATAATGCAGGGTATGAGCGGCGGTCGGGTGCGGCGCACAGTGCCCGCTTCCTCAGCCCCCGATTCCTCGGATCTTGCGTGTGGACTATAGGTTGGCAATACATCTATGTTCTTGGGCAGGGGTGATTGCTAACCTTCCGGTGACAGGAAAGTTGAGGGGGGCGGGGGGGGGGGCATCATTAAAAAACTGTTGCCTTTATGTTAGATTTTGTGATTGGTTGGGAACTCCAAACTTATCTTAACTTATTGAGAGATTAACAGAAGATTTACTGATTAAAGATTTGATGCATGCAAAAACCAGGGTTACCTGTTTGTAAATTGTTTTTAATAGTGCCGAAGACAGCTTTGTGAGATAATTATTGTTATTTGTTATTGTATTATTTTATTTTATTGTATTTTTATTATAATTATTGTATTCTTTATAGTTATATTTAGTTTAAATAAAACATGTTTCCTAACCTATTGTTTTATTATAAGTAACTACCATGAAACTGACGACACGGTTGGCGCAGTGGCTAAGCGATTAGCTTTCTGCGCTACGTGCCGCGGGTTCGATCCCAGCATGGAAAAAATATTTGTATGATCTACAGCTAGTTGTTTCGGGTCTGGTTGTGTGTGCATGTGACATGTATGTTTGTAAAACTGTACCCTCGATACAGGAGAAATCCTAGAGAGGGGCAAAGTTTAAAAAAAATAAAAACTAACACTACTGGTAGCTACATTTATGTCAGTAAAAAAAAAATTCTATATTAACATTTTAAAAACGTTGCCCCGCGCTATCGTTTCTCCTGTATCGTGGGTACAGTTTACAAATCACACCCACATACACCCAAACCTGAAACAACTATCTGTAGGTCATACAAATAGCCCTGCGGTCCGAATTGCGCTAAAAGTGATAATATCGTGAATCCGACCAAAGTCACAAGTATTATTATTACTCAATATCCCTTATATATTTTATGTCTATTCAATTTGATCGGATTCGCGATATTATCACTTCTATCGCAATTTGGACCGCAGGCGTGGACGTTTCTCTGTCTACGACCGCAGGGTAGGTGTTCGTTCGGTACGGATCGAACCCCCGACACGTAGCACTACGATTCCCAACATTTTGAACAAAAAATAAAGTATTTAGGTGTGAGAAGTTAAATAAACAGTATTAGAACATTATGAACAGTATTTTTGTTAGCAAAAACTTCCTTTTTTTTCTCTCCACTGGTTCTTCGTGTAATCGGCCCTAAATTGACTGACCGAAAGCATTTTTATACTGGTGTTGAAACAAACAGTATTTTGCATAGGTACCTACTTTATTTTCGATGAACAGTAATATGTATCTAGTTGTTTGATAAGTAAAGTTGTTATTTGGTGCGAATGCTTGTATTGAATACCGAGCAAGCAAAGGATTCTAAAGAGTCATAAATATAATCCTGGGCGTACGAGGTATTCAAAGCACGAGACGCAAATAATTTTGCAGCCGTGCGAAACACACAACTTTTCATCTCATTAAACCGAGGAAAATGTTAGATGCCTAATTATATTTGAATTGTTTTTCACCACTCTACACTTGTCCAACGCGCCAACCCCTCGCTCGCGGCAGAATGCTCTCGTGATAACAACAGACTTGGGGCCCAGGTCTGTGCTCTACACCATAGTTCGTCACGTTCGAATTTCGAATAACTTTTCCACGCTAGCGGAAAAAATAGAATTTTGCGCTCAGATAATATGGAAAGCCTTTCCGAGCTAGTGAGATGAAAACAGTAGGTATAATAATGTTTTTATCAATATGGTTGGCAACCCTACGTAGCGCAGAAAGCCTATCGCTTAGCCACTGCGCCAACCGTGCCGTTACACACCTACCTACTATATTATTCATCAGCATACCACTCTGTAAATGTCCACTTTTAAACATGGACTTCTTAGTAACCACTACAATGAACGGTCAGAGACATTGTTATAATCACGACCGGCGACTTTCGGCAGGCGGATTGGTGGTCGTATGTGATATTTATTACAACAGAGGAAGCTACTGCCCATACAATATATTAGATATAATACATAAAGCCGCTTAGTACGATACCCAGTAGCGGATTTACACATATGCCGCCAATAGACTATTCAAATTTTACCGCCCCTACCGACCTACTCTAGTTCACAATCAAATTAATAAATACCTAAAAAAATATCTAGAAATTGTAACTTTATGATTTTTTTGCACTATTTGTACTAACTACACCACCCTTTTCCCGTACTTAATTAGTCCTATAGTTTTGGGTATATTTCTGAGCTAATAAAAGCTCAATGTACTACTAATAAAGCGGGGTAAGGTATAATATGCCCCAATTTTGGCCCCTTTGCCGCCCCTAAAATCTGCCGATGCCACTTCTTAGTTGTATCGTACTATTTTTTGGTCTAAAATTATATCCAGGTAGGTACTAAGTACCTATGGAGATGCAAAAACCATACTTACTCATTATAGGCACAGGTGAACAAAAAAGCTCCGTTATTTATAACTACCTAGGTACCATTTAAAAATCAATTAACTAGGTCCAAATTATTAGGTTGGATGTTCGGTTCACTTTTTGCTACCATACCTGACCAACTAAACGTCTCAAATAATTGCAGGGTGATTTATTTTCTGATAGAGTTTCTACCGACTTCTCTCCACATGATTGATAGTCATAAATACCCCAGTGACACAGTATTTGCATTTCACATATTACGGCAAACAATCTTGATACTTGATGTCTTTTGCGCTTGAGTACGCTAGTTAAGCTTTTGATAATCGAGTGCTATAGTTATGTGTTTCTCTCGACATGTCGCCTGACACTACAAGCGAAGTTAAATCAAATACTGTGTGTAAAATTGCAGGTATACTCATTTTACAAGATGGTCGACGAGACGCCATAGTTATTTATAAGATCCCGTTAAGTATCTAAATTCAAACTTCGCTTAACCAGATGAAAACCAGATAAATCTAGGTACTTATTGGAATTTTAGAGATTTTTCCTTGAGGTAGCCGGAGTGAAACGATACAAAACTGACACACATTTAGGTCAATCTGGCGACTTCGGATACGAAGCTATGCCGGCCATGTTTGAGTGCGCCTAATTCAACAACTTAGATATTTATTGGAAATCAACACTTTGGAACGAGGCGAGACGAGAGTCTGACTATTGATAAGTCAGTGCCTGAATTAGTTTACCTCCATGAATAAAAACATGTTTGATTGATTGATAATTTAGAACTCTCGTTCAAGTATCAAGACTTCTCACCCTACTATAATAAGCCCACAGTAATTCATGTCCAGTGCTTTAAGAGTATCATATCGTCGTTTGATCGCGTCGGATCAGTACCAATAGTGGTCGTAAGTTCCTATTTACCTAAGTGAATTTATACTGTGTAGGTACATAAAGTACCAAATATTGGCGAGATGCGAGGTTGTAGTGTTTTATTCGTGTGTTTGTGCTTCTTACAAGGTGAGTAAAAATAATAAAATTTTCTTGTTAATAACTAAAGTCTATATTTTCGTATCCCAGATAGTAATTTGATAGGTGCAAATGTCAAATCAAACCCAAATGAACTTTAGTTCAAATAGAAGCTATGACCAATTTGACGTTTTAGATTAAAACACAGGCTTTAGGCAGGTACTAAAGGCAGATAAATGGATATCATTGTTGTTGAACAAAGTAGTTAGGTATATAGGAATAGAACAGAACACTGACTGACAGAACGAGGGAATCGTTGAAGGTGGTTGTGGTACTCATCATTATGAACAACTTTTACTATGGGACCAAACCTGAAATAGCGAAAAAAAAAATCTGCTGTTCCTTATAAATAATTCAATATTAATTGACTAAATGTATGGTCCTCGTTCTACAAGTCATCCTGTATAAGTAAGTACCTATTAGAGTACCTACTAATAATTGTACTACCCTCCTATGTAATTACCTACTGTATAAGGGACCTATTTAATACTACCTATGCGTGTACCTATCAGTGACAATTCGCTTGCCTAGCCTGTAGGTAAATAAAATTTAGTAGGTACCTACCTACATATCGTGCATAGATTAATATACGTACCTATAAATATCGTGTCCACTCTAGTCTCACATGCCAGTCACACGCAATTGGGAATCGAACCCATGGCCAGTAGAGCCCATAGACCAATCGCATCGTCATTCAGAAAAAGATATTTATCCAGATCCGAGTACAGTAGGTACCACAGACCAAATAATATTTCGTTACAATTAAAATAGGTAGCGACGGTACCTACCTACTTATTACCCGACTACGGAGAGGGTTATTATGTTTGACCGGTATGTATGTATGTTTTTTATCTTGTTAGGTTAATGTCAGAGGCCCAATTCTCGTAATTAAGAATGTTCAAAATATAGTTCGGATCTCATTCTGATCTACTACCAATGTCATAAATGTCACAAATGGTATTCTCCTACCCTCACAAACAAAGTCAAACGCATAGACTAATAACGTGACATTATATTTTAATGAGATCGAAAGTTGAATAAAAGGCAAATCGGTATTCTGCTAACATTTTGAACTGACACAGATAATAAAATTGACACTCTCGCCTATACACAAACGTCAAAAATGAGATTGAAATGAGTTTGTAAGAAGATTGAATCCAAATCATACTGGAATCGGACTGAACTTTAAGAGGAGTAGAATACATGACTTTTTGTCAATTCATAATATAATCTCAGTTCGGTCAACTTTCAGTCATAGTATAAACTAGCTGTGCCCGCGACTTCGTTCGCGTGGTGTAGGGGTGCTCGAATTATGTTTTGAAAATACATGTTTCTAATAATATAAAATTGTATCAATTAGTATTAAATAAAAACAGTTACAACGCGGGGACCGGATTTGAACCTGATATTTGTCGGCTTCTATTCTACTATTTACCGTTCCACTTAGCTAGTTACGATGGGTATCGAAATAAACATTTCTAATGTTGAAAAAATACCTAGTTTCCTTCATATGTATAGTAATTTTCCGTTATGGTTTTTTACCGAAAATGTTAATAAATAAACTCGTTTAAATCACAAATTTCTTAACTATCGACCTTAGTACCCACGGATACATATTGAGCTATAAATTTTCAGTATAATAAGCTGACCTCTTATTGTAAGGGAAGCCTATACAATACGTGGTCAGCTTTTACTGGAAATGTATAGCTTGATAGTAGCCGTGTGTACAAAAAAAAAATGTTACACTGTTCAGTTCCTGTGAGCGTAGCGTAGCGTGATGATACATATTTATGTTAAAAAGTCGACCCCTTAGTAGCGCTACTGTGAAAGTCCTATCGAAATTGTTAAATTCTTACATTTCATAACCATCATACATTATACACAAAATATGTTACATTGCTCGACTCCTATGAGTGATAGTGCGATGAAATATGTTTACTATAAGTCCTCGATCCGTTATAAATTATACTACAGTGAAAGTCGCATCAAAGTAGGTCTAATACAACATTATTTTGTATAACTAATCAATCGTGACCTCTGCTTTGTACGGGACTGCTTACAATAGAACGATCAAGCTGTATCTAAGGATCTAGTCAATTACTGTCGCAAATAAAAGTTGTTAAGTTAGACTATTATCTATACAATTACCGTAAAGTTTCATTGAAATATTTTTCGCTGTTTTCCCGAGGTGGAGTAACTTCTTTTTTTTTGTTGGCTCTCAGACTTTCATCCCATAAATACAAAGCAGGTGATCTAGCGATACCTTTATTTTGCCTACACTCTACTAACGACTAACAACGACAACGATGTAGTCGGTGAAAATTCGGTAACCGTTACTGCCCCTCGTAATGATTTTATCGTCTTGAATCTAACAATAGTAGCTATTTAAAATACTTGGAGAAAACATCCAAATTATAAACTTTACATTTTCGTAAACACATAAACCCAATTAAAAGAACAAATATTTCGATCCCAACGCTATCTAGGGAGACTGAAGACAAATTTAAAGAAACATAAGGTAATAATTATTTTATTATTTTCAGTGAGAAATTGGTAGCCGACCGATCATTCTAGTCATCCTCAAGTCAATGAATTTTCAGCTGCCGTGCATCAGGCAAAAGGCTATGTTATAAAAAGAATGTTCTATGAACTTAATTTGCTGTTCTCCAGAATACAAACGATGTTAGCCCTTATCAATTTGAAATGGTAGCAGTAAACAGCAAGCACACGTCATTATAGTACTGCCAATAAGGCTTTGAAATTCATAATTACCTATTAGATTCCGAAAAGCCCATCCTACAGGTTTCCGATAACTTCTATGGATAAAAAAAAATTCTACCCAATCCTAATAAAGTCTTAATAATGATCTTATCAAAATACTTCCTGGAAATACAAAATCTTGGTCTTAGTTAAAAAGTCTATTAACGCCATCTAGTTTCAGAAAAATGTAATAAAATAATAATGAAATCAAAGTTACGTCGAAATATCTGGTAGAGCATTTAAAAAAGTAATTATCTCGTGGGTAAGGTATTATGTCGTATGCTTTCATCACGCTTCACCTTTTGGAACATAGCAGTCAGTGAAATACGTACCTTAAAGTAAGATGCCAAAGAAAGAACGTTTATCAGTAAAAAAAAATACTGGGCATTACTAAATATACCAAATTACTAATTTAAGAACGGGATCAAGTGAGGAGTTAAAATGAACACAGGAACTGTGAAACTAAAACGAAGATTAATTTTGCTTAGCCCCCTAGACGAATAGGGTGATGATTTATATTATATATTTTGACCGGACCTATGAATTATAATAAGACAATATTTCATTAAGATTCGGCTCTTAATAATGAAGTGGTTGCTCATAATAGTACACAGGCATAATGCACTTTAGCTCACCCCCCTTAGATAATAGTATGTTGACCAGCCCTTTGACAGATATTACTGCAAAATTTAAACTAAATTTGTCCAGTAGTATAGGCGTGAAGCTCGGACATAATATAAACAGACAAACGGATATACAGACAAACAGACAAAAATTCTAAAAACATCTGATTTGGCTTCAGTATCGTTCCTAGTATACGCAGCAATCATTTTTTTTGAAAAATATTCAATGTACAGTTTTCGCCTCGTTACGATTTTATTATAAGTAGTATAGATTTTATTATAAGTATAGATATTTGAACGTTACAAATTAAATTATTATATAGAACTCGGCCTACAGGAGTTTGGATGCCGTATCAATAAAAAAATCGCTTATAAAAATATTGGAAATTAAAAACTCGCCTATAAATTACTACTAATGCCATCTAGGTATAAACAGACGAATTAAAATATATAAGGCTAAAGAATAAATGAAAAAGTACGTTTAAAAAAATGCGAAATGATTTCTATTGTATATAAAATGTTAATCGGATCTATTAACTACAATCATCCAATATTTCAAATGGATTCGTCATATAGGTAGCGAATAATAATTGTACACAGACATATTGGTTTATTGCTCACCCCCCTTTGACAATAGCGTAATAATTTGTACCCTATATGTTGACCAGGCCATTAACGGATTTTACTTTTAAATTTCATGACGATCTGTTCGGCGGTTTGGCCGTGAAGCTCGGACAGAGATACAGACAAACAGACAAACAGACAAACAGACAAACAGAAAAAAATTCTAAAAACTATATTTTTGGCATCAATGTCGATTATAGATCACGTAGCAGTTTTTTTTTTTTTTATCTTCAATCAAACAAACCGCCCAACCGACAAACTGACAAAAATTCTAAAAATGTATGTTTCGGTTTCTGTATCGTTCCTAGTATACGTAGCACTTTTCTGTATCGTTCCCAGTATACGTAGCACTTACTTTTTTTTATATTCAATGTACAGATTTAGCCTCGTTACGATTTTATATACATTTAGAGGTACTATATTGAAGACTGCTTTTATTCAATAGATGTCACTGTACATTCGTGGCGTCTTTCTGAATGGCGGTGTTAAGATTTTCCGCAGTTTAGTTGGGTCTGTTTGAACTAATTTGTTTTGTCACTCTGGATTCCCTTCAAAACGCAAAAATGTTTCGCCTTTTACTAAAAATTTAGCCTCGTTACGATTTTATTATAAGTATAGATTAATTACGAGAATTGGGCTTCAGATAAGATGTTAACTTTTTTCTCGCGAGATTCGCGTCGTAATCTGATTGCATGGTCGAATTCGTATTGTAAGTAAAGTATATCACTACAGTACAAACTAGGCTCAAATAATAACTTTCTTGTACCTAATTACAGGAAAGCCTTTCCAGTTTCCCGTCAGTAAAAGCTCGGAGACTTTCTCGACTTTTACTGACGCATAGATACTCGTATTTTCATTGCATATTTACGACGAATAAATTAACTCTATATGTATGTAAGAACTAACATTTTATTATTAGTATAAACTTTACTGACCGCAAGCACGGCTGCCAATCGACAAGTTTTGCGGGTAACGGGTTACCACTGGTTTTTCTGTTTAGAAATTCCTAATGGCACCGTGGGGATGGAATAATTCCCAATAAAAAGACGATAGACTCACATAAGGAACCTATAATGGTCTTCACTAACTGTAGTTGACACGACTCCAGAGAGTAACAATCAGGTCTGCCTATCCCTATCAGGTATACAAGCTTGATGAAAATGAAAATGGTGATATCCTAACCTAACGGTCAAAAACCCCCGACTCCAACTAGAAAAAGACCTGTAACTTTTGAACGGCTAAACAGATTTTCATGAAACTTATCTAAGATGATACCCGATTAAACTAGCTTTCGATTAAAAAAACTGCATTGAAATCGGTCCATCCGTTTTGGAGCTACGACGCAACACACAGATACACAGACACACTACAAACTTATATCACCCCACTTTTTGCCGGGGGTTAAAAATATAACTAACTTGTTTCAGTAAACTCTCAATACTACAACATATTGACACGAGTCATCCAGGGTTCCCCGACGAGCATAGATCGGTACCCTATACTGGTTCAACTGCTGCTCGACGCGTGGGGCACTCAGGAGTTCGTGCAGCACTGCGCAGGCGTCATACTGACGTCACGACATGTGCTGTCGGCAGCGCACTGCTTCCAGTACAATGTTAATACGGGCATGGAGTAAGATAACCTCTCCCAAATGTTAGACCTTACCAGCATCCGTAGCATGACCATTTCTATTTCAATTCTTTTAAAAATAAAAAAGAACAAAGTCGGGCAAATTGTTATTAAGGCTTATACATTCAGAGACGACAGAAACGAGTCTAAGCGTGAACTTACGCTTCCTTATGTCAATTTTACGAACAAATTTTGACATATGGAAGCGTAAGTTCACGCTTAGACTCGTTTCTGTCGTCTCTGAATGTAAGCCTTAGTGTGCCTGACGTATTTAGGACGCTTTTACAGCTAAATAACGTTTTAACGAACTTATTAGCTAGAGCCATTGAGCTACCAAGCATATTTTTTTTGTATTGAGGTGACTGGTTTAGAAGGTCTTCAGCTTAACATAAAAAATCAAATCAAAATGATGTTGGGGCCAATCTTTGGCTGCCAAAGCAACCAAAACCTAGGAACCTAGGTACCTAATGAAATCTAGTTAGTTCTGTCATTACATTCTTTAATTCCTGTCTCTCTCTTTGCATTGCAGTACCACTTCACCGAGACACTGGAAGATTCGAGTCGGCTCAACCTACCGCACCAGTGGAGGGGTACTCCACAACTTGAAGACAATCATAACACATCCAGACTTCGACAGCTACTTCTACACCAATGACATAGCAGTCGTGGTGGTTTCCAGACCATTCTTGTTCAATAATTATGTGAAGCAAGCCACGATAATTAAGCAGGGAATCGAAATAAAACCGAATTCGGTTTGTTCGTTGGTCGGGTGGGGCGTTTTAGAGGTTTGTATGATTTTTTGGTACCTATACCTAATTGTTTTATTTCTCTGTTGATCTTATTTGTAGGATATGTTTTAAGTGGTCGTCTTTATAGACAAAGTAGGCGATGCTAATGTCACTAGAATTTGGGGAGCGGGCAATTCAAGAGTGGCACGGCACATAGAGTTACCTACCATTTTATTAATAATGGATTAATCTTGGGTTGCGCTTGCGCTTCTTGTCCGTCCGTGGTTCTATTCTGTAATAAGTCACCTACTCAGTGAGGACAGATTCAGATGGTTTAATTGCCGCCCTTTTTCTTGAACAGCTTTCGTTGGCCAGACTCTATGTGCTTAAACAAGCCTGTTTCTACAACCTTTTCTGTGTTCTGTGTCTACAACCTATCATCGATACCTGAACAACTGAAACATTCCTGAAACATTTGATTTTGCCCATCTCAGAAACTATACCCCATGGAAAAAACTAATTTATTTTGTTCTAGCCCGATGGCCCGCAACCAGACCAGCTGCAGCACACAAACCTATTCGCAGTAGACCAAAAAATCTGCAGTACTCGATACGACACAATCGGAGCGATCATAACAGACTCTATGATGTGTGCCGGACAAGTGGACGCAGGAGGCCCTGATGGGTGCTTCGGAGACTCAGGAGGACCTCTGTTATACAAGGGCCTAGTTTCTGGCATTGTGTCATTCGGATATTCTTGTGGACATCGCTACTATCCCGGCGTTTATACGAAAGTCTCACATTTCACGAACTGGGTTTTGAAAACTGTAAATGATAATAAATGATTGAAACCCTGGAACCTTTTGTGTTTTGAATTTTTTTCTAATGAATGTCTGATAAATACTCTGATATCTACCATTTCCGTCCGTAATGGTAGAAATTATACTGATACAAAGTCACACAAAGATACACATTACATTTAAAATGGAATACATTCAAGAATATTATAGATAGAATACATTGCATGCTTTGAGTATTTGCATGTGTCTTTCTTTATCTTTGTGTCTTTAAAAAAAACATCTAAAATATCATTATGATTCACGGAGGAGAGAAACAGCAAAGTTATGAGGAATCAAACCTAATCAAACAATAAAAATATTGTCTTTAGCGCCATAGCAGGAAACTTAGCACTCGTGTAGCAACACTGCAATGCAATTGTCAATGTCAATTTTGAATTTGTCAATTGTCAAAATTGTCAAATAGTTCTCAAAGAACGAGTTTATCGATTTTTCCAACAAAAATTTAACGTAATTTACGTTAAATTTTAGAAGACCATCTTTCTAATAAATCATATAATGGGCAAAAAGGGTGTTGTTACATTCATCAAAGATTTTTACATCGATCCTTTTAAGTGGTGAGTACATAACCTCTTTCAAAATGTGCTGTTGAGCAATGGCCAATGAGTGCTGCGCTGCTCAAATTGTAGATTGTTGATTTTATGTACATCATACGTCTTAGATGTAGTGTGTATATCTTACAGTATTATATGGGTATTTAAATAAATTATATACGAAAGTAACCCTGTCTGTCTGTCGGTCTGTTTGTTAGTTTTTCACGATTAGACAGATCAAATATCATTCGAAGATCAATTAATGATAATATAACTAGTTGATCAGAGTGTCATCTTAGGGGCGGAGTGTAGGAGTTGGAGTATACGCTTAGGGGCACAATCAGAAGAAAAAAAAAGTGAACTTTTTTGTTTTAGGATTTTAAAATTGTAAAATTACCGATAAATTAATTACGAAAAATTTCTATGTCCTCGCTTCATAAGACCCCTAAGGCTACACTCCAACCAACTATGTAGTTGTGTCCATAACTCCATCAGCCCTAATTGACTATTGTTGTCGGTGAAGTTGGGCCTTAGTCATGAAAAGTTAAAAATTACTTTCACTTAGATTTTAGTATGGATTTCGGCTGTGCAATTTTAAAACCTAGCAACTGACATTTTTAAAAAAATCGGTGTTTTTGCATTTTTCACTTCCTAAGAACCTTAGCAAGTGAAAAATGCAAAAACACCGATTTGATAGGTTTTAAAATTGCACAGCCGATTTGTTTAGTTATATTACTGTCTATACAGTCTATGAAAGACTGCCTCATTGGTCGCAGACTCGACTGCTGAGCGTAAGGACCTGGGTTCAATTCCCGAGTCAGGCAATGTTATTTGATTTTCTGTATAAAAATATCAATATTGTAGCGAGAGTCGGAAATGTGGGTGTACAATTACAGTACACCTCTGACTAACCCGTCAGGGAGTACAGTCATGATGATAATAATGTTATTATAATATGTAATTGTATAGTATAGTAAGCATTGACAAAGCCTCAGCAAACTTCTTAACATTGATCACTTCCAACCTGCGGGTCTACCGCGTAACTAAAATTGTAATGAACATCGACATTGGTATTAAACTTCAATACGATCGTGAGAGCCTAAACTTTGAGGTAACTTGTATTTTTTTTACCGATCATGAAGATAGGAGTCCCAACTATATGATAGGTATTTTTTTTACAAGTTAGCTCAAAGTTTAGGCTCTCACGATCGTATTGAAGTTTCATACCAATGTCGATGTTCATTACAATTTTAGTCACGCGGTAGACCCGCGGATGTTGTAATGTTAAATTGTTATGAAATGAATTGAATTGAATTGATCTTCAACACCACAAAATATGTTTATTAGTACTGCAGTAAAAAATTAACTTTACATTGATACAATAAGTTGTAAAATTATCTAAGCAAGTGACTGCCATTAATTGTTCGATCACCTACATCAATAGTACTACTACTAGATACTGTAACTCCTTGCTAATAAAAACTTGTAATTTTTAAACACTGATTAAATTATACCTGTCCCTATAATTTGTATGGCAATAAATAGAGATGCCAATAGACTTCAGACCTAGTTCAGTTAAATAATGTTTAACTATTGTTTATTTGTAAGGGAATCAATTCTTATAACAACTTTAATAAGTGAGTTTATCAATTTACTGACATCTTTATCTGTTTGTTTATAAACATACAAATATATGCTAGCAAAATTTGTATTTACTGATAATAATTTATGTAGGATCAGCAAAATAATTAAATCACATTCTTAAAATATATATATATAACTAAATCATAAACATAACTTTAAAAAATTCAAAGCATCAATGCTTAAAAGTAAATTTTACAAAGTCAGAGACCTAAATAATAATGCATCAAAATGTCATTGCTACTAAATAATAAAAGCAAGTAATTTATCATTTTATTGCTTTGTTCTTAAAAATAAGTCAACAGTTAACCAATGGGTGTGTTCAGTAATTACGCCCGACGACGCTCGACGACGCGGGCGATCACACTAAACCGTTCAGTTATTTGAGCGAGCGTCGTCGGACGATCGCTCTGGTCACTCCGTGAAATAGTAGGGTAAAAGTCGCACTCGGTCGCACTGCTAACAACCGACCAATGACTGTAGTCATAGGATACAGCAGATAATTTGAGATCGTTCGATTGGTCCGGATTGGTCACTCGCGTAATGCAGTTGTGGATCGTTCAATTATTCCCGATGAGCGAGCGACATTCGCCCGAGTGACTTTCGCACCGAAAACTGAATTACTGAACGTAGCCATTGTGTAAAAGTAATAAAAGAAACAAAAACATTAAAAAGAGGTTTTTATGTGGACTGTACCTGATGTTTATTTTTTTAATCTTTCAGGTCACTAGTGAAGAGCGTCGGTGTATTCGCAGTCGGCGTAGTGATCGCGAGCGAATGCTCCGGCCTCGAAATAATGCCCGCGATGCCGCAATAAAACAAACATACTTCGATAAATTCTTCCCATAAATAAGTTACAAATAAGAATATTATACATAAAAATGTTAAATTATTTATTGTTATTTTCGCTCTTCGGAGTCAGTGTTTGTCAACAAAAGAGGCCGAATTTCGTCTTGATTTTGACGGATGATCAAGATGTAGTGTTGGGCGGAATGGTTAGTAATTTAGTACAGTGATAGTGTTGTGCAAATAAATGGATTAGGAACAATACATACAATTGTTGTTTTATTTCTTTTTTATTTCAGACGCCAATGAAGAGTGTTCAACGATTTATTGGGAGTGAAGGCGTCACTTTCACTAATTCGGTAAGTGTTGAGTTTTATTCTGTAATGTTTACAAAGCCACATTGAAAACGTTTAAATTGTGATTTATTGGTGTCGATTTGGTAGCGCATTTTTACAGTTCTAAACTAGACCAAACGCATCCGTCACTTTCCTTTTAACCCCCGACAAAAAAGAGGGGCGTTAAGTTTGTAGTGTGTATCTGTCTGTAGCACCGTAGCTCCAAAACGGATGGACTGATGTCAATGCAGTTTTTTTAATTGAAAGCTAGTTTAATCGGGAATCGGCTATGTGTCATGAAAATCTGTTTAGCCGTTCAAAAGTTACAGGTCTTTTTCTAGTTGGAGTTGGGGAATTTTGGCGGTTATTTTGATTTTTAACCCGTTAGATTGCACAGCTAGAACATTATATAGGTATGCATTTAAAATAGAAAGTTTGGACCTACCTACTTCCCGCGTCCCAAGTCATTACTCATCAGAAAAAGGGGAATGAAGAGAAAGTAGATAGGTACCTAATTGTGAAAAGTACAGAAAAAACACGCCTCAAATCAGGGCTCTTACGACTTTTCTTCTCTATGAAATTTAACTTATTCGACTGCACAGGGTCAATAACCCCGTCCATACTAAGGGCGTGTTCACATTAAACGTATTATCAACCGCCGACTGTGATCAGGATAACTGTGAGCCCCACTGTGAACGTCAAGTTAGACGGTATTTTTCGTTCACACTATGCTGACAATACTACGTGGCTAATCAGCGACCGCGGCGCGTAGTGACGAAGTACATACAATAATCGGCCGACGATAGACTGCGACTACTCATAGCATAACAGCGTATTGTCAGTTCCGTGTGAACGTAAAGTTAAATAAGTATGGAAAAGCAGTAAACTGCGGAACGCTTGCTTAAAGTCAGCGGCAGAAAATACATTTTTGGTGTGAAGGCGCCTTAAAAAGAGCACGTTAGATACCTACAGAATTACAGATAGGCATTACGTACTTGTATCGAACACCTTTTGCATAAGTATATTTTTTTTTAATTAAAAACGCCCCTCTTAGGATTTCTCCCGTATCGAGGGTACAGTTTCTAAACATACATATCACATTCACACTCACCCAGACCCGGAACAACGATCTATAGATCATACAAATAATTGCTCCGTGCGGGGATCGAACCTGCGGCACGTAGTCTAGAAAGCTAATCGCTTAGCCACTGTGCCAACCCTGTCGTCAATAACTAGAGTAGAATGCCTACAGAGTTCAGAGTACTCCAACAAGTCTTTCCTGAAGCAAAAAACTTTAATTGTGTAACATTCAATATACACACACACAATCCATTGTTTATTTACGCTCGAAGCCGGACAGTATTCGCGGGAGTGTCAATTGGTTTCAATAGGGACGCGGATTATGCGCTGGGTAAACAATACTTTTTTTTATTGGCTTGGTGAGAACCTTTCTTGGGCTATCCTCTGCCTCGGGGGCGGAGGGGTGTGACGGACTTTTACCGGCTAAACTCACCGTGATGATCTACTTTCGGTAGGTACCTAATGGTGGATTTTGGGAACTCTTAAAGACCGCGCTGAAACCCACCACGGTTAGGTTAGGGCACATCTCAGGCTGTAAATAGGTCCGTTACCCTCGTAGCGCAGTGCGCGGAGACAAAAGACCACAATGTGTCGCCGTCTTCTCGGAGTCAGGGGTTTTTGACGGTTAGGTTGTCTATGCTAATGTTCACGTGAACTCGTACTTAGGGGCCGTCCATTAATCACGTGAGGCTTGAAAGGGGGGAGGGGGGTGTAGTAAGATATCACGTGTATTAATTTTTTCGTCAAACGTGGCTTGATGAATTCAATGAATATTTAAAGACGATATTCTAAAAAAATTAAGATAAGGATAAAGATAAGATTCTTTGTAGGTACAAAAAATACACGAGATTTTAGGTGTGGGGGGGGGGGGGGGGTTATAAATGCTAAAAAAACATCACGTGATTAATGGACGGTTATTTATTCATTTTTTCAGTACGTAACCTCTCCTATCTGCTGTCCAAGCCGCGCCAGCCTGCTCACGGGGCTGTACCAGCACAACCACAAGACATTCAACAACAGCGTTCGAGGCGGCTGCTACGGACGCTACTGGCGCCACTCGCTGCAGAACCATACCTTCGCTACCGTACTGAAGGATGCGGGGTATAGAACGTTCTACGCGGGGAAGTATTTGAATGAAGTGAGTTATACTTTGATGAGTTTTTAACCGACTTCAAAAAAAGAGGTTCTTAATTCGACTGTTTGTTTTTTTTGTATATTTGTTACGAGATTACTCTGCCAATTGCAGACCGATTTTGAAAATACTGATTTTGTTTGAAAGGGTATACTCTCGAGGTTGTCCCATTTAAATTTAGTGAAGATCTGATGAAGACCTTCGGACATAGACAATGGAACTCTTGAATGAATAACAGCATATCGATCGCAATTGTTGTAATCGCATGTTTATGCTACTCAAAATAGAAAAATAAAATAAGTACTTAAACTTCAAAAAAAAATAAAAACTGTCTTAAAAAAACTAAAAACATTAAAATAATTTTCTTAAAAAACTTAACAGTAATTACTCCGCAATTATGTATACAGACATTGTTCCGAGTCTGGATGACTGTGCACTAGGGATGCCTGTAAATTGCATCCACGATACAGAGGGCTAATTCACGTAATTTTAAGACGCGCCGATCGTATTGCAGTGACGCTCCAAGTTGACGCGAGCGTATCTCACTGAAGCTCAGAGGATATACAAAATGGCAGAATAGTCGACATCAGCTCAATTGCCATAACGAAAGAAGAAGAAGAAGATTACCAAATGTGTTTGTTCAATAAAAATTACAACTGCGCGGCAACTGCACTTCTTTTGTTACGTGAATTATCCTACTGGAGTTAACCCAGTTTGTTGCAAATGTATCTGTCGCCGAGTTATTATCAAACTAGTGATATTATAATTTAATTGCACGAAACTTTGTCAACCGCCTCAATTTCTCACAACTTCACGGGCTCATTTCAGTGACATTACCTATAATTCCACTGGACCCACGCGGTGATATTGCAAGGCAGTAATATTTTGACAATTTCATGTGCAAGGCCGTTTAATTGTGAGACGGTCAATTGTAATTTCATTAGTGAAATTATAATATCACTTGTTTGACAATGTCCCTGCGACATATCTAACATTAAAATTTCCAGTACGGAGCCGCAGCCAGCGGTGGTCCAGAAACTGTGCCTCCCGGCTGGACGGAATGGCACGGCCTGGTCGGCAACTCTGTATACTACAACTACACCATATCTAACAATGGGGTGCCCACGCACTCCACAGACCAGTACCTCACTGATGTCATTGTAAGTATCCTAGTACACAAAATACAGGATGTAAAAAACCACTCATCATGAAGGTATACAGGAATTTTTTTTTTGTAGTGCGCATAATTTGTATATTGTTTCAGTCTCTGTTCCTAAATGCAACCGCAGTATTGGGATACACTTTAAAACAAAACGAAAATTTGACTTGAGACGCATAATATACAAGCGCAAGCCATACAAAATTAAATTTTTATTTGGTTTTGGAGTGAATTTTAGTACTGCGGGGTTGCATTTGGGAACGGACACTGAATCACTCTGCAAATTTTGCGCAAGACATAAAAAAATATCCTGTGTAAAAGTGGAGCTATCACTCTCCTATATCTAACTGAAACCGACCCTTGACCACTCAAAGGTATCTGTCTTTTTCTATGTGTAATTATATAATTAGAGAAAAACTGATACACCTATGAAACCGACTTTGAAATTACAGTTAAGTATTGGGAGTGATAGCTCCACTTTTATATTTAACTTCCTGCCTTCCCAGCCGAAGTCTATGCATAGGTACATCAAACCAAGTAACATTTTGCAAAAATAATTACTGGGAAACAACTTTTATTTTTAGGTATTAAAAACAACTGTTATCTGTAGCTTGCAATATATCGCTATGTGTGACTGATAGGCGCTCAAAATAGTTTAGTAATAATACTTCAAATATTATTGTTATCGTAAAAAAAATGTGTTTTTGACCTTGCATATCTCGATGACCAGTCGGTTCCCAACCAGGATAACATGAACGCCGCGATATAATTTAATCGTCGCATTATCTTGTGCGGAATCAGGTTTTTCATGATATATATACTATTACTAGCTGAACCCACAACCCTGTCGAATAAGGAATAAGAGGCTAAAGATTTAAAAAAAAATACCTGTTATAATAATTATTATATTTTAACCGTCAAAAACCCCCGACTCCAAATAGAAAAAGAGCTGTAACTTTTGAACGGCTGAACAGATTTTCATGAAACATAGCTAACATTATTCTCGATTAAACTAGCTTTCAATTAAAAAAACTGCATTGAAATCTGTCCATCTATTTTGGAGCTACGATGCCACATACAGACACACAAAATACACATTACAAACTTATAACACCCCCTCTTTTTGTCAGGGGTTAAAAATTGTACTGTACACCTGAATATACATAATAATAAAGTCCTTTATACACGGTGATATTTAAATCGTTTCGGATAACGAATGATTGTAGTGGACCAAGATTGGTCAAACCCATAGATATCCGGTCAAACCAAACACTTTATTCTTGCCATATCGCCAACTTTGGATAAATCATTACTCACTCCGATCACTGCTGATCACACTTTAGTACTCCAGTGCACACAAATTTCAACTTAACGTCTGTTATAATAAAGTTCATGTCTCCAGCGCGAGGTAGGTGTGAGCTACATCGAGAACCAGACAGAATCGGAGCCGTTTCTCATGGTCCTGGCTCCGCCGGCTCCTCACCAGCCCTTCACTCCGGCGCCGCGACATGAGGGCAAATTCAGCAATGTCACTGCAGTCAGGCATCCCAACTTCAATGTGATTTCTGAGGTAAGGAATCTAAAACTACGTTAATTAGATTCATGGTAACATTATGTGTCCGCGCATTGAATCTGTTTAATTTGACTTTTATAAAATAGCTGTGGCGTGCACTCTTTAAAGATAATTAATAACAAATCAAAAAACTACTTAAAAAGTGAACTTTAAATATAAACTGAAAAGAAAAAAACAAGTCCAGTAGAATTCTAATGCGGAACATAGCGGCTTTAACAGTTGGGACCCATTATTAGGAAGATTTCAGCCGGTCTCGATTTCTAATGGGTCCCGACTGTTAAAGTCGCTGTATTTGGCGCAGACGTAAGACACGCATGGTCTTAAATTTGTACTTTTTTATCGTTTCAAGGTGTTATCTTATGGCTCTGAAACAAATATATATTTTCTTTCTCCACAGCCCGTGTCAACTGCTGAGTATAATTACATGACAGTTGCCAGTGCCGGTTTGATCCAGTATTTCTACCTGATATTTTTATGGGCTCTCCCCTCCCCTCGCCTCACTACATTTGTCTGTTCTTGGCAATAACGATATACCTGTAAAATTATTGAACCTCGGACGGACCACAGTGACATACTTGTTACATAATGTTTTTAACACGCTTTTATTAGCTCCACCTGTAACTATGTAAAAAATCGTGGAAGTTAAATTTAACCCACTTCCCAGTTTCCGATTGAGCTGAAATTATGCATAAACGTTTAGTTTGGATGACAACGCATGGTTAGCTAAGTGACGTCATTCTAAATCCAATATGGTGGACTCCCAAAGATGGCGGACTAGTTATTTATTATGCACTCCCATGATAGGGGTATCAAATGAAAGGGTTTGCTGAGAAGAATACGAAAAATAAACTCAAAGTCAAAGCCGATGCAGAAGTCGAAGTCAAAGTTTTTATTTCAATTGGGCCTTTGAAGGCACCTTCAAAAGTTTTTTTAGTTTTTTTTAAACTATAATTTATATATTTCATTTAAATTTCCAGGATAAACACTGGCTTATCCGCATGCCGCCTGCCCCGCTCCCAGCATCCATGCTCCCGGACCTGGACCGCGTGTACCGCTCCCGCTGGGAAAGTCTTCTGGCGGTGGACGAGATGGTCGCCGACGTAGTGGGCACGTTGGAGCGGCAGGCCATGTTGAACAATACCTACGTCATCTTTACTTCAGACAACGGGTATCATGTTGGTAAGTGTCAAATGCCCTTGTAGATGTAAGAAGAAAAGCAATTTATTTTACACAAATTACGACACAAAAAAAGGAAAAATTAAAAAAAAGTTCAAAAAAAAAATACTATTACTAATATTGAACGTCTGCGGACTAAATGAATAGGATTCTTTATTATCCGTTATTAAGTACGCTGTACGCGTCGCATTTGTGCAAAAAAAGGTCATCGTTTAGTATATTGCTGAGGTATTGGAACGCGACTGACGCGTTCCAACGCCGCCAGCGCTGTTTTTCAACGATGACACTACAACGATGTACTATATCTGATTCGCGAAAATACCTAATATGCCACGTTTTTTTATTATTTTTTTTCAAGATTATCAAGGTCAACGTCTTCACAAAATCAACAATTTTGTAACTAAATTACAATGAGCACTATTAATTATACATTATTGGGTAGACAGTTAAATTTTCTATCAATTGTTTTTAAAGGTATTTTCTGCAGCTGAATCATTTTCGCGTTTGTAATTCACTTTTTGTAAGAAAAAGGCACCCAACGAATGCGAAAACGCGCGAAACTGCTGCAAAAGTCAAAGACCTTTTATAAAGAAAAAAAAAACATTTATTTGCCACAAATACAAGACACACTAGAAAGATAGACATAGGTAATAAGAAGAGGACAGGTGTATTAGACAGAGAAGGCATTTTTCTTAGGATGGCAAAAGTGTAAAATTAAGTAGAAAACAAAAAAAAAATGTGGGTTACATACTGCACCAACTGAGCCACTGACCAACTTTTGACTATTCGGTGTGTCCCGAGCTATAGCAAATGGGTGTCGAGCTCAGCATGTGCCAGGCTATGACACCTGACGCTGATATTCTGCTGGACCCCGGTTATGACATAACCGCCAATAACCGGAGTGAAAATATCATTTGACACAGATTTTTTTTTGTGAAATTAACCTACTTTGAATATAGCTATAATTTCGTTCACAGGCCAATTCTCAGAAGTGTACGACAAACGCCAGCCGTACGAGTCGGACATCAAGGTTCCCCTCGTCATCAAAGGCCCGGGCATCAAACCCAACTCCTCCAGCGCCCAGTCCGTGATGAACATAGACTTGGCCCCCACCATCATCCAGCTGGCTGGATTGGAAGTGCCGTCGTATATGGACGGGAAGCCTATCAATTTCTTGAAGGAAGAGGATATCAAAGACAGGTTAGTATAATTCCGAATCTTCTAGAAGCTAGAGATGCACTGTCATATTACAAATAACCTAACCGACAACAAACCAACTACAAAAAGAGCTGTAACTTTTGAACGGCGGAACAGATTTTCATGAAACGTAGCTATGGTGATACCTGATTAAACTAGCTTTCAATTAAAAAAACATAATTGAAATCGGTCCATCCGTTGGAGTTTCGATGCCACTGACAGACACACAGATACACGCTACAAACTTATAACACCCCTTTTTTTGTCGAGGGTTTTCCACCAATTCATACTCTGACTATAGCCTTATATATTCATATATATAGCCATATATATTCGCTGCGCTCAGGTGTCTAAATACCTCGTATGGGAATTGATTCCTTTCGACCCTTGTATAACAATTTACTATATACCTATATTTTAGATTTTTGAAGTCGGTTTTTTTTCTTTTTCTTCAGGTATATGTTAGTGGAATACCGCGGTGAGGGCAGTACCGCGTCTGTGGACGAGAAGTGTCCGTGGAAGTACGACGGTAGTAGTTTAGCTGTGAGTATGCCGTTTTCACTTATACTAATATTATAACACACAACACATATATATTATATCTATATAGTATATTAATTTTAAAATACTTCTTTAATTTTTAAATTCATCATATTTATTTATTTTACCTTTTTTGCCTTGCCTTCGTCCGTGTGTCACTGGCCTGCAGGGTGCCAACTGAAAATCAGCTCTTCTTCTTTCTTTTTCTTTATAACGAGGTAACACTGCATTTTAATGCAACATAGTAAGTTTTTAGCAAAAAAAATCAGTCCTATTCTTATTTTTTATTCACATTATTAAATTACATTATTCTCGCACCTCTTACCACAACATTACATTACATTTAGATTGTAATCTATTATTGTAACAGCGTTTCCATGGAGATTCTTGCCGGTTCTTCTCCATAGGACCTACTATTTGGAACCACGCACCTAGAGCCTCGAAAAACTGATTTTAATTAAAGGGCTGCAGTAATTTGACTGTACAAAGGTAGCATAATCAGTAGTCATTTAATTGATGACTTGTATAAAAGATTGGATGAAATATATATTGTCTCTTAATTAAATATAGTTTAATTTTTTAATTAAAAAGTTAAAATGAGTTAAAAAGACGAGAAGACCGTCTCGACATTTCATAAGTGCCTGTACATAAGTATCTATACTCGGTTACAGTGTTGCCAGAGCCAAATTTTCAATTGCCGTGTTCGGTGAGCGCAGTTTCCGTGTTTATGTGGAACTTAAAGCTTTTGATTGCCGTAGCATGAAAGGGAAAAAGATTGTTTGTTTTGTGTAGCATAAGTTCGCTGTTGGTCCTTGAAAAAGCAACGGCCGTAGAATTTCGGTTCGGGAATAAACCGACCATAGACAGCAGCAGTACTTAACAAAATTGGGTTACCAATTTTATCGAACCGATTTTAAATTGGTAATTTCGTCGTGTACAGAATAAAAACTCTAACATTACATAGAGATGGAAGAAAATTGCCGTAGATACTGCTACCTCAATGGACCAGCTGTCGTAGGCCGTAATTTTTTATAATATTTTACTAATTACCGTAGAACACGGCTATTGCCGTAGCAATGGCAACACTGCGGGTAGGATCATTTCGAGCACTCCAATAACAGAATACGTAATAATGATAAGTTCTGTTTTAGTCATTCCGCTACGGAAGGTGCCTCTTAAGAATGAAGGCCAAACACAAGCAGATCCCTAAAAAGCACCTATCCACCTACTCCTTCCGGCGCACCAATTTCCCCAGCAGTTCCACTTCCCAGATTAACGTATGTCCATTTCTTAAAGTATAAAAAGTTTGAAGCGATAATGTAGCTACATTTTTTTTTACGATTTCTCTTTTCTTCCTATAGCATTTCAACCTTTCTCCCATGGTAAAAGTTGGTCATACTAATCCCTTTTCGGACTAGCCGGGTGATGTGGTCGCGGGACTTATCTCATTACCGTGACCCCGGAACGTAAAGGGCTATCGAAGGAACACCGTGGATTTTAGTCAGTACAAGTCTGACAGTCCCTCCCGCCCTGCCCGGGGTGGGAGGACTCGTTTGATGATTTTACCACGCTAAAAAAAAAAAAAAAAAAAAAAAAAGCCGGGTGATGTAGAATCAAAGTGCGCGCCGAATTTGTCATACAATAGGGTACGTTTAGGTATAGTATATAATAGGAGTAGTAATAGGGTAGGTACAGTAAGGTACTGCTATTAAAAATTGACAAATATTGTATATCCCCTTAAAGTAAGCAGATAAAGAACATCGTAGTTGACAAAATAATTAAAATCAGTAAATAAATGCCGGAGTTATAAGCTTTAGATACTATGTATATATGAGACACTATCAAAATTTACTATGACGTCACAATTCAGTAGCGCCATCTCTGTCTATTAAGAAATTTAAAAAGCGTATAGCTTAGGCATATTTCCAAATATTTAATTTATTTTTACACTATTACGGTAGTTTATAGGAAAAGCTTCATTTTTGTACATAAAAATATTACAGTCATTTACCCTATTGTATGTCAAATCCAGTGGAGCGCAATTTTATATTAATTAGATTAACTCTAATAAATTAGCAATTAAGATGACCCGATTGGCACAGTGGTTATGCAATTCGCTTTCTGCACTAATGTCGCAGGTTTGATTCCTGCACGGAACAAATATTTGTATAATAATTATACAGATAATTGTTCCCAGGTCTGGCTGTATGTGCATGTGAGATGTATATTTGTAAACTGTACCCTCGATACAGGAGAAAAACAAATGAGAGTAGTTTAAAAAAAATCTGTTTCATAAATTACCAATTTAACGATGGTGTATTTCCAGGAGTGCTCTCCGCAATACGACTGCAAGTGTCAGGACTCTCGCAACAACACCTACGCGTGTCTGAGACACATTGCCAGCAGGGTCAATATGAAGTACTGCGAGTTTATGGACCACGAGGTAAAAATAACCTAACCGTCAAAAACCCCCGACTCCAACTAGAAAAAGAGCTGTAACTTTTGAATAGCTGAACAGATTTTCATGAAACATAGTTAAGATGATACCCGATTAAACTAGCTTTCAATTAAAAAATCTGCATTGAAATCGGTCCATCCGTTTTGAAGCTACGATGCCACAGATACACACTACATACTTATTTATAACCTCCTTTTTGTCGGGGGTTAAAAATGACCAGCTGTGAATGCTGTGATACTAAACAACTTTTCCCAAGGAACATAGGTAGAAATATTTAAACGAAAATTCAACTTCTCATAAAAACGTGAATCACATGACCAATCACTTTGTATAAAAAACAGATTAAAATTTTTGAAATTTCAACCCATGTTCGTTGGGGTAAATCGTTCAGTTTCATCGCCGTTATGAACAACTTTCAATAAGGGAACAAACTGGAAAACGCGAAAAAAAAAGCAGCTGTTTTATGAAACGAAGTCGAGTAATATTGAAATATTTGTATGGAACAGCAGATTCTTTTACATTTAATTATTAAATATTTTTTTTTTTCTTTTTTTTTACGCTATTTCGTTGTTCATAATGATGAGTACAATACCCCTCAAGGTGTTCTGTTTAAATATAAAGGGAATATGCAGGATATTTTTTTATGTAGTGAGCACATTCTGCAGTGATTCAGTGTCCGCAGTAATAAAATTTACTCCAAAATGAAAAATAGCTTTTTCATCCCACCATCTCGGAAAGAGTATTTTTAATCTTCAATATCTGAGTGGAAAAGCCGTTTTTATTCTCTAGAGGATAAAGTAAATTGAATTTAGAACATCGTGTGCACTAAGTTTGTGAATTAAACGTTTTTTTTTTGCATTTAGTCATTTCCTCGCTGAGGTGGAATGAAAAGTTACGTGTTGCACTCGAGTGCAAAGATTTTTCACCTCGTGCTCTTTTGATTCCCTCGCTAACGCTCAGGATTCTAATTTTGAATCACTCGCTGCGCTCGTGATTCAATTTTAGAATCCTTCGCTTGCTCGGTCATCAAAATTGAACACGCGGTTAAAAAGCAACTTTGCACTCTTGTATAACAAATAACTATTGTATAGCTTGCGCTAGTAAATTATGGGTGTCCCCCATACTAAGTCGAATTTTCGTTTTGTTTTAAAGTGTATCCCAATACTGCGGTTGCATTTAGTAACAAAGACTCAATTACTTTACAAATATCCTGTGTACAAGATGTTGAATATCTCATATTTTACAATAAAACAAAATCTGTTCAATATTACAGAATTTCGTGGAAATCTACGACTTATCGGAGGACCCGTTCGAGTTATCCAACGCAGTGAACGAAACATTGCCAGCAGTGAAGCATTTGTACAGTCTAATACTATCCAGAATGTTAATGTGCTCCGGCGTTAACAGTTGTGACGACCCCCTCGACTTAGCAGCGTGATGTTCATAATAGAAATAAATTATAGTTTTTATTTTTATTTGTTTTATTCTATTACCAGTAGTTTTTTTTATAAACTCCATTATGGGACCAATCTTGAAAACGCGAAATACAGGGTGACTGGTCGAACGAGGAAATCAGTGAAGGAGGGTATTGTACGCATAATTGTGAACAACTTTAGTAATATAAGTAAAAGTCGGTTATTTGCCAGTTATTAAGTGTCGTTCTATAGATTTTGAATACTATTATACCTACGCAATAAAAGTCAAAATAGGTTGAACACCACTGCAAAAACCAACAATTTTAACTTACAACTTTAACCAATTTTTCAATTGCCAGATAATAATTTATCCATAGACTTGGATTTCGTGTGCTTTTTGTAGTGTTATTTTGTATCTATAATTTCTCTCTTGTGTTGATGTGTCCGTGCAGGTCCGTGCTGAACAAATGTTTCTTTTTTCTTTAATAAAACAACAACATATTAATTTGAAACATTTTTTAATATAAATCAATCAACTTTTTATAAATAGTAACCTAGTATACAATAATATCATATCAAAAATCACAGACTGGTGAAGTAAATGGCATCTTACTGTAGTATCATTCAGGACACTTCTGAAACGGAGAGAGAAAATATATTATTTCATTGTTGACGGATGAACCGATTTCAATGCATTTTTTTTAATTGAAAGCTAGTTTAATCGGGTATCATCTGAGCTATGGTTCATGAAAATCTGTCCAGCCGTTCATAAGTTACAGCTCTTTTTCTAGTTGGAGTCGGAGGTTTTTGACGGTTAGGTTATATCAATTGTCGTTTATAAACCACACGAGGTTTAGGGGCTCGTATGAATATTCTTCAATAGTAAACTCACCTAAGGTTCAAGTGACGGCCGGCACTTGCGGTTGGTTCTGTATGCTGAAGAAGTCCGTCACTTTGCTTTGACACTGAATCTCCTCCTTGTGAACCAGTGGACATGGGAAGTATTTCTGTAATGCACGAATTAATCTTAGGTACAGTTATCGCAAAACTTTATGAGCTCTCGGAAGTTTACCGCGAGTGGCTGCGCAGTGCTTATTATAGGTGCTAGAGGGAGAGAGAGAGAGAGAGAGAGAGTTCAGAGCTCAGTGGGGCCGAGCACGAATGTTTTGACGTATCGTAACGTTAATTTAAGCAAATTTTGAATAAAAAATACTCGTTTAATCCATGATATTTTTTGAAAATAGTGTTTTTACATTTTCATGAAACAAGTGTGTTTGTTGTAAAAAAATTAACAAAAATGCGATAGATTCATTGTATTTTACAATCAAAATTTGCTTACACGTTACCATACGTCAAACTATTCGTGCTCGATCTTCTGATGAAGTTTTAGCACCTGGCCGATCACCCGTTTCCAGCTTGACGTTAATTTTTGGAACATGCTGTATAACTACATAATGTATACCTGTACAGCTCTCACTCCTCCGGAGATGTCCACAGTGGGCACCACTTGTTTCGGCTTCAGGAACTTCACAAAACGGATCAGCTCCGAGAAGCTTGAGTGTTCGCTGTACGGTATGCCTGTAAGGGACAATGAAATGAAATGAAATATTCAATGAATATACAATGAAATTAAATACATTGAAATTTCAGTTAATGTTATTTCAGTTTGTACTGTAAACCTATTTTTAGTTCCAATAAATATAGGTATTTGATTTTGATTTGATTCGAGTTTAAAAAATACTCAAAAACAACGCAGCAATTATTTTTTAAACGTTGCCCCCTCTATTATTTCTCCTGTATTGATGGGTACAGTTTACAAACATACATTTCACATGCCCAGACCAGAAACAACTATCTATAGATCATACAAATATATTTGCTCCGTGCGGGGATCGAACCCGCGGCAGGTAGCGTAGAAAGCTAATCGCTAAGCTACTGCGCCAATCGTGTCGTCAAACCCGTTGTCGTTGACAGAAGTTAAAACGAAAAATCGAGAATGAAAACGGTAAAGGGATGGTTTTGGCTGATTTTTCTGTAGGCAGCCCGCGTGAATCACTAGTTTTAAACACGTCCCCTAACAATCAGAACCAGACACAGCAAGTCCCCTTTTGTTGTCGCCACTAGGGGGCGCCTGTAGTTCGTTGTTGCTTAAATTATAATGGGTTTGTACGGTCAACCGCACATTGTACTTTGGCACTTTAGCCTAGTTACAAAATTGTGCAAATTATATCAATTTATAAAATATAGCACCGTCACGTACGCAAGTACGTCAGTTTTTCGGTTAACATCGAGCGCGCATAACATTTAACATTTTTATCAACATTTAACATTTTTATTAGTAGTTTTTTAAGTAACATTAATTTAGTGAATAATTTAATTAAACAATTCATTTCTGAACATTAAACATATTTTATTTTATTCAAACATTTAACATTAAATGTAAAGGCTCTTACAGGGTTGGCGGCCCTTTAGCCCTCGCCAAGAGACCTTACTAACTAACTAACTTACCATGTATAGTGACGAGATCCTTCTCAACGCTGGTCGACTTGCCGTTCTCCCAGCCGCTCGGCTTGAACGCCACTATCTCACTGAAGGCGCCCTTTAGACTGTCCAGGTAGCTGCGCAGTTTCTGTCCGACAAAAGTGTCCATTCAGATTGGGCTATGAACATTATTCTATTGTATTCGTTCTTTAGTACAATCGCTTCGTAATGTGTTGCTATTAGGATATTTACAAGCAGCATAATAATATAATAATCGCGCCGCGCGACTCTCCATAATTGAACCCTAAAGCTACCTACCTACCTGAGTACCTGTTCTAACATTATAGTATGATTTTCTTTTTTCATAAAAAAATTGCTTCCATTTGACAAAATACTTATCCTTAAATTTCTATACAAATAGCTACATCAGCAGTTTACTTAGCTAAGTGCTATCGAGAAGAATTTATGTCGCGCGGCGCCTTCCGCATGAGACTTTTTTTTTCTTCACACTAGGATTTCTCCTGTATCGTGGGTACACTTTACAAAGATGCACACACACACCCAGACCAAGAACAACTATCTATAGGCCATACAAATATTTGTTCCGTGCGGGGATCGAAGCCGCGACATGTACCGTAGACGGCAGAAGGCCGATCATTTAGCCACTACGGCAACCGTGCTATCACAATGAGTACAATACAGTGGACGTACTTCGTGCGTGAGGTCGCGCATGGGCACGACGTGCAGCTGGCACGAGTGCGGCGGCGCGTGGCCGAACTGAGTACAATACAGTGGACGTACTTCGTGCGTGAGGTCGCGCATGGGCACGACGTGCAGCTGGCACGAGTGCGGCGGCGCGTGGCCGAACTGAGTACAATACAGTGGACGTACTTCGTGCGTGAGGTCGCGCATGGGCACGACGTGCAGCTGGCACGAGTGCGGCGGCGCGTGGCCGAACTGAGTACAATACAGTGGACGTACTTCGTGCGTGAGGTCGCGCATGGGCACGACGTGCAGCTGGCACGAGTGCGGCGGCGCGTGGCCGAACTGAGTACAATACAGTGGACGTACTTCGTGCGTGAGGTCGCGCATGGGCACGACGTGCAGCTGGCACGAGTGCGGCGGCGCGTGGCCGAACTGAGTACAATACAGTGGACGTACTTCGTGCGTGAGGTCGCGCATGGGCACGACGTGCAGCTGGCACGAGTGCGGCGGCGCGTGGCCGAACTGAGTACAATACAGTGGACGTACTTCGTGCGTGAGGTCGCGCATGGGCACGACGTGCAGCTGGCACGAGTGCGGCGGCGCGTGGCCGAACTGAGTACAATACAGTGGACGTACTTCGTGCGTGAGGTCGCGCATGGGCACGACGTGCAGCTGGCACGAGTGCGGCGGCGCGTGGCCGAACTGAGTACAATACAGTGGACGTACTTCGTGCGTGAGGTCGCGCATGGGCACGACGTGCAGCTGGCACGAGTGCGGCGGCGCGTGGCCGAACTGAGTACAATACAGTGGACGTACTTCGTGCGTGAGGTCGCGCATGGGCACGACGTGCAGCTGGCACGAGTGCGGCGGCGCGTGGCCGAACTGAGTACAATACAGTGGACGTACTTCGTGCGTGAGGTCGCGCATGGGCACGACGTGCAGCTGGCACGAGTGCGGCGGCGCGTGGCCGAACTGAGTACAATACAGTGGACGTACTTCGTGCGTGAGGTCGCGCATGGGCACGACGTGCAGCTGGCACGAGTGCGGCGGCGCGTGGCCGAACTGAGTACAATACAGTGGACGTACTTCGTGCGTGAGGTCGCGCATGGGCACGACGTGCAGCTGGCACGAGTGCGGCGGCGCGTGGCCGAACTGAGTACAATACAGTGGACGTACTTCGTGCGTGAGGTCGCGCATGGGCACGACGTGCAGCTGGCACGAGTGCGGCGGCGCGTGGCCGAACTGAGTACAATACAGTGGACGTACTTCGTGCGTGAGGTCGCGCATGGGCACGACGTGCAGCTGGCACGAGTGCGGCGGCGCGTGGCCGAACTGAGTACAATACAGTGGACGTACTTCGTGCGTGAGGTCGCGCATGGGCACGACGTGCAGCTGGCACGAGTGCGGCGGCGCGTGGCCGAACTGAGTACAATACAGTGGACGTACTTCGTGCGTGAGGTCGCGCATGGGCACGACGTGCAGCTGGCACGAGTGCGGCGGCGCGTGGCCGAACTGAGTACAATACAGTGGACGTACTTCGTGCGTGAGGTCGCGCATGGGCACGACGTGCAGCTGGCACGAGTGCGGCGGCGCGTGGCCGAACTGAGTACAATACAGTGGACGTACTTCGTGCGTGAGGTCGCGCATGGGCACGACGTGCAGCTGGCACGAGTGCGGCGGCGCGTGGCCGAACTGAGTACAATACAGTGGACGTACTTCGTGCGTGAGGTCGCGCATGGGCACGACGTGCAGCTGGCACGAGTGCGGCGGCGCGTGGCCGAACTGAGTACAATACAGTGGACGTACTTCGTGCGTGAGGTCGCGCATGGGCACGACGTGCAGCTGGCACGAGTGCGGCGGCGCGTGGCCGAACTGAGTACAATACAGTGGACGTACTTCGTGCGTGAGGTCGCGCATGGGCACGACGTGCAGCTGGCACGAGTGCGGCGGCGCGTGGCCGAACTGAGTACAATACAGTGGACGTACTTCGTGCGTGAGGTCGCGCATGGGCACGACGTGCAGCTGGCACGAGTGCGGCGGCGCGTGGCCGAACTGAGTACAATACAGTGGACGTACTTCGTGCGTGAGGTCGCGCATGGGCACGACGTGCAGCTGGCACGAGTGCGGCGGCGCGTGGCCGAACTGAGTACAATACAGTGGACGTACTTCGTGCGTGAGGTCGCGCATGGGCACGACGTGCAGCTGGCACGAGTGCGGCGGCGCGTGGCCGAAGCTGCGCCCCTCCACCGCCTGCAGCACGCGATCCTTCTCGGGGCACGCCCACACCGTGCAGCCCACTCGTCGGGACATGCCCAGGAAGAACTTCTCTTTGCCTGGATTGGAAAATAAAATAAAATTTTCAGAAAGTAACACTAACATAGAAACATCTAAAATATTAACTAATATACATAAACATAATTTATATTTAATAGCTACACTTGAGATAATAATATTATAATTCTAGACTTATATAATCTAATTTTTGCAACGTAGCCTTCTTCCTCTCTCCTAATTTTTGCTGTGCCCAACAGGGTTCATAATGATCAATTTTATATGTTATAGTCCACCAATGATCGGTGAACCGATGAACCAAATGATACAAATGAAGCGTAACAATGTTTCGGATCATTTCAGTGAGCCAGATGCAGATGTTCTAATCGCCAAAATTAAACACTTTGTCCACGCCTACTAAGCTGAAAAGGACATACTTTACTAAACTCACTTACCAATAGTGTAAGTGCCGCACACAATGAGAACTGACGAGAACTTCTTGCCGACCTTCTCCAGTGCCACTTTCTTCTGTCGCAGTATGTATAGTGCCATCTCTAGGCTCTGTTCTTGAGTCGGGAAGTCATAGCGTGGGTTGCAATATCTGGTACGCGAAAAAATGCATGATTTACACTTGCGACTAAGTAGAGCGGACGTGTGAATAACCTAACCGTCAAAAACCCTCGACTCCAACTAGAAATAGAGCTGTAACTTTTGAACGACTGAACAGATTTTTATGAAACATAGCTATGATGATACCCGATTAAACTAGCTTTCAATTAAAAAAAGTGCATTGAAATCTGTCCATCCGTTTTGGAGCTACTACAAACTTATAACACACCTCTTTTTTGTCGTGGGTTAAAAATTACGGCAATCAGTGGCATTTGACTCGCGTCATACTATAATTTCGCATAACGTCTATCCAAATAACCTGATTTCGCATAACGAGTGTTTGCGTTTGCCCGAAATTCTTTTGTGTGTACACATGTTCGTTCACCTTTACCTACTGAGACAGTGTTTTGCTCCGATGAACACAAACAAGTACCAACGTTATGCGAAATAACTTTATGCCAAACATTTTATGACTTTCAATATTGATATTATTATGGGGATTCTTTTTTTAGCAAATAACTGATGGTTATATTTATTTCCCAAATCGGTTTTACGACAGCAACGAGAAGTTATAGAACAGTTTCCTTAGCCGAACCAACGAGCACCATACGGCTACTAGGTACTAAATATCAAACCTGAGGATAACTCACGTGGTATCCAAGTATATGGTGTGTATGTCCTTATTCCAAAATATGGGGTAGGACTCCATGACGGGCGACGCTCTGAAGTCACCCGTGTGCAACAACGTCTTGCCGTTGGGCAGAGTGAACACTAACATGACGGCTCCTGGACAGCTGCAATGGAAATATTACAGGCTGGAAAGCCGCTGGAAGCCACTGCTGAATATCATAACATGCAGCCTTGTAAACATCAGGCTGATCTGTAGAGCCTGTTCGCAGTACACTACCGCCAACAATCGAAGTTCTGGCAGGGAAGGTCATCAAAGCCGCCTAACTGTCACTTTGTTCATTAAAAGTAACAGCTATAGTCTGCGCGGGAGCTCCGAGGAATCGGGGGCTGAGGAACGGGCACTTTGCGCTGCGCCCGACCGTTGGTCGCTCATACCCCTCACTCTCCCAGTACCAGTGGTACCCCGAGACACTGGTATTGGGAGAGTGCCCGTTTCCTCGGAGCTCGCGCATGGACTGTAAAGTAACATTTAACTACTGATTCCCGTCTACATCATCGGTCGAAACATCACAAATTCTTCGAATCTGATATGACCGACTTTAATTTCGACAACGTGTTCTTCAGTTCAACTTTATGGTAAAGATAAGTCTCGTAATATAAAGAGCAAAAGTTTCACTTTACTTCCGATAAAAAACTGGACGTCAAACAGAAACAGGCAGCAACCTCTAGGACGAAAAGGAGCTGAGTATTCGGTCACAAACTCGATTTCTCGGTGCGGTGACTAAGACTAACCTCCTTTTCAAAAGAGGCCTGTGTCAGGCAGTGGACTATGATACGCAGAGTAGGAGACTGGCATCTGACCTCTACATAACTACAATATCTTAAGGAAACTACACTACAGGTGACTCACTGGTTAGCCTCAACAGCCGTCACCTCCACACCGTCGATCCGAATGGTCTCGTCTATCTTTATCACGTGGATGCACTTTGGACTCACGCCAAGTCGCGATATGCACAGATCCGCTGCAAATTACACTTGTATTTGAATTCGGTTATGATTTCCTGAATAGTGCTCTGCCATACTTTATTCGAAACGAAAGTATGCGCTGCGGCGACGCAATATGTTACATTCCAGACAAGCTGCAGGAGTCGACTTGGAAGATGTGGCTACGATTCGCGATGACACAGGGAAATGAAAGCTTTTGGACTCAAAGAAGGGAGTTCCCTTCAATATGGTCGAGCTTAGCGATGCTGACGCATGAGTCATGCTCGTGAACGGGTGCCGTCTGTCGGACCCGATCAGCTTCTAACTGCCACGGCATTCTTATTCAAAGGCAAATCATTATTATTATCCTATTTTTATTCACATTAAATTGTATTATTCTCGCAGCTCTTACCACAACATTGTACTAATTAAGATTGTAATCTATTATTTTAAAAGAGTTGGCATGGAGTTTCTTGCCGGTTCTTCTCCATACGATCTACTATTTGGAACCGCGCACCCAGTCTCGACATTTCATAAGTGCGTGTATTTGGTTTACATGAATTAAAGATCTATTCTATTCTATTTGTGAAGGACTACAGGACAGATTAAAATCTACCCAAGGATTTCAAGGACCGAGCGAAGTTGAGTGTACGTATACGATCAATCCATAAACCTTTCATAATTAAACCGAGTTACTATTTTCCAAACTACGTGAAAACAAAATCTTGAAAACAACTCCATAAGTTGCTTACCAGTAATTTTCGAACAAAACAACAATTTGTTGAAGCCTTTCTTAAGGCCCGAGTAATGATCCGAGTGGAAATGTGTGAGGAAGTAGTGTTTTACGTTCGGTATCTCGCCGTACGAAAACGCGTCTACAGCAAAATGTGTGCCTGCAAACAATTTTAAGATGCACCCTGCGATTCCACTTACTTCTGGTATCACAAGGTGCAACAACACGTTTCAAGATTATAATTTAGCTTGAGCGGTGTCCTACAGGAGGGAGGTTTTATATCATTCCCATAACTTCAACCTCAGCCTTCAAGACAGCAGTATTAGCTGCAAGCCAATCCAGACTCCGACGACTAACAGAACATGTCGAGAGTACAGTTCATATCGCCATCGTAAATAAGTAGGTATTGGAAATCAAACAGCCGTCATTGCGCTTACCCGTTGCTTGTCCAGTGGTGATAATAGCTTTTGAGCGTATATATTGTACAAGTGTTAACAAAATATCATTGTAGCTGTGAAGGAATCAAGGAGCGCATATGGACATTGGCTGGCATTTAGATCCTAGACTATTATTTCATTTCCTTTAGATCCAAAAAGTCAACAGGTTTTTATTAACTTCAATTAAGTGTTTTTTGCTGGTATTTAGATTAGGGCGCATATTCGTAAAATTACAACAAATACAGAATACCAGTCACTAAATCGTACCATAATAAATAAACAAAGTAGGTACTAAGCGTTTGAAAATGTATAAATTACGTACCTGCGACGATCTTATGATGCGGTATATTCCTGTTAGAGACGGATCTCTTAGTGGACACAGACTTGGGCGGCAAACTGAAGTGTATCGACTCTACATTCTTTCGAGGACTGTGGGAACTAGGGCTGTCCGTTTTGCCGCGGGGTGAAGAGCACGACGTCTTGACCTCCGGTCTAGGGGACCCATCCTTCCTCGGGGATCCCACCCTAGTCGATCTATTTGACGTTTCATTCTCAGCCCGGCTCCCTTTGTAAGGCGACTTACGACTTCTATCGCTTTTAATGGCGTCGGCGACACCCGAATTCCTACTCATGACCTCCTCATCACCATTTTTATACACTCGAGCCTTCACGTCAGACACAGGATCAGCTAGACTCCTCCCTTCCGATACTTTGAGTTTTAAAACATTCGTACTTTTAGGGAAAAAACTGTCAATAGGTTTCTGCCTCAATCTATCACACACGTTTCCATCATTGACGGTTAAACCTAGCACTGAGTTTCTCTTACTACCGCTTTTAAATTTACTCTTGTCCAAAATTTTCCCTTTCACTAATTTATAATTTGGTGGTTGAACGATGACATGGGATATCTTCTCGATGGCACTTGTATTTAAAATTAGAACTTTGTTTTCTGCTGTCTCTGTGGATGACGGTTTTTTCTTTTTAATTTCCAAATTGACAGTGACGGCGGACCTCTTTAGTGAATTGGGAGTAAGAGGTTCGTTCATGTTTTCGTCGAGATCGCTTTCTGTGCTTGCTTTGGAACCTTCGACGATTTCACAGTCGACTAAGGTGTTATCATCACTATGTGAGAATAAGACCCTTTTAATGGCACTTTTTTTGGAATTAATGTCAACGCTTTGGCAGTGGTCGACGCCAAAAGACACCGAGATCGTAGGTCTATCGCTTATTTTATAAATGACTGTAGTTTCGCTCTTCGAGTCTACATTTTGGTCTAGTTCTGTGTTGGAAGACACGGATATCAAAGGTATAGCTCGATGGGGTACTTTGGGTTTAACAGGCACCACATCACCCACACTGAGTGAGCTAGAATCGAAATAGTTTGATACACTCTGAAGATCCTCAATAGCCGAGAAGCCTAGGCTATCTCTATCTACCGTAATTTTGGGTTTTAGCAATTTTTTGGTAATAGTACTATCAGAAATTAAATTTCGGACATTTTGAGAGTTTTCTTTGTTTATTGGATGAAACTGAAATTAATTGAAAAGAAAAATAAATTCTTAATGCTTCTAAATTGTAGCATAAATAAAACAACTACCTGGAAGCCACAAATTTCCGTACTTGGTCGTTACGCGGGTTTCGCACCCACGAATCTAAATAATGAAATATGTTTTATTTTTAACCGACTTCAGAAAAGGAGGAGGTTCTCAATTCGAGTTTTATTTTATATTTGTTACCTCAGAACTTTTTTGAAGTCGGTTCTTTTTTTTAAAGTTTATTATTTATTTATTTGAGAAAATGTTCGCGGGGCCCTGGGGTGGCACCTGGAGAATGTTGGCTTTGTTCTGTTTATGACTGAATCTATCTTCTATAACTTACAGGTAGTTCTTAACAAGCACTACTTGAGTACTATTCTATTGCATTGAATTAAGAGGCCTATCACAAAATTGCGCGGTACTGAGGTCGAGCAGCCGGCGCATTGAATTATGTAGCAATTTGGCAGTTGTAATTACGTTTATTTTAAGTTTGATATGTATTCTTATTCTTATTCTTTATTGTACACAAAATATTGAATATACAAAAAAATTAAAAATTAAAAAATATATGCACAAAGGCGAGCTTAACTCAGAATGAGTTTTCTTCCAGCAAACCTTTGTATTTTTTAATGTATGAAATTTTAATTTCTTATGAACTAACGTTTATTCTGGTATAAATTTTACGTAATATTAATGTAGTAAGAAGTAATTTATAGTTAATTCTGAGCGTTTTTAGCAGTTTTATGGTTTTGAATGGGATTTTTTTATAGATATTCCATAAATATTTCAAATTTCTGAGGCCACTATGAACTAAACCACTATTTAAGAGATATTATTATATATTTTTATTTCATTTGCTTATCTACAGTAGTTCAATCCACGAGCTCGAAAAAATGTCGTCGCGTATTTTATGAAAACTTGCTTCGGAATTTTGATTTTATATAAACAGATAAGAAAAAATTGTGAATAGCGAGGCTACTATAAACTATACGGTTAACTATTCTCCACCACTCAATAACTCAAAGTTGTCAGTCTCTCAGAATAAGAACGTCAAAGTTGGCAATTTCATGCAAAAATCACGGTCAAAATGTAATAAGCCTCTTAACAAAGTCTATCTATAACCAACTCCATAATCCATTGCATACATTGTGCTTCCGCAGAATAATCTCACGGGACTTGTGGACGTATGGGAATGAATCTATGAGTATGAATCCCCAAACTACAGTATTCCAGCTCATGTGACCATCCTGTGAAAATGTCAAAACTCAGGCAATATTCAATGGCGATGAACCAGTGGTATACTGTATGTTATTTATGTATTTCTTGGATTTTATGACTATACATAGATACTAACTATATGCTTAGACTATACCAGGAAGGTTCATTACATATATTGGCCTCTTTTCATACATTTTTTTATTAAATTCTGTAGCCAAAAATCCAATCTCTAATTATTACCTAATAGATCACTCACCCTAGGCTTTGCCTTCAGTTTCAAAGCATTATTTCTTCTTAATGACAGTGATGAACGGCTCACAAATGAGTTCTGTAAAGTACACAATATATATATGAGACTATGACATACAATGGCAGCATATTGTTACAAATACAATGTTATATTACATTAGCAATATGAGGTTTCAATCTACAATACCATCTGCAAAAATGGGGCAATTTTTTTTTATAGTTCGAGCATAGTGATTCCTTTAGGTTCCTATGACAATAAATATGATTAACCCATTTATTAAATTTTACAATCATTCTTTTGGATATTTGGTTTTTTTTTATTTTTTATTATAAAATCATTTGTAAATCTCCTTCATTATTATTATTATAACTAAGCTAGCGCCCGCGACAGTCAGCCTTGCTACCAGTATTGCTGACTAGCTATTCTTTCCATTACGGCATGAGCGATTGCCATGTGTGATCATGGTCACTCGACAGAAGACCCGAAAAGTTGAAAACAAACTTACTGAAAAGTTTCTACTGATAAGTTGAGTAGTGCCAGCAACACTCTTAGGATGCAGTGGTGAAAGCTTCAAAATATTGGGTGACATCCTACAAGAGGTTGATAACATTACCGTAGCAGTGAATGTGCTTCTAATTACTCAGAAGGATAACATTGAGGCAAAACTGACATGTCATAGAACCAATTTGAAGACAGGTGACATCTTCCAACCCACAATGACCCCATTTATTGGATAACAGGCCCATTCCTCAGAGAGGCCTGAGTCCCCACGGTAGGAATAGGCAGATGATGAATGTTAAAAAATAAATAAATTGCCTTTGACCTTCCTCATGAGACACAGTATTTCCTTGTCAGGTCAGTTCAGCCATTTAGTCATGAAAAGGTTACAAAGAGACAGAGTTATTTTTGCATTCATAAAATTAGTGTGGAGAAGCGGATTTTTAGCAGATCTGGCTACGATGACACTCTGGCCCAGATTCCTCTGTAGTTTTTGTTATTTACACTAAATTCGATTTATTTACCCGTTCTGCAGTTCTTCGTCGTTGTTCATTTTGATCTAGTTCTAGGACATCGATGGTTCTAGAGCTAAAGCAATGATTAAAAGTTCTTCGTCAGAAACGAACGAACACATCGCAAACTATATTTTCGCCTGAGCTGCTGGAAACTTGTCTTGAAAATTAAATTTAATCGATGTAAAAAATACGCCTCCTGACTTTTCCTTTAAATTACGTCTTGTCGGGCTTGATTATATTTTTATTTCTACGCTAACAAAATGAAAAATGAAGGGTCCTAAGAAGAACCATAAATAATTCGTATTTTTTTTGCTTATATCTTTACAAGATTTCTACCTACCTGAGTTAAAGAAAAATCGCCATCCTGTTTTCTGACTCCTCTAGGGTTCAAAATAGATGGCATATAATCATTAATATCATCACCATTCATTTTCCATTTCAATGTATAAAGATATGTAAATAAAAATCAATTCTTTCTTGAATTACAAATTACAAAACAAATATTTACTTTAGTCCGTGTCAAACTTTAAACCATAGAGTCCATAAATATTTTTAACGTACGTCAAATATAGGGTTGTATCGTTTTCCTTCAATAAGTTCACACCTGTTAGTAAGACAGTTATAAATTATAATGATCAAACTTGATTTGTTTGAATAAGCTGGAATAAGCACCCTCGTATTTCGCCCTATTCATAACCACTGCGGTTTTTTTATTTCATAACTATACAAATATGAGGCTAAATATGGAAGACCGAAGCCCAGGTATTGAAGCCATAGATTATACAATAAACACTAACACTGACAGTTGAAGCACAACTTGTGCCACGATTTGGAAGAGGCCTATTTGGGCCTATGTCTAGCAGTGAACTATAGTGCCACAAACTTATCTGACCCGGTCAATGACGTAAGAAGCCTCTCTTAGAAGGACCTGGCATGACTACAAAACAACGTGAATACTATGTAGTCTGTGGTGTAAAACAAAAGCTATCGAGAAATCTAAATGGCGGCTTAGTGTAGTGATGCACCCGTATGCCATTCGATATGTTTGTCGATATGCTGTCAGAAATGTTGATATAGGTCGCTCTCAAAGGACAATCTAAGGCAACGTCCAACCAAATAATATCTTACCCCAACAGGCAGTGGAACAATACAGAGTGACTGGTAAATCGAGGGAGTCCTTTAGGGAGGTGAATAAGAAGCCGATACCTTTTGCATTTGTGTAAAAAAAACACTACCTTAATTTTCACGATAAAAAAGGTTAAATTCTAAGATTTTCCGTCTACTATGCTCGCAAAATCAGCTGCGCGAAGTCAAAGGCCCCCGGGCGCCGCGCCGCCGGCGCTGGCCGGCGATTGTGTCTTGACCCCGCCCCATTCGCACCGCACCCTCCTGCTCTATGCCTGGAAGCGGCGGCGCGGGAGAGGCGGAGAGCGCAGTCGGCAGTAGCATGCGTTAGCATCCCTATATAGTTTGTGGCAGTAGCGCAAACGCCCGCCCACGTGTCGATTGTGTGTTACTCGGTCGCATCGCGTCACGTGCGTAATCGGTTTATTTGTGGAAATTGAACCCATACGAGACTAATATTAGGCATCACGTAACAAGGCAAATGAAACAAACTAATAATATTCATCCTTTTTTTATTAATTTATAAACCATACAATTTTACATTTTTAAATATTATTCACTAGGGGTAAAGTAGTGTCTTACAGCATGGGCGCTATGTTATGCGCATTCAGAATTCTAGTCTAAACTCTCTCGCTGCGCTCCGGATTCATGCTCGCCCAAGACGTGAACACCTTCATCCCCGAGGGGAATACTTTACTTTTCACACCTGCGAGACAATAAAAAACAATAATATTAGAAACGAAGTCTTAATATCTCCTTTATTCATGATTAAAACAATAAAAAAATAAAATTATAATATTAAAATTATTATAAAAAAAGTAGAGTATCGACAATAAAAATGCATGAGCGGACAACACTACCTCCATATCAACAACAAATAATTTTCACGAAATATACTGAAAAACGTGATGAAATCATAGGCAAAATGTTAAATTCATGTAGCTATATTGCCAAGCTTTCTCAATTATGCATAAACTTATTAGAATTGTGTCTATTGGGACATATTTTCATAATAATAAAGTACGTACCGGTGCAATGTTATGTTTGGTCGATTTCCGCTTCTTTTAATGCCGCACCCAATAATACCACAGTTCGGCATATTGTTTATAAAGTCAGTTCTTGTTTTGATTTAATAAACACACAATATCACTATAGATTAAGGAAATATGATTAATTATCGTACAAAAATAAAGCGCGTTGACAGCTGATGTACCTGACATAGAGTCTAGAGACTGACAGGTGAGAAATCATAATGGCGGACCGCCAGCTTCTCTTCCGTCCTTTTCCTTCCTATAGATAATGATAAACATTACAAGTCCTTTGGTTTCCTAACGTCACTGGACCCGGTGACCAAAATTGGAACTAACGTCGCTACATTAGTCTATGGTCGCTACCATGTCGCTACGGAACAAAAATGACATCAAAATGTCATTTTTGTAGGGAGATCAAAGGAGATGATATTGGCAAAAGCTAGGAACAAGCATACCAATGGAAGTAGCATATTTTAGACGAAATTTTAACACCGGTTTGACTTCTCGCTCTAAGAGATTATGACATAAGAAAAAAAGAGATGAATATATTTCCTCCGGTTACATTTTAATACAAATGTGGCCAGTGTGTTAAAGGCAAACGCCCACTCTTGACCAGTAGGTAGACAGGTTCGTTACACCAATGTGAAAAATACAAAAAAATATCTTATTTAGTAACTAAAATATTGTTATTATTTATTTGTTTGTAACACTCGGGAATTAAAAACTTATATTAAAAAGATATTCAATCAATTATGCATGTGATGCAATCTTCATTTCCGCACGGTATGTCAATCTTAAAAAAGTAGTGATGGCAAATGTCACAAAAATCGAAATCAAATAAATCGAGAACTGAATGATATTCTGAAAACCTTTTTTCTTTTGTTTCGCTTCCCATATTAAAACGTTGAATTTCTATAGAATAGGTAAAATAAATGTCTATTGATTGTCTTCCGAAATCTATGCAGGGCTAGTTCAAGTTTATTAAAAATATCGATTCATAGCTCTATAACATCGGTTTTTGATAAATCGATGCCGAATCGCCATCACTACGTCAATGATAATTGAAATTGACAGTCTGTGTTGACAGTTAACATTTTGTTTGTTGCGGGTTGTTTGTTGTGCTTGTTGAGTTGTGATTTTTCCTCCACGGTTTTGCTATTTTCTATCCGATGACTTTGATTAGTATTATGGCGATGACAACCTTCGCCTTACATTGGATTCCGTACCCGTTTACCACGACGACACTGGTTTGCCAGTCAACTCCATGTTTGTTTTATAACAACCTTGAATTTTTTTCATACAATTTTAAAATTCTGTCCAAGTTCTATGTAAAAAATTGTGGTTGATTTTGTGTCTATGATTTCAACCCTAATGCCTATGATTTGCTGTATTTATGGACGCCACTTGGCCAAAACCTCCTTAACGAATGGGCATATCCCTTTCCAATAGTTATTGTATATATCCAAACTAGAGATGGGAATTTACTTAACGATATTATGATTTTAAAATAGTGAGCAATTTGTTCAACATCTTAACCCAGATATTGCTTGTAAGCGACACGAAATAGTATTTATTAATTTAATTCTGTATTACACGTAAATAGATACTTATAATTAATAGTTATGTTGTACGGTAGGGGATGAGAGGGGAATCCGCGGGGCGGGCGGAGCTGTCTTAGCTAATGTTTAATGAGTCGGTCAGTTCGGCGAGGTATCGACTATCGAGCACGTACTTAGCGGACCGCCGCCGTGACTTTTTTGTATCAGTGTCATTAAATTACTTATATCCTTTAAAAACCTCGTTTCACTCGAAGAAAACCCTTTTGTCAGCTACAAAGTGGTTCTTCGAGCACGGATCGTATGATTGAGTGATGTTCGACACTCCACCTCGAACTATGAAAACGAGAAGTTTTCTTCGAAGAGAACGAGACCAAATGGCAAAGGAACAGGAAGAACAGCCTCTTAACCAACATTCCCAGCTGGCTACAGAACCTAAGGGACAGAAAACTGATGAGAAGATGGAAATTAACCGCACAATTTTTATGGAAGCGGGTAGTGTCGTAAAATCGGAACCACCGTTAAAAACGGTTCCGCTGTTGTCAACGACGCAGGCGTCTCATCAACGATCTGAAAAGGCGAAATCTAAGAAATCGTCATCATCATCTGTGGCAGCACGTAAAGCAAAGTTGGAATTAGAGGCAGCAGAAGCGAAGGCAAAAATACAAATGGAACTGATTGATAAAAAGCTCGCAGCCGAACTAGCTGATCTGGAAGAGGAATGTAGTGTACAATCAGATAAGGATACTCACAGTGAAGTGGAAAAATGGTTAGAGCGCAGCCAACAGGAGCTGGATGCACAGCTCGCCCCCGATTATGGTCACAATGCGGGCGCGCCGTGTCCGCCGACGTCGAATAACGCCGGCACCGATAATGGAACTGTTCATCTCCTGGCCAGTGCTCTAAAAGATCTCGCAACCTCCTCCGCGAACAACGGATCTAGTTCAAAGCTGTTGAGTCGTATCTGCACCCCGCGTGACTTACCTTGGTTCGCAGGGGACCCGATGGAATGGCTTTTTTTTAAGCAGGCATATGAGGAGTCCTCGCAAGTGTGCAACTTTAGCTCGAAAGAGAACGTATGGCGTCTTCGAAAGTGCCTTCGAGGACCGGCACGTGAGGCGGTGTCAGCATTACTTATTAGTAGCACAACACCCGAGATGGTTATGTCTACACTGGAGCTACAGTTTGGCAACCCTGATGTCATTTTGTCAAGAATCCTGGTGGACATCAAGAAATTGCAACCAGTGTCGCAGGAGTATCATAAGGATATTGTGGCTTTCTCCGTGAAAGTGCGGAATTTTGTAGCAGCAGTCAGTGTGATCGGTCGGGATGAGTACTTAGTGGCCACAAATGTCATAACAAGTGTGTTAACAAAGTTACCTACAGTCCTACTATCGAAGTGGTCCGATTATAGTTATCCGCTCATCACACAAGGTAAGAGACCGACACTGCACACATTAGCTGAATTTTTAAATGATGAAGCTGTGAAAGTTAATTCTTTGGCCTTGATAAATACACGCAGTACGTTTGATAATTATAAAAGAAAATATCAAGAACCTACATCTACACGCTCACATTCAGTTTTAGTAAATAACGAGCAGAATTTAAATAATAAATGTGGATGCTGCCGTGTATCAAATCATAAACTCACAGAATGCAAAAAGTTTATAAAGTGTCTAAGAAAAGACAGATGGGCGTATGTGAAAAAACACAGACTTTGTTATAAATGTTTATTATCGACGCACGGGAGGGACACCTGCCCGGCCGATGCCTGTGATATAGATAACTGCGGTCTGCCACATCACCGCTTGCTTCATTACAACCACGCAAAGAGCAAAGTTGTAACAGGAGGAGACGCTGATGCCAATAAGCAGGAACCTGAAGAGTCCAAGGTGTCTGAAAGTCAACAGCAGCAGCAGCTCCAACCTGAAAGTGTAACACATATAAATTCAGATTCAAACTGTAAAGTGTTATTAAAAGTCGTGCGCGTAAATTTACACGGTCCTAACGGTACTATTAGCGTGTGTGCATTATTGGACGACGGGTCCACAGTGAGTCTTATCAATGCCGGTCTGACGTCACGACTAGGCTTGCACGGTCGTCGCGATGAAATGCGTGTACGTGGTGCGTGGGACAGAGATGAACTTATCTGTGAAACCAATGTAGTACGTCTTCAGATGTCAACCTGTGAAGGGAAGAAATATGAACTTTATGCTCGGAGCGTTAAAGAACTTAATTTACCAAATCAGAGTCTATGTGTTGTAAATTGTAATAGCTATAACCATTTGAAAAAACTAAAGATTGATTTATGTGATGAAAATGTTAAACCTGAGTTACTTATAGGGCAGGATAATTACAACTTGTTAACGCCATTAGAGTGTAAAGTAGGTAAATTTAACGAACCTTGTGCAACACTCACTCCTCTGGGTTGGTGCGTCCATGGAAGGGTACCGGTGACAGCATCACGCGTACGTCATACCACGCTCGTTATCGAGAGTGATGACGTCCAGGTGTCTCAGGATGAAGATAAACTCATGCTGCAACAGCTGCATGATCAGGTACGAATGTCATTTACTATTGAGTCAATGGGTATATCAGGTAAACTTCGGCAAAACGCTGATGATGTTCGTGCTATGGAACACCTGGAAAAAACAGCAGTATTAAGTAATGGTAGATGGCATGTTAGTCTTCCCTGGCGTGATCCAAACTGCAAAATGCCTGATTCCAAACCAAACGCGCAGACTAGGTTCAGAGGTGTGGAGAAGAAAATGACAGTGAACGAAGGATTTGCACAGAGATACAGGGAAAGAATACAACATCTTTTCGATAATGACTTTGCAGAGGAAGTCACTAACAGCGATAATATTTTAACCTCAAGATTATGGTACTTACCTCATTTTGCGGTAGATAACCCAAACAAAAAGAAGCTTCGTCTTGTGTTTGACGCAGCTGCAAAAACAAAGGGATTATCATTAAATGATTATTTGCTTAAAGGTCCAGATATGCTTATGTCTTTATTTGGTATAATGTTACGGTTCCGGGAGTATAAAGTCGCGATAGCCGGAGACATAAAAGACATGTTTTTAAGAATAAAAATCTTACCTGAAGATCAAAACGCGCTTAGATTTCTATGGAGGGATGACGTAAATAACGCTATAAAACCTTATAAAATGACGTCATTAATTTTTGGTGCTAATTGTTCCCCGTTTGTCGCACAATTTATAAGAAACAAAAACGCACACCGTTTTACTTCAACTATGTCATCAGCTGTTGATGCGATAAACAAACAACACTATATGGATGACTATATAGATAGCCAGCCAAACGAGATTGCATGTATTAACTTAGCGAAAAATATTAGTTACATTCATAAAGAAGGTGGCTTTGTGGTATGTAACTGGCTGAGTAACAGTACTGAGGTATTAGATAGCCTTCCAAACGACTTACTCGCGACTAATGCCCACAAATTAAAAATAGGTCAGCAGCTTGATGGTGAACGCGCCCTAGGACTTTTATGGTACCCTCTTGATGATACCCTAGGTTTTGACGTGTCGTTCAAACGAATTCCGACGGAAATAATAGATGGAAAGCGACCTACTAAGAGGCAGGCATTGCGTGTAATAATGTCGATATTCGATGTATATGGGTTATTATCACCGTTTACAATAAATGGAAAAATTATCTTACAACAGACATGGAAATCAAATATAGATTGGGATGAGACCATAAATGATGAAATTTATAAAAAATGGCTAAGTTGGTTAAATATACTAAAATCGATCGGTGACATACGCTTACCAAGATGCTACCAAAGCGAGATTGTGAGTGGTGTGACGAGTTCATCTACTATAGGTGCGCGTGCACACAAACAAAGCGACACCGCATCGACATGTTATTGCAATTTAGAGCTGCATATTTTTAGTGACGCGTCGACACAGGCAATGTGCGCTGTGGCATATTGGCGTTGGACTGTTAATAATGAAATAAAAATAGCAGTGGTATCAAGTAAGTGTCGCGTAGCACCTGTGAAACCTACAACGGTACCTAGGTTAGAACTGCAAGCTGCTTTGATGGCAGCTAGGCTCGCAAACACTATACAAACTGAGCATAGAATAAGAGCTACTCGTCGAGTTTTTTGGTGCGATTCGACTACAGTGCTGCAGTGGTTACGTAATAACAAAAGAAACTATGAGGTATTTGTTGCTAATCGGTTAGGCGAAATCGATGATTTAACGGATATTAATGAATGGAGATACATACCTACTTCTTTAAATGTTGCAGATATCGCGACCAGAGAATCCTATGATCTCACAGTGTTTCAAGGGGAGTGGTTTGCTGGACCGAAGTTCCTTTATTGCAGTGAAGAGTCATGGCCGGCAGATGTTACACCTGGAGTATGCAGTAGTGTGAGTTACGATGCTGAATGCATATCTACTATACAAACTGTGAGTAAGAACTTACCTGTACCTAATCCTAGTAAATTTTCGTCATGGTTACGATTACTGAGAAGTACCGCTGCTGTATTGAAGTTCATAGATAAATGTAGACATGTACTTACCAATGAATGTACATTGATGGCCCGGGCGGAAAACCTGTTGATAAAGTACACACAAAGTCAATCCTTCAGTGAGGATATAACTGAAATAAGAAACGGTAAACAGTTGAAGAAGACTAGTAGATTACTAACCTTATCGCCGTTTGTCGATGACTATGGAATACTCCGTGTTAGTGGCCGCATCGATGTCGCTGCTGAAGTCCCGCTCGATCTGAAACAACCTGTAATATTAAATGGAAAAGATTATATTTCTAGGTTAATAGTTCAACATTACCATGTAAAAGCAGGTCATGCAAACCAAGAATTAGTGGTGAATGAAATAAAACAAAAGTATTGGTTATTGAAGTTAAGACCTACAGTAAAGTACGTAGCATCTAAATGTATGTTGTGTAAAATTAAAAGAACAAAACCTGAGATACCTAGAATGGGTAACTTACCTTCTGGAAGGGTGGCTCATCATCAACGACCTTTTACTCATTGCGGAGTGGACCTGTTTGGACCTATGGAAGTAACCGTTGCTAGACATCGTGAGAAGAGATATGGCGTCCTTTTTACGTGCCTCACAGTGAGAGCGGTCCACGTAGAAGTAGTGCCTTCACTTACCACAGATTCTCTTTTGATGGCGCTTCGTAGAATGGCTTCCAGGCGAGGTTGGCCTGGTTATCTGTACTCCGACAATGGAACCAATTTAAGAGGAGCTGATGTTGAGATTAAAAGGTCCATCCAGGAAATTGATGAAGATATGCTCAAAACTACCGTCTGTAACTATGGAACAGAGTGGACATTTATTCCCCCTGCAAGCCCACATTGGGGCGGAGCATGGGAGCGCCTCATAAGGAGCGTTAAAACGGCACTGAGAGTTGTTTTGAAAGAGCGTGCGCCACGAGATGAGGTGCTGAACACCCTACTGGCAGAGGTCGAAAATATCGTGAACAGCAGGCCACTGAGTCACGTGTCAGTTGAAGCTGGAAGCAAAGAATCCCTGACGCCTAATCATTTTTTGATCGGCACATCCTCAAACTTACCCATGTTAGGACGTTTCGATGAATCTAATATGTTTTTAAGGAAACAGTGGCGTAAATCTCAAGCGCTAGCCGATATGTTTTGGAGAAGGTGGGTACGTGAGATTTTACCAGAAATGCTACCACGAAAGAAATGGAACACGGAACAGCAGCGACCGTTGGCAGTCGGTGAATTGGTGTTCCTCGCTGACCCTGATGCTCCCCGCGGTTTTTGGCCACGAGGTGTCATAGAAGCTACATTTCCCGGCAAGGATGGTCGAGTGCGCGTGGTCACAGTGCGGACTGCTACCGGTATCCTAAAGAGATCGGCGGCTCGTGTCGCCAGGATACCCATTGGAGATGAGTGCTGCCAAGGCAGCACTAGGGGTGGGAATGTAAGCGACACGAAATAGTATTTATTAATTTAATTCTGTATTACACGTAAATAGATACTTATAATTAATAGTTATGTTGTACGGTAGGGGATGAGAGGGGAATCCGCGGGGCGGGCGGAGCTGTCTTAGCTAATGTTTAATGAGTCGGTCAGTTCGGCGAGGTATCGACTATCGAGCACGTACTTAGCGGACCGCCGCCGTGACTTTTTTGTATCAGTGTCATTAAATTACTTATATCCTTTAAAAACCTCGTTTCACTCGAAGAAAACCCTTTTGTCAGCTACATTGCTGAAACCTCTGAATTGCTCCGATCTTTATGTAATTTATAATATGATTTATATTCGATCTATTGTAAATAGGAAAAATATTTTAAAAAATCTTACTCTTATGGGAAAGTCGGAAAATGGTGTTCGTTATAACAAACGCTAGCAAAATGCTCTACTATGAAGTGGTCCAACAATGTTGAATTTCAGTTGGATTTATGCTGGCAATTTATATAATTTTACAGGGTTGTTGTTACTTTATTGAAATATCTATAAATAAAACAAGAATATAGCTTTTGCATCGGAAATTTATTAGAGAAAACACTGAGTACACGGGAAATATGAAAGGAAAATATGTTGACAAGCCACATGTTTATATCAAATTATGATAAAGTTCAAAGCAATAATTAGGGTGAAGGGTAACATGTTACACAGATGATGATGATGGTGTACATGTTATGCAAAAAACATGCATTTTAGTGGCAGCTAGCACAGAGAAGTTGGTTAGATCTATGCTTTATCATATGTCCAATTATCATTACGAGGACTTTGAGTAGTGCCCATTCATGTATTTTCAGGTTTCTTAACCATTTCTCCTTTAACTCTGGATCTTTTGGAAACCTAGAAATGAACAATATGTGTGTTAATAATTTTTATTTTGGTTAATAATTTAATTGTTTGACTGTAAGATACAGGAAAATTCTATTAAAGTCTCTTAAACAGAATCTTTTTAAAATTATTTGGAGGGACCTGCGATTACATAAATGAGTTATTTCTGTAAGTTGTTTGAAAAAGTATAATAATTTAGTCGAAATATACCATTGATGCGTTCAAAAATATAATATAAATATTAAGAATTTTTGTTGCTAATCAAATATATCATCCAATGCTGAACATGAGCTTCTTCTTACAAATTAACAATTTGTATTTATTTGATTAAAACAAGGGTAAATCCATGTTTTAACAACAAATTTATAACCCGACAATACATCGATAAAATCGAACTATCGACAACAGTGTACGTAACTAGGTGCCATCAAAATAGTATATCAAATGTCATTTTCTCATAGGTTACTACGATTTAGGCGAATTATAAAAATTATATGGTAATAATCTCTAAATGACTTTATCGAACCGTTATAATATTGTATTTACTTTATCCCTACAGCAAAATTGACAACAAACTACAAGTAAAAACTTAAATAATCAAATCAATACTTACCGATGGAAAGATGTCCTATTGTTGCTTTCACTTAATACGCCCATTCGGCCTTTGCAACCAAGGGCTACACAAGCCATGTTAAATTAGGAAATCGAATTTATATTATATTCCGCACAATAAAGCACTGAAACTTAGCAAATTGCAATTATCGTGAACCTGAAGTGGTAGCCGCGCGGATACCAAGCCGACTCAACAACTGACACTTTGTCTTTCAAGATGACGTTGAAGTTATGTTGCTGTCACTTTCTTTTACAGAGAAAATTGTCATAAGATAAAACGAAAAGTATGGCAGTTATTTCTTCGTTTTAAAAATAATACTTCCATTGGTATGCTTGTTCCTAGGGCAAAAGCATAGACATAGGGCAAAAGCGACGGCAGCGACGAATTGTGGATTTGTGGCACTATAAGTTAACTAATGACTAATGAGGTTTTATTCAATGACTAAAGAATCCTCTTTAGCGCTCTTTAGTCATTGGTTTAATTGATTCATTCACGACCATAAACATAGAATATTTTCGCTTCCCTCAATTCACGACTACAAATGTAAAAAATCAACTTATTAGTAATTTTTATTATTTCACAACACTAATATTGTTGTCTATGAAAACAAACACACGTCAGTGCTTATGCAGGTATTGCCATAAAAAATATATTTGTCTTGAATTCGGTAAATTGTTCATTAATTAAAATAGTTGTTTGAGGAATTTTATGAACGAATAAGTTTAGATATACTTTTCATAGCACGTTATTTTACTAAGTTAACAATTTCTTACAGAATATTAATTCATTTCCGTTTTATTTTTGAGTCTACAATATTTATTGAGCGTGTCCTACATTCACAGATAGGAAACATTTATCTTTAGTTCTAGCAACAATTTTTCAAACTTCAACATTTTGCTTTTCACGGAAGGGTATTGTGTGAGAAAAATATTGTTTCTATTATATTAAAATAATAATTGAATGAAATAAAGGATAAGGATTGTTTACCGAACTGTTCTTGATAGACTGCTAATGTGAGTATTTTTTTACATTCAGTTTCTTATTGTTATGTTAGGTTAGATGTTACCTATAATTTCCGCTGACTGTCCCTAATCATTTTTCCGATATTTTAAAATTTACGCTTACATTTACTAGGGGCTGAAAATGGCTTTTTTATTTTTGAAATGCTAGAAATGCCCTCCATGTATGGGATCAATGTTTCTCATGATACGGATATCATTGTTACGCTTGAGTGAACATAAATAATCAATAACAATGTGTCGAGGGTAATTTTCGCGTTTTCCTGCAAATATTTACGTGCTAACTTACCATTCGTTTGAATTTTATCGTAGACACATAAATGCGTTTTCGCTATTGGATCATAATCATCCATATAATTTTATAAAAGTTTATTATTTTATAAAAATATAATAAATCACTTAGACAAACTTTATTGTCTAAATAATAAAAAGTGAAAATCTCATCATTTCATCATTTATCACCATCATTTGAGAATAAAAACCAAGCATTTTCTGGGATTATTGATGTCAAAGTTCAGTCAGCTTTATAATTTTTTAATTATGTGTATGATATATTTATTTTTTATTTATCATCAATCTAGAATTTGTTTCACTAATTTATAAAAATGCAATTGTCATCATGTATAAATGGTACTTTACATTAAACAATATTAGTATTAACAATAACCATATCTACATTTGTTATACACAGTGTAATCTTTAATATGAGTGATTTATTATATATATTTACAATACAACATATATTTATTACATCAACAATTTCTCTACAATTCTGCAAGGCAAGAAGACGAAGGATAACATTATAATATAGAAGACACAACACAAAATAAAATAATACAAGAATCATAAATATAAATTGAATATGGCGGGTACAAGACGTGCTCGTAATAACGCCAATTCAGTGGTAATACCGCGTCAGAACTCTGTATCTGACACTGGAAGGACTCGTCAAAACCTAAGTCCTGAGGCATTAGCAGCTATGAATAAGGAACAGCTTCGGGCCGAGTGCAGGAAAAGGGGTCAGCGGGCGACAGGCAACAAAAATGAGCTGGTATAAAGCTGTTTGCGTTTGTGTCTGTGCTTCATTTTACTTTTTTTTGCCAGTCGTATTGTGATGCTTTAATTTTTATTTTAGTAGAATAATAGTGACGTGATCAATGTTTTGCTCTAAACTATGATTTTAATTACTTATAAATGTTACTGCACTAATTATTTGTAAGATAGTAAGTTGTAAATATATGTAATAAATTAGTAACAATTTTTATTATTTCATCATTATGTTGCTTTGCAGTTTATTTTGGCATTATTGTATTATTTTTTTGTTGCATAAATTTTTTCACTGCTATATTTGTATATTTGATTTCGTGAATAATTTGGATATTGCATCCATTCTAGGTATAATTTAAAAAAATAACATTAAGAACTATTTATTTAAGTAAGTATGTACAATTACTTCAATATTTTTCGACTAATTCCACTTACCATTTAAATTAATACCTAAAATTAAAAATTAATACAGCTAAACGTCGCGACAGTTTACATTATCACCTAGGCCAGTGTTTCCCAAATATTGTTCTGCCATGGCTCGATAATTTTCACACTGCCCCTTCGTGACCCACTTAATACTTTTATACCCTAGCTGGTTCCATTAGGTAAAATAATACACATTTATTAATAGTAAAAATGTTTTATTAATAATACATATTTTGGTATCGCCTATTGAGTCACAAAATTTTAGTGCGAAGTATGGAGCTGCTGCTTATTTTTCACTAAAGAATCCAAGTTCGCGGAATATGTTTATTTTGATGGCCCGGTACCGGGTCGTGACCCAGCAAATGGGAAACGCTGGCCAAGATTACGATGCGCCAGAGCGTAATAGTAGATAACTAGGTCCGGTAATTTTATTCAGTTCGATTTTGGAATATACTAGGTATTACAACTATAGGTAGGTACCATATCGATTAAAAACAAAACTAATCGAACAAAAGAGTAAATTCCGAACGGCCGGCGTGCTTATCGTTCGGGAAAATCCCTTCTGTTTGATGCACGTTTAACCTTCCACTGCCTTATCTTGAGAGGATTATAATTACGAGAACTACTTACTGGTCAAGGACATATTAATTTGTAAAACGAAAGTGGCGTTCTCAGATCACGCATAAAAATAAATCAAACTGCACATTCGTAAATATTATTTATCTGCAATCTCTCTACAATGGAAAACAACAGCTGTCACTTTGGCTAGAAAACGCTGGCACGTAGAACATGGGCATAAATATTTTTGGATTGACAATCTGCATTAAATAACTATCCCAGTACCGTGTAAATACGCACTAACTTTGATTTATTTTACTTCCGCGCACGAAAGAAAAACATGTCTCGCGCAAGAATTCATTGATCATTGATTAATTATTTATGAAATTACGAATCTTGGATCTTTAAACTTAGCATTCTTTTGTTACAACTTGTTATGATATTTTTTAACGTTGCCGCGTTGATATAGTTAATTAATTATCACGGTTGCCTTGACGCTAGGTCGTCTTGTTTGTGGTTAGTTTTAAACTTTTTATTGCCTGTCTCCGTCATTAAAACAGAAACTAAACAGATTACAGAATGAGTAGTAAATGATGGCGCGTTTATCGATAGACGATATACATATACACTTAAAATACTGATCGATTACCAGAACCAAAATAAATCGTTTGATGTTTTGTGCACGTAAATATTCTCACGTTAAACGCGATAGGCAACAGATTTCCATCGTGGTTGCCAAGACATGTGATAAGTATCAGTAGCGAGCTGTGAATCTCGATGTTATCTTTATTTTTATCTATAACAAAGTATACTGTATATATGATATATCTTAATTAACCAATAGTGCCATATTGACTACAAATATTTGTTTCATTAACTTTGAACAGTTAATGAATGACGTATCGTTTGTTATTAGAATTTGAAAGGAATTAGTTTCTGGCCAGGGGTTTTATGTTTGTTAAGATTGGTATATTTTTATTTTCAACTGGGCCTTGAAACTTGAACATGAACTTTGAACTTGGGCTCTTTCGAAATATCAAGAATTTAGGTGCAATGTTCCAAAATGTAGGTTGGTCATATGAAGAAGAAACTAGCAAGCAAGAAACTCTATGGATAGAAACTCTTTTGAAATAGAAGTCTGATGGCTGTTGTAAAATAATGACTGACATTGCATAGGTACACGTTAGGTAACCTTCCTTCTTATGTGGACCCCATCGTCCTCGGTCTCGCCTCTTCAATCAGCTGCATTAGGTACTAAATACTTAGTAGTGGTCAAAGTCAAAGATTTTTATTTCAACCGGGCCTTTGAAATTCGACCGTAATTTTAGCTTTCTGCACTCCTCCATATAAACTTTAACTAGCCAAATCTCACACTCCTCCGTGTGAGCAATATCCTTAAAAAGGGGTACAAAGTTTCCTCTTCACGTATTAATACACGACTATAGATAAATAAATATAAAGTTACTTTGAAGGACCTTTTGTCTATGCAGGGATTAAACTGGCGGTTTAACCTGGCTATTAGCATAAATCATCATTCCTTCCTGCTACGTGACCTTCTGTTTCTGCAAACCATTTGAGAATGAGAAGCGTATAGTTATCACAGACAAGATAACGCTAAACGGGACGAGAATGTCAAAGACAATGTAATTAGTAGTGTTGACTGAATAGTTTCGTTATCTGGGAGATAATCGAATGATTGAAGCGGGTACGATGTGACGAAATAATGAGTATTTACCTAGAGGTGACGGATTTATCGTGTCTGCGTTTATTGTGAATCTTGGCAACTTCTTTATTTTAGCCCGGTAATCTTCACACTAGCAGAATTTCTTCATTAATAACACCGCGGTGGATACGAGAAAGTCAGCAAGCTAAAAGAGTCGGACTGACGCGGTTGTGAAATTTGTTCTTAACAATTTGTTGAAGAGAGACACGAACTACGAAGGGAATATCATAATGATTCATTAGCTATTATATTATATCATGGGCAGCAACATTCATCATTAGTTCAGGACCCAGAAAGCTAAATCTAATATAATTCGAGGTAAATATGAGGTATTCTTAATTTTGCTAAGCCAGTTATCATAACTTGCGGAGGTCACACATGAGTTTTATCTATAATGATTAATATGACGCGACTGTCAGTGTGGTTTTTACATAAATCAGTTCTATAATACTACTTACGTATTCATAAACGACTTACGATACGGGCGTCATAGTTAGAGTTAGTTCAGACTAAACGTCATACTTTTGACGCGCGAACATCTCGACAACGCGCGTTTTAGGTGAAACGGAGTTACGAATGCTACGATCCGTAACCAGCGTATGGGACTAGGCATCCAATTTCGAATAAAAGCTAAGGTATACAGAAAGCTTATCTTTAGCAGACCGTTACATATTAATTATATCATGTCAAAAAGGCTTACCAAAAGTTTTTAAATGCTATTATAGTACATAAGATAATCACATCTACGAAATAAAATATTCCATGTACGGTAACATATTATGGAATGCGTGTTTAACTACACTATTAAACTCGCGACAAACGTGTCGTCTGAACCTACCCTAAGCATCAGAGGGCCGAGCACGAATGTGTTGACGTATGGTAACGTTAACGGTAGCAAATTTTGATTATAATGTACAATGAATCTATCGCATTTTTTTTTTTCAATTTTATGCTACTTACACACTTGTTTCATGAAAATGTAAAAATATTGCATGTATTTTTCCAAAAATATCATGGATTTAACGTGTATTTTTAATTCTAAATTTGCTTACGTTAACGTTACTATATGTCAAAGCATTCGTGCTCGGCCCACTGTTACTCAATTGATGACTAAATTGAAGACGGATACAATAAAGCAAATTGTTGTACATAGTGACGAAACGAGCGGATACACTACTTTTGCGCTAAACGTACTTTAGTACTAAAGAATAAAATATATTATAGTTAAAAAAAAACTAAAGAAAACGTTTTTGTCATCCACACTAAACGTGTATGCAAAATTTCAGCTCAATCGGAAACCGGGAAGTGGGTCAAATTTAACTTCAAGATTTTTTTACATAGTTAGTTACAAGTGAAGCTAATAAAAGCGTTTTAATAAAAAGGTAATGCTCGATTTCGATAACGTTCAAAGAAAAAAAAGATTTCTATGCTGAACTGTAAAAACTGAGCATATTTACAAAATTGTATAGTATCTTCGATGTTTATTTTTTTAGAAAAATCTCCGAGATTTTTAGTACTTGCTTTCAATGTAAGTTAAGAAAAACTTTTGCGTTCCATGACGACTCTGAAGTTATAAATACATCTACACTAATATTATAAAGAGAATTTTTGTAATGAATAAGCTTAAAAACTAAAGGACCGATTTTAAAAATTATTTCACCAGTAGAATGCTATATTTATTTATTTATTTATTTATTTATACTTTATGCACTAAGTACAGAGGCGGACTTAATGCCGTAGGCATTTTCTACCAGTCAACCTAAGGGTGATGCATATTATCACTGAAAAATATAGGAAATATTTTATTTAAAAAGAAATTGGTATTCCTACGAAAATTCTAATAGTGTAAGCCAAGGTGTAATAAAAAAATACCCATCAAATTCCTTACATCGCGTGTGCTGTGAAAAGTATTGATGATAGTGTTTTTTTAATTTAAATAATAGCTCAATGTCCACCGGGACGAGCCGCTATTGCTATAATAATAGCTGAGGAAAACCAGATGAAATTTTCCAAAAGAAATAGTAAATCGTCATTGGGAATACCACGATAACTTTTGCCCAAGGAAGCTGCGTTAGTGGTCAAACGCAAGCCTATTGGAAAGATAAATCGTAATTAACAAAATTTATAAAATTAAGAAATTTTAACTTGTAATAAGTTGATAACATAGACTAAATAAAATCGAACAAATCGAATTGCTTACTACAGCGTACTATGTATATCAGCGAAATATAACACTTATTATTGTAAAGCAAATATGGACATGACCGACTTTGATATTGAGAAACCGGTATATTACCTATCTAGTTATAGAACGGCTTTAGTCACAGAACTCAGAAAATAAATTCTTTCTGTGTTCTGTGGGTTTAGTAAACATGAATCGAATGACATGATGAATTCTGTCGAAGACTTGACGTAGATTTGTCCACAGAAAAATCGAGGACATCTTTGTACCGTTTTCATTCTAGATTTTTTGTTTTTCTTTTGTTATGGAGACGAAAAGTAGAGTAAACGGGTTTGTCCACCTGCCATGCTAGTCCTGTAGTACAAATTCCAGTCCTCTCGGAGAAGAGGCCTGAGTTTTGGAGATCAAGGAGTGGGAACATAAATAGGCGGATGATGAGAGATTCGTTGCAGTAATGAGCAATTAGGATCATCCCTAGTGATTTAGCAAACGAACGAATTCTGTTATCATACTGCTGCATTATCACCATTCGTCTATTAGTTCAGTGCTAGAAGATGGCCTCTTCCAAAAGCAGCAATTACCTGTAGTCAAGCAGGGTGACCATATCCTAGGCGTCAGAACCCTTTGACCACCAGTTCCTGGAAATCTATTAAGTTATCAATTTAATCGGACCTTAATCAAGCGGAGAGAAAGATTTATCTGTCAATATAAATCAAATCTGCAACATCATTGTCAATTGTGTACTAAACAGTAATAAATTTCAACGATACACAAATACGGGTCAGTGGACCGACGCAAGCGCACGCGATGATCACGCCACCACCGCTCGCTGTTTATTTCCGGAAATTAATTTACACACCTAATTTAAACTCTAATTTCAAGGCTGAGGGTCCATTATATCAATGTAAAGTATTCGCTCTTTGTTATCTATATATTAATACGTGAAGACAAAACTTTGTACCCCCTTTAAGCAAATTGCGCGCACGGAGGAATGTGATATTTGGTATAGTTAAAGTTTATATGGAGAAGGAGTGCAGAATGCTAAAATTACGGTCGAATTTCGACCACAGGGCGACCACTAGTTAGAATTTAAAGTCAATTCGCAAGATTGAAATTTTCTGATATATTATTGAATTTGAGTTTTATTTCTTCGGTTTACAGCGGAAAATTCGGTGGCAGATTTTTTTTGGAAGATAGCCATGAGATAATGAAGACAGTCATATGGAAACAAAGACGACAGACGTTTATTAATTACTTTTTAAATTGAATTAACATTTTTTATGGTCCAAAAAATCCTTTACCTTCCTAGGGAGTTCAATTGAAAGGACTATCTCATTAATTTTAATGAATATCATAGAACACTTGTTTGATTATTGTGAAATAAAATAAAATTTAAACACGTATTTAATAATGGATAATAATTTACATTGTTTATAATCAGTTTCCTTTGTACTGGCACAACAACCGCACGGCGCACGTGGGCAAACAAAAAAGTTATTTCGTGGACCGTTCTCAATTTAAAATATTCGGTGGCGGGAAAATAATACCGCGTGGTTTTCCGTAGTTTTATTTTAAAACTCGCGAAAACTACACGTAGGTAAATAATTTATTTAAATTATTATTGGTACTTTAATATCTTCACCGCGTACGAAATTTGTTTTATTTTCTTCATCTACGTTTCAATGGAACTGTTAAAACGATAGTGAAATGAGAGAGCGTTCGTCGAAAGTGAAATTCGTTTCGGCGGTGGCGTGATGTCAGACATTTCACTCACGCCTTCGTAATAAACAAGTTATCTGCACAGTTATACAATATTGTATAAATAATAGTCAATTTAAATACATTTTTTATCGGACTATTACTTCTTGTGTGTGATAAATCTACAGTTTCTTTTACACGCGCGTGTGTAGTTCCAAGTTTAAAATACAAAGGAGTTCAAATAGGTGAGTATTTATTTATGTTAGGATTCCATATTTAAATAACTGTTACAACGTTTGTTATCTATGCTACTGTTACAGATAAAATTAGTTATGAAAAGCGCTTTATCATTTTGATTGACATTGAATACGAAGGGCGAATTGTTTCCGTGTGCCAACGCCAATAAAGTAACTAACTATGCTGAATGCTCGTTAACTCGGATATAAAGAGCTCGATGAAAGTAATATCGATTCGACATTAATGTTCAATACATTCTATACTTACCTATCAAGTGATAATATTCCATCCATTTTTTATGATGATGCAAAGGAAACAATTTTTTTTTCGTATCTATAATTTGTTACTAACATAAGAATAATTTATACTTTCAATTCTGTCTATGATTTTTTTTTAATTCTCATGTCTTACTCTTCAACAAGGCAAACAAAGGCTGGTAATGATCCTTGTATCTTCCTTATTTGAAATTTTAAAATACTAAATATTCAGTAGGTAGGTATGCTAAGTATGGAGTTTGCTTTTAAGAATGCGCAAGGCTTTAAAACAAACTGCGTGAATTATTTTACGCATTTTTTTTTATATAAATGTGATATTAAATCCCAGACCGCTCGTCTATATATATTTAAAAATTAAAACATTACGGGCTACAGCTTTCATTTTTTCTCGTCTATGAATCTGATTGAAAAGATATTTTTGTATCAAGGAAAAAATTGTCGCGAGAAATGTCGATTAACACCGAGTGAGCCAAAAGACGAAAGGTTTTTTGTTAACTGTGCCAGTTTCTAGTATATATTATAATAATTTAATAAATTTATGCCCAAACGTTACTAAGTTTGTTGAGTGTATAAATGTTTATAACATGTTACCATATTGTAAATATACCAGTATCAAAATATACGGGAAATCTCATAATTTGTAAAAGCTACAACATTTAGGCGAGCCAGCAATACTGGTTTAAAAATAAATAAATAAATCCAGCCCATTACTGTCCCACTGCTGGGCACGGGCCTCTTCTCAGAATGAGAAGGGTTAGGCCTTAATCCACCACGCTGGCCTAGTGCGGGTTGGCGGACTACACACACCATCGAGAACTTTATGAGGCCCTCTCAGGTGTGCAGGTTTCCTCACGATGTTTTTCCTTCACCGTTATCGCAAGTCATAATTAAATTCTAATCCGCACATGAATCCGAAAAGTCAGAGGTGCGGGCCGGGTTTGAACTCAGACCCTCCTGCACGGCAAGCAAGCGTTCAACCGCTAGGCTATCACTGCTTACTTTACTTGCTTTTGCTATACTGGTTTAAATATTTATTTATTTAACAATTTATGTACACACAGAAAGAAGAATAATTACAATTAAATAGGAAAGATGACACAAAGGTACTGCTTATTTCTAAAGAAATCTCTTCCAGCAGACCTGCGAGAGGAGAGTTTAAAAAAAAAAGAAATATAGACTATAGTGTGGAATTAATACAAAAGGATAACTAAATAAAACTGATGACATAATACTTTATAATACTCAAGTATCAAATATTTAAATCGCATTTAGGTTATTAAGTATGTATTTCCTATGTATGAACGAAGAGGCGTTTTGTATTCGTTGCATTAACCTAATGACAGTACCTAAACACTATTATGGATTATGAACTTCGATCCTAACATTAGACAATGTTTTTCTGCTATGTACAGCTGGCAAATGAGAAATAATCAGCAGCAAACGATTTTTACAAACACAACAACAATTAATAAGTATAATTGCTGGTACTTAGGCCCAAGTTCACCGATAATATAACAGACGGTTAGAGCAAAATCAGCCGTTTAAACATGAATTTTTGTATGGGTAAATGGCCGATTTCATTTTAAACATCTGTTATATTGTCAGTGGACATGGCCCTTAGTGCATAGATGTTTGACGACGCGGTTGGCGCAGTGGCTAAGCGATTAGCTTTCTACGCTACGTGCCGTGGGTTCGATCCCCGCACGGACCATTTATTTGTATGATCTACACCTACAGATAGTTGTTCCGATTTTTCTAATCGGTTGGAATTTAAAATAGGTCCGATAAATGATTGACACGTATGTTATGGTCATTGAGTAAATGTTCGCTTGGGCCTCGCTTTGGTTGACCAAAGCAAGTTCTGGACTTTTTCTCGACAAAACATTGTAATATGAAGAATTCCTTATGCCATGGTTAGAACAAGTGTACACAAGTACAACTCCGAAAATCTTTGGCGATTTGAGGTGCGACATATAAATACTTAGGTATTTTCCAAAAATACACACACGTTTTATTGGGAATTGACGGGAAAGTGGGAATTTCTTTGTGTAAAATGCTTAGTCAGTTTAGGAAAAGAGTTAATTTTACGATGTCGTACGTCATAAACACAGTCAGATGCTTATCCGGTGCAAATTGTTAGTCAGGGAATGGGTTATTCCCTTCCTTTCGCATAAGAAATAAAAATTAATATAAACTCGAGTCTGGAAAATCTCGAGAGGTGCCAACTAAAATCAGCGCTGGGTTCTCCGCGCCCAGCAAATGCTGAGCTGGCTACCTTTTCGGCATGGGCATACTTGACAACATAATGCAATATTTTATAATGACTATGTTACCTACCTTTTCTTTTTCTTTTTCTCATTTGTCTGTTTTTTTGTTTAAAGGTTTATGTATGTTATCTTTAATTTTATTTTCCCTCGTGTGTTGTCATTGTCCGTGCTGAGTAAATGTATTTTCATTTCTTTCTTTTCTTCTTTCTTTCTTTCTTTCAAAATCCACCGATACAATTAAACTAATGAGCAATGACTTGAATCAGAATAAATAAAATTAGCAGTCTCCGAAGTATCTGAAGTCTATGCCAAGTCAATCTGTAAAGACGAATCGAGATCTGTAAAGTATCGTTGTATTGAAATGTTTAGTATCGTGGTTTATGTTTTTATAGTAGAATTAGACCAGATTTAATTAATTTATTACCTTAAACAAGATTACAGACATTTTAAATTCGGATTCAATACGTCGCGTCACGCGTGTTTACATTATTATTAACCCCGACCCCGACAAATTACCCTCCTTTGCGTCGCGCAGTCGGGTAAAAAGAGGGGTGTTCGTAGTGTGTATCTCAGTATCTGTTTGTGGCATCGTGGCTCCAAAACGGATGGATCGATTTCACTGCAGTTTACATTTAGGAACAGAGTCTGAATCACTGTACAAATTATGTACACTACATTAAAAATATCCTGTATAAAGTACTAGATACATTAAAATTCGTGTCTATATTTAGCAGACAGACAGCGATAGGGCTAACCAGACGACCTCTACTACAACAACACAATCTATTATTGTTCTTATCTATCTTTATAAATTTTTAGTAAATCTTGCATCATTCAGCTTTGCTTGCCACCCTGCACCAAGCCCTTTATTCCTTCACCGTTGCACCCTTTTCTAAGGGCTCGTACACAAAACTGCGAATCGGTGCGATGCGAATTCGCATCACGGCTAATGGTTAGGTAAATACATCGAGTGAGCTCGCAGATTTTTAAGATGCGACGTCGCATCGCAGTTTTGTGTACAAGCCCTAATTGTAGTAAGTAGATAGATATGTTATACTATGAACATTCAAAAATAATTTCACAAACCGATTGTCATTGTGTAGTTTACAATGTTTTGTACATCAGTAAACCCCAATATAACTTACTACTATTCTAGTCCCGTTCCCTTTAAGAAGTTCTTGTACTCATAATTATGAACAACTTTTACTATGGGACGAAAAAAGAAATTGTGCAAAAAAAATCTGCTCTTCCATACAAAGAATTCAATAAAATGTATGGAACAACAGATTTTTATTTCGATAAGTATTCTGTGTTCGTCCATAGTAAAAGTTGTTCAGAATTATGAGTACAATGACCCCTTAAAAGGGAACGGGGCTGGAAAGGCAGAACGTTGCATATTTCGTATTAGTCTGAAATTCCATTCTGCATGAAATCTCTGTGTTTACAAAACATCAAATGTCCAATCCGTTTCGAATTCTTTGATGGATTCCTGAACGGGATTTTTGTATGTGTGATAATGATTGCAATGTAAGATCCGGCTACTGTTCCTTTTTTTACTTCGTAATATTAACAGTTTACGGATATTCCGTCGTAATACGAATGCTAGGACCGTTTATAGTACTCTTTCAACTTTATTTTAGTACTAGCGACCCGTCCCCGGCTTCGCACGTGTGGAATTTCTCTACTATCCTTACATTCAATATGAAAGTATTATACATGTAAACCTTCCGAAAGAAATGCTCAAAATGATGCTTAAAACCGCATCAAAGTTTAGGAGGAGTTAGCATTCATTCACACTTGATGCTTTTAGAAGCCAGGATCGTGCGTTTTCACGTTCGTCGGCTGCCTTTTACTTACAAAAAGTAAATACCTAGTGCAACTACAATCACGACGTTTTGAAAGTGCCTGCAAAGGCCCAGTAGAAATAAAAAACTTTGACTTTGATTTTGAATATCGAACGCGATAACGCGCGTTTCTGCTTCTAATCGTATCGAGTGTGGATGGGCCCTTAGCGGACATACCGACAAACAGACAGACAGACACGGAAAGCGACTTTATTTTATTTATTTATTTAGATCATGGATAACTTACAGCAAATTTAACTTAAATAACAACAATTTAGTCAATAGAAAGCCAATAACAAGTTTTCACTTCTAGTAATAGACTAAAAATTTAAATGTGAGGGAATGAAGTACACCTTACCATAACAACCTACCGGTTCGGTCCGGTTTTTTATACCTACTATGTAGAGAAGAGGTCACCCTAACAGGGAATAGTCACTGAAACTATTAATAGATTATCCCTCAAGGTTCCTATAACCTGAAATAAAGAGTGTGTACATTGTACCATCCTTGCTTGATGGAAATTAATAATAAATGATGTTCACAAACCCCAAGTGAAGTCAGTATAACGACCTGACGTGACTGACATATTGGGTGACATTTTAGCGTATCCATCGAATTTATCGATCATAATTAATTAAGCAGCATTTTAATAAATTGTCAAGAAATTCTGTGTCGTTTTGTATCAGTTCACAGCTGACCTTTGTAACTATTGTGTGAGTTATTAATAATGCAATCACAATGGACAATTAATTTCCATCTTTTAAATAATCACGGCCATGTTATTGTTGTTTCCGCTATACATTATCATGTCGTGATATACGGATAGCTGATAAGATGGTAGGTATGTGTAAAAATCTCACCTTCACACATGCTGAGATAATACATATAAATATAAAATAATAAATCGACAGTATCAGCAATACAAGGTTGTACCTTTCTAGTCCCGATCCCTATAAGCGGTTATAGTTATCATCATTATGAACAACTTTTACTATGGGACCAACCCTGAAATCGCAAATAAAAATCAAATTCTTTCTCCAACTCTTGTTCTCTAAAAAAAATTTAATATTACTTAACTAAATATATGGAACAGCAGATTGTTATGCGGTTTATGGTCAGCAGTGAACTAATATTCAAAAGAAGAAATGATCCAAATTGTCCCAACAACAATTCCTTTTTCCTTACAAATAAATTATTGAAACCACTGCTGCCTACAATGCACCTTTGTGTTACGTTCCTAACTTAAGGTTATAACATCCCCTAGATAAAGTTACTAAGTCCCATCATCAAATAAAAGAAACATCCTATTACGCTCGGCTGCCAAGCTATACATTTTCAGTATAAGTTGACCTCTCATTGTACGGAAAACCTACGCAATACGAGGTCAGCTTATGATAACTGGAACTGGACTGGACTGGTGTAGATTGTACACTTGTCTACAGGTACTGCTCAGTCTTCCTTCAATAATTGTGTTATTTTAGTGTTTAAATTCAGATACAATTACTTGTTTATGAATAAATGACTATGACTATGAATAGGTTTGGTCAATTCCAAACATTTAAATGACATTTCTTTTCGGTCGATCGCTGACAGGGACTATGCTGCATAAGCACTGGCCACTGTGTCACTAATAAATACTCTTTGTTCGTCAGCTCGCCCGTCTCGGGTACTACAAGCTGGCGGCGGCGGTGCAGGCGGACACCGAGCAGCGCCCGCGCAACGGACTTCACCACCCACATCCTAAAGAGATTAGGTACAAACCCTTTCCCGAATCGAATCCCCTGTAATGTCGTCGCCTATCTCTGCTGTTTGGCAGTGTTATCTGCGACAGCGACGATTGTAATAATAGTTGCTATCAAATAAGTAATAATAACTATATTAAATCTGAGGACGATGACTATAAATTTCAATATTACTTTTGTTTGCCGGCGCACGCCCTCGTCTGCCCCTTTTCGCCTTTTTTAACCCCAGACAAAAAAGAGGGGTGTTATAAGTTTGTAGTATGTATTCTGTGGATCTGTGTATCTATGTTTCTGTCTGTAGCATCGTAGCTCCAAAACGGATGAACCGATTTGAATGCAGTATTCTTAATTGAAAGCTAGTTTAATCAGGTATCATCTTAGCTATGTTTCATGAAAATCTGTTCAGCCGTTCAAAAGTTACAGCTCTTTTTCTAGTTGGAGTCGGGGGTTTTTTGATGTACCGTAATTGACCCGCAAGGACTCTCAGGAGGATATTAATAAATTTTAATATGTATTCACGCTTATTTCCCAGTACCTATCAGTTAGTCCATTTCTACTAAACATAGGCATCCTAAAGACTGGCAAAGCACAAAGAACACACAAAATAATCATCAAGATATCATTTAGTTAATTCGTAGGCACATAAACCTTGTCAAGCAGTACCCCACCTACGTATGCATAGGGGTGTGATCCTATTTTTAGCTGACAAACAACACCATTCAATATAGATGCAACAACACTATTTTATTACGTACTCTAACAAATTACTTGTGTTCTATATAAATGACATTAGAGAATTACTGATCGGTAAAGAGATAGTTGGTCGTATTGTTCCTTCAAGTAGGTCATAAAATTTCTTTACATAGTTGTCGTAAAGACTCCATTAGACGACTGACTAATCATAGACAACAGATTAGTCGTAATGAAAAACTTTGGAAGTTGAGTTTGTGTCGTATAGTTCTCGCAAATCTTTATGAGCCCTGAACTGAGCTCTGAACTCTCTCTCTCCCTCTAGCACAAGCGTAGCATAAGCGTACTATTATAGGTGCTAGAGGGAGAGAGGGAAAGAGTTCAGAGGGCTCATAAAGATTTGCGCGTACTATACCTGCACATTCTCATATACATTCTGAACTCTGAAGTTATTATGACTAAACTGTTGTGTCAGTGATAAATGGGGGCTTACTACACAAAAAATGGTTTATCTTTGATTGAAGTCTATGTCCAATGATGAACGTCCACACTTATGAATTATTTATAGATATATTAAATTGGCATTCAGTTCGAGCTTCTCAAAAAATCTTCGAATCTCTATCATAATTTCTTTCCATAATATAAACATGGTAATTTTAGTACAAGTATTTAAACGGGATACGGATATAGGAAACATAAAATATGGAATATGATAGTTTACTTTTGAATAGTTTATTGTAAACAGATTAATAAGTTCCAGAGAACGTCTTTCCGTTCATTCATTAACTCATAAATATAAAACGAAATTATTTATTTATAACCATAGACTTACGATTTTGCGATGTTTAAAAAAGAATAAACCAATTTATACTTTATGAAAGTGGAAAAAAAAGATAGGCTTCAAATATACGCACTCTTCAATGCTTCTTTTGAAAGAAAGAAAGAAGAGAACAAATACATTTTTATTCTGGACTCGCCAGGAACAAATAAAAGTATAAAAGGTACAAAAATAAAACATAAAAAATAACAATAGAAAAACAATAATCAAAGCCACCTGAACGAGACCAAAAATGGCTCCCATCTCAGCATAATGCTGTGGCATTTAGAAATAGAAAATGTCACAGCGCTGACGCTGGCTGGCTGGGTTTTTGGAAGAAGGGACGATACACATTGCCTAGAAAATTATCTTAACAATATTTTTGATATGATCCATTCCCTAGGAAGCACTGATCTACAAATGGTATGCTAGATATTTTGCCTAGCGTCAATCTTGGTTTTTGCCACTCCAGTAAAATCCGAAATATTTGCTACCCGAGTCGAGCAGCTCGAGTTTCCAATCGTGAGGAAGTTTACTATTTACTTTACTACGTGACACAAAAGGCATCCAAACATCTGGACGGAATTCGAGAACAAACATGTCCAAGAAGAACAGAAATATCGTATGTCTCTCACTGCAATTTTTAACCGACTTCAAAATAAAAATAAAGTAAAAACCGACTTCAAAAAACTAAAAAGTATAAAATAATTTTCTTAAAAAACTTAACAGCTTCTGAAGTCGGGGCATAATTCTTCAATGTACCTAACTACTCGTAGCTTGGCAGTGGCCCCGACTTCAGAAGCTGTTAAGTTTTTTAAGAAAATTATTTTATACATTTTAGTTTTTTGAAGTCGGTTTTTACTTTTTTTTTTAAGTTTATTTTTATTTCATTTTAACCCGCCCCCGACAAAAAAGAGAGCTGTTCTAAGTTTGTAGTGTGTATCTGTTTGTGGCATCGTAGCTTAAAAGGGATGGACCGATTTTAGTTCAGTTTTTTTTAATCGTGTATCTATGTTTCATGAAAATCTGTTCGGCCGTTCAAAAGTTACAGCTCTTTGTCTAGTTGGAGTCGAGGGATATTGACGGTTAGTTTAGGTGTTTAATGGCGCTTTAGATGAATCACAATTTCACATTACAAAATAATAATATGTCAAAATATCCACTTATGACCACTCTTAATACCGTCCACGTAAGGTTCATATTCAGAAATCGTCTGTTCGACAGTTACTATGAAAATTCATAGATGAATTGCTCAATGTAGCCTTTATAGACTCTCTGATTTAAGTCGTTTACCTACTACGTAGACGGTTTTTTTTTGTAGCTCATAAAAACAAAAGAATATACTTAGTTTCGACCTGTCCACGATCACCTCGCACCTTGACACGCTTAATTATTCAATGTACCCTTGAATTATGTACCGGTCCATCAATTTAAGGTTACAGACCATACTCAGTATGGGTGTATAGTGATGCACGCTTGAAGTGGTATTTGATCGATTTTAAGTATCCTATTTTTAACCCCGACAAAAAAGAAATGCGTTATAAGTTTGTAGTCTGTATCTGTGGCATCGTAGCTCCAAAACGGATGGACCGATTTCAATGCAGTTTTTTTATTAGAAGCTAGTTTAATCGGGTATCCATCTTCGCTATGTTTTATGAAAATCTGTTCAACCGTTCAAAAGTTACAGCTCTTTTTCTACTTGGAGTTGGGGGTTTTTGACGGTTAGGTTAGGCTTGGTTCGAGTGATTTGCATTCGGAATAGATATAACATGAATAGAGCAAAATCAGCCGTTTACACATGAATATTTGTATGGGTTAGGTATCGACCGATTTAATTTTAAACATCTGTTATAATGTTGGTGAACATGGTCCTAAGTCGAGTAATATTTTATTATTTATATGGAACAGCAGATTATTTTCGCAATTTCAGGTTTGGTCCCATAGTAAAAGTTGTTTATAAAGATGAGTACTAGAACCTCTTAAAAGGACTTCCGCTAGTAAAGTAGGACCTATGTATAACATACTAAAACCTTAGTGTGGGAGCACCTTAACAATCTTACTTGCGTGTCTAAGTACCATTGATGCAAGGGCAAGGGGTCTGTCTGAAGTTGTCCAACCCGCTTGTCTAGCTTCAAGCCGGGCTTCCACTGTGAAAGGGTAATGATCAAGTAATAGCGGAGCGGAACGGAGTTCAACTAGCTAAAATAGGTTTTACCTTCCACTAAGAAAGAGTTTCGACCACTTTTATGATTTGCCTTCCACTGCAAAATATAAATGAAAACGAGGAATTAGCGTAGTAGCGTCACTATGTACCAAATTTTTTATTGCTAGTCGAACAGAGTCCGTACGTTCGAACCTATTTTTTTACTCGTTCAGTCCTCTTAGCTAAACACTTTTTTGGTGGAAGCATTTCTGTGAAGTTTACCGTTGCGAGTTAAACGGACTTCGTACGGAGACCGCTCCGCTGCCAGTGGAAGCTCGCTTTATAAAGCTTGCTTGACGTATCAAAATAAAATAAAAACATAACTATTGTCTTATAAACTGGCGGTCTCAGTACAGTTCAAACAAGCTCTCAAATCCAGCCTTTGAAACGTAAAAGATTTCTAATTCTTACTGCGAAGTAGACACTATGTAACCTAGTTACCAATTACGCGCAGTGATTATAATAGTGAAAGCGCTACTTGGTTTTTGAGATTAGCTATAGGCATGTGCCATCTTCTTGCTTTCTCTTAGTTAAACACAAGTTTATCAGACAGTTGGTAGGAATTGCAGAATATTCGTTATATTCGGTATTCGGCATATTTACCGAATATACTTGCATTAAAAAGTTGCTGTTGTACTTGTCAGTGTCGCGGAAAAATGTCCAAATGTTCGACGCCTTTTTTCCAGAAATGGCTTTAGGCTATTTATTGAGATGTTTTTTTTTACATTAAATACATCAACTTGTTAATGTTTTGCAGCAAAGTAGATGATGCAATAATAGGCTCAACATGGCGGAACAACATGCACAGACCTGTGATTTAACACACGATAAAGCACGCCAAATCCTGCCGAATGTTCGGCCGAATATTCGGTTCGGTAAACTTTTTACCGAACATTCGTATTCGGTGAAAGCCATATTCGTCCCGTCACTACTTTAGCGTATAAACAGCGTTTAAACCAAGCTAGTTTCATGACTTGTATTGTAATCACTGTGTGTGAAATTGCCCGTCCAATAGTTCTAACATTTAGAACAGCATTTCGTTTCAAGTCTCGGTAAATGTCATTTACGTACATAAGTATATCTATCCGGAGCATTAATAATGCTATTAGCCAGGGCTGTCTCTCGTTCTCTATAGAGTTATCCGCTACTATAACTTGATAGTTCTGGTGACCTTTATGTGTCAGCCTTCTTTGTTGAATTGGTTTCTCTTGCAATTGAGGTATCTGTCGCAGGGATATTGTCAAACCAGTGATATTACAATTTCACTAGAGAAATTATAATTGCACGAAACTTTGTCAACCGCCTCCATTTCTCACAATTTCCCGGGCTCATTTCAGTGACATTGTAATTCCACTGGACCCACGCAGTGATATTGCAAGGCAGTAATATTTTAACAATTTCACTGTATGTGCAAGGCCGTTAAATTGTGAGACGGTCAATGATTGGTCCGTTTTCAATGTTAACTGGCAATGAGTTAGGTTAGGTTATATATTGACCAATCATTGACCGACTCGTTACAGCTCTTTTTCTAGTTAGAGTTGTAGGTTTTTGACGGTTAAGTTATTACAGATCACAATTCGTTGACGTGTGTGACATATTTTTTATTAAAATTCCGATATAATTTGTTGCAGCAGGAGCAAAAGCGCCCCAGCAATGGACGGTGAAAGCCTGGTGCTATGGAGGCGGCCCCTCACCACACTGGAATACTTCTTCAGAGAACTGGTCATACTGATCTCCACGGGAGTACAGAGGTAAGTATTATGAAAATTAAAAGATATTTATTTGCCAACAAATTACAAAGAATACAAGACATCATTATTTTATATAATTTGTACATTATTGTGAGGGTAAATTATTTGCTGTGTCCCCACCCTAGACACGCCAGTATCGTGGTCCCAGGTCCCATTAAAAATAAAACGCCGAGTACCTTTGTACTTTATTCTCCTATAATGTTTTCTGTCTTTTCATGAGTGTGGGTACATAAATGATTAAATAAATACACACAGGAAAATTGTAGATATTCTACCTCACGAAGGCGGGAATTTGAATTGAATTGAATTTATTTTTCCAAAACAATTTTTACATGTCATTCTTATTAAATAGGTCCATAAATAATTTTATAATTTTCCTTATTAGGTACAGTAATATTCATTTAATTATTTTATTATCATTAATATACATTTAATTGATTGATAATAATTAAAAATGTAACAATTAAAATAAAATTAAAAGTAATAATACAATCATTATAATAATTAAAATAAAAACTCATTGAATGTAAAATATAAGATTAACATAAAAATAACATATTCACTGCATAATTAACTATAATATTTACCTTAACACTGTAATAAAAGCCACATCAACCGTCTTTGTGGGTTTGAATAACTAATATAAGTAAATAAGATAGTAATTAAATTAATATAATACAGTAAATCAAGCATCAATTCTAGAATAAGGCGAGCCATCACCGCAGATAAAATCAAATAAATCGCCACGTGTAAATAGTTATTTGTTATACAAGAGTGCAAAGTTGCTTTTTAACCGCGTGTTCAATTTTGATGACCGAGCAAGCGAAGGATTCTAAAATTGAATCACGAGCGTTAGCGAGGGAATCAAAAGAGCACGAGGTGAAAAATCTTTGCACTCGAGTGCAACACGTAACTTTTCATTCCACCTCAGCGAGGAAATGACTAAATGCAAAAAAAAAAGTTTAATTCACAAACTTAGTGCAATGTTCTAAATTCAATTTACTTTATCCTCTAGAGAATAAAAACGGCTTTTCCACTCAGATATTGAAGATTAAAAATACTCTTTCCGAGATGGTGGGATGAAAAATATATTTTAATGTAAGGTTTTTACCTTATACAATACAGTAATAACATAATATAAATAATAAAATATAAATAATAAAATATATATTACTAGCGACCCGTCCCCGGCTTCGCACGGATGCAGTTTCACTACTATCCTTACAATAAATATGAAAGTATTATACATATTAAACCTTCCTCTTGAATCACTCTATCTATTAAAAAAACCGCATCAAAATCCGTTGCGTAGTTTTAAAGATCTATGCATACTTATGGACAGACAGCGAAGAAGCGACTTTATTTTTTACTATGTAGTGATATATTTTTAACACGCTTTTATTAGCTTCACTTGTAACTAACTATGTAAGAAAATTTTGGAAGTTAATTTTTACACACTTCCCGGTTTCCGATTGATCTGAAATTTTGCATACACGTTCAGTTTGGATGACTAAAGCGTGTTACTTATATAGTTTTTTTTAAACTATAATATTTTATTTATTTACGTTTTGTTTCAGGTTATTAACATACAAATTGTTAGCGCTGTCGATATTTATAGCCACATTAGGCACAGCTATATCTTACTACGTTAGCGGGCCACACCAGCTTTATGTACAGGTAATATGGCGTCATTATATTATATCTTCTATACGACAACATTTCAGGTTATTTCTAAAGCCCATTAAGTCACAAACAGCCCTTGAAAATAATTTCAATCTCAAACATATTCTAAATTTTTATAGTTCAATAAATATCTGTTAATACCATAAACTTATAGTAATAATAAGTTTATTGTAAATTCCCTCAAAATTTTACTAATGTGGCGCTAGTGGGAATCTAATCACACTAATATTGTAAATGCGAAAGTAACTTTGTATCTCTGTCTGTTTGTTACCTTTCACGATTAAACGGCTGAACCGATCTTGATAAAGTTTGACAAGGAAATAGTGTGCCTCATGATTCATGAGGAACAAAGACAAACACAATTTTTGTATGTATGTGAAATGTATGTTTGTTAACTGTACCCTCGATACAGGAGAAATACAAGAGAAGGGCAAAGATTTTTTTTTTAGATAAAAATTGCTTTTTCTATTTTCACCACCTTTGCCCACAGCTAGTAATATCAACCCTGGCGTGGTGGGGCTGGTGGGTAGTGCTGGGAGTGTGCAGCTCGGTGGGGCTGGGTACTGGGCTGCACACGTTCCTGCTGTACCTCGGGCCGCACATAGCGCGCGTCACCCTCGCCGCCTACGAGTGCGGGGCGCTCAACTTCCCCGAGCCGCCCTATCCGAACGAGTGAGTATAATTAAATATAAGAGAATCATCGTAACTGTGACATTACTGTATTTCCTATACTAAAATGGCATTTTTGCAAAATGACTAGGCATTTCATTAAATCCCTGAATCAGCTTAGTTATATTATAAACAGGAACAAAAAAAACTTGAAAAGCTATATTTGATTTACAAAACGAAATCTACATGGTATTTTATGTATCCCAAAACAGGAATTCGATCGATAATCCCTTGTTTTTTTAAACTTTTAGCTTCTACAGAAGCATCTGCATTCCTTTTTCTTTATGTTGCAGTTAAACCAGCTGAAGAACAATAATGACTTATGTCTTCTCATTTCCAGCATAATATGTCCAACAGTCATCGACCCTAACAACGTGGTGACGATCTGGAACATCATGTCGAAGGTCCGCATCGAGTCCATGATGTGGGGCATCGGCACTGCGCTGGGGGAGTTGCCGCCGTACTTCATGGCGAGGGCGGCGCGGCTGTCGGGGGGAGGGGTGGCCGAACTAGCGGCCAGTGATGACTCCAGGACTGGCAGGTGAGGGGGAGAAACAACTAATACACTATAACTAACATTTGTATAATGTATATATTATGTGTTTTGAATTACTTTCGTTCTACTTAAGTATATAAACCTCAACTAATTTTAATAATGACTAGTGCATCTACCATGTTTTTTGTCTCTGCATCACCCTAAGGTTGTCTGGGAGATAATGCCTTAGGCATTAAGACCGCCTTTGTACATATTTGTATGAAAAGCATTAAATAAATAAATAAACTAGGAACACTGAGCCATGGAAGTAGCCAGGATTTATTCTCAAAAGGACTTGGGGGGGGGGGGGGGGAGGAACCACTATCTTCGAAATTAGCCTTAAATAAAATAAATGCAACCCATTACTGTCCCACTGATGGGCACGGGCCACTTCTCAGAATGAGAAGAGGTTAGGCCTTAGTCCACTACTAGCCTAATGCGGGTTAGTGGACTACACACCGTCGAGAACTTTATGAGGCCCTCTCAGATGTGCAGGTTACCTCACGATGTTTTTCTTTACCGTTAGCTCAAGTAATAAACAAATTCTGATCCACACATGAATTTGAAAAGTCCTGGTGTAGGCCGGGTTCGAACTCAAACTCCTGCATGGAAGGCAAGCGTTCAACCACTAGGCTATCACTTGATCGGGTCGAGTTTTCAAAATTGACGATCCTTTGATCCCCATACCATACTACAGTGTGGTTCTCATCTAAATTTAATTATTATTTTCAGAGCAAAACAAATGGTGCAGAAACTAGTCCAAAAAGTAGGCTTCGCAGGCATATTGGCGTGTGCCTCGGTACCCAATCCTCTGTTCGACCTCGCTGGGCTGACGTGCGGACACTTTTTAGTACCATTCTGGACGTTCTTCGGTGCCACCGTGATCGGCAAGGCGGTGATCAAGATGCATATACAGAAGATGTTCGTCATTATTGCCTTCAATGAGACTTTGGTCGGGTAAGTAGATAAATTTATTTATTTATTGCACAATGGACACATAAGTTGTACCTGGTACATGACCCTGCTAGGGTGCTGCAAGGATTAGAAGAGGCGGTAACATTAATATTATATTTATAAACTATTATTCTATATTTGACGACACGGTTGGCGCAGTGGCTAAGCGATTAGCCTTCTGCGCTACGTGCCGCGGGTTCGATCCCCGCACGGAACAAATATTTGTATGATCTACAGATAGTTGTTTCGGGTCTGGTTGTCTGTGCATGTGACATGTATGTTTGTAAACTGTACCCTCGATACAGGAGAAATCCTAGTGAGGGGTAATGTTTAAAAAAAAAATTCAATTTTTTTTTTTATTATATACTAAGTTATGTTATAACTTATAATACTTTATACTTTTACTTTACCTTGCTTCAACTTTTTTTTTTTACTTTTTCTTTCTTTTTTTATTTTGTTATTATATGTTTCACTCTAGGATTTCTTCTGCAAAGATAAACTACGATAACATGGCGTGCCCCTCCAAATTACTGTTTCAATGTTTCTAGTCATATCTCCTTACAGAGCAATAAATCTTTAGATTTATTTTTGTTTGCCGGCCGTCTCAGTACGCACACATGCGTTGTGAGTCTTGGTGGCGCTTTGCAAATACTTTCAAACGTTTTGAATTTTTGAGGCGCGCGCCATGTTGTCGTAGTTTATCTCTATTGTGAGTACAGTAAATCCAACATGTAATTCAATTAACTCAAAAGATACCCAATTAGAGTATAGAGTATCTAGTTAAAACTATAAATTAAATAACCAAAACTTACGTTCTTAAAGTTAACTATAATTTTTAAGAAAGTAAATTTGAGCCTAGTATTACTTACCGTATTTTAAATTGAGTCTTATTGTCTTTATATAAGGTTTAATTTTCTTTGACTCAACCGAGCATCGGTTCAGCGAGTTTCATAATAATTGAAAAAAAAGATACCTAGGTACCTAGATTTAAAGTTACAAGTAAATTGAGTAGTCAATTATGAACTACTGAATCGATTATGCCACTTAATTAATTTAATTATGTTTCGCAGAACAATGATTTAGTAATAAGTGGTCTGCGTTGGTGTAAGGTTTTAGTTAAGTTTCGTGCGTCATACAGGGCGTAAAAATAAAAACATTGTGTTTCTTTCATAAAAACATTTTCTATCTTTCATAAAAACTTTTTCCTTCTTTCATGAAAACTTTTTTTTTCTTTCACATATCATATACAGACAAAGAAAATATGTAAAGATATCAAAGTACAAAGGCACTGCTTATTTCTAAAGAAATCTATGTTTTCACATTTCAGCCAAGTCCTATCCTGGGTAGAAAGAATACCGTACATCGGACCCAAACTCGAGGCTCCACTCCTAGAATTCCTTCGCAACCAAAAGGCTCGTTTACATAAAAACGACTCCGGTACCGTTGAAAACCAAGGCTCCGTCCTATCGAGCCTTCTAGAAAAATTCGTGCTAGCAATGGTAGTGTACTTCGTGGTGTCGATAGTGAATGCGCTTGCGCAGAATTACAGCAAGCGCGTCGGGAAGAAGAAGGGCAAGAAAAGGGAATAGGGTCTGCAATCGCCGGGCGACGCTATTTTCGCTATCGGTATGTATTTAGATATTTTTTAAAACTGTCTTATTATTATAGTGTTCGCAAGAGTGACTGCTGAGCGTGAGGTCTTGGGTTCAATTTCCGAAACAGGAAAAGTGTGGTTGGGTTGGCTATTGATCTCGTGATCAATAACCGATCGCGTGAAAGGGTTAAGGATAAGGGGTAAGGAGACGTTATTTCATATTTATGCAAAAGTGAACCATATCGGAGCTGTGATTTTTTTAATTGTTTTACTTAAATAAATATAAATAAATAAATAAATAATAAATTCTTTATTTAATAAACACACAGTTAAAATACAATAGAAGGAAAAATTGAGAAGTGCATACAAAAGACATCTTATGAACTAGCGGTGGGCCCCAAACTAGGCAGAGCCTGTATCTTGGTGACCCATACATACACAGCTTATTATAGAAGGCTTATTTAGAATATAATATTATGCTCTGTTGTGCAGAGTAACATGCTATAACTTAATAAAATATTTAAATAAAGAAAAACAAAATCAGTTAAAAACATCAATGTAAAGTAGGTATGTATGTATTTATGTGATTGTATGTGAATGTGTGAAATATGCAGTAGTGTAGTGAGTGTGTAAGTGTAAGAGTGCTGGGTGTGTATAATTTGGGTTACTTTATTGGACAAAGGAGACTTTCGGTTTCATCGTATGAGCGTTCTAAAAGACATTTCTTTAAAAATTTCTTGGCCTCGAACTGATTGCCAGGGATATCAAGTGTTTTGCTTAAAGTATTGAAGACGCGTGTCGGCAGAAACAATGAAAAACGAGTAGCAAAAGAAGTTTTAATTCTTGGAAGTGGGAAAATGTCTGCACCTTTCCTACCCCTTTGAGTACGGCTAAACTGATTCCCATGATGTTTTATGAATTTTAAAAGTGACCCTAGAATGTATAGTTGGCGAACACGCAATACACTGGCCTCCTTGTAAAGGTCATCTGTGGGATAGCGTCGTGGTTTACCTAGGAATACCTTAAGAACAGCGCGCTGGGCCCTTTCCAGCTCCAGCATGTAAGTTTTGGCGGCACTACCCCAGACGCTAACGCAGTATTGAAGGAGAGGTTGACAGAGAGAGATATAGACTTGTCTACATAGGTCTTTGGGAGCACTAGCCCTTAAGTGTTTCATAACGAATATGAATTTACGTGTTCTTTTGGAGAGGGTTGAGATTTGTTCTCTGAAAGACAGATTCTGGTCTATTATGACTCCTAAGTATTTAGTAGACTCTACTTTGGTGATAATGTTGCAGTTACAGTCTGAGACGGAATTTGGTATGGTGATTGAGGTAGCACAGCAGCTTTGGTGAATTTTTAGATTATTTACATTTGGGCGACTGGACCCGGAGATGTGGAATGTCATGAAATTTGTTTTTTTGACATTCAGTGTTAGGAGATTTTTATTGAGCCATTCAAGTATGGTGCACATGCCTGCCTCCGCGGCATCCATGGCTTCTTTCCACGTAGCACCGCGGAAGATTACTAACAGTATCGTCTGCATAACAGATGACGTCTGACTGAGGAATATTTAGTTTTAGGATATCATTCATGTACATGGTGAATAAGGTTGGACCCAAGATACTGCCCTGCGGCACCCCAAAAAGAACAGGAAGACTTTCGCTGACACTATCTCCAATTTTAACAAATTGATGTCGATTGGACAAGTAGCTACTGAACCAGCCCAGAGCGATACCTCTTACGCCAAAGTATTCCAGTTTTTTTAACAGTATTGGAATCGAAACCGTGTCGAATGCTTTGGCAATGTCAAGAAAAACTGCAACTGATCGGTAATTCGTTTCAATATTAGAGGAGACAATGTCAGCCAAAAGACCAACAGCTTGTTCAGTGGACTTTCCGCGCCTGAAACCATATTGACGTTCGGACAGGAGATGAAAATTTTCGATGAAGCTAACAAGGCGGTTATTTACAAGCTTTTCCAATATTTTAGAAAGTACACAGAGTAGAGAAATTGGCCTGTAATTGTCAGGGTTATCTTTGGGACCATTTTTGTGTATAGGTGTAATCACAGCAGTTTTCCATATGTTAGGGAATGCTCCAGTTTCCATACTTAGGTTACATATGTGCTTAAGAGGTTCTAAAATAAAGCTTTTTATGTGTTTGAGTAAAAGAGGTCGAAAGCCATCTAGGCCTGGTGCACTGTCGTCTTTGAGATCGGTTATAATACTGCTTATTTCCTGATTGTCGGTGGGGTGAAGGAAGAAAGAGTTATTAGTGTGAATGTCATATTTAGCTCCGTTACATAAGCTTTCCTGCGTGGTCGTGAGATTATTTAAAATGTTTGTCGCCAGGTTCTGACCCACAGACACAAAATGATTGTTGCACTTATCAATAGACGATTTACAATTTCCACTAGATTTTAATAATTCCAGGTTTTCGTTATTTTGTTTACTAATATGACATATGTCTTTAATAGTTCGCCACAGTTTTTTTGGTTGCTTGCTGTTTTTTTCTAATTCTTGTGTATCATATTGGGCCTTGCGTTTATGGAGGATGTCGTTACAAAAGTTTCTGTATCGAGAGTAAACATTTTTTATTGCTTCGTTTTCCGGCTGGAGTTTTACCTGTGAGTGTAAAGAGTCTCGATGACGCATACACCGTATTAAGCCAGGTGTTATCCAAGGCTTTAAGTTGAATTTTGAGCGACTAGTTTTAATTTGTTGTGTATGCTTCCTAATGATATCTGTCAAGGTCTTGTTGAAAAGTAACACGGCGTCATCTACTTCTGTTTTGGATGTGACCCCAGTCCAATCTATATCTTTTATCTCGTCAGTTATTTTAGTGTAGTCGGTCTTAAGTTTGAGCCTATTTCTTTGTGTTGAGTTGACTTTAGAAAGGTTAGTACCAAGCATTATGAGGTCATGGTCTGTGATAGAGGATTGACATACAATTCCTTGAATAATTTTGCCTTTGGTTTTAATGAAAGCATGGTCTAGACAGGCTTTGCCTCTAGTTGGGTGAGTAATGGCTGGTAAAAAACCGTGTTCGGCCAATAGGCATTGATATATCGTGTGAGTGGCATTAGGGGATCTATCTAGTAGGTCAATGTTCATATCACCTGTTACAATTGCGCATGTGTTGGTTTTCAGTGAGCTTAAAGAGTTGTCTAGAGAGTTCATGAATCTATCGGTGTTGCTAAAAGAGGGAGAGCGGTAAATACCTAAGAGTGTGATATTGTCCTGAAAGTTCATTAGAAGACAGTTAGCGTCATCAAATTCTGGCTCGGTGACTGACACAGACCAGATGTCTTTTACGTATATAGTTACTCCACCACTTTTGTTAATTTGTTTAATAGTGTGATAACTTTTATAACCGGGTATCTGGTTTATTACAGAGTTTTCATTCAGCCAGCATTCTGTCAGAACGATTGCATCGAACTGGCAGTTGAGTCGGTGTAGGGCAGTTTGTAGCTCATGAAAGTTTTTATGCAGACTTCTGATGTTACAAGTTAAAACTTTGAAATTATGTTCTAGAAGAGAATTCTGACAAAGTTCGAGTTTGTCAATGGTGCGGCAGGATATACTCAGTGTTTCGTCTATTTCGTTTAATAATTCAACTTTATCCATAATCTAGTGTTAATATTATTTTAGTAAAGAGCGATGTAAAAGAACTAGTTGCCGCTTGTGCCGTTGCTAACTTATAGAGTAGGCAACATAAAAATATATATAGTTATATAAAAAACTGGTATGAATGTTTTTTTTATTGTTTACAGTCTATAGAAAAGCAACAAAGAATTATCAAATATGACATGGTTGGTGATAATACAAGGTTTTTTTTTAATACCCTTCAGTTTTGCATAAAACTTTATGGGTTATTAAACTCAATTAAGACAATAAAAAGTCCTGCCTTTCTAGTCCCGATCCCTTTATGGGGAGATTGTACTCATCATTATGAACAACTTTTACTATGGGGAAAAAAAATGCTGTTGAGTTTTCAATCTCTAGATAACTTTATCCAAGGGAATAAATTTGAATTTTTGACAGCAACGTTTGACAAAATCTGTCAAACGTCAAATTTATTTTATTTTTATTCTATTTATTTATTATATTGATTGAAAAATCAGCCCTTAGTCGAGTAATATTAAATTATTTGTATAAAACAGGTCATTATTATTTAAGAAATCGTTACCTATATCTGGTATCCTTTATTTAACTGTAGGTACATTTAACAATATTTTTAAAGTACCTTTTTCACTTATCATAATGTATTTTAATTCCACATGTGCAGCGCGGCGGCGGCGCCGACGTCGGTAGTAGCGACACCCTCCCAGCGTGTTACACTACACGCTGCGTGTTGCACACCGTGCTGCATGTTACACCGTGTGAACAAACACATGACTTATCGTTCGTTCAAATGGCATTATCTTAGTGTAACTGAGTGATATATGTTGCAGTCGTGATTTAACGAAGCAGCTAGGCATTTTGTGAAATATCCCACTACATGATAATAATATCGTTATTTGAGCATACAGGATATTTTTTATGTAGTGCGCATAATTTGTAGAGTCATTCAGTCTCTGTTCCTAAATGCAACCGCAGTATTAGGATACACTTAACAAAACGAAAATTCGACTTAGTATGGGGGACACGCATAATTAACTAGCGCTAGCCATACAAAATCAAATTTTTATTATTATTCTATTGGGAATGGACACAGAATCAATCTGCAAATTTTGCGCACTATATAAAAAAATATCCTGCACCCGGTTTTAGTACTAAATAGTACTTATTATATATACTATATAGCATGAACATAGATATAGTGCTATTTAATATACAGATTCTCAGAACCATAAAATAATCTCTTGTATTAATAAAAAAAAGGTTTTACATGTACCAAAGAGCATCGCTATTATAAGGACGGTGGATAATTATGCAATAATTAGCTGTATATAATAGGCTATATAAGGTGCATATATCCTTGGATATCCCTCAAAATTCTTAGATATACATTTTGGACAGGGACTGAAAACCGCTATAAATTACGGTACAGGTATCGAAGAATCATGGTTACTTATAAGAATACGGTTACCGGTATCGAAGAATCATGTTTACTTCTAAGAATACGGTTACCGGTATCAAAGAATTAACTTCTAAGAATACGGTTACCGGTATCGAAGAATCATGGTGACTTCTAAGAATGCGGTTACCGGTATCTGAGTAACCAAGATAAATAAACATGTTACCTCTAAAGGGATATGCCCATTCGTTAAGGAGGTTTTGGCCAAGTGGCGTCCATAAATACAGCAAATCATAGGCATTAGGGTTGACATCATCGATACAAAATCAACCACAATTTTTTACATAGAACTTGGACAGAATTTTAAAATTGTATGAAAAAAATTCAAGGTTCATATAAAACAAACATGGAGTTGACTGGCAAGCCAGTGTCGTCGTGGTAAGCGGGTACGGAATCCAATGTAAAGCCAAGGTTGTCATCGCCATAATACTAATCAAAGTCATCGGATAGAAAATAGCAAAACCGTGTAGGAAAAATCACAATTCACAAAGCATAACAAACAACCCGCAACAAACAAAATGTTTACTGTCAACACAGACTGTCAATTTCAATTATCATTGACGTAGTGATGGCGATACGGCATCGATTTATCAAAAACCGATGTTATAGAGCTATGAATCGATATTTTTAATAAACTTGAACCAGCACTGCATAGATTTCGGAAGACAATCAATAGACATTTATTTTTCCCTATTCTATAGAAATTAAACGTTTTAATATAGGACGCGAAACAAAAGAAAAAAGTTTTTCAAAAGATCATTCAGTTCTCGATTTATTTGATTTCGATTTTTTGTGACATTTGCCGTCACTACTTTTATAAGATTGACATAACGTGCGGAAATGAAGATTGCATCACATGCATAATTGATTGAATGTCTTTTTAATATAAGTTTTTAATTCCCGAGTGTTACAAACAAATAAATAATAACAATATTTTAGTTACTAAATAAGATATTTTTTTGTATTTTTCACATTGGTGTAACGAACCTGCCTACCTACTGGCCAAGAGTGGGCATTTGCCTTTAGGTAACCATTTTAATACCGGTAACCTAAAAATGACCGGCGATATATAGTACGCGCAAATCTTTATGAGCCTTGAACTGAGCTCTGAACTCTCTCCCTCTAGTACCTATAATAAGCGTACTGCGCAACCACTCGCGTCCAAATTCCGAGAGCTCATAAAGTTTTGCGATAACTATACACATACTTACACACACAGACACTACCCGCCCTTTGACTTTATGCCGACAGCACGTCTAAGATAGAAGTAATTTTTATTTCGGTAACCGGTATTAATACCGGTTGTATTCAATTTGATGGTATTTTTTTGACCTTAAAAATTAAGGTTACCTTTAAAAATACCTGTAAAAATAATAAAAGTTGTAACCGAGAAATACAGGTATTGGTCATACCGGTTTCGGTCCCTGATTTTGACCCAGTTTGGTTGAGTTAGGGAGATTTGCTTTAATTTGAGGCAATTTGATGTTATAAAATGGTCAAGCAATGTCGACTAGTTTGTTAGCTAGATACCTGAATATAAAAGACAGTACTTATTTCGTAAACTAATGGTTATTAGGTCTACTACAATAGTCGGCGGGGCTAGAACAAAATTCACGATAAATGTGTCCCGAGTCAACCTATATAAGCATAGGTACTTTTAAAGAAATATAAAAAGCTTTAACATCCTAATTCAAACCGTATCGTCATTAGTAAACAGCTTAATTTTACTTGCGGCACTTTATCAGCCTATGGCGTCATCCATAAAGTACGTCACACTAATTTCCTGATATTTTGACCCCTCCCCCGTCCTTGTCACAGTTGATCATATTTCTGAGATCCCCCCTCCTGAGTGTGACGTCACATATTTTGCAATTTTACATCTAGAAATTATTAAATTAAAACAGCAGTTCCGAAATTAGTTTTATTTCCAATAAATTATTTTTTAATATCTTTTTGAAATGTGACGTCACGAATCTTAGGACCCCTCCCACTCCTTGTCATATATTGTCGCAGTTAGTCGACCCCCTCCCCCCCCCCCCTAACGAGTGATGTACTTTATGGATGGCCCCTATTCAACTTTTTCACAATACAATAGCTTATTTGATGTGTATTCTGTCCGTTGACAAAACAAAGACTGGCGCGCGATTGGAACCCTTATTTTGTTTTGGAACTCTTTTGGCTCGGACACTTTTGGGCGTGAACCCTATATCTATGTAACAGTAGGTCAATGTTATTAGGCACAAAAGTTCATTAAAATGTTGAAGTAAATGCACAAGTTTTCATAGTGGAACTCATATGATCGCCTCTATTGCCCTCATGTGCCCGGATATCCGTATTTGTGTCAGCTGTGTGCTAAGAGTCTAGTTCACTGAAATCCCAACACAACATCAAGTAAGACTGCGGTTCCACTAGAGCTGTGCTCGTAGCTAATCGGGAAATATTTCACCAATAGGATTAATGCAGACATCATTGCGGCCCATGTTGTACCCATTTTTGGGTGTGGTCCTCCAAATTCCCCCACACCTGGCGGTCTTGAGCCCTTGCCATCCAATCCGGACTTGCGTGTCGCCGAATGCTATCCACCCATCGTTTAGGTGGTCGTCCTTGCGGTCTGGGGGCCTAAAAAGGCCACATTGAGCAATTCATGTACTGCATAGTAACTGTCAAACAGGTGTTAACTGAATATGAACCTTATGCGGATGACATTAACAGTCGTCAATTAAGTAGATATTTTGACATTCGTAATATGAATCATATTGTGATTCATCTAAAGTGGCCTGGTGTGCTGCCGTGGTCGCCATTCTAATAGTCTCCACGTCCATCGTTCCTTTTCCATCCTAATTGGTAATTTTTTTCTTTGCGCTCATCTTAGTTACCTCACACAGCGCTGGTGGAAAGGCAGCCTAAAGATTGACAGCTAATACTTGGACCCTGAAGTGATGTCGCTAGTATCGTTATTTTGACACATTTCATACTAAATCTCTGGTGCCTAGGAAAGAGGGGATAAGTCTTATTTTTCAAAAATTAGTTTTTTCGTAAATTACTTCACAATATTGATATGTGTCACAAGTAATAAGAAGATAAGTCAAATATTGTATGTTTTAATTCGATGGCATAATAATGCTACATTTCTACAGTAAGTGATTTATTTTTAATCTGTAGTGAAAAATTTGGTTTTATGACTTATACCCTTTTTCCTTGGCAACACAGAAATATTAGTTCCGATAAAATACGCAATATGGCGAAGGTCCAACTATAAGTTGTCAGGCTTTAATATAAAAAAATACATTTTTAAGTATAAAAACAGCTATCGCTCGACCTATAGCTCTTGCCTTTACAACAATAATTTAATAAATAATGTACATATATAGCATATAATCTAGATAATATATAACACCTACGCACTATTATATTAGTGCTTATAACAGCGGGTTCGCATGAGTGACTGGTATAGTTAGGTGCTCAAAATAGTCCGTAATATTGTTTGGAACGCTAGGTGGACGAGAAAAAATGGCTATAGTTCAAATATATCAAATAATATTCTGTAATAGCTAATTCTAACCGAGAATGAACTAAAAGCCGGCAATTCTTGTTTACATTTCAAATTATTAATTGCAGTAATTCCGTATTTACAATTTATTGCATTGAATAGTAAAATATTTAAGGAACTTTAGTCCTATACAAATGAGCCCTTAACATAAGATTAATAAATAGTTTGAGTATTCAGATTTTTTTTTATGTATTGTGCGTTGTTTGTAGAGTGATTCAGTCTCTTCCTAAATGCAACCGCCGTATTGGGACTTTACAATAAAACGAAAATACGACTTAGTATGGGGGACACGCATAAATTACTTTGTTTTGGAGTGAATTTTAGTACTGCAGTAGCATTTGGAGCGGACACTGAATCACTCTGCAAATTTTGCGCACTACATAAAAACATATCGCGTAGAATGGAATCTCCTTTGTGATGTGCCTGAATGACGTTTTCGTTTAATGGACGCGAGACTGTAAGCCATAGAAATATTACAAGCCTAGAAGAGTAACAATTTTTTGACATATAATTGAACTGTAACGCGCTAGCGTGACTTTTCTATCTAATATGCAGCGTAATGAGTTAAAAAGAGACAGATATATATAATCTCGGCACTCGTCAAATAGAACAGAATCATTATGTAGCCGTATTACGATATCTATGGTCACCAGTCTGGTCACCAATTCCTAAGGAAAATCGCTAAGTCCTTTAGTTATGAAATTTTAAAGACCGGCTTCATTTGGAGTTGAATTACAAGTCGATTACAGCTAGCTGTCTCTTTCAATCTCATAAGCGCGTGTATTTGATAAAATAGTACCACTACATTTGAAAAGTCCAATTAATAGCTACTCTTCTAGGTTTATCATATTTCTATGCTGTAAGCTATTAACGTGACCTTGAACGTGATTAGCGCGAGAGTTTCACTTCAACACTCGTGTTATTTATTATTCTTATGTCCGTAGTCAAAGCCAAATTATCAAAATAAATATAGTTGAATCTTAATATAAATTATTTCCATTCTAAAAATAAGCAAAATTGTGGGTATCATCGTTATATTTAAAAAAATTCAAGTTTTTTTTTATCCATTTTATCCAGGAGTTTTCGGTACATTGGCATCTAGTATATTAAAATTTGCAAGTCTCTTAAAAATACATCAAAAGAGGCTAACTATTAACAGAGATTTAAAATTACAAACTGTTACCACGATACAAAATTGAAAATGTACATTTATTATTGAAAAAAATTGCTAAAATGTTTACCAAAATTAATTTAATGTGATTATAATATGTATATCGATTCCAAAAAGAAATACGTTTGGTGCTGTTCCTAATATAATTTCATAATCTGTTATTTTGAGTAAGTTTTCTTACCTAGTCCGAGGTAGATGATGCTGCCGATACCTTGCGGATTTTGACAGAACTAAACTGAGGGCCGAGCACGAATGTTTTGACGTATGGTAACGTAAACGTAAGCAAATTTTGATTCTAAAATACGATTAATCTATCGCATTTTAGTTCAATTTTATGCAAAAAACACACTTGTTTCATGAAAATGAAAAAATATTGCATGTATTTCCAAAAAAATATCATAGATTAAACGTGTATTTTGTGGTTCTTAATTTGGTTACGTTTACGTTACGATACGTCAAAACATTCGTGCTCGGCCCACTGGACTAAACGTATCTGTCACCTTCTTTTTCTATTGAAACAGAAAGAGACAAACGTCCTCAGTTTAGATCTGTTAAAGTACGGAACAGAATCGGCACCAATATTATTACGTTATACGATTATTATTTATTTCTAACATTCATTATTACCGTTTATTGCTTTGTATTTACGCGCTACCGACTGAGTTGACTAGAAGATTTTTATTTGACAAACATTCTCCAACACTTGAGTTAAATCGATGTTTTCTATGTTAAATGTTGATTTTAAAGTTTGAGAGCAAAATAATAAAAGTCATTATTAATTTTGACTACTAGAAGGCAAAATAACGACGAATCGGTTGAATCATAACTTCGCCGAATACTCAAACTCATTTTAATTTTAAGGAGCTGTTAAATCTCTTGCTTTCATTATAATTTTAAGTTGGACAGCGACATAATGACACCTAAAGTCCCGCTAGTCATTCATTCTTCCATACAAGCGGAATAATGTGATTACTCCACTGTTTCACGTTGTATCTCCAAAACTAAGAATCATTATCTAGGCCTGCATGGAAACAGAAAACTTAAAAAGACATTGATTTGAATGATACGAACCTCGTAACTTTCATATTTCAACACCAATTTTATCGCAATTTTGGGCGTAAATAAGTAACTTATTGAGTATGAACATGGCAAAATAGTTTCCGTAGATTTTTTTATTACTCAAAAGTTAAAATATCTTTATTTTGTATGGATACATTTAGTATTTATTTCATAATAAACATATGCTCAAAGTTCTGTTCATGAAGGTTTACGCGCTCGTTTTCGATATAAATCACACATAAAAATCGTCATAATTTCATATAAATCGTTTTCGATATAATTACTGGTCATTACTGGTTCTATCCCTTTCTCACACGATGTTGGGTTATATAGCATACATTTTAGCTACGCCCATAAACAAGATCAAGGCGTCGACTAGCGCAACCTTAAGAGTGCCTTAGGCAATTTAAATCCAGCATCTATCCAGTCAAAACTAGGCACAAGAAAACATCAATTTACACCAAGCAGTTGAACATTTTGTCTAAATGTCTAGTTAATTAGTCTTTTATAATAATAAGAACGGATGAAAGACATTTTTGTATCTCTGTATAGAAAATGTGATTAATGTTAAGTAGTTAAATGAAGTCCAGTATTAAAATAAGGATTTTTAATATAATAGGAATGAATTCACTGTGTGAGGTTTTAGTGGTCGCATTCCTTAGTAGACAGTTTTAAAATTACAGTTTGATATAAATGTTTTGAATTTTAAATGATAGATTGATGATGCGCTGAGCAGATGACGGACTTTTTCCGTAATAATACAATACAATAAAATTTATTGTACACCAGAAATACAAAAGATACATTAATTATAAATTTAAATATGTACAATGGGCAGTCTTATCGCTAAAAGCGATGTCTTTCAGACAACCTTTCTACGGTAGAGCTTATGGAATGTTATGCAACAACGCACACGGCGGACAAACAGTCCGCCAGTAAACGCTAGTGCCCGGCAATGGCGGACAAAATGTCTGTCGTCTGCACCGCGCCTAACTGGGTTTTATGGAATGCAAATTATCGCTTCTCTTCCCACGACTCTATTTGTTCTCCCTATTTTTTTCTTGAATGTCATAACTGTCTGACATTTTCACATTCATAATATCACGCATATCTTCCATAAAAGTCAGCAGAAATTGCAGAACCTTACACAACTCTTTGTTTCTTCCACATTCGTACCTCGTTTGCTACACAACTTTCAATTTTTTTCTAAATCCTTCTTATTCCTTATTTCCCGAAATAAATAATTTGCATTTGTCTAAAATCAAAACAAACACTGTGGGTAATTTTATGAATTTAAAATAGCAGTGTGGAAATCTATTTATTATCTGTCTCTATTCTATAACTGTAGTTTTGTGAATTAGCATACACACATAGGTCTCAAATTCTGCTAAAAATTTTTTTTTTTTTTTTTTTTTCTGAATAACAAATTATTCTTAAGATTAAAATACACGGTGTGGTTATAGCATTCACAAAAATATAAGCATTATATGTAATGTATTAATATCCATACACATAGTTTAAAACGTGTTTTGTTCGCACATACACTAAATTGTACTAAAATATCACCAATTCTTGCAAGTTGCCTTGCCTTCGACCAATGCAGTCCATGAACTATAGAAATCTATCCATCGCATCAATTAATCATTCTTTATCAAATTACTTGGTAAAGGAGTTTATAGATAAAAAAAAATAGACAAAATTCACGTGCATTTTATATCAAGTAAACTAATGTATTCAATCATGGTGCCAAAGTAATGTAACATAAGTAAATAACACGCTTATGGTCTAATTTTAATTATCCAAAATATTTTAGGAGGTAAATCTACAGATTACAAGTATTTAGGTATTAAAAAAATTATTATAATAATATCAAAAACAATTTATGTTTTCATAATTAATTAAAATAATTGATGTTTCCGTTTACATGAAACCTTTATTCCTCTATGATTATGAATGGCACTAAGGTCATGAACTCGACCACATGACCTGGCGGGCTCGGCTACTCTGACACACACGCATCGCGTCGCCGCGCCGCCCGATCTTAATGCCTACATAATTTATGAATCTACTGCAGCTATAATTTGAATATGAATATGAATTCACTACCATTCATAAAATATTTTGCATTAATAAATAAGACTTTATATACGTTACTTTATAGGCCGAGATAAAACAAAGTATGTCTTTCAAGATGGTGACTTGACTACATAATATTAGCAGAATTTGAACCTAAAATAAACTCTAGTGACATTCATTTAAAGTTGTTTATATATAACTTAATTTATTTTTATTCTCGTTCTATATAAGTGTGCTTAAACAACATTCCACATTTATTTTGTTTTATAACTTTTAACTTTGTTATGTCATTGAAACAAAATTTAATTTTGTATACTTCCTGTTTAAAATTAATTTCAAAAGTATTGGCTGAAAACAGGGTAGGCTTTATGGCCGATTTTCAAAATGTACAGTTAAATAAACCTATTCTTCATACATTTATTGAAAACAATGCTATATAAACCCTGAGTATAAGTGATACAACTCACATAGTTGCACTAAAATGTTACAATGTGGCTAAATTATTCGTCATTATATTATACAGGATTGTTTTATTAATTTATTGTAATATTGTTTTTTGTCCTAAAATTGTATATAAGAGAATGTATTCGTATAAATAGTAGTTTGTACAGTCATGTGGAGTGGTACATTAGTACAAAATATTGCTTAATTTTTTTGTAAGTTTGAGGTTTCATACTCACAAAGCAATAAATGAATGTTCACGAAATGCTGTGTTTTATTGATAACTAACTTGTAATAATTCCTGAATCAAGCTAGTTTGGAGGGAGCGTCCGCGTCCCCTTTGGATGGGCTACTCTATTCTCATAGAGTAAGATAATTATTTGTAGAGCCGTGTATTCACAAGGACACAAACATCCCGCGACCACTGGCCTCCCCTATATATAAAAGTACTCTGTGGGCCTCCCGTAGAAAGGATATTCTCTGTCTACACATAGCCTCCAGCACAGACCCTGGACTGTGTACACGGCTTTATTCTACAATTGAATGATACCTATAGTCCACGTGTGAGCTCCGAGGAATCAGGGGCTGAGGAAACGGGCACTTGTGGTACGGGTAGGTACAAGTGTATCGGGGTACCGCTGGTACTAGGAGAGCGCGGAGTTTGAGCGACGATCGAGCGCAGCACAAAGTGCCCGATTCTTCAGCCCATTCCTCGGAGCTCGCGCCGGACCAGCGGGTGGAGATGCAGTGACAACTTAGGAAAAACTATTTGATATTATAGAATAGAATAGAATAGAATAATATTTATTTGCTTAAAAACATGGTATAAAAGATGGTAAAATACAAAATAAAAAGAGCATACATGTTTTTGCTTAACAGTTATAAGCGTACAAATTTTCACAAGCATATTTAACATTTATTATCAAAGAAGTCCTTGAGACTATAAAAACTATGACTACACAACCATTCATACAATTTATTTTTGAATGATCTCATATTTAGGGTCTTGAGATTACTTGGTATCTTATTATATATACGTACACACATGGATATACAACTTTTATTATATTTAGCTAGTCTCGGAAGGATATCCAGTACGAGCTTGTGGGGGTCTCGTCGGTTACGAGGACATAAATCATCTGCAGTACTAAACAATTCCTTATGCTTCCTCACAAACATACATGTTTCATATAAGTAAAGAGACGGTAGCGGCAACAGGCCAAGCTTCTTAAATATCTGCCTACAGGATTCGTCAGGTCGAAGCCCGGTTATTGCTCTAATGCATTTTTTTTGTGCAATAAATGCTCTATTTAGGTCAGTGCTGTTACCCCACATTATCAAGCCATAGCGGAGCACCGATTCAACGTATGCATGGTAGGACGTTATTGCCGTTTTAACGTTTGTCACATTTCTAACTTTTTTGAGTGCATATACGAATTTATTTATTCGTTTGGAGACAGTATCAATATGTGCTTTCCAGCTTATGTCTTGATCTAAAGTTATGCCTAGAAATGTAGTTTGCGTCACTTCATCAATCTTATGTATGTTCATTTTAACATTGTATTTAGAATTATTAGATTTATTAAATTGTATATAAACAGATTTTTTAAGATTTATTGATAAATTATTTCTATTTAGGTATTCAATTAGACATTCAATAGTATTATTAATATCAGTTTCATGATCGTCAATTGTATTATTTTTCCTATCAGTTGTGACTATAATAGAAATGTCATCAGCAAACAATATACATTTGTGGTTGGTTATATTAATTATAGAATTTATGTATAAAAGGAATAAAATAGGGCCTAAAACACTTCCTTGTGGGACGCCATACCTATTGAACTTGAGTTCAGACGAGTGCGGTATCATGTCGTTATTTCTATCCACTTTTGTAATGGTAACTCGCTGTCGTCTGTTATTTAGGTATGACGATATCCACTGAAGCACTATGCCTCTAATTCCAATTGCCTCCAATTTCTGAAGTAACAGATTATGAGACACTAAGTCAAAGGCTTTAGATAAATCGAAGAACAAACCTGTAGTAAGACGGTTTTGATTAATATTTGTCAATATATTTTTTATAAGAGTGAAGATAGCTAGTGTTGTAGATTTGTTTTTTTGGAAGCCGAACTGCTCTTTCTTAATTATGTTAAATTTATTACAGAATTCAATCAATCGTTTGTACATGCACTTTTCAAATATCTTGGACAAAATAGGTATTAATGTTATTGGGCGATAATTATTAATATCAGATTTTTCTCCTTTTTTAAAAATTGGTTTAATAATTGATACTTTTAATCCAGTGGACTGAAGGATTGAGTCTGTACTGTATTGCTGTGAAAGTGGCTGTACCTTGAATTGCTTCGCGCGAATATTTTATGGGAGATTAGAGTTAGTTAAGGATAATTACTCACACAATTTAAATTTACGACATCAAAATAGACTAGCTCTTCCAAAATCTAATTTATCAATTGTTCACTCAGGCCCCTTTGTAATGTGTGTCAAATTATATAACAAAATACCTACGTCCATAAAAGCCATGGAAACCATGAATTTATTTAAAAGAGAACTGCACTCTCTTCTGGTGCGGAAATGTTATTATACCCTTCAGGATTTTTTATCTGATAAAATAAAAGACAATGATAAATAAATAATATAATTAATAATTTTTGTTAGAAATGGAATATATTTAATTTAATTGAATAAACAATATTATTAGAAATAAGACATAATTTAACCAAATGAATGTTATTAATTACGAAACTGATAAATGTATTATTGTGTATTTTTTTTTTAAAAACCTACAATTGTAAAAATTGCAGTGCCCTAAAAGGGTTCATGTTCTGGAAACAACATAGTATAAAACACCAATGTATACCACATGAAGCAATAAACGTTCTGGATTTTTTGCAGGAATTCCCTAGCATGTTATTGAAATTAGGTACATAATGAAAAGAAAAGCCACATAGACGTAAGATGTACGAAGCGAAAATATCCTAAATCTATGAAAAGCCACGAAAAATCCTACGTCTATGAAAAGCCATTAACACCCTATTCCACGCTACTAAAACAACAAATTATGCTACAAATCCTAACATTTAAAATCTGGAACGCAGAATCAAAACTGACAGCTAAATTTGAGGTTATGTCGATGTAGAAATATTTTTCTAATTTTTTCAATAATTCTGTACAATATTAGTAAAATACTGTCGCAATGTTGCGGCGATTAGCTTGCACAGTAGTCCAATCCCGTGGTATTAAACATACAATTAATGTAAAATGGGTGAGGCCAGATTACGTGCCTGCATATAATCCGGAGAAGTCTGGAGACTTGGAAGGTCTTCCACCTATCCCTGAAACCGCTTTAGGCAAAGATTATGCTGTAACTGAGGAAATAAAAGAGTAAGTTATATCTTTGCTGTTTGTATTGATTGGGATATATAAATTAAATTACATTTCGATTTGTTTTTTCACTCTTCAGTGCACCAGAATCAGTGAAGAAAATATTCTCGGTGGGACACCTCGGCCGCAAGGAATACAATATATTAGTCAAAGAGGAGCTAATGGACCGAGTGAAGAGACATCAGTATGACCACGGCACAGCCGAAACTAGAAGTACTTACCTACATTTTAAAAAATATATAAATCATACGCCTCTGAAAAGCGCTATTTATTGACCTGCATCTATTACACAAATAGATCAAATCTTTACTCTAAGAGTTTCTGGCTCATAACTAGATAATTATATCTCTCCCTAATCCATATGTAGTAAGTTCATAGTAAGGCCTAGAATATTTAAAAAAAATATTAAATTTTCCTACTTTTTACAGTTGCATACCTGACAGGACAAATTCGGTACCTTCAAGACACAATGGAAAAGTTCCCAAGAAACACAAAAATGAAGGTAATTTTATAATAATAAAGTCTAATGAAAATATTTTTTATATCTATCCTCTCAAGCATTGAGCACAAAATTGAATAATAATTAAAAATATTTTTTGTTTGCAGCAACTGGTGCAAGAACGAATTGACAAAAGAAAGAAGTTACTAAAGTTTTTGCGTCAATATGATTACAAGAAGTTTGAATGGCTGTTAGAGAAACTCAATATTGAATACAAGGCACATCCAGAGTAAGTAAATTATGAAATTGGATGCATGTATTATAAAAAGTTATTGTTTGCTCCAGATAAAACTAGGAACTCAATAATTCATCTTGTTCATTTTTTGCAATCTGTTATAATTAGGTAATGTCAGTTCACAGATAGGTACTGCTTATCTATATACTATATTTGAAGAGAAAACTTTGTACCCCTTTTTATTAAGCATTGTGTGCATAAAGTTTATTTATGGAGGAGTGCAGAAAGCTAAAATTGATGTATAATAATTTTGTTGTCAAATTTCAACCACTAGGCGACCACTAGTTTCTGTTTATTATTGTATTGGCTACGAAAATCAAGATGTATTAACATATTTTACCTTTTTCCCAGATCTTTCCACAAGTTATCCCGCAAGGAATCCCTCCGCAAACTAACTGAGATGCACTGCGAAGACATTCGTAACCAAAAGTTATCAGACTACAGGAATTTGCTCGAAAGCCAGCAAGGACCTTACTTAAAGCAGAAACTCGAAGCTTTAAACTTCATTAGGAGTGAGCAAATGGACCTGAAGTTACCGATAACCGTCACCGAGCAAGATATCAAGAAGGTTGAACTGCAGTTAGAAGAATGGACAGTTAAAGATAATATTAAACAACAAGCTAAAAAGAAGAAGAAGAGTATTGTGTTAGATTTGAATTAATTGCTGTAATATAGTTATAATTAGTAGAAAGTACTTGCTTTGTTTTATTATGAGTGACGGTGTGGTCTTTGCTTGAGTCACACTGAAACAATTGGTCCCTACTAGCAGAAACCAGAAGTGAGTGGAAAATGCAGAGGCTCTGCAGTGGAACAATACACTGAAATAATCTATTAATATGTGAAGAGAAAACTTCGTACCCCTTTTTAAGCATATTGCGCACACCGAGGAGTGTGATATTTGGCATAGTTAAAGTTTACATGGAGAAGGAGTGCAGAAAGGTAAAATAAAGGTCGAATTTCGACCACTAGTAATAATAGTTAAGTATATTGTCATGCGATCCGACTAACCCGAAGCGTCATCGCGATTCTGGGTTGCATGGTGGTAAGTTTGCTACGGGTCGGCCTGCTGGTCTAGGACAACGAGTTTCTTCCTCAATCCTCAAGATACAGTAAATAACCTAGCCGTCAAAAACCCCCCCAACTCCAACTAGAAAAAGAGCTGTAACTTTTGAACATATTTTCATAAAACAGGTAAGATTAAAACTTGCTTTCAATTTAAAAAACTGCATTGAAATGGTTCATCCATTTTGGACCTACAATACCACAGACAAATACACAGTACACACTACAAACTTATAACACTTAATATTGTCACGGGTTAAAAATAAACACCCAATAGTTTTAAACCATTTTATTAATAAAAATTAAGTACAAATTACATACAAATCTTATGCTAAAAATATTCATATAAAAATATGAAGCGTATTGTCAAAATCAGTCGAATTTGGACGGAGTAAAATTTACATAAAAAACTGACATTTCGAGTATATATAATTATATAGCGTTTTATTATTATAATAATGGAATGAAATACTTAATAGTAGGGAAGACGAAACTTATTACTTAATAGCTATATTTTACATAGAATATGGCTGTAGGATAAAACAGGCGATTATGATTATAATACAAGCATACGGTAGCTTAGTCAGGATTGGCGCAATGGCTATGAATTTGGCTTTCTACTGCAGTACTAATAAGCACTCGTGGTCTTGAAGACGCGCGCAGTTCGGAACTGATCGGATTTACGAAGTTTGCCGATGCGATTTCTTAGTTGTGTCGTATTTCAGTGTATTGTTTGTATGCCAATCTAATGCAGTAGCAGTACTTGTATTATAGTCATTGTCTCTAAATATTGAATATCGTCATGAAGTACTCTGTTTACGAGTTAAGTTTATTTAATTTTATTCAGTAAAATGGAATGTTTTGAAAACAGTTCACAGATTACTTATTAAATTATTATTTTTCTAGTTGTACCAGCATTTCTTACAACGTGTAATTTAATTATCTCAAAACCACAAATAAATTAAAATAATGATTTATTGATATGTTAGGGGTTGAAGGGTTAATAAGTTATGATACAGTAACCAAAGCTTAAGTTTATTAAAATTAACTATTATTTTTATGAAAAGTGTTGAGCCTTACTACATTTAAAATTGAAACTTATCTCCGGATAAGTCTCAATTTTAAATTCAGTAAGTAATGCTAGGGTAATTATCCGTAAAATAAGATTTAATTTCCTTTGAAAAATAAATGTTATATTAAAGTTGCTGAAATCGATTCAGAGGATTTAGCACGAATGTTACGTTAATGTTAGTAAATTTTGAATAAAACAATAATTCTATCGCATTTTTGTTTAATTTTACGTAACACCTACTATTTAGAACCGCGCACCTAGAGTCTCGACATTTCATAAGTGCCTGTATCTGGTTTACATGAAATAAAGATCGGTTCTATTCTACACTTTTTCATGAAAATCTAAAAACCATGCATGTATTTTCAAAAAATATGGATTATTCGTGTATTTCTGTTTCAAAATTTGCTTAAGTTAACGTTATAATACGTTAAAAACAACGTTAACGTTACGATATGTCAAAAACATTCGTGTTACGCCCTCAGTAGTCGATTATCAACGAACATAATATTTTCAGGTTTTGGTTTTATTAAATTACACATTATATCCATAGTAACAGAGTATTTCATGACGAATTTGGCACTGTATCCACTAACAGTGGGCCGAGCACGAATATTTTGACGTATAGTAACGTAAACGTAAGCAAATTTTGAATCGGAAATACACGTTTAATCCATGACATTTTTTTGTAAATACATGCAATATTTTTTCATTTTCATGAAACAAGTGTGTATGTTGCATAAAATTGAACAAAAATGCGATAGATTCATCGTATTTTATAATAAAAATTACGTTACGTTAGTACGTTACCATACGTCAAAACATTCGTGCTCGGCCCCCTGAATTTCATACGCGTCAGAGAAATGGCGAGGATAACAAATACGATCCAAAATACGAGGCTGACTGCTTGTATATCCGTAAATGTGGGATTTTTCTTCCCTGTCGAATCGCATGCATCGTTCAGACGGAACTGGGGCAGATCGGCCGGACATTGGCGTCTATGTACGGCGGTTTTATCAAGTCTGATGGCGGAACAGGAAGAATTTCGTTTCATCATTTTATCTCTGTCGCACGCGAACAATATCTATCAATGCTATTGTGTGCACGCGACTTCAATATATTTGTGCGGGAGCGACAGAGATAACATATTATGGGTAGGTTTCCCGTCCTGCTCTATCGCCGTCTACACTGTAACGCTGATAATTTTGTAGTTTGAGGTATCTCGCAGATTCTGATCGTCTAGATATGGCGCCTGCGCCTACAGTCCGCTTTCCAGCCTACTAAAAGACGTACACTGCTAGCTCCGCCTATTTTGTGACGCGTACACCTAACACCGCTAACTTTGTGACGCGTACACATAGCCGCACCAACTTTGTGACGCGTACACCTAGCCGCACCAACTTTGTGACGCGTACACCTAGCCCCACCTAGTTTGTGACGCGTACACATAGCCACGACTACCTCTTGGCGCGTACACCTAACCCCGCCTACTTTGTGACGCGTACACTTAGCCCCGCCTACTTTGTGCCGCGTCCAGCTAGCCCCGCCTGTATGTGACTCACAGTGCCGTAGTGTGCGGCGCCCTCGCGTAGGCGGTGGGTATGAACCCGGAGCGGCGCGACTTGGGCGCGTGCGCCCACAGCCAGCCCTCCACGGTCTGCTGCGAGAGGTCCGCGTACACCCACTCGCCGCGCTTCACCGACAGGTCGTCGGGGGCTTGCGCCTGGAAGGAACACAAAAATATATTTTATAGGATATTAATTGTAGAGGGTATACACAATAAACAAAACGAAAATTCGACTTTTAATTTATTAGCGCAAATCATACGAAGTCAAATTGTTAGTACTGCGGTTGCATTTGGGAACGGACACTGAATAACACTGAAAATTTTGCGTACTACATAAAAAAATATCCTGTACTTTCTTTTTTAAAACGCTTTCATTAGCTTCACCTGTAACTAACTATGTAAAAGAAATCTTGGAAGTTAAATTTGACCCACTTCCCGATTTCCGATTGAGCTGAAATTTATCATAAGTACACGTTTAGTATGGATGACAAAAGCGCTTTCTTTAGATTTTTTAAAAATATAATAATACATTGATGTTATAACAGGATGCAGCTTATAAATACATAGTAATAATAAATTAAGTATTAAGTAATACAAACGTAATATATCTGTAATATCAGTTAATTTTAGCCAAACATAGTCCATACTCCATAGTCATCAAATGATGATGACTATGGATAATAATGATTATGGATGGACGCTTAATTATACATATATCAATGAATGTCACCTTATAATCGTAAAGCATGACTAGTTCGGTGCCGTGGTATCGTCCGTCGCTGTCCTGCGGCTGCGCATTGTTCAGTTTGTTGTTGTTGTTTATCAACGAGTTGTTGGGATTCGGTGGTGGCGGAGACAGGATGGGCTGTGTGTTCTCTTGTTGTGACGCTGGAAGTTATAATAGTATTGGACTGCTATTCAAAATGGACACATATTTTATATTCCCATACAGATAATAATAAATATTCAAAATTAAAATGGATAAATAAAACAATAGTTGATAAAATAATTAAAAATGCCGAAGTTATAAGCTTTTGAAAGAATAATGGCAGATTCCATACATACATGATAAATTAAAATAAACAAACACACACACAATCTAAAAAAAAATCATCAATACACAAAAGCAAGATAAACAAAAAACACAAAACATAAATAGTTACATACAAAAACATAATATTATATAACTATGTTTAAATTTACCTTGAACAACAGCAGGGTAGACAAACCCTGAAGGTATGAATCCTTCCTGGCCATCGCTGCGGACAATCCAGTACCAGTCTGGGTCTTCTCTATTCAACACTGAAACATAAGTTGAAGTATTTCATTACAAAGTAGTAGAGACACTACTGCATGCCATGAATGGGTCGGCACGACCGGGGAAGTAAAAGAAAAGAAGAAAGTTAATACATTTATTCGGTACGGACAGTGACAACACACGAGAGAAATAAAATAAAAATTAACCTAACCTTTAAACAATAAAAAAAAAACAGACAGAAAAAAAAAAAGTAAAGTAGTCATCCTATTGTATATTGTTGTCAAGCAAGCCCATGCCGAAAGGGTAGCCAGCTCATAATTTGCTGGGCGCGAAGAGCCCAGCGCTGATTTTCAGTTGGCATCCCTTCTGTCCCACAGAATATCGACGTTAAGTACCAGTATGCCTACTGTTGCGTTTCCTTCGGTGAGTGTGGAGCGCTGGAGGCCCAATTCCTCCCTTAGTCCCCTTCCTTCTTCTTTCCCTTCCTTTTTCGTAATACCACCCTAAAAGGTCGGCAACGCATCGGTGACTCCTCTGGTGTTGCGGATGTTCATGGGCGGCAGTGATCACTTACCATCAGGTGAACCACAAGCTCGATTGACATTAAAAAAAAAACAGTTCTTCCAAACAATACAATATAACATGCATCAGAAATGCTTTCTGCACTTCTTTATAAACTTTAACTATGCCAAATCTCACACCCCTCCGTGCGCACAATATGCTTAAAAACGGGTACCTACAAAGTTTTCTCTTCACATAATATAAAAATGAATCCTTATTTCCCTTGGTCACGCCATCACGCGTGAACGGCTGGACAAATTTCGCTAATTCTTTTTTTGTTGTGTTTGTTATAATTGTAAGGAGAAGGTAGGTATGGTAGATAGGGTAGGTAGGTAGGGTAGGTATGGTAGATAGGGTAATTATAGGGCAGGTAATTATAGGGCAGGTAGGTAGGGTAGGTATAGCAGATAGGGTAGGTAGGTAGGGTAGGTATAGTAGATAGGGTAGGTAGGTATAGTAGATAGGTTAGGTAGGTATAGTAGATAGGTCAGATAGTAGGGTAGGTATGGTAGATAGGCTAGGGAAGGTAGGTAGGTAGGTAGGTGCACAGTCCTTTTATTGGCGGTACGAAGTTCGCCGGGTCAGCTAGTTATATAGATATTTTGTTAGTTTTAACCATAGACTTAGAATATTTTCGCTTCATCCTACATCTATGGTTTTAACACATTTCCATGTCAACAACTTGAAGTTGGGATTCGGCTGGTGTCTAAGCAATCAGGATGCTACTCCATAGCGGGTGTTCCAAGACTTACCAGTCACAAATTCCCCACGTTCCACATCCACGTCATTCTCGTCCCTTGCTGTGAACGTGTACAGCACCACGTAGCGGCCCGACGGGTCCTTGCTGAACGGACACGCTTCACCCTCGCTGCCCAGCTCCGAGTGCCCGTCGTTCGTCACCCCGTCTGATACTGATAACCTGCAGGAGTTGGTAAATACAAAGTCTGACCTTTCTAGTCCCTTTAAGAGGTTCTTGTACTCATCATTATGAACAATTTTTACGAAGGGAATAAACATGAAATCGCGGAAAAAAAATCTGCTGTAATAATTAAATATTGCTCAACTAAATGTATTGATCAGCAGATTGTATTATTGCGATTTCTTGTTTTCTCTCATAGTATTTTTTATTTCTTATTGATGAGTATAAAAGCAGGTAGGACCTCATAATATAATAGTAGTGACCGACCGAAGGTTCGGTTTCGGTTTCGGCCAGTTTCGGCCAAGAAATCTAGTTACGGCCTTAGTTTCTGTTTCGGCCCCGCCGAAACTTGAATTCTTTCGTGAATAATCGTGCGTCGTTCGGCGAACTTCGTGGCTAACTCGTGCTCGCCCGTCGCGCTACTGGCGGTGGTTTCGGTTTCGGTCGAAACTGAGAGCAAGGCCGAAGGTTCGGTTTCGGTTTCGGCTGAAAAACCTGTTTCGGTCGGACACTTTATAATAGTAATGTATTAATGGAACACAGGCCAAAACTGGAAGGCTAACAAGATGATATTTTTTCATTTTGGAAATCGGAAACTTATAGATTATGAATATAGTAAAAAATACTATTGTTTGCTTGTTGTTGTTGTTTGGGTGTTTGTTTGTGTTTTGTTTTGTTTGATTTTAACCCCCAAGAAAAAAGGGTACTATAAGTTTGTAATATGTATCTGTCTTTTTGGCATTGTATCTCCAAAACAGATGGACATTTTTTTTTCATTTGAAAGCTAGTTTAATCGGGTATCATCTTAGCTATGTACCATGTAAATCTGTTCAGCCGTTATAAAGTTACAGCTCTTGTTCTAGTTGAAATCGGGTGTTTTTGACGGTTGGGTTAGGTTATTGAGCAGAGAAGTTAATATTGGGGTAAGGATAAGGAAGGTAAATATAGGAGACTGGGGAAGGACCATACATGATTTGGGTCACGTGGAGTGTAACTTATGGCTAGGGCCGCACCGACCCCCCACAGCGCCTGTGTGCGAAACCTATGAAGCGCCTCTTTTTTTCACGAATATTCATTTCAAGTTTTTTTTTTATTTGTTATTTTTGACCGAATTAAATGTTCTCCAGTTTTATTTAAGTAAAAATAATTTAGATGGCGGCGCCCCTATTGTCTTGGCGCCTGTGTGCGCACACTTCGCACACAGGGCGGCGCGGGCCTGCTAGTTACGGGCACTAGCAGGCCCGCGCCGCCCTGTGTGCGAAATGTTTGTACCATAAAGTTATTATTACTAGTGGTAACTAATAATAACTTTATGGTTTGTACTCACTGTGACACGTCTCGATGCGCTAGGTCGGTGGGAGACCGACTACGCGGCAGCTTCTTCTTCAGGTCGTGATGTTCACAGGGTGCGCAGTAGGAATGCGGTATGAACCCTTCTCGGCGAGACTCGGCCACTATTACGTACACCCAGTCGTTTTCGCGGTATAGTACATTTACTATTTGGCCGCGTTTTACCTGAAAAATAGGATTCAGTTTTAATTGTTTACATGAAAATCTTGAAATCAAGCCATAATGGCACTGAAGTAGGAAGATCTACAAACGGTAGCAATGTCTTCAGGTAGAAGACTGCTTAAAGCCTCAATAAGACTTGGCTATCATCAATGGTGAACTAAAAATTTTCTGATAATGTAGATACACCGATGTAATGAATATCAAATTGTGAGTGTGGTGTGCGTGTGTCTAATCAATATTCTCAATATTGTTCTATCAAAAACGAATGCAACAGCAGTATGGTTTATGTTGTGATTACAAACAATGAATCATGTGATACGTGACTACCTACACTTTGTATTCATCAATATCAATTTTCAAGTACCAAGGAAATACATAGATACACAAAAATTCATTTATGTTTTTTTTTTTTTCCCCTTCTATTATCTACCATCGGCTAATTCAGTCATAATCAGATTGTATGATGTGTTTTTTTTTTTTTTTTTCATCATTTATTAAAAATATAGATTCTTAAAATTAATTACTAAGAAAATCTTACCTCTAATTCATCATCAACGCAAGGAGCGAAGTCATGGAGCACCACCATCTTGGAGTCAGGGCTAAGGCCGTGCTCCTTCTCAATGCCGACTCTCACCAGAGTCTCTATACTAGCTGACCCAGTGATGCGGCCCATGCCCGGACTTAGCCCCGAGCCGGGACGAGATAAGTCTTTGTCCGAGTCACCACTGCTAGCTGGAATATAAAAAATTTCACATAAAACATGTTGCAGTTATTCAGCTCATCCCTCATCTTTGTTGTGTGTGTGTGTCCACTCTTATTATCTTATTCTTTATACACATAAATATAAATAAAATACATAATAGAAAAATACATGAACATAGGCGAGCTTAACTATATATATATAAATGATACTATGATGTAACGTGATAATGACATACTATGAATCTTTTTACTTTTGACATATAATTTATGAACTGCGTTTAGTTTGTTATTGACATTTGATTTTAGTTTTAGTATTTTGATTGATTTTGATTATTACTTGATTGACATTGTTATTAAATTTAAAAATCTATTGCATTATTATATAAAATTAGTACACCACGTATGTGGTAGGACATAGTGGACTTTCAATAAAACCTAAGACCTCTGTAAATTTACCTATGTTTCACAAATAAAGGATTATGATTATGATTATAACTCACAATTGAGTTTTCTTACAGCAAACCGAGTTAATAAGTAAATATAAGAGGTTCAGAGGATAGACTCAAGGGCACTACATAACAAAAGACGAACAGAAGACCTCTATGTTATACCAACAAACAGTAATATTAATAATACGATTTATATTGTGCTACAAGGAAAATAATACTTTATTTTAACTTTTTTTTTTGTACTATGTTTTGTTAGTGATAGATAATTATGTAATGATATGTCTTTGTGTTTTTAAATTTTAATAATGTTGTTAGTTTTAATTTTTGTTTTTTTTCTCTAATTTGTTGTTTATAAGTTTAAGTTCTTGTAATTGGTTGTTTATTAGTTTAAGTTCTTAGCTGTCGCATTAGGGTAAACCCTGTAATGATAGTTTAAGCAGTTATAAATAAATAAATAATCCACACTAATATTATAAATCCGAAAGTGTGTCTGTTTGTTCCTTCTTGATGCCTCAACGATTGAACCAATTTCAATGAAAATGGGCATACAATTTAAATACAACCTGGGGCATCGAATTTTTATCCCAGAAACGATCAATGCAGCCAAGCCATCCTTTTTTATATTGCTTTTAACTACCAAAACCAACTAGCCATTAAAAACTCCCGACTCCAACTACAAAAAGAGCTGTAACTTTTGAACGGATTTTAATGAAACATAGCTAAGACGATGCCTGATTAAAACTAGCTATCCATTAGAAACACTGCATTGAAATTGGTCCATCCATTTTGGAGCTATGATGCCACAGACAGATACACACCCCTCTTTTTTGTTGGGGGTTAAAAAGTGAGTTAACTCATATGCAGTATGTACAGTCGGCCAAAGAATTGGTTTACCACCCTAAGCCTGCAATTCATTTGTATGCCAGAAAATGAAAAGGTGTAAGTATATCCCTTTTTTCAAAATAATGAAGTATAAACTTCAATGATATTTTCATTTGATAGGAAGTTCTGTTAAAATTGAGATATCACTTTTTGGCTGACCATACTTGAATCATTGAAAACATTTATACCTATCTAGTTTGATTTCTATTCTACATTACAGGCTGAGTACTAGGTAGGTATTGAATAGTTCCATTAATATTATTTGTGGCACTTATTTGTTAATTACTTCAGTCATTGCTTTGGACATAACATATTTTAGCAAATGTTAAACATTTACAAGGGGAACTTTACTAACTTTTGTTGTTAATCTTTTTAAAGTTATAATCACACAATCAAAAAGTTTGCATAGATCTATGGGTCATCAACTTTTTTATTTGTTCAGCCAGTTACAAAACCTAAAAGGTTCTCACGGTCAAGGGTATTGGGCATACACAGGTTGTCAGTGAAACAGGATGAAATTACTAGTTTTATATAATTATAATTATACATATAGAAAGTGTGAGGTCATTGACATGAAAAGTTCCAATGAAAGCTTGTTACTTACATTTCTTCTTCTTCCCCCTTCTTATTCTAACTGGACATAGAAACGCCATATTGTAATTATCTTAAATTAACGCATAACTAACAAAATTAGGTTAAATTCAACAACTTATAATCATTACTTTGAGTAAAATACTATTTTCTCACGATTTTCTACATGTCAAAAAAGTTCACAAAACAACTTTTTTATACGTTTCGTTATTGCTTTTGCTTAGCTTACGTTCACTTCTGGTGATGCGTTTCGTTTTTCGCAAAAACGTTTGGTACTGTACTGTTCTCTGAGGAATGTACAAACCTAATAAACATTAATATTTGAAAGTTCGGATATTTAAATCAATCTAAATTATTTTAATAACTTGTACTAGGTATAAATTGTATTAAATTGTACTTGTACTAGGTACGTATTAATATAATTATAATAAGTATACCTAAAAAAATAAATAATAAAAGGTTACGTATTAAAACACACAGACTAGGTACTTAGTGATGCCTGTGACCATAGATTTCTAATAAATTACTAGAATCCTGTAGTGAGTGATGCTATGGATAAACCATAAACTTATTATGTACCTACCTATTATTTATAGGTTAGACACGTAAAGTTTTAATCGTCCCTTTCTAAAGTCGATTAATTTCAGGCGAAGAGCAAGTATTTGCTCTTAGATTTCTGGACTTTTAATCAGCTGGAGTATTTTTTTAGAATAATTAACCTTTCCCAACTCTGCATTTCCGGTCCCATATGAGCGCGCAAAAAAACGGGTTTACAAAAAAGAAACAGTAATCTTAAATAAAAAAATGTTTATTCACAGTATTAGGTAGGTTTATTACACGATATAAAGGCAGTCGTCAGCTTAATTAATAAACTTCAAAGATAATATTTTTTGGCACATGATGCAAATTTTATTGAAACAGCAAAGTACAAAAATACACCATAAATCACTTTTTTAAACAACAACTATTCTATGGATATTAAAATTTCATTAAACTTAACTATGTAAACCGTTATTTACCATAATTTCTTCATACATCCAATAATGATTATTTTACTATCTACCTAAAAACTTTATAGAACAGGCAGAAAAGAGACAAGAATCGAAAATGCTAAACTGACAAATGATGATAAAATTTTCATGGGTTCTCTGGGCCGAGCACGAATGTTTTGACGTACCTATCGTACGTAACGTTAACGTAAGCTTTAAAATCAAAAATAAATACACCGTACACCGTTTAAACCATTCTTTTTTTTAAATATATGCAGATTTTTTTACATTTTCATGAAAAAGTATGTATTTACAAAAATGCGATATATTAATTGTATTTTATATTCAAAATTTGCTAACGTTAACGTTACCATACGTTAAAACATTCGTACTTGGCCCTTACAAAAAGTCTTACGTTAGCCCATTAGTATCAACTTCGACTGTCGCATAGTTTTATAATTATTTCTCACTTTCTCAAGTTCTGTAAATAATAAAAGAGCGGTCTTGAAGTTGAAGCGTAAGCTTATATTGACACTGGTGTCGATTCTGCTGTGCCTTTTGACAGTACTAAACTAGACTAAACGCATCTGTCACTTTCTTTTTAATGAAACAGAAAGAGACAAACGCCCTAAGTTTTGTTTAGTCGTGTCAAAGTGCGCAACAAAATCGACACCATTATGGACTTATCCACACTTGATACTTTTAGCAGCAGAATCGCGTATCTTTGCGTTCGTTATTTTTGTAAGCAAAAGCCAGCCAACGAATGCGAAAACACGCCATTCTGCTGCTAAACGTATCGAGTGTGAACGAATGCTAATAAGTAATTTTTCTTTGTCAATAAATAATGTTAATCACATAAATATTTAGTTACAATTTTATATATTATTTTCAAGCACCTTTCTGCTTCGAAGCTCTCATAATTTTATCACTTTCATTAAAAGAAAAATCTTATCCATCAGAGAAATATTTTGCGGTCTCATAAAATAAATACCTACCTATGTGGGCTTTATTACATTTACACTTTATTATTTATTCAGTGACAATATATACCAAAACTAAAGCAGGCATAAGAGGCGGATGTTGAAGAGGTATATAGTCAAATTATAAACGCTAAAATTAATCAACTAAAGATGTTGTGTATCAGTTAAAGAATGCCACGACTCATGACGATGATCAGGGAATTTTATACAATCCATCCAATGTTTCAACCTTTTTCCTTTGGAACTCGCTCCCAAAACTAGGCTGCCTAAAAAGTCGTTGGGTTTGCCATAGTCCTTATCCCAAACTGTCAATGTCAAATTTTGGCGCGAAAGTTCGGTAGGACGAGTTTCGAAATGAAATTCTTCATTCCAAACTGGATTTAGATTTCGCCATTTGATCGATGTTTTGTGCTTCTTGTGGTACGGGTCGGGGTCCAAATGCCTGTAGAAGAAACAAAGTCAAAACTTAATAACAAAGGAGTTAGTTAAATGTAGACGAATACAAATAAAAGTTTTCTTTTTCTTGATGTTGTCAATTTCAGGATGATTTCAAGTACCTAATAAGTCATTGAAACAATTTTTTGTTGAAACAGTTTGGTGATGGCAATAGGTAGGTACCTACCTACCTATATGGATATTTGCAAACAGGATGATACTGTAATTAGGTACCCATTTTCTAATAAACTTCCTTAATTCTCGCCTCTCTCTTTCTACAATATCCTCAAAGAACTGCGGGTCTACCGTGTAACGAAAATGGTAATGAACATCGACTCTGGTAATAAACTTCAATTGGTACCTACTATCGAGGGAGAAACTTCAAACTACCTTGTAAAAAAATTTGCGATCATGAAGATGATAATGAAAAAAATACAAACTAGGTAGTTCAACGTTTAGCCTCTCACGATCGTATTGAAGTTTATTACCAGAGTCGATGTTCATTACCATTTTAGTTACGCGGTAGACCCACAGGTATTGGACATAAACTCCACTTACAGTTTAACAAACGGATCCGAATATCCATTGCTGTCTTGCGGCGGCAGATCGGCTCCTCTACAGATGGTCACCACTAGCGCCCGTTTCTTGGTACTGTAGCACAAAGCCAGCAGTATCCTGGGGCCAGTAGGGTCGGAGCCGGAGGACCCTGACAGGGCTAGCCGGAGCTGTGCCGAGGACTTCGAACATTCTCGTAATGCTACCGTCGCGGAACCTATCTCGTCGCACCCGTATCTGTGGAGAAAGAAAACGGAACTGGATTACTCCCTCTAGCACCTATAATACGCTACGCTTATTATAGGTGCTAGAGGGATAGAGAGAGAGAGTTCAAACTCAGTTCAGGGCTCATAAAGATTTGCAAGAACTTTTTTGGTGGCGGAATGAACTCTATGGGATTTACTGCATGCATTGGTGGAAACTGGAAAGGCTAGTCAGTCAACAAGGTTCGTGTCGAAGCTGACAGCCCAGGGTCACGCTGGTCATATCCTAGGGCTATCTTCAAGAATTTCGAAAATCCGTTCTAACGGCTTTTCTGATTTCGTGATGATTCTTGATGACAAATTAAACGGAGCCTCGATTCATGAAGTGCGAGACTTTACTGTTCATAATTATAGTCTACATCGTTATCGCGAAACGTCTCTGGTTCTCCGTCAAAAAGTCAAGCCACTACAGCAAGCAACGCTTCTAGGACTTGTAGAAAAACAACAACAATTGATAGGTACTTGCCAAAATGCTAAACCTAAGTCTAAAATATTCTCTTTATGATCAGTTCAGTTTACCTGTCATCGTCAAACAGCACAATCTCCAAGGATTTCACGGCGAGGTCTGACTCCGTGATGCCGAAGAAGTGGAGGGTCTCGTTGAACTCAGGGTTTTTCGTTTTGTGCACTGTTTTAGTTCTAAGCCTATTGGAGTATGTGCCCTCTGAAAAATAAAGCGACAATTTTTCAGGTTTATATTAAGGCATGAGTAAAATGGATCGAATGAAAATTGACGCCTTCTAAAGTATCAGCGTCAATTCGTCAGTATCTTGTTTCCATTTGTAAATAGGTGGAGTAATAAAATTCTAAATAAATATGAGACTAATAAAAATATAGCTACTAAAATATTTATGTACTATATATATACAGGGTTACTGGTAATATGACGGCAATCCGTTATGGGGATGTAGGAGAGATCATTTGCAACCAAATGACTCCTGATGACTCCTACGCAAATGTCAACCATTTTCGAGTAATATGATATTTTATATTTTTTGAAGATATTTACATTATACAACTTTGAACATTGATAAAAAAAAAACCAATGCATACAATATTTTTATATTAGTATTATCTGTTTGCTAACATTTCAGTACATAATATTCAATGATAAAATGACAATTATCTGCAATAGTTTTGAAATCAGAGCTACAAATCGTTACGCATTTCATAATTTTGAGCAGATCTTGTGACTAAAATGGTCGATTTCTGCAAAATAACACGGAAGTACTTTATCGGCAGAACATTTCGAAAACATGTACAACTTTTCAGCTATCCAACGAGATACAATAATCTAACAGAAATCAGAAATTGAGTGAACAGAATACAATTATTGTGATAAAGACAAAATCAACTTCAACCAAAATTGCATGCTGTCCTCCGCCTGAGGGGGGCGGAGGGGTGTGCCGGACTCCTACCGGCTAAACTCACCACCGTGGTCCACTTCGGCACCTACAGATGGGTTTCGGGTACACTTAGAAAACCGCGCCGAACCTAACCTAACCTAACCTAACCAAAACCTAACCTAACTTAAGCTTTTTTTTTATTTGATGAGAACCCATCATAGATCTTTCCTCCACCTGGGGGGGGCGGAGGCGTGTGCCGGATATTGGGTTAAGTCTGGGCATCTTGCTGGCCAAGGAATTGGGCCTCCTCTGCCAATCCATCGATTAGGAAAGTTGGCGTCTAACCATTGGCGAACAGTGATTCTCCAGTCCCCGGTTACACCAAGTAACAAAAAAAAAAGCTTAAGTTAGGTTAGGTTTTGGTTAGGTTAGGTTAGGTTAGGTTCGGCGCGGTTTTCTAAGAGTACCCGAAACCCACTTGTAGGTGCCAAAGTGGACTACCGTGGTGAGTTTAGCCGGTAGGAGTCCAGCACAACCCTCCGCCCCCCTCAGGCGGAGGACAGCATGCAATTTTGGTTGAAGTTGATTTTGTCTTTATCACAATAATTGTATACTGTTCACTCAAATTCTGATTTCTGTTAGATTATTGTAACTCGTTGGATAGCTGAAAAGTTGTACATGTTTTCTAAATGTTCTGCCGATAAAGTACTTCTGTGTTATTTTGCAGAAATCGACCATTTTAGTCACAAGACCTGCTCAAAATTATGAAATGCGTAACGATTTGTAGCTCTGATTTCAAAACTATTGCAGATAATTGTCATTTTATCATTGAATATTATGAACTGAAATGTTAGCAAACAGATAATATTAATATAAAAATATTGTATGCATTGGCTTTTTTTTTATCAATGTTCAAAGTTGTATAATGTAAATATCTTCAAAAAATATAAAATGACAAATTACTCGAAAATGGTTGACATTTGCGTAGGAGTCATCAGGAGTCATTTGGTTGGAAATGATCTCTCCTACATCCCCATAACGGATTGCCGTCATATTACCAGTAACCCTGTATATATATTCCCGTTAGATTTGAATCAAATATTTATAACCGTCATTTATTTAAAACCTTAAGAACTGAAGTGAGATGGTGAGATGCTTCTCATTCTTAATATTCATTTTACAGTGTCCTATCTTATCCAGCTTTCCCATCAACCGATTAATTCAACAGAGATACAGCAGCCAGCTGACGAGTTAGCAAATCCAAAGTACTAAGGATGTAAGTAATTACAATCTCTGTATGGTACCTACATCTAATTGAATCCAACCCGCGGGTCTAGCGCCTAACTAAAATGGTAATGAACATCGAATTTGGTAAGTAATAAATTTCAATACGATCGAGAGACCAAGCTTCGAGCTCATTACCTAGTCGATGTTCATTACCATTTTCGTTACGCGGTAGACCCGCTGGTTACATAAAGCGGTAATGCCAAATCGATGTTATAAACTCACCTCTAGGCAAAATTTCTAACCTACAAAACGGATCAGACAACCCAGTCATATCCATGCCAATCAGCCCTCTCGCTCTAAGAACAGTCACAGCTATCGACGACGTAGCATTTTCATACGCCAGCTTTATTTCCAAGGTCCCAAATCCAGCGTCAGGTATCGTAGGAGGCCTCTCAACTTGCGTCGTGGGTTTCGTAATTTCTTTCCTCATACTCCGAAGACTGTAGGCACTGCCTTTACTGCCGGTTCTTTTTAGGGAGGCTAGAGGACGTTGGGTGAGGCTGTCCGCTCGATGAAGACTTAAGCCGCTGAAGCCATGTGATAGGATGTCTGTTTCGCTCCATTCGTAATGTGTTTCCTGAAAAGAAATAAACAAGAATTACAAATAAAAAATCTTAATTTTATATAGGTAGTTGTATGACCTACACGACCTGATAGTTGTTCCGGTTCTGGTTGTGTGTGCATGTGACATGTATGTTTGTAAACTGTACCCTCGATAGAGGAGAAATTATAGCGTGGGGAAAATTAAAAAAAAGACGTGAAGAAGTGAAGTGCCACTTCTGACTTTTCGTATTTATTTGCGGATCGTAATTTGATTATCAATTGCATTAACGGTGGAACATTGTGAGGAAAACTACACACCTGAGTTGGCGTCATAAAGTTCTCTATGGTATGTGTAGTCCGCCAGTCCAGGCCAGCGTGGTGGACAAAGGCCTAACCCTTCTCATTTGGAGGAGAGGCCCGTGCCCAGCAGTGGGACAGTAAAAGGCTAGATTTATTTATTGTACTCTACCTATCAACCGATCGAGTAGGCCTAAGTAGGTAAATCATGGCGTCAAATAGTAGGTATTAGTTGTAATAAAATGAATGAACGAACATCTGAATTTGAAAGTTCTGTTCAATTCTCATTTTAATTATACAATCTCGACTCTCGAAATTATACACCAAATACCTTTGTAATCAAATGGAGTGAAGTTTCAAAGGTCTTTCAACGTGATAATAATAAAAGATGTTCAAATAAAGCTGGCTATACGACTTCAATACGATTTCGCTTGACTGCATAACTTGATTTGCAATATAAAATATTGTGAGACTCCACTACCGTTCAGCGACTGAGTTAAGCGTATTTGTCGCTTATTTTTAACCCCCGACAAAAAAGAGGGGTGTTATAAGTTTGTAGTGTGTATCTGTGTATCTGTCTGTGGCATCGTAGGTCCAAAACGGATGGACCCATTTCAATACAGTATTTTTTTATCGAAAGTTAGCTGTATGTTTAATGAAAATCTATTTAGCCGTTCAAAAGTTTTGTTGAAACTTATGCACTGAACTTTTAGCCAATCAAATTGGTTAAACGCGGCATTGACGCTCATAACGTAAACGGCGCCGTTAAAATTACGTGGTGCAACCGGCCCCGCTCATAAACGACATCAGACGAATAAAAATATATCATTTAACGAGTGCCAGCAAACGTCGAGGCTTTAATGGACATTAATGGACACATTACGAAGATGGTGGCGACGTTAATTTTATTGTATCAAGGGATGGCCGGCTGTAAATCAATTGGAGTAGAAGAATTAATCCTTTATCGTTAGGAAGTTATAACTAGACTAGCGACCCGTCGTCTTCGCATGGGTCCAATTTCTCTACTATGCTTACATTCAATATGAAAGTATTATACCTATATACTAGAGGTCGTCCAGTGGTAGAAATTCGACCGTAATTTTAGCTTTCTGCACTCCTTCTCCATATAAACTTTAACTAATTATGCCAAATCTCACATTCCTCCGTGCGCGCAATATGCTAATAAAGGGGTACAAAAGTAAGGTTATTAATATACAGATATACACTGGAGAGCAATGAATCCGGGTCACCAAATAAACCTTAATATCTTAAAAACAAAGAATGATAGCTTATTCAAATAAACAGTATTTTATAGACTATTTAATACTACTGAAATAAATTTAATAAAACGTCTTATTTATTATTTGTTTTACTTATTAAAAATACATAAATTAAAAATGCGTAAATTTTATCGCAATTTTTGTTTGAAATATCCATAATATTTTTACAGATATATCATTTCCTCACATTAATACTTTGTATTACTTCCGTGTCTTGTCAATACAAATGTCTTGCGATTCGGTATACGGCACAAAGTTTCTGAGGAGATATTTGGGAATATTTTTGCATTCCTCTATCAATGCAATTATCAACTGTCGAAGCATATTATTTGAGTAGTATTATAAAGGCCTATAAAACACTTGTTATTTGAATACGCTGTCATTCTTAGTTTCCAAGATATTAAAGTTTATTATCTTGGTGACCCGGATTCATTGCTCTCGAGTGTAGATAAACTTTCCGTGAAAAATTATCTAACTGATTAACTATAAATTAATACGACACGGCACGACACGGTTGGCGCAGTGGCTAAGCGATTAGCTTTCTGCGGTACGTGCCGCGGGTTCGATCCCCGCACGGAACAAATATTTGTATGATCTACAGATAGTTGTTTCGGGTCTGGTTGTATGTGCATGTGACATGTATGTTTGTAAACTGTACCCTCGATACAGGAGAAATCCTAGTGAGGGGAAACGGTTTTTCAAAAAAAAAAAAAAAAAGTATACGTGAAGAGAAAACTTTGTAACCCTTTTTAAGCATAGGTGAGATTTGTGTGAGATTTGGAATAGTTAAAGTTTATAATATAGAGAAAATTTATAATATGCAGAAAGCTATAATTTATAAATAATATATATGTGGTTTCAACCATGGTGTCGACCATTGGGCGACCACTAGTACATATAAGTATATAAACTTTCCGTGAAAAATTATATCTAACTGATGGTGAAAACCGCATCAAAATCCGTTGCGTGGTTTAGGAGGAGTTAGCGGATATACAGACAGACAGACGCGGAAAGCGACTTTATTATAGATATACTATGTAGAGAAGAGATTAGTTATATTCTTGCGTGGTAGTCTCGATTTTTGTAAATTTCGATAGGTAATTATTACAAGTAGAATCCGTTTCAAACCAGCTAGTGCAGCTGTTCAAATTCAAAGTACCCGCAATGCAAGTTCAAGCTATATCCCTCTTTTTTGTCGGGACTTAAAAAACAGTGAGAATACTGGGAACGTAAAGTTACCTATAAAAAATCGGGCTCCCGTAAGATTTCATAAGCTTTTCTTGGCCACTGCTGGTAAAAGTTTGCCCACCTTTGCACTAGGCCAGTGAAGTTGATACCTAGTACTACCTACGTAATAAGTTATAATCAAGCGAACTCGTATTATTCAATACACTTGAATAATTCAACTCAAAAAGATAAAGATAAAAGATGAAAAATAAATACATCAGAACTCCTATGTATCGTTGTGAATCCCACAAAGAAATACAGTGTATTATTCTATATAAAAAAATTCCATTCCTCTCCATTCCTTTTCACTGTATCTCAATTGGTTTGAAACGTTTAAATATTATTATTTTCTTTGTCTAAAGAAAATATTACAAACGGTTTATATTATAATGATTTTGGCAGGTTGTTATTATTTCGCGTAAAATATCCTTTAATATTATAATGAACACGAATATCTATTTCTAAAATGAATAATAATTACCTATGTATTACCTAACCTACATTATTGGAAGTTTCTCCCCGGCAAAGAATTGGCAACCACTTTTAGGTGTCGTAAAACGTAGCTAACATTATCAGTCCTATGATAAGCTAATTAAATACTAGGATCACCAAAAAGTGTGCTGAGTTGGCAACCTATTCGGAACTGGCATGCCGATAGCATATTTAAAATTAAATTAGTTTGTCTTTTATATAACCTACTTGTTATTGATGATAATTGTGTTGTCTAGTGTCTAGTTCGAAAAAAATGTTTTTTTCATATGTTCAATTTATCTGCCAAGCTCGGTGATTAGGATAATTCCTTGGCACCCCTTTATACTGAAATCTCTTGTACAGTCAATGGGAGTCAACATGTATGGGCTGTTTGTGCTTCTACCTCTTTTGGCAAGAGTTCTTCTGGCTCATGAGTATTACATGAGAACCTGCTCATAATGGAGGCTGGAGGACAGGAGGTACACAGAAGGAAACCGCTTTCCACCTTTATATTCCCTTAGTCGCCTATTGTGACACCCACGGGTGGAACGTGGGTGGCCCTTTCTTTACTGGAAACCACTCTCAGTCAGAGGGGTGCACTCCAAGACAAAAAGACACTACCTACCCTAAAAAAAGCTGTAGTATCATAATTTAAGTCTTAGGGTGAGGTGGCCAATCTCAAACATCATTATTTTGACAATACAATACAAATTTATTTTTTCCTTACTCAGTAAGATATCTCTGAGCGCGCCACTGCTCTCAGTGAATTTCTTTTGTTTTAGGGGCTCCCGCAGACATTACGACCAAATTGTTGAATCAGTGAACAGTTGTCTGTTGGAACTCTAACAGTTGATAATTCTAATCACGCCTCGGCACGCCAACAAGTCTTTGTTCAGAGTTTTGATATGTGAAACAGTAGATACTTACGAATGAGCCCACGTGAAACAAATTTAAAGAAAGACAAACAAACTTACAAACTGAAGCTTTGTTATTAAATTATAGCATCGGGTAAGGTATTACAAGAGGTTTATTTATATCTTAGTCGTCTTCTATATTTAAGCAAGAACTCCACTACTATAGGGACTTAAGGCGCGTTTGCATTGGTAGATTAAGGGCCAAATTCACGGACAATATAGCAGACGGTTCGGACACAAATCAGTCGTTGGACATTAACTTTTATATGGGGAAATGGCCGTTTTTATTTTAAACATCGGTTAATATGGCCCTGTGGGGGAACGAGTATGGTATTCCTCCATTGAAAAGGGAGAATGCTCCAACCAGGCGAGCTGATATTCAGGAGGAGGCGTACATCCACCAATGGGTTTACTGCGGACTTACAATGAAAGAATCCTATTGGTAGTTTTTTATTGCGTGCCACTTATCCACCGCACACTCAGCTGTGGTGGAAAGGCAGCCTAACAGTCGTAAATATCAAATCGATGCCCGATATCGTATTTAGAATTAAATTACGAGCAATACGTAGCTTCTATAGCCTTAAATAGCTCTTTCTAAGCTTAGATTTACAGGCTTCAGATAATGTTTAACGCCGCGTCGGGTTAGTGGTATGTTGGTGACATTATAATTACTAATTAATATCACAAAGCGGTTAGCTGGAGTCATGAGGAGGTAATTAATCCGTACAGTCAGCACCACAAGGAATTTAATAACAGAGGAGCATTCAAAATTGTTTATTGATTACTAAACTTACATAAGGCTGTATTTTTCTAGAAATTCGTACTTTTGAGGGGGTGTAGGTGAGCTTCGTTCACGCATAGTGCCACAAACTTATCTGACCCGGTCACGGCGTCGCTGCCGTCGCTTTTTCCAATGTCATCTTCCTACAAAAATAGTTTTTTTTTTTTTTTTTTTTTTTTTTTTTTTTAGAATATTTTTTTTTAGAATAGAATAAATGACATTTAGATGTCATTTTTGTTCCGTACCGACGTTAGTTCCAATTTTCGTCACCGGGTCAGATAAGTTTGTGGCACTGTTATTTCGTTTGTATTGCGCAATTGATGTATCAAACTGTGTCCCAGAGTCACAGAATAGCAATATTAATTAGCAACACGCAGTATGACACCTGCAACTATTACTTGATTTTTTAAATCCATAATAGTTATAGTCATTTATAGTATACCTAGCTTATGTCTTGTGACTTTGAGTATTTAGAACATCTATTTGTTCGTTTTGTATTTGTAGATTATATACCTATTTATCCCAAAAACTATCACACCTATTATGTATGAGTTTATATGCAAGTCAACTAGTTGTCTCGACCAACATAGGGCGTTTTCACATTTAGCCGATAACGTAACGACACCGATATATGTGCACGACAAAGCTGATGACATTGCGCATGGCATAGTAATTTTAGAAGAATAAAGCTAACTCTAGGAGCATTGAGACAATAACCTACCCTCACCTGTATTAGCAGAGGGTTGCTATAATATCAATTTACTTTTATATATATTCTTTGGATCAAAACCATACTCCTATTTCATAATCCTCGATATTTGAGAAGGTAATGAGGTTCAAAGTTGGTGAGACATTGTGCCCTGAACATAGACTTATTAACTATAGGGGAGCCCTACTTATTATTTCTATGGCCCTGAATGCCTATAAATCTATCTATAGCAGGCATGTCAAACTCAAAAGACCCATTATTGACAGCTTGTCGCGTCTCAGACGTTGCCATGGCAACGAGTTATCATCTCTTTTGCTATTGATAACCAATTTGGTGTCCACTTGGTAACCGAGATTGTTCATTGTATTATATTCATAGTAGTCTGTAGATGTCTATACATAGGCACAGTAAATGGACCTCCTAATATACAGGGTGTCCCTGGAAGTATGTATCAAATCGAACAGGAGCGTGGGCAAGGTCATTTCCAAACTTTTTAACTCGTAGAATGTCGGTGCAATAGTGTAGGTACGGTTCAAAATTTATGATAGTGCATAGTACTCCAACAAAAATATCATAAAAAACTACCCCATCCCCCACTCCCCCGCACTACGGCCTTGATCATCGTAGGTACTCGTAGCTTTTTCAAGAACCGAATTTAGGCTTTGTTTAACAACGTGTGATTGAGTTTTAGTAACACAAAAAACCAAGATATTTTAATGTCCTATGTCCGTACCTGTGCACAAAAGGGTCAACAAATTACTATAAGATTTTCTCATCTATTTCCATCTTCCATTCCTCAGTAATATTGGAAATAACTCAATACAATTAATCCTAATCGTTGTACACCCATTTAACTGGGATCAATCAAATTCAACCCTCCCCCTGTTGAGTCGGCCTCAATTATCCGTAAATCAATAAAAAGGGTACGTCTATCTGTCCACCCCCAGTTGGGATAATAATTGGATTATATGATGCAAGAATGACGCAGTGAAGTTACATTTCGACGATGAACTCTTATGATGAAATCTTAACTGACATTTCGACCATTGCAGCATTGTAAGCTTTTTATATATCGATAAACTTTAAATAATCATGTGCTGCAAGAACAGATAAGTTTATTTCCAATTTTTTTGCGAGTAATATATTAGCAAAGTTTCCTGTTTTCATACATTTTACAGGAAACGAAAAAAACTTTTTGTCGTTTCCTGGTAATATTCAGTTTTGGCAGATAAAAGTTATTGTCATCGTCGATTTGTAAAATAAAATTATTAATTGACATCGTGACATTATTATTTTGCGATGTTATCTAATACCTACACTAATTTCTTATTAAAAATAAAGAAAAAGGTAAGAAAACGTATGACGTAGCCTTACGTAGAGACTTAGAGGTGCGGGGCGGGTTCGAATTCAGACCTTCCTGCATGTAAGGCAGGCGTTCAACCGCTAGGCTATCACTGTTATAAATATATCAAATTTAATTTGGCTTGTATAATAGCATAATGTATAAAAGTATAATAGCCGTAAGCTAAATTAAATTCGATCCAGGTGATTAAATCTACCTAATTACGCTTACCTACATTAAACAAATATTTTTAAAAAATGTAGGCTATTACAATATTTTAATTATTTTTTGGGTAATAAGTCCACGCGTCTAGATCTGCGAGGCGGGTTGGTATTTACTTTGTAAGGGCCGCACATAAATATTTATTAGTAGCTGCCAGGGGGTGTCCGGGGGTGTCCGGGGGTGCCCGGGGGTGTCCGGGGGTGTCGGCATCATATGGCCAGAACAACTTTTAGACATTTTTAAGAGATTGAGAAGCCTGTCGTACATTGATTTGATTAATTTGCAATGTCTTAGGCCACGACGGTGACATTCACGCCATTTGAATATACAGGTTGTAACAAAAATCGTGTAAATCTCTCAAACCATTCGCCTTCTACTGCTTATTATGAACAACATTAGTTAGGGCACAAAAATCGTAAAAAAAAAACTACTGTTGAAATCTTCAATGGATAACAGCAAATCGCTTGCGATTGCTGTAATAACATGTTCAATGTTCATGTATTGTTTTTTTGCCACACAAAAAAGACAAAACTAAATCGTATAATATAATAATTATCATACAAAAATTAACAGATTCTGAATAGCACCTTAGCTTGGTAGTGGCACAAACTTCAGGAGCTGTTAATTTTTTTCCTGAAAATTATTTTATAGGTACGTTTTATTTTATTGACGTCGGGGATATTTTTTATCTCGTCCCATATACTCTTCAGTTTTTAAGACTAAACAGTAAATACACACATGGGTTGGGAGAAAAATTTACAAACTTTGTTTTGTGGTTTTTTTTTGTGTGGGTCTAAGCCACACTTATCTCTTTGGCTACGCGAACATAAAAATAGAAGGACACAGACGCAAGCAGAAAAACCTTTTCATTAGCATCTATTTATAGCACAAAGAAAACTTGATCTTAAAAATGTCGTCGCCGAAATAAAAAGTAATTAGCTTCCACGCTTATCTGAGAAAATATGTGTACTAAATGTGTAAAGACGAACAAAGAGACAAGTATATAGGGTCGCCATATTTAAAAAGTCATTTTAAAGGGTCCACACCCTCAACGTACACCTGACACCAACATCGTAATCGCGAACATAATTATAATCAGCTGTCACATGTGTTTGGTTCTAGTAGGTATTGAAGTTTTGTATGGGATAACAGTTTTTTTTTTTGCGATTACGTTATTAGTCCCATAGAGAAAGTTGTTCAGTTTGATGGTCTGATCCACATCCTTAAATATGACCACACATTCCTGATACACGTTGTATATCTGGTGACCACATACCTTTTTAACACGCTTTTATTAGCTTCACCTGTAACTAACTATGTAAGAAAATCTTGGAAATTAAATTTGACCCACTTCCCGATTTCCGATTCAGCTGAAATATTGCATACACGTTCAGTTTGGCTGACTAAAGCGTGTTCTATAGTTATTTTTTTAAACATTTTTTTTTTATCTTTATCTTCTCTCTCTTATGTTGTCAATATGTCTGTGCTGAATAAATGTATTTTCTTTTTTCTTTCTATCTTTCGTCTTTACATAGACAAACAGATAAAACGATTTTTTTGTAGTTAACTTGCCAACAAAATTGTAGCTACAATATTATTTAGTCCAAGATTTCCTAGAACCTCTCATAATGTCCTATGGGATGCGGATGACAGATTGAGATCACTCCATGAATACTATTACGCCGAAATGACTAAGTTAATTCGATTTGGAAGCGTAGGCGTTGCTATCTGCTTATCTAGTACCGAATAATATTATAATCTTATTACCCATTTAGCTAGTTGGAAGGCAATGCCAGCGACTTTTCATTAAATGGGTTCAAGTTTCCGTTTTCATTAAAGCGATTGTATGCTACAAATTTAATGCTTTTTGGTCCATCCATTGAGCATTGTTCGAGCATCGAACGATGTCGACAAGACTACACGTCGATCATACACAAACGGTTTTGATTGATTGGTAGACAGACTAACACTAACTAAGGACTAATGACTAAAACTAACTAATCTATAATTGTCGTTTGACATGTTTTTAACCCCCGGAGGGATGAAAATCATGTAACGAGAAGAGTTTTAAGTCTGTATGTGGATGGATGTAAGAGAAGAGGCAGACCCAAGAAAAGATGGATAGATTGTGTGAAATTTGAGATGGATTATAAGAACGTAAACTCTAAGATGACGTCTAATAGAGATGAATAGAAGAAGAAGACATATTGCGCCGACCCCAAATAAAATGGGATAAGGGCAGGAGAATGATGGTGTTTTTAACCCCCGACAAAAAAGAGGGGTGTTATAAGTTTGTAGTGTGTATCTGTCTGTGGCATCGTAGATTCGTAGCTCCATAACGGATGGACCAATTTCAATTTTTTTAATCGAAAGCTAGTTTAATCGGGTATAATCTTGGCTATGTTTCATGAAAATCTGTTCAGCCGTTCAAAAGTTACAGCTCTTTTTCTAGACGGAGTCGGGGGTTTTTGACGGTTAGGTTATAGAAGCCACAATCATTGCTGATCATCCTGAGCTCTTACATCTACGCACTCAACGTTGAACAATTAATCATTATTCTGAGAGGATGTGCAGTATATCACCATACGTCATCAATAATAATCTCTTTATCAAAGTGTGATGACGATTGTAGCAGTTATTAGGAGGGCCATGAGTTCATGAGTTTTTTCCTTTTTTGGGGTCAGCTTCTCCTGTAACTGTACCAGTATTTTCTTCTGCGAGATATTGGAGGATGCTCAGCGTACTTGGTTTCGTCTGGAGTAGGGGGTCACCAATTTGTGTTATGGAGGTATGAATCCAAAAACCTTTCAGAAGATTTTGACTTCTGATCTTCAAAACTAGACTACCCTGGTCTATTTTATCCATGAGTTTTTGTCCATCTAAAGGTTAAAAGCTATAAGACCGCCCATTGTGTATTGTTACACACTGTCTTTTGTGAACTTGTTGAATTTGGTAGAATATGCTCAAAAATATGGCCTTTAGACTCTATTAAAGAATAAAAAAAAAAAACCCAATGCAGTTTGTTTACTTGTAAACTAAAAATAGCCTCTAATATTCCGCTTGAAAAAACAGACGCGCATGGTTGATTTGAAGATTTTATTTATTCGATATCTATTTATGAGTCCACGTTTGATGTTATGAAGCTTATTCATTTCCAGGTAAACATGATAAAAATAAATAATGCGATGTCTTTGACAAAAACAACTAAAATATACGAAGGAATGAGTTAGAAAGAGCAGATATATAATATAATATTATATTAACTGTTTATTTATAGAGTAAGTACGTCAAAATCAGGCCAGGGATATGGAGCCCCGCGGGTGGCCGACATATTGCGGGAAATATAAACTTCACTTATTATGTCTTGATTTATAGTGCAGTAACAATCATATAGGTAATATAATTCAGTGTAAAAAATGTAGGTACTAAATAAGATACAGTCTACCAAAAATATTTTAAAAGAGTATCTATGGAGTTTCTTTACGGTTCTTCTCCATAGGACCAATTTTTTTTGGAACTATGCACCTAGGGACATTAACGTTTCAAATGTGCCCTATATTTGGTTTAATTGTAATAAAACTCCCATTAATGCCCCACTTTAGTATAAGAATGTCTTTTGAAAATGGCCTTATTCTAATTGGCCTGGTGAGGTTAGGCAGACGACACATACCATGGAGAACTTAATGCAATCCGCTCACGTATGCAGGTTTCAAACCAAATTGTGATCCGCACATGAATTCGAAAAGTAAGAGATGCGAGCCCAGAATGAACTCTGACCCCCCTGCATGGAAGACAAGTGTTCATCCGCTAGGCTATACTCAGGGTTACCAAACGTACGAGGTTCCTCGTACAAATACGAGATTTGTGATCTGCTGTACGAGGTACGAGGACACAATGAACCTCGTACAATATTGTACGAGATTTTTGATATACGACATTTTATGATGGGTTTTCACTGTTTTGCCTACAATGGGTGCACTAAATGAAATTTAGACACGCTTGTCCACTGCCCAGTCTGTCTTGAATATAGTTATTCTCTGTTTGAGAAAACAAAGTCTACGCAGGAGGACCATATTTTTTTTTTTACACGATCACATTCTTTTCATGTCTTTTTTTGGCATTTTATCTGCTAGAGGGGAATATACGAGGTCGCAAAGCCAAAGTACGAGATTTTTTGGTGTACATATACGAGGAAAAAAGTTCTACAGTTGGCAACCCTGGCTATACTGCTCATTAATAATCATAAATATGGTAGTAGGTAAATTCTTCATAAGAATAAAAGCCTGAAACGGACTTGAACGTTGAATTCTGTAATGAATACTTCCTTGTATTAAACTCGTGTTTCCAGGAACAAATTTTGTCTTCTCATCTATTTTATACGTTTAAAGATCTTTTCTTTATTTTTCTTTCTTTTTTTAAAAACATTGTCCCTCACTAGGATTTCTCCTGTATCGAGGGTACAGTTTAAAAACATACATGTCACATGCACACACAACCAGACCCGAAACAACTATCTGTAGATCATACAAATATTTGTTCCGTGCGGGGATGGAACCCGCGGCACGTAGCGTAGAAAGCTAATCACTTAGGCACTGCGCCAACCGTGTCGTCCATCAAGGGGACAATTCTCGTGCAATCGAACTTTTCTTGAATGGTAATTAAGTTGAGCTTTTCAGAAAAAGTCGAGTTCGACATTTCTCGCAGAAAAGCCGCTCAAATGATTCGTCTGGTCGAGAGGTTCGAGACGTATATGTCGAATTCGAACCATCATAAACGTCAAAAATCGTTCGAAGTGCAAACTCGATTACGAGATAATCCCACAGGAAACGAGAATTGGCACCCTGTAGGCGAAAATGGTCTTCGAGAGAGATTTGTTCAATGTTCAACACGATGTTCGTAGAACGCATCATTGAATATTATGAACATTTCCCCGTCATAAATTGTCGTTGCCACCTTGTATAATGTTTGTTAGTTGGTCTTAAAATCCTGCTCACCTTTTACGATACTAAGCGTGAAGATGTTTATAAATAGACCAACAAAATCAGGGGTAAAAAACCCGTGGGAGACACGGGACGCATGATAAAAACTTTTCCTAATTCACCCGGCCCACATTGTGGTCGAACAATGTCCTGTTTTACATTTTTTGTTTGTATTCGAACAAGCTAATTAGCGGGGTTCCAAGATAATTTGCGTTTTCTTTGAATTTTTGAAAAGCTAAGCGTCTTCAACAACAAGTTTTCAATCAAAATTAAAAGAATTGGGTCTTACGCCCCGTTGAATTGTAACAAAGGTTGGTAACACCTGAGGCAACCGCTTCTGTGAGGAAATAAAGAAGTTTTGTTGAGTAGAGGTTTCTTTTTCTTATATTGGATGACGCATTAATGCCTTCAAAGCGAACTGTAAAGTTGAAATTGTTTTGTGGAGAGAAAAATTCGAGCGTGAGCATCGAAACTGCGATGTTCTGATACAGATTTCGAGATTTTTTTATTGATAGAGTTGTAATCACTAGTTCAATTTTCACTGGTAGGTACCAGTGAAAAAAGGGCTAGTTAATTCATTAGACCAAATGCCTAGAAGGCCTTTATTCAACTTATCTGTTTCTGTATATTAAATAAAATACGACCAAATTATTATTACAGGCGAAGTGTGAAAATAGGTCAGTAGGTATGTCTCTGCCAGATCCCTTAGGAAATACTGGCTAGACGATAATTCTAACGACAGATTGTGACAACATTTTCAATAGCTTGTAACGAGCAATTTTGGGAAATCTCTAAAGTGAGTGAATATTATACTTACTGAAGTTACTTTTTAATCCCCGAGAAAAAAGAGGGGTTTTATAAGTTTGTAGTGTGTATCTGTGTATCTCGTAGCTCCAAAACCGATGGACCGATTTCAATGCAGTTTTTTCTAATTGAAAGCTAGTATAATCGGAAATCATCTTAGCTATGTTTCATGAAAATCTGTTCACCCGTTAAAAAGTTACAGCTCTTTTTCTAGTTGGAGCGCGGGTTTTGACGCTTAGGTTATTTTATCAATTACAATTATTTATTGGTATAGTGGTGTCAAAAGAAACCCATTTTAATTTCCGCCTCCATATTTCCCAAGTTTATTAGTTTCAAAACGTAGGAGAGGAACTTCTTTCACGATCAGAGCGTTCAATTATCATGTTTGGAGATTGATTTTTGATATAGGGCGATGCCGATGGCATACTCGATACTTTTAGGATGACGACTGGCGATTCAAAGTCAAAGTCAAAGTTTTTTATTTCAACTGGGCCTTTGCAGGCTCTTTCAAAACGTCGTGATTGTAGTAGGTTTTCTAGGTGTATTTTGCGATTGTATCGATGCTGCATCGAGTATTGGCGACTCACTGCATCTGTCCGGAGAGGTGAAGCGAGGGTGAGAGTGGGTGGGGTGGTAGCATGCCAAACCCTTTATTGAGGCTCTCTGCGACGGGGCATCTGAATGTGTGCGGAGTGTAGCGTTCAGTCACGGTATCGAGCTTCAGAAAAGCGACTAAATCGCGAGTCTGCGATACTAAAAGTATTGTGTGCTGTGGCACTTACGAAATGACATTAGAAAATAATCAATCTTTTATGACTTATAGGATAAAGCAAACAGCATTATTCTACGGTGAATTATTCAGTGATATCACCGTAAAGCGATGTTTTCTGAGTGATACTGTAAGTGTATTACGACTATGACAGCTAATGATAAGGAGAGCAAACGTTTCAACTGTCATGAGAGATATCGCTACTAAAATCTACGTTTAAAATAACAATAACATAATATTTAAAGCAAATTCTTTCTCGCTAATATTAAATTCACGTCTCGTTTATTTAAGTAGGTATTCGAATTTCAAAGTCTGTAGCCTGTTCTTTATTTTGTTTTGTAGATTTTAATATAGGTACTATAATTATTTATGTTTTTCCGTTTTTCCATACTTGAATCAAAAATATAATGAGAAATTATGTTAAAAATCTTTATAAGGTGTATTCAAAAAGTACCTATACCCCAATTTACAAATTATCTTTATTATGAATAAAGTATGTAAAACGGATCGTTATTTCAATGCTATATATTAAATATACATTCAATTAAAAAAAAAACCTAATTTGTCTGTTTTTTTTTCTTCACGTAGTAATCTATTAATAGGTAGGTATATAAAAATTAATATTTTAATTTAAAATCACTTTTTTTATAATTATATTTTACCACTATATAAGATTTTCACCATCGCGCGTTCGTAATTCCGAAAATAGACGAAGATTCTCGACGCGTATAATTATAATCATTGTACAATACAATACACTTTATTGCACACCAGTAATAGAAGAAAAGATACAGTAATGACAGGATTGTACATACTTACAGTCCTTCCCACAAATCCTCACAAACATGAACTCAGTACTACCAGTCTCCTTGAACCTACATCTTTCTATTTTTAGAACAAGTGGAACGTGAATGTTCGACAATCTGAATTAATTAGACCTTCGTAGTCAGATGTTTACAGTTTCCTTGACACCTCGACTTGATGGGGGCCGATAAGATGGGGAGATACGGTCGTAAATGCTTTGGAAACTTTTTGGAAGTGTTTTTGGAATGAAACAGGGTGCATGTTAGGTGCATTTTATAGCTTTATTGACGTTTTATTTCTGGATTAAATGGGGAGCGATAAGATAGGGAGATAACTACAGTCGAAAATGGAGTAGGAACTTTTTGGAAGTGTTTTTGGAAAGAAACGGTTCATACTAGGTGCATTTTATAGCTTTAGTAACGTTTTATTTCTGGACTAGATGACGGTGATAAGATAGGGAGATTCGGTCGAAAATAGATTGGAAACTTTTTGGAAGTATTTTTGTATAAGTGTTTTTGAAATGAAACAAAGTTCATACTAGGTGCATTTTATAGCGTTATTGACTTTTTATTTGTGGACTAGTTTCTTTTTTTTTTTTTTTCAATGTTTTTTATATAACATATTATGATGAGCTTATATAGCTTATTTTACGATTTATAACTGAATGCTCAGATTTATTAGCCAATTAAGGAACTATTTTTATTAATAATACGGTTATAAATAAATTATAGTACTAATAATAATAAGTTTAATAAGTTTACGGCATCAAATTCCCAAGGTTGTTAGTCTATGCCCTCTAAATAATGTCCTTGAGTCCTACTTCTATCTAACAACTTCTGTTAAGCGGCTTATGCATTTCCGTCCTTCCGTCTGTTTGTTAATAAAATGGACTTTCTATTCATACAGTATTATTGTTTACATTGCCAGATAAATATTTTATCTGTGGTTATTTCAGGAAGGCTGTATAAGCGCGACTCGTTGAATCTGTCGACTTACTGACAGAGTTTATGTACAAATTAATTTAGGCCCAAGTTTACTGACAAACAGACGGTTAGGACACAAATCAGCCGTTTGACAGGAACTTTTATATGAGTAAGAAAGAAAGAAAGAAAAAGAAATTATTTTTAGACAATTTACAAGTACAAAAAATTAAATACATACATTAAAAAAACACATATAGGTTGTAAGTGACATTGTTACTAAAACTTATACCGTGGATTGCCAGTACATGATTTTGGGCGGCTCAAAGTTAGAATTTTGTGGCGCTTTTTTCAAAACTTTAACGATTTTGTTCGCAGTATTTTTAGTTAGATATAAAAACAAGACCTTTTCAATATTCTGTCTCCGACGGGTCCAGAATCTATGGTATCAGTTTTCGATACGATGTCTGTACACCCTGTATAAAATACACGGTTAGTCAGATAGACACACAAAAATAAGATATGGAAAATAAAATAAAAACATGGATTTTGAATTATAGGTACGTCGCATTTGAAACAAGTAAATGGCTGTTTTAATTTTAAAAATCTGTTATTCTATCGGTGAACATAGCCCTTAATAGTTTAACCCGAAGATTTTCTAAGAATGTGGCAGAAAATTTTAATGAGGGATCATCTGTTTTCCTATCGTTTTAGGCTTTTGAAAGATAAAGACATTTTTTTATAGACTCTATTAAAACAATTAAAATCTAGCTGAGTCTTTCCACCTCGACACGACAGAAGAAGAAAATATTTGGTTTAGAAATAATTACTTATAACAAAATAACTATACACATTTTATTGAATTGTATAATATGATCGTAAGCTCAATTTTTTAGATTATGGCAAGCGTTCAACCGCTTGGCACATAATAGAAGATGTGCCTAGTGGTTGAACGCTTGCCTTCCATGCAGAAGGGTTTGTCTTCGAAACAGGCACGCACCTCTGACTTTTCGAATATATTCGAATTTCGAATTTATGTGCGGATCAGAACCTGCGCATTTGAGAGGACCTCATAATGTTCGCGATGGGGTGTGTAGTCCAGACCAGCGTGGTGGACTAAGGCTTAACCCTTCTCATTCTGAGAGAGGCCCGTCCAGCATTGGGACACTAGATTACTAGTGTCCCAATGCTGGACGGGCCTCTCTAAAAAAAAATAAAAAAATCTATTTATTATCTATCTATTTATAAAAAAGATTTATTTGTTATAATAATTCTATTACGCATCTTTCGTCACTGCCCTACATTCCCATACAGATCTATAAACATTGACATACTGACAAAACAATAATAATAAATATTTACCCGTGCATGACAGGTAAGATTCCCGGAAGTTGGAAAGCCATGTTTTTTTCAAAGGGAAAATTCTTTCGAGGAAACAAAAATAAAATCCTCCAAGGCCGATCTTGTCCGGTAAAATGTTCTATCCATTGTTTTAAATGTAAAGGTAAGAAAGATTCCGTCAAACAGGGTAAGGTAATACAAAAGAAATGGTTTGGAGATAATGATATATATGATAATGGTTTGGTTTCTAGTAATTATGGTCTTTTGGTCCGGAGTGTCCATTGGACCAAATACTCATCATCTCAACATAGGTAAATACTATTACAATAAAATAAGCCGGTCGGTACTGCAACAGATATATTAAAAAATTATACGTTTTTACAAATTATCATTACTTTAAATTACGTAAAACGGAACGTTATTTCAAACACCATCATTGACTTTATGACATCACGCCTTCGTGTTTCCTTGGAAAGCATATTCATACGCTATGAACAAGCGATAATTAGAATGACGTCTAGTCATGTGACTCTGTGTTTTGGCACGAACGTTTGGAAGTCGTATTTTTACTTGTGATAAATTACTTGTGCATATTATTTTATTATGTTTATTTAACCTTTCAATCTTTTCGATAAATATAAATAAAATACAATATGCAAGTTTCATATTGCAGTACCTAGATTGTATTTAGAGCACATCTTGACTTTTCTTCATCCAAAGGTTGTCTAGAAAAGATCGCTTTAAACGATAAGACCGCCCATTGTGCATTGTTATACACTTTTTCTATTGTATGTTTTATTTATGTTGGTGTGCAATAAAGCATATTTCTATTCTATTCTATTCTATTCTATCTTTATGATATGAATAAGTATATTTATAGGCATATAATGTTTATATTAAAATGGTTCTAAACAATATGTCAAAGAACATTCGTACCTTAAGACCAGAAAGAGAGAAAAATATCGGTAGATAATAATTATACTCTACAGTTACCGATGATCGCCTATCTCAACGCCCAAGGGAATATAGGTAGGGGTGTAACTTTTTTTAGAAATAATAAAGTATATCTGATTTCAGAGATAATAATTATAGAGTACAGACTTATATATTTTATGAAATCAGTAGATTTTTGTTTTTTGTCTGGCTCTAGTGAACTGTTAACCAAAAAAGAGTCATTATTGTGTTGATAATTTTTCAAATGATAAATAATTGAAGTAGTGTCGGCTATAAATAAGACAAATAATAAGTACTAATAAAATACGCCTATAATTGTAGTATATTGTACATCTTTGTCAATGATTAGGGCCAAATCTAGCAATGAGAGTTAATTTAAATAGGTATTTTGGCATACTTTATTAGTGTAGGTATATTAATAGAAAGAAAGAAAGAAAATACATTTATTCAGCACGGACATTGACAACACACGAGAGAAATAAAATAAAAATTAAATTAAACCTTTTAAACAGTAAAAAATAAAAAAAATAAAAACTAAATAAGAAAGACAGAACAAAGTAAAATAGTCATCCTATTCATTAGTGTTGTCAAGCATGCCCATGCCGAAAGGGTAGCCAGCTCAGCATTTGCTGGGCGCGGAGATAATAAAAACTACTTCCAAAGAGATAATACAAATTACTTATTAATACAAACTACTACAAACTATTTACTAATTTTAACTCAACTAAAGAACCGATTTCAACGAAATTTGGCATACAACTTAAATACAACCTGGGGCAGGAGAATGGATACTTTTTATACTAGAAATAATCTACGCGAGCAAAACCGCGGACAAAAGCTAGTAGATTATAAAGTATACCTACATAAAATACGGTTGGCAACCCTTAATACCGGATGAAGGCTTTTCTATTCGTGCCTGAGGCCACGCGATAATACAAACACAAAAACATGTCGCTGTGGGCAACTAGGCATACATAACGTAACATATTATTATAACTTAATGAGAATACATTGGCCCTTAGTCCGCACTCAGAAACACGGCTTGGCTCTTATTAAATGCTATAAGTACATTTGGACGAAGTATAAATGTGATACCTACATTTGATTTAGTATAAATGCTATAAGTTGACTTACAGCCATGTTCACCAACAATATAACAGACGTTTAAAACGAAAACGACCGTTTACTAGACATGTGTCAGATATATCAAAACGAATCTAAAATCCGATTTCAGTAACAAATCGTATCGTATCGATAATCCGAACTAGACAAACCGATTTCACAAAACTACGGCAAATCTAAATCGACCTCACAATCCAAACTATAAATCCAAACCTGTTTGGGTGTTTGCTACACACCACAGTCACAAACCAATGAGATTCGCTTCCTCTCTTTCTAACTAAACCAGCGTTCGGTATAGCCTATGTTACTCAGTGATAATATAGCATTCTGCTGGTGAAAGAATTTTCAAAATCGGTCCAGTAGTTTTTGAGTTTATCCATTACAAACAAATAAGCAAACATACAGAAAATCAAATCTTTTCTCGTTATAATATTAGTTTAGATTCATAACCAGTAAAGCCACTTACTTGAACCCGGGATCTTAGGTGCAGTAAGTTAATCGCTTAGCCATTACCGTTACGCTCCAGTGTGTCTTCACTCTTATACTGAACATTATTACCCGAAATAGCCCCAGGCTTCACTTTGTACATCAAATACAAGTAAAGGGAATTTATTAAAGCCGTTTTAATATTTCGAACGCTATTGTTACTGTTGAGTAGGTTTTGAGCCTTAAGACTGTATCATGACATTTTTTCCCTAGAATAAGGGATTATAAACAACAGTAATAAAGTAATTGCTTTTTGAATTTAACATTGTGTTGCTGTTTTTTGCGCTGGGAGACGAGTACCGAAAGAGCAATATCGGGACCCGCACCCCTACCGCGTAACTAAAATTGTATGAACATCGACATCGGTATTAAACTTCAATACGATAGTGAGAGCCTAAACTTTGAGCTAACTTGTAAAAAAATTACCTATCATATAGTTGGGACACTTATCTTCATGATCGGTAAAAAAATACAAGTTAGCTCAAAGTTTAGGCTCTCACGATCGTATTCAAGTTTAATACCGATGTCGATGTTCATACAATTTTAGTTACGCGGTAGACCCGCATATATTTTTGTAAATGTATTATTTTACAAGAGTATCCATGGAGTTTCTTGCCGGTATCTTTTCCAAAGGACCAACCCACTTATAACCATGCACCTAGAATCTCGACATTTTGAAAGTGCCTGCAAAGGCCCAGTTGAAATAAAAAACTTGAACTTTGCCTTTGATATCGATTACTTTGTTTGCCCCTATATCCTAAAAAAACCTACTGTGTCCTGAGAGTATTTTAAAGTAGTGTCCGAAGCCCAGTATTGTATAATAATTGTACAATATTTCGTACATAATACATATTATGCTACGCCGTAGTCATTGTAGCGTATCGTAGCAGCTACGATCGCGTAGCCGCCTACGTCAACGGCGCCGACGCGTAGTATTTCATTCAGAATAATTGGATGAATATTATTATCATTATAATGTCTATAGAAGAGGTTGTACCAGATTCACGTTCAACTATTTATGGTTGAATTGCTTATTGTATCCAACAGTTCGCAGTCCCTTTTTGCCAGAGAATTGAAATCCTTAGCATATTTGTTCATTCATATCTCTAACAATGGTAATAAGCGAACTGAATTATTCAACTGTTAAATGAATAAATGATCAAATAAGTGAGATTCGGTGATTTTTGTCACCTGGAAATTATCATGTGGGAGAATGAAAACATTAAAAATGAAACATTGTTAATTCAAATCCATTCAATGCAAATGATATTTCGACGAAATTGAAATATGCCAAATGACAGATGGCGAGGTGACAGTCATCGGAAAAAAAACGGTGAATCATTAGTTTTAGAGACCTATGTTCTGTGGACGTTCTTAAGACCCTCTTAATATCAGTCTTGATAGCGACACTGATCGAGTCATTCTCAAAATGTAAATGATATCATAATATACAGGATGACGCAAAATTTTAGGGCATTAAAGGTGACTAACCTTTCTGTTATAAGTAGAGGTCGTCTTACCTTCGAATTAAATAAATAATTTCACATAAGTAAGAACCTAACATAATTATGTTTAAGTAGAGTATCTTTAAAAACGATCTCAAACTTAATATTCGTTTATGAATAAGGTTAACGACCTATTTGTAACTGATCCATTACTTAAAGAACAAATTGAACACAGTGTGTGTAACAATTAGTGCTAACTACCGCTATCCCGTATCACATAAGCCTTTAAGAGGCCCTCAGAGGTACTTAACGATCTTAGGCCTAAGTTCACCGACAAATATACGGTGAATTTTAAATCGTTTTTAAATCCTTTATTTTCATTAAATTTTTTTGTGTCTTCCTTTCTGCGCTTGGGCTTTCTGTGCTTGGGCAAAAAGGAAAAGGCAAAAATAAAATAAAACATTAATACAATTACACAAATTGTATTAATGTTTTATTTTATTTTCGTATGTGTTTGTTTTTGTTTTGTAGACATCATAAATGTATTTTCAAGCCCATGTTCCTCAATGGCCATTAACGGCATAATGACAAAAGCACATGGCAGCAATAGCCATGCTGACTCAGACAGAATTATCATGAAAATGCAAAAAACGAATGTACAAGCTCATATAGTTCTTCCCGTTTCACGTATCACGTCGTTCATACTCCAAATTACAGTGGAGTAAATCCGTCGAAAATACACAACACTGTACATGACGTCATCCATATATTAACTTGTTCCCCCGAGCATGGAGGAACGCCGACGAATATTTGTATTATATTAAGCTTGGTCCGACGACAATGTCGGATTGATTGAATTTGGTACCTACATATATGTAACTAAGCAACGACAGTGTTTAGTAAAAAAAATTGAAACAAAGAATGGATATTTTTTTGTTTGCCACAAACAATACAATAAACGACAGGATTTTATAAGTAATTAGGTAGTAATCAAAATAATCTTTCGTCTCTGTTTGTAAATTCATGTCTAAAAAAGAGGAATGCTAAAAATATAGCATTGCAAAATACATATTTTCATTGTCAGAAAACTTGAACTTCGAAATATTTTGTTAGTTTCGAAGCACGTAGTGTACCTAGAGTCTCGACATTTCATAAGTGCCTGTATTTGGTTTACATGAAATAAAGATCTATTCTATTCTATTCTAAGCGAAACGTCTCGGAGTAAATACAGACGAAATATGAATGAAATAAAATGTTAATGATTTTTTATTGATATGATGGCTAGGCATAGCCTCTTGCCCGTCTCCGAGGACCAAATAATATACAATGTACTCACGTGAGGAGATGTGATGGACTTTCTGCTGTCTGAATTGCTGGCCTGTCTGGAGAATGTTGGCGCGTGGATGCTCAGCGGAGACCCTGGTTCAGAATCTGTCTTGCCTTCATTGCTGCTATTGCCTGCCTCCTGCTGGGAACATAGATCTTAGTATTAGTAGAACCGATAGACGTAGCTAGCAATTGATATTTTAAGTACTTTTAAACGACTGAAACCTTTCCATAAAGTACGACACAGCTAAGGTGTTACTTCGATGTATCTGATCGAACAACCAATGTTGCTCGCTTAAGTAATTTTGCAACTTATTGCGTCAGTATGAAGGTTTTTTTATTGCAATACTAACAAACATTGTCGTAGTCTGGGAGTCGGAGTCAGTTCAGAAGTCGGTTTTACGAAGTTTGCCGATGCGACTTATTAGTTGTGTCGTACTGTACGAATGAAATGAAACTACAATAGTCAAACCAACTCGATTAATGAAACAGGGCTTTCCTTTTCGGCTAAGAAAATACTTCGTAAGAGTGATTTTTTTCTGGTGAATCCATCCCATTATTCGTCGTCAGGCTTTTTGGGAACCCTATCTACATTTCTAGGGCATACAAAGTTGAAAATTTTCTGGTCAGTCACTACTGACCATAATAGAAAAACAGAAAAATAGAAAAACACATTATATCATTTCGCCCACTAATAAGACTGTATTTTTTTTTATACCACTAAGGTGGCATACAAGCATACGTCCCGCCTGATGGTAAGCGGTTACCGTAACCTATGGACGCTTGCAACACCAGGAGCATCACTCGCGCGTTGCCGACCCTACTAGCGTCGCGTCGTGTTGGTAGTTCTCTAAGGAGCGCTGGCGACCTTGCTAACCGTTATTTTTTTCTTTTATCGAGTCAGCTGCAATTTTGGGAAGGAAAGTCCCACTATGCCCTATATCTCTGTACTAAAACAGCACAGATCAGAGAGATATTGTGTTATTACCATAATTAATATTGAAAAAAAAAAAGAAAAACTTATCTTTATTACCAAAGACACTGTATTTATCCTTAAATACAGCCTTATTAATGATTTGTGGAAGTTGCCAATATTATTTCTTATCACCCATAATCAAAATAGCTTGAACGTAATTACCATTATCTAAAACAGAACCGGACCGCAACCAGTTACACGGTTTGTTAGCGGTAATCTCACAGGAGCTTAATTGGATTTGTACATTTCGATTGAATCCTATTTGTGAGCCTCATTGATAGAGATTGCAATTTGGTTTCACAATAATTCCGTTTGGTTTATTAAATGAACATGCACTGAATTCGTTTTAAATTAATTAATATTAATACTCTATGCGAGGATTAATTATAGAGCATGAAATTTAAATAATTTTCGTCAAACTGTTTTTATTGATTGAGTTATTGGGATATTATTATTCATTGAGTAGTTTGTTTATGGTATAAAGGTGTGAGCTAGCTGGCATGTAACAAAGAAATAGTTATTGTAACCTTATTGGTTTTTATTATTATTAATAGTCGCCCAATTCGACCGTAATTAATTATTTTTTTAAGTTTGAACTGTATTGCGGTTCTTTTATCAATGCTTTACCTATATAAACATGGCATTTTTTTATGTTCTTTTAAGTCAGCTGCGATCATGTGTTATTTGCGTGTGTTTTTGCCTTAATACCTATCAAATTTAAAATTGAATGTTAGTATAGTACGCGCAAATCTTTATGAGCCCTCTGAACTTTCTCCCTCTAGCACCAATAATAGTACCCTTATTATAGGTGTTAGAGAGAGAGAGAGAGAGTTCAGAACTCAGTTCAGGGCTCATAAAGATTTGCGAGTACTGTAACAGCTGAAAAACACAATTAGAGCTTGTAATAGTATTTTATTGTTAACTGTTTCTTACAAAAAGGATAAGCTTTTCGCACTTCTTCTCCATGTAAAAATCACAGGTGTGGGCCGAGTTCGCACTCAGACCCTTCTGGATGGAAGCAAGCATTTAACTGTTAGGCTATTACTGCTTTTAATATCGTCCATAAACCTTAAGGTATTACCTGCAGTGACCTCGCGAGCTCTGAGTCCAAGTACCGCCCAGTGGTCCTTCTGTCCGGGAGGATGTATTTCGGCAGTGACTTGAAGAACCAGGCGCCTGACTTTTTCCAGATCTCCCTGGTCTCCGCACATAGGTTGCACATGTACGCCTCCCTAGAATACAATGGAGATCTGCTCCCAAAAATGGGTTTATTCTTAAGGAAAATTTTAAAAACCTTAAAGTTAAATAATAGGAGTCCATCATAATAGCTTCATCGTTTACTGCTGAACATAAGCCCATAAGCTTCATAATAGGGTAGTGGACTACTATTAAAAATGGAAAGATATTATAAATTCCATTATAGTAAGGCAGATAAAGAACACCATAGTTGAAAAAATATTAAAAATCGGTAATCGAATAAATGCCGGAGTTATATGCTTTTGAAATTTCCACATGCAGCACTATCCATCCTTTTCCCGCAAAATGGAATATGTATGAAACCGTCATAATTTACTATGTATGACATTAAATACACACTCGTCACGAGCTAGTAGAGCTATCTCAAATGCTTATAACTTAGGCATATTTTTTAATATTTAATTTATTTTTTTACTATTGCTTATGCTTCAATTTTCCTACAAAAAAACATTCTGTGCAAAAGATTTACCTTGCTGAAATATATGAAAAGTTTGAATTTTTTTCATGATTTCAGGGTTGATCCCATACTAAAAGTTGTTCATATTGATGAATACTTTCACCTCATAAAGCATTGCCAGTGAATTACAAATAACCCTGTATATTTACTGTGACTAAACGATGCATCGGTGAGCGGACGAGGATTACTGTGTGATGTCATCAGTGTTTAGTTGAATGTCAATGCGAGGGATAATCACCTCCTATGGTAGCCATGAGGGATGATTACGTCATGTTCTTTACTAAAGCTGGTAGTAACAAGGCAACACTGAAATAATTGCTTTGTAACTTCATGTGCTAGTGGTCGTAAGCGCTACTGACGAGCATGAAGTTTTAAGTTCGATTTTGGGATCGGGCATAGTATCGGGTTTTCTGTTTGGAAATTCTTAGCCGGAGTTTGGAATTGTGTCTACTGGCTGGCAATAGCGCCTTTTTTTACACCACTATGCTGGCAATCAAGCATACGTCCCGCCTGATAGTAAGTGGTTACAGTAACCTGTGGACACTTGCCACACTAGGGGCATCACTAGCGTGTTGCAGACTCTTCTATTAGTGTCGTGTTGGCAGTGGGAGGGCCTACTGCCAAGGTGGTATTCTGCAAGGTGGACGTACCTCCCCAGTAACTATATTGATCCTTCCACGAATGATAATAAGAGTCGTCAAATAGATGGATACTTTGACATTTTGTAATGTGAATCATATTATGATTCATCTTAAGAGGCCTTTTAAGACCCCTAAAACGTCTCTGTCTAACCCTTTGGGAAATACAGGCGTCATACTTATTATACTATAACTAATAAGTCTCTTCGCAGTTTGAAGATGATATTTGTAGCTTAAGTATTTACAAAGAAGTATAAGTTTCATTGTTGTCAAGAGCACAAGGCGCTTATGAGTTTGTGGCCAAGTTTAATTTCACTGCGGTGAAACTTCGAGTAATTCTGAACTTCTTTGAATGGGCTGAGTTTAGATCGATTGTTTTGAAGCAGAAATAGTTTTGTGTAAAGTTTCAGCTATGAATAGTAACGTTTTCTTGATTCGAGGGTGTAGTTCGACGGATGAAGATGGAAAATAGAAAAGTTATTATTTAAAAATCCCAATCATAGGTAGATACTTTTGTAACGTTAAAGACTTTGGTGGACGGTGCTATTACTATACGATATACGGTCTATTATAGAGGAGAACGGGCAAGAAGCTTCGAGGATACTCTTTTTACCACCGACAAAAAAGAGGGGTGTTATTAGTTTCTAGTGTGTATCTGTGTATCTGTCTGTGGCATCGTAGATTTTTTTAATTGAAAGCTCGTTTATTAGGGTATCATCTTAGCTATGTTTCATGAAAATCTGTTCAGCCGTTCAAAAGTTACAGCTCTTTTTCTAGTTGGAGTCGGGGGTTTTTGACGATTAGGTTATAAAATAATCATGATATAATATCGTACACCTACTCGTAGTACATTTATGGGTAGGGCTTATAATATGATTTTGGAAATAAATATCCCTACAAACTATTTCATCAGATTGGGACAACGGAAGGCTTTTGTTGAGTAACAAATATCGGTTTCAAATTATTTCAACAAAATAAAATAACTTGTAAGGTTTTAATGTCAACTCTTTTATTCCCAATAAAACAAAAGAGCGCAATGAAATAAAAAGAATACAGCTGCAAATCGAAATGAAACCGCTAAAGTAATTCTGTAAAAACTACACGATTTTATTTTTATAAAGTCTGTGGACATTTTTTTCGAGCTGTGCCATTGCATTGTGTATATGCATTGTATGGTATGAAAGCTTCGAGTTTCCTTTGTAAGAAATTAGATGGAAGTGCATCTGTAGTAGCGAAAAATACTCATAATGGACTGAATTAATTCAATTTTCGTCAGTTGTGGCCATAAATTACTCGATGGAAAATGTATAGTATTTCGGGATCGGGAAAAGTTAAAATTACTTTTAATTGTTGGCTATGGAAGTTAGTGGATGAATTTTAATTGGAGTTTTACTGTCAGAAAGTAAAAAGTCCGATTTTTAACATTTGAGCTATGTATGTTAACTCTACAGAAAATACTGGGTGTAAGGGAAACGCTTCCGAAACCGAAAACAGTTGATTCTCGATACTTTTCCATAAAATCTCGAAAACAATTACCAAATTTGCATAGAGCAATGAAAACATTATTTGCGATTGAGACACCACTGAGGCACGTCCTAGGCAATATATATCAAAGATGAAAGAATAATATACAGAATGGTCACGATTCTGTCGTGAATAGGACTAAACTAAACTGAGGCCGTTTGTCTCTTTCTGTTTCGACAGAAAAGGAACGTGACAGACAGTTTATTCTAGTTTAGTACTGTCAAAGAAAAGAAAGAAAGTAAATACATTTATTCAGCACGGACAGTGACAACACACAAGAGAAAAATAAAATAAAAGTTAACAAAAACCTTTAAACAATAAAAAATAAAAGAAATAAAACAGACACTTAAGAGAACAAAATAAAAAATGAAATTAAAATAGTCATCAGAAAATATTGTCAAGTATGCCCATGCCGAAACGGTAGCCAGCTCAGCATTTGTTGGGCGCGGAGAGACCAGCGCTGATTTTCAGTTGGCACCCCTGCAGTGACTGTAAAAATTCGCAACTGAATCAACATCAGTGTCTCACCTATGTGGAGGCGTGTCTATAACACATTTGGAGCAGGCTGTGTTTCTACAAATAGTGCAGGTCCGCAGTGGTGCTAGGAGTCGGGCTGCCTCGCCACAGAGTAGACACGTTCGCGGCACTGGTCCTTGTGCTGAGCGACGCAAACCTGAAGAACGTCAAGGCATTAGAGTCAAAAGACTTAATATTTTGAGTAACGATTCTGGGAAATCTATTATGTTCGAGCTCCGCGCGGACCTCTGATGAGCGCAAGTATTAAGAATGGGAGGCTTATGCTGAGCAATGGGAAAAAGAAAGAAAGAAAAAATATATTTTACAATGCACAATAAAAAATGGGGATATTCAACTTTTACTATGGGACCAATCGCGAATATACAATCAGCCGTCCCATACAAATAATTCAATATTGCCCGACTAAATAAAAAAAAAATAAAAAAAAACTAATCTAAAAATCTTTTATTGGCCAAAAGACAAGTACAAAATGTAGTTTATTTATACAATAGTAGTGTGGCGGACCACTTCTACATATTATTTAGGTTTCTAAACAGTGTGTACCAGTGAGCCCCAAACTAGACTGTTAGTCTGTATCTTGGGGCACATGATGTACAACGAACGTACAAATATTAGGTAATAAATCTCCTAAAAATAAAACTATTAAACTACAGGCAAAAATAAGTAAAGAAATTAAAGAAAGAAAGACTGGACCATAAGTACTGGTTCCATAGTAAAAGTTGTTCATAATGATGAGTAGGTAGAGTAAGGTAGGACCTTAAATAAGATCTTATTTTAATCTAAAATATTTTAAAGTTAGACTCTATGAATGGTATACATTTCAAATATCAAAGTAAATTTATAAATTATGTAGTTATGATCGGGCGGCTGCGGCGCGGCGACCCGATGCGTGTGTGTGTCAGAGTAGAAGAAGAAAGAAAGAAAGAAAAAGTATTTATTTGACACAGCACAAAAACGATTTTAAGGATAATATAACAAAAATAAAAGAATAAAACATGTAAAATAAAAAATAAATAAAAAAAATTATCAATAAAAAATGGATTGTACGTCGCAGCTGTGTCAAAAAGGTTTCCGCTCAGCTTAAGCTGTGTGAGTAGCCGAGCCCGTCAGGTCATGTGGTCGAGTTCATCATGACCTTAGTATCATTCATAATCATAGAGAAATAAAGGTTTTATGCAAACGGAAACATCAATTATTTTAATTAATTTTGTATTCTTATAAATAATTTGATATTATTTAATTATTATTTTTTTGCTAAACCTTTTGTTTGTAACCTATAGGTAGATTTACCTCCTAAAATATTTTGCATTACAATTAAACTAAGACCTTATATAAATGGAAGTCTTGGAGCCAAATAGGAAATACCAAACCGTGCAGATGGATTAACTTGCGCCAGTCTGGCGCAAACTAATCCGTGTTAATAGGTCAGACGTTTCTGATTTAATATAATTAATTGCATAAATAATTCATAAAACAATTTTCCTTTAGTCACATTTTCTGCTGCGTCAAGTGATTTATGAACGAAATGAATTACAACGTCGGAATGATTAATTAAGTGTATTAATCCTTAATTGTCCTCTCTTGGGGTTCATTTGAGCGAAGTACAGTTAGCATCAGATGTCGATAAGCATTACGGAAATAATAATCGTAACAGGTCGTAAAAAATATTCGTAACAGGTATTTATTACTAATTACATGGCTCACTTTATACCAAGCCTCAGATAATGTCTCTTCCAGACACCTCTTAAAAAGCCACCGCCACACCACTGTCTGCGCAACTGACAGCTGTCAAATCAAGCTATCCGTGCTACAGTGGCTTGCACTCTACAAGGACAAAAAGACACTGCGTACCCTAACCTACCTAATATCAGGTAATTAAAGTCTTAGGGTGAGATGGCCAATCACAAAAATCATTTAACTTGACAATTCTACACTCTGTTGGGTTTGCCTACCCAGTACCCTGTAAGAAATGTCTGCCGTGCTACTTACGAGTATGTATGTGGGACAATGACTTAGGGATTTTTTTAGTCATTGATATGAGACCATGTCATTATTTCTATTATATCATATATATATATCAAACACTACAATTATTATAATTGCTTCTTTTTGTACTCCGTTTATTTATTTATTTAATTTAATGCTTTTCATACAAATAGATACAAAGGTGGACTTAATGCCTAAGGCATTCTCTCTCGTTTATATAAGTAGGTATTCTCTTCCCTAACTTAATTTTATACCAAAAATAATTATTCCAAAAATTCAATACTAAAAATACCAAAGATACCAAAAATAAAAATAATATAAAAATAATTATTACAAATAATAATTATTTATTTATTTATACAAGGTAACTTCACAGCTTACAGTAAATAACAAGTAATTGAGGGTCTAGACATTACGCCAAAAACTAAGTACTCATTGAAATCCATACATACATACATCCATATATTGACGACACGGTTGGCGCAGTGGCTAAGCGATTAGCCTTCTACGCTACGTGCCACGGGTTCGATCCCCGCACGGAACAAGTATTTGTATGATCTACAGATAGTTGTTTCGGGTCTGGGTGGTGTGTGCATGTGACATGTATGTTTGTAAACTGTACCCTCGATACAGGAGAAATCCTAGTGAGGGGCAATGTTTTTTTTAACAATTAATTAAATTAAATACATAGCATAAATTGTTACAGAGTCTTGTTAGCCTGACCATTAGTAGCGAAAAATCCTAAATCTATGAAACTTTACAATTTTTTTGAAACTCTTAATCACTATCACGATCACTATTTATGCAATTAGGGAAGAAAAAGCAAGGAAAGGGCCTACACGAGTGACGAAACATATTGAGATCATCTGGTGCACCCTGGGCAGTCAGCCTAGATACCTGCATTGCTGACTGGATAATCTACCACCACATGAGCGATTCCCATGTAGCTCGTGCCGACTCGATAAAAGAAGACAATCACTCACTTGTGATGTTGGCTGTACCTTGAGTGCTTCACTGAGTAATAAAAGAGTGAATAATTTGCATGACATCAAGCGTAAGCGATTCGCAAGATGATGTTTTTCCTTTTACTTAACAATTTTACTGTCGTAGAACAAGAATTTAATGTAGTAGGTCAACATTTCTGTTGGAATTCTAGTTAACTTCTAAAGGGATAAAATTAACCGAGTTTGTGATTATTTACTTCAAAAAATTTATTTGATTTTTTAATGGTATTATGTTCCGGAAGTTGTTAAATACGAGTGAATCCTGTGCCTTAGCCATGGGTCGTCTGAGTAACATTGTGCTGTTCCGCCGGTTCTAGTCCGGCATAGTCCCTTCGCCTTCCCCATGGCGATACACAACATGAATTTCGGCACGAAAAAACAAAAAAAAATGTTTTGCCCATGTTTAGCAGTTGACATTTTATTTTCCCCGGCAAAAAAGAGGGGTGTATCTGTGTGTCTGTACTGTATCTATGTATCTGTCTGTGGCATCGTAGCCCCAAAACTTATGGACCGATTTCAATGTAGTTTTTTTAATTGAAAGCTAGTTTGATCGGGTATCATCTTAGCTTTCTTTCATGAAATTCTGTTTAGCCGTTCGAAAGTTATAGCTCTTTTTCTAGTTGGAGTCGGGGGTTTTTGACGATTCCACTACAGCAACCCACCTTCAAGTCTAGCAACCAGTCTTCCGACTCTCTTAGCCTCAACTTCTTCAATTTTCTCAGCTCTCTTCACGACGGCGGCTATGGCCTCTCTCTCGCTGGATGTGAGGGGAGGCTCGCTGCGTGCCGCGCTCCATCCTGTCCGTAATCTGGGTAAGAAAAAAAAAACTTAAGGTAAGGTGTCAGAACAAACACGTGAGGCCTCTCTTGCAAGTGCGGGGTGTGGAGTGAGGAGCCGAAGACTTATTTATCTGGTTTGCCAACATCTATTCTAGATACCGGATATTTTTTTATGTAATGCGCATAATTTCGCACTACATAAAAAAAAAATGTTGTTAAATGTTTTTTCACCTACTGAATGGAAAATAATTGGCCTGCCTCTGTACGTTATGCTTGTTTGAAATACACTGTCAAACTTTGCATGTTAAACGTTCAAACTAGGCAATTTTATGGAATTTAGGTCACACCTCCTATAGGATAGAAAGAGATCGTCGATCGCAATCGTCGCGATAATGATAAGTTATGCATAATAAGATCGAACACGACATTGATGCACAATAGTATATTTTGTTTGGCGCCAATAATTTATAATAAAATCCCCAAAACCATTAAACAATTACCCACAACACTCTTTAAACTACAGCTTAAAAAACTTCTCATAGCCAAGTGTTATTACAGCTTATCAGAATTTTTGAATGATCGCAATTAATAAAGTAAAATATTAAACCTGGGTTAGACTGCGACAGTTCTCTGTATTATACATTATTTCGTTTCCTATGTTGTATGAACTCAGAATTTATTATTAGATATTAAGTCAATTTTTTTGTTTTTTTGTACGCCTTTAATGGCAAAACATGTAAGCACTTCCTCAAACTTAACACCTTGTGCACTTGTACTGTTTTACTCATGTTTTACAAAATAAATATATCTTTATCTTTATCTTTAAGAGAAAGAGAGACGTTTATTGTCACACAATCCACAATAGAAAACAACATGTAATATACTCGTAGAACTATGATTGATTTTCGTAATTTAAATAATAATAGTGTATTTCGTATTCTGTACTTCGTAATTAAAATAAATAAATAGCAATGTATGTGAGTGTAATAATATACGATTATGTACCAACATTTTAATACTGCATGCTGTTTATAGGCGAAATAATGTAAAACTTAACAATACTTATTGTAACATCTTATACTACCTTAATTGACGCAATAAAAGTTTTTTTTTTTTTTTATCATTATTTATATATAATAATCATAATTATGAACAATGAGGTAAACAAATAATATACCTACAGTAAACAAAAGACAGAAAACAACAAGAGTAAAAGTTAGCATGTTACCGGGCCTAATACCTGTGTGGAATTGCCTGTGCAAAAGGCCGCAGCTCAGCGAATGCTAAGAAGTCACTACCTAATCAAAGAAAGCCAAGACATGCTAGTGATCGATATGAGAAAGAAAGAAAGAAAAAGAGTTTATTAGCACAATAAAAAATAAATAAAACAAATCAAAGAAAACATAAAATGAGTTATTGTGCCAAAAGGCTGCAGCTCAGCATAATGTCAGGAGGCAGTGATACTGGCCACCTGACGCTGGTTTTCAGCTGCAACCCACGAGTGCCATACGCTCGAAACTATCAATATATAGTTATACTGACATCTATACTGGCGGTCAATGAAATCAAGCCACATGCATCTCTGAATTCAAACGCTTATTGTTTTCTATCGTCTAAATGTACTGTTTGATAAAAAATATAAAGGCCAGTTTCTCCTGGTTAAACTGAACCTAAACAATACCCTTGCGGAGCTTAGAACGGCCATAGAAAGCGAATGGACATGTGTCCATCAGCGTGTGCGGGCGTGTGCGTGCGTGCGTGTGTGTGCGCGTGTGTGTGTGTGATTGTGTGTGTGTGTGTGTGTGTGTGTGTGGATGTACATTCCAGTAATACCATTTTTGTGATTGTAGTTTATATTCTATAATTTTGTGAGTTATAGATTCTAAAAAATACGTCTGTTCTTAAAACTTGCATGTTGCTCGATTTATATGTATAAAAAAAATGCGTTAGTAATGAAATCCAGAGAGAAAATCGGGGAGTATGGACTAAACGCCGCTCGCTTTTCCTGCTGTGAAGGCCAATAGTTGACCGCGATTCAGTTTTCTCGTATTTCAAAAAAACTGTTCACTTAACATTTTCAATACATGAGTAGAGCATTTTACTATCCCGCTAAGATTACCATCTCTTCCCGTAATATTATCTTCAGATGAACATCTATTTTACATAACCTGCCTATGTTACAAGCTTGTAATTTACATAAAATCAATAGTTGTTATTGGTTTACCTATGTAAATTAGAATATGTAGTTATCGTAATCGCAATGTATGTTTAAGAGCGGTTCTGTGAATGTCAGATAGGCTTTACCTTGAACCAGTATCATGGATAAAGCGAAGTTCCCTTCATTATGGCTGAGCTAAGCGATGCTGACCCATGCGTCATGCTCGTGAACGAGGGCCGTCTGTCGGGACTGGTCAGCTTGTAACTGCCATGGCAGTGGTATTCAGAGGCTAATCATATTTTATTCTTCCTAATCCTATTCTTATTTTATATTGACATTGAATTATATTTTTCTTGTGGCTCTTAACACAACATAAAGATAATGTTAAGGAGATTAAATAAATAAATATATATAAATCATTGTTGTATATTATAAATCAACTTACATGTCAATGTCACCTCCATGTCATCGAAAATGGCAAGACCCTATTGGTTGCTATACCAATAGTAAATTATTTAATGAACTCACATATTTTAATGCATGCTTTATATACCTATCTTTATTTATACTTTTTCTCAATGTAAGTGAACTTATTGTGTTCTTTTTTGAGAAATAAATATCTTTAAACCAAAATAAAGATTGTACTAATCAAGATTGTAATATTTTTGTATGTGAACGCTCTTTCCTTGCACACATATTCATCCTACTAGCTAATGGAGACGGTGATTTATTTATTTAAAAGGTACTTTAACGATTTATCCACTAACATACATTAATATAATTACTAGTGGTCGCCCAGTGGTCAAATTCGACCGTAATTTTAGCTTTCTGCACTCCTTCTCCGTATAAACTTTAACTATGCCAAATCTCACATTCCTCCGTGCCAGCATTATGCTTAAAAAGGGGTACAAAGTTTTCTATTCGCGTATCAATATACTATAGATAATGTATTAACAAGGTTCCAGATTATGGTGAATTTGTCAATTATAAGAAGTACAAAGCACTTACAAGAAATTAGAAAACAAGATTATGCAAGTGATACGAGTTATTTATGCCACGCGACAATGCGAAAGCGTGCCATGTCTTTGGTGCGCAGGGTGCGGGCCAGCTCCAACATCGTCCTGGCGATGATCGCAGAAAGGCTGGACTGCCATATTATTAGGCACTGCTGCGACAGACATATCGCAGTACAAGTGTCGCAGAGAAAATATTAATATTGACTTTTGACTATTGAAATTTCCGAACTGTAATATGATTGATTTTTATTTTTATTTTATTTTATTGTGTAATTACATAAATTAGTCTGACATTTCATCCCTTTGTGTATTATGTACTTATCTCATTTTTTATATTAGCTGACATTTGTATTTATTAATAATTATTACTTCGATATTACTATATTTTTCTGGTGTGACATTTATATTATTTCTTGTGTATGGGTGTAATTTGCCTGAATAAAGATGATTTTTATTTTTTTATTTTTTATTTATTTAATGTTGAACGTAGGGATTGTTAGCGACTGCAAAACAAATCATTCCACAATAAAAAAATTGAACCATGATGGTCTAAAATATATCCTACTCTTTCATATGCGTATATTTACTCTTACAAATTAACAAAAAAAGATTAACATAATGCCTTCTATCGCCCTATCTAGAACATCAAACATGAGTTAGCGTACACGTCGGTGCAACTTTATCTGGCCAGTGGATTAGTTGTATCTCGTGATCAATAACATTACATAAATAGCAGGGGGAACGCACACACACGTTGGTTACATGTTGTTGTGTGAGAAGTTTTTTTTGCACGCCCTTTTACAGTATAGGGTAGTGGATGACTATTAAAAATGGACCAATATTTTATATTCCCTTAAAGTAGGCAGATCTAGAATTGCCATAGTTGAAAAAAAACTTAGAATCGGTGAATAAATGCTGGAGTTATAAGGTTGTGAAATTTCTACATGAGGCACTATCCATCCTTTTCCCGCAAAATGGAATACCTATGTAGAAACTGAGCTTTTTTAATCGAAAACTAGTTTATTAGGGTATCGTCTTAACTAGGTTTCATGAAAATCTGTTCAGCCGTTCAAAGATTACAGCTCTATTTCTAGTTTTTTTTTTTTCAAATCTTTTATTTCTTTGCAAACATGGGTATAGGAGTTCGAGTCGGGGGTTTCTGACGGTGTAGTAGGGTAAGATGCCCCTGGTGTTGCTAGCGTCCATAGGTTACGGTAACAGCTTACCATCAGGCGGGTCGTAAGCTTGATTGCCACCACCTTTATAGTAATATAAAAAAGGTTGTTGCTGGATTTACTCAGAAACATAATAATCCACTCTATTTTCCTCAATCTCACGAATACAAAAATGTTCCATTCCCTTAATTATTTCTTAGAAATCAGAACAGTATAAACTCTCACAACGAATTAATGTACCGTACAGTAATGTTCAGTATTTTATTATAAGTACTCCAATCCAAATCGACATGAAAACCTAATATTCATAAGAACCCACTTGAGCGTGGTACTTTCGAGCCATTTCTTGATATTGTCAACATATTCCCCGAGTAATAACGGGGGCATTCAAGGGCGCTTGTTATTGGCGATCAGATGACGTCACCATCAAATTTAACGAGAAGGAAATGCATGTCATGGGTTGTCTGACTACGGTTGAATATTATACAGGATATTTTATTATACAGGGTGTAAGTGACATCGTAACGAAAACTGATACCATGGATTCAGTAGGTACATGATTCTGGACACCTCAAGGTAAGAATATAGAGTCGGTCTTTTCAAAAATTTTACGATTTTTTCGCAGATTTTACGTAGTTATAAATCCTGCGAACAAAATCGTAAAAATTTTGAAAAGACCGACGCGTTTTTCTTACGCTGTGATGTTCAGATTCATGTACTGAATTAATGGTATCGGTTTTCGTTACGCTGTCCCTTACACCCTGTATAGTCCGCAAAGTTTTCAGAGTGATTCAGTGTCCGTTCCCAAATACAACCGCAGTACTAAAATTTACTCCAAAACAAAATAAAAATTTGATTTGATTTTGTATGGCTCTCGCTAGAAAATTATGCGTGTCTCCCATACTAAGTCGAATTTTTGTTTTGTTTTAAAGTGTATCCCAATACTGCGGTTGCATTTAGGAATAGGGACTGAATCACTCTAAAAATTATGTCCCCTGATGTGGACATTTAAATCTCGCTATTTGACCACACCCCAGTAAACAGTCGAAAAGTCACTTTACCATTACAATAATGTGTTTAGTTTGGGACACACCTCTTAACAATCTTTTAAAAGGGTTGACTATGCGATAGAACTGTATGGAAATTTTGCCTATCCTATGTCTATTTTGCGCCAATCTTGTTCAGGAGTTTCCGAGAATTTTATTTATGTCATGGACTGTTCTTGTTCATTATGTTGGTAATGTTTATGTAAGTTTATATAGTTGTTTATAAGTATAATAGTTATATCTCTCATTTAAGTTTTTTTTTTTTTTAGTGCATCTACCTTCATTGTCTCTGCATCACCCTAAGGTTGTCTGGTAGAGAATGCCTACGGCATTAAGACCGCCTTTGTACATTGTACATGAAGCATTTTAAATAAATAAATAAATCTTGTCATCGGTGTTCGTACACTCTGTGTGCCCACTTTCGTTCGCCATTTTGTACACTTAGTTCTTTAACAAGTATATTGGGGCAACTTAAATAAAAATCTTTGTTTTTAACCGACTTCAAAAAAAAGGAGAAGGTTCTCAATTCGACGCGTATGTTATTTTTTTTTTTTTTTTCGTATAGTACGACACATCTTAGGAGTAACATCGATGTACCTGATCGAACAACCAATGGCAGTCGCTCGTTTAAATAATTGTACAACTTATTGTATCAGCGTAAAGATCATGTTTTACTGCAGAACTAATAAACGTTCGTAGTCTTGAAGACGCGCACAATTCGGAAGTGATCGGTTTTACGAAGTTTGCCGATGCGACTTTTTAGTCGTACAATAACCCCTTCCAGATCAGATAGGGTTTTCTTTACACCCTGTATATGGACGCTAATTGCGAGTATAGTTATTTATACTACGCACCTGACCTTTTTCAAGGACAACACCAATAAGGTACTTATTTTACGTATTTCTGCAGCATCCCGATTTCTATGTGCTAAATATAAAATTCTATCAAATCAACTTTCTCGTAGAAATAAATGTAATAAACGAATCTCAAGCATTTCCTTGACGAAATAAGATGAAAGAAAAAACATTGATTGATTGATTCACACGTATTACGCTTGTCATGTCGAGTCGTGTCGCGGGAGGCAATCGAGGTAAGTGTGTGAGGTTCATAAGCCTGTCATAAGACGGGCATATAAACACGGTCCTATACTTGCCTGTCAAGTAAAAAAACATGGTACAATTATTAACACATAATAGAATATTTACATAGAATAGAATAGAAGATGTTTATTCGTCTTTTAAATTACGAAAAGAAAAAAAGAAAGAAAAAATCATTTATTCAGAACGGATACATTGACAACACAAGAGAGAGACGATTAAAGATAAAACACCGGCCAAGTGCGAGTCACTCTCGCGCACGAAGGGTTCCGTTCCATTATCTATAAAAATGGCAAAAAAATCGCGTTTCGCGGGACCTCTTTACAGTCTGGGCCTGGTAACAGGCGTGGTACTGTGGTGGGCTTCAGTTTACTCTTCTAAGGGTTTACAAAGCCCACTCACCAGGTACCGAGGAGGACCACTGTGGTGTGTTTGGTCGGCAAGAGTTCGGCATTTTTTTTTTGAAGAGGTACGGTATTAAGCTGTGGCGAAGTGTGACAGTTTTAAAAGGGGAAGCCGTCCCAAAACTGCCCTCTAAAAATTGCTGCAATTAATGCTGCAAGACAAAAATCCATACCGTCTCTTGTAATCTATATAGTCATGTCTGGAAGAGCTCGACCTAACTGAATAACAAGCCTTTTTTTGACAGTTGGATGAGTACCTAAATAATATAATATCACGTTGGTCTATGCACTAACCAATTCCTAAAGGGAAGCCGATGGGAATCGGGTTGTATGGACTCTTCGCCCCTAAGCCCCTTTGTCACTGCGACCTGCGAAGATCTATTGTGACGCCTCTTGTGTCATTACAGCACTCCCTCTAGCCGTAAGTCAATAATAAAATTGACTATAGTCTTGGTGGAGGGATTTAATCTCATCTGGTGACATTAGGTGGCCTCCCAGGAGACCCATGAGAGTTCTCATCAAATAAAAAACAGGAACAAAAGGTATACCCACAAAAGCCTGGACTATAGTCAAAAGTATATCTATACAGTATATTTATTTTAAAATACTTCTTTAATTTTTAAATTCATCATATTTATTTATTTTACCTTTTTTGCCTTGCCTTCGTCCGTGTGTCACTGGCCTGCAGGGGTGCCAACTGAAAATCAGCGCTGGGCTCTTCGCGCCCAGCAAATGCTGAGCTGGCTACCCTTTCGGCATGGGCATGCTTGACAGCAATATACAATAGGATGACTATTTTACTTTTATTTTTATTTTGTTCTCTGTCTGTTTCATTTTTTATTTTTTACTGTTTAATGGTTAACTTAATTTTTATTTTATTTCTCTCTCCTGTGTTGTTACTGTCCGTGCTGAATAAATGTATTTTCTTTCTTTCTTTCTTTTAACTAAATCAACCAACCAAGAGGAAATTATAATAATAATAACGTTATCTCTATTTGCTTGACTTGATCAACTATGTAACACGAGTTTGCCGTGAATAATATAATTTTCACTGTATGTGCCAGATCAAATAGAACTCGAGTATAGTGGAAATAGTTCAGCTTCACAAACTAAGTTACGTATGCGAGGATGGGATCGATTGCTAAGTAATTGAAACCGTGCACTTTAAAGGAAAAAAATAAAATACACATACCGATAAAATACTTCTCACTGCTATATTTAGACATCTACCTCCTTTAAAATAATAAAAAGTCAGTCATAGACAGTAATAACGTAATCGTTAAGAACCCCCGACTCCAACTAGAAAAAGAGCTGTAACTTTTGAACGGCTGATCAGATTTTCATGAAACATGGCTAAGAACACTCGGGATAAAATTATCTATTACACAAAAAAAAAACGAAAATCGGTTCATCCGTTTGGGAGCTACGATACCCAGACGAGATAAAAATGGTCCACTACACAAATAAAAATTCAACGCGTAGAATCTTTGACTTTCTGCTACGGTAGCAGGCGTAGCCAGTATATGACATCATCATGTCTTCTACGTAGCAACGTCTTCTACGAGTACGTCGTAGCAACAATGCCCTTTGTAACTGCAACAACTATTATAGGTTTTGTTCACTGACATAATATGAAAAACGTGAAGAGAAAACTTTGTACTCTTTTTTAAGCATATTGCGTGCACGGAGCTGTTTGTGATTTGGCATAGTTAAAGTTTGTATGGAGAAGGAGTGCAGGCTATATAGGGTCGAATTTCGACCACTAGTTATATTATAATAATGACTAGTGCATCTACCATGTTTTATGTCTCTGCATCACCCTAAAGTTGTTTGGCAGAGAATACCCAGGGCCGCGCCGACCCACAGCGCCTGTGTGCGAAACCTATGAAGCGCCTCTTTTTTCAACTTATTTTTTTATTATTTGTTAATTTTGACCGAAATAAATGTTCTTCAGTTTTATATAAGTAAGTAAGTGTAACAAAAATAATTTCGATGGCGGCGCCCCTATTGTGTTGGCGCCTGTGTGCGCCGCACACTTCGCACACAGGGGCGGCGCGGCCCTGAGAATACCTTAGAAATTAAGACCACCTTGGTACATACTTGTATGAAAATCATTAAATAAATAAATAACAACAGCCGTTTAACAACACAAAGTACGTTAAAAGCGGTAGTAATATGTCACATGCACAAACACCACGGCTCTGAAAACACTGTAAAAAAATATTGCTCCACGCTCAGACGAACTCGTGCAACATGCAAAGGGGTAAAAATTCCACCGGTGGTGCTCGATTTAAGCCATCAAATCTATTAATACGTGAAGGGAAAACTTTGACCCCTTTTTGAGTTTCACGTCCATTTTAAAATGGATGTGGTGCTATGCTTTAAGTAGTTATTGTACGTATCATTATGAACAACGTTTACTAAGGGACCAACAATGAAATCACAAAAAGAAAAATCTGCTGTTTCATACAAATAATTCAATATTACTCGACTAAATATATGAAAAAGTAGTCTTTTTCGCGATTTCACGGTTGGTTCCTTAGTAAAAGTTGTTCATAATGGTGAGTACAATAAGTCCCTGAAGCAGGTGTCTTATTTTCATAAGCACCCTGTAACTTCAATTTTTTTAAGTAATTGTTCGAGCGAATTGAAGCGGAAACGATTTAACTTAAAAGCCGTTATAAGCCTTACAATTTTAGAGGTAAAAGCCGACGAAGCTTCCGGGAAGTGTGCTTGGAAAATTTTGAGATCAGTTTTTAAGGGTTGATTCGTAAGTATTTTATTGAAAGAAAGAAAGAAATAAGGTTTATTGGTCAACACAATACATGCTTAAGTCACACCATATATAGTACAGAAACAGAATAGCCGGGAGGGACACAGCAATAATTGCACATTGCAGCAGGCTCACTTGTGCATATAAATGCACATATTGCGCATATTGCTATGTAACTACTTCTATTATAACGCCCTTGACAGTGGCGAAGAGTCCATACAACCCGATTCCCATCGGCTTCTCTTTAGGAATTGGTTTGGGCATAGACCAATGTAATATTATATTATTTACTCATCCAACTGACAAAAAAAGGCTTGTTAATCAGTTAGCTCGAGCTCTTCCAGACATGACTATTAGATACAAGAGACGGTATGGATTTTTGTCTTGCAGCATTAATTGTAGCAATTTTTAGAGGGCATTTTTGGGCCAGCTTCCCCTTTTAAAACTGTCACCCTTCGCCACTGCGCCCTACTAAGACAAGTCACAATTATGATTTTGATATTAAAATAAGTTACCCCTCACTATGAAATATTTTTTTATCGTGGGTGTGTTTGTAAATGAGTAGATACGGCCTCAGAACATGATACCGAATACGTGGTTTCATTTAATGTGATAACATCTGTGGCACCCTGTATATGGAAATGTCAAAATATTGTCAGTATACTGACAGCTGACTGTGTTTGGGGCGGTCTGGGGCGGTCTGGGGCGGTCTGGGGTGGTCTGGGGTGGTTTGGGGCGTTATTGAACTAGTGTTCGATTCCCAAGTAGAGGCAGAAAAGACCTAAATGATTTTTTTGTTTTTTCTCATAAGTTCATTATCAACATTATAGAAGGAAAAATAGAGGCAAAAAGAAAAAGAGGAAGACCCAGAAGAAACTACATTGATCAGCTGAAAGAAAAAGCGAATATAGAAACATGTAAAGATTTACAAGATTTGGCATTGGATAGGACTGAATGGAAATTGCTACACCGACAAGTGCCTAGCACTTTGGATGGGGAAATTTTCTCGATTATTATGCGTCTGCGGTGGTTTGAAAGTCTCGCCCTCGATCTCAGAGGACCTTATTCCCTTATCAACAATCCGTGGGTGTAACTGTGTATCAAGTTAGTATCTGCATAGATAAACAAGTAAGTTACATGGTCTTGTTGTAACAATAAACAAAATCTGTAATACACATGATCTTATATATTCATTAGCTTCATAAGATTAACATAGCCGCAGAAGACATAAATACCGTTATAAACCCATATTTCATCAATGGCATTATTAGATCCCTTGTATAGGGAGCGAAGTCATTGACATTTGTCAGATAAACAGGATTCTTTGTTATGTAGTGCGCACAATTTACAGAGTGATTCAGTCTCGGTTTATAAATGCAACTGCGTCAAAAAAATAATATTTCTCTTGGGCACAGTTTATAAACATACCTACAAAGTCAAAGTAGGTATATATTAGTTTGAGTTTTGGTGATACAGTAGGTTTTATAATTATTTTATGGCAACTCAAATTTTTTAACTGATATTTAATGTCTTTTGCTCTTTTGGCAACCTTGTAAGCGATTCCCAAGTGATAGTTCTAGCCATAGAAATAATAAGTAGGGCTACCTACTCCCTAGATAATAAGTCTATGGTTCTAGCTGACTCGACAGAAGTAGAAACAGAAGAACCCAATACTATTAATCATATTTATATTAAGTGTATTATCATTACTTTTATTTATGTAGTATGTGTGTTATCGTGGTTGTCCATGGCATCACAATGGTCCTATCCGAAAACCAGCGCTGTGACATTTATTTTATCTGTCGCAGCATATGCTGAGATAGGGGCCATTTTTGGCCTCGTGCAGGATTTTTTATTTAGTTTTTTGTTATTATTATTTTAATGATTTCTCTCTGTATGTAATTTTCTGTGCGAGGCCGAAATAATTATTTTTTCTTTCTTTCTTTCTTTCAATAATATTTTTTCCGAATAATACTTTTCCTCACCGTCACCATATACGCTTGCATCTAGGCATTTTAGATATTCCAATGTAAACGCAAGTGAACTAGATATAGTAGTAGTATACAATTAAGAAGCCACATCGGCAAACTTCGTAAAACCGATCAGTTCCGAACTGAGTGCGACTTCAAGACCATGAATGTTTATTAGTAGGTACCGCAGTCAAACATGATCTTTAAGCGGACGCAATAAGTTGTAAAATTCTCTAAGCGAGCGACTGTCACTTGTTGTTCGATCAGGTACATCGATAACTTCTCAGTTGTGTCGTACTATACGAAGGAGTCATGTATCTAAAATATCATTTTCCGATATAGACAAACCCTCATGATAGCGGATAGTGTAAAATTACGCGTCGTTCCACTTGAAACCGGTGAAATTGATAAAGAAGGAACCTTTTTGATTTTGCTTGCGATTTATACTCCATTTAATACAGCCTGTATAATTCAAAAACGGGACATCCGCTTTATGAAGTTATTGTACTCAACATTATGAACAACTTTTAGTATGACATCAATACTAAAATCACGAAAATAAAATCTGCTGTTATATTTGTTATGTTGATATGTTTATATTCTATAGAAATAATTCAATATTACTCTACTGAATGCATGGAACGGCAGATACTGTTTTCGCAATTTCGGTTTTGGTTCCATAGTAAAAGTTGTTCATAATGATGAGTACAATAACTGAACTGAGACCGTATTCTGCCGGACAAACTGTTGAGAATACAAAGTAGTGTGGAAAGTCTAGAGAGTGTAGAGTTACGCCTCCGTTACGACTTTAAAGCTGCCTGTCCACTAAAGCGGTGCGGAGTGGAAAGGTAATAAAATGAGCAATATTTATTTATTTTCAGCCTCTGTTGTCCCACTGCAGGGCAAAGGCCTCCCTCTCCTTTTTCCACTCACTTCTGGTTTTTGCTAGTACGGACCAGTTTTTCGATAGGAGTCAAGCTCGTCCCGCCATCTTCGCCTCGGTCTGCCGCGATGCCGTTTAATGTTTACTGGGATCCATTCAGTTGTTCTTTTGGCCCATAGCTCGTCAGACATGCGACAGACGTGTCCAGCCCAATCCCACTTGAGCTTGGCAGCTTTTTGGGTAATGTCTGTGATCTTAGATTTGGAGCGCAGTATTGTGTTCCTTACACGGTCTGTAAGTCGAATTCCTAAAATACTGCGCTCCATGGCTCGCTGGCAAACCTCGAGCGTGGACCTCTGCTGAAGAGTCAAATGAGCAATAAGATGAAGTATTTTCTCCGCTCATATAAGTGACGTGATAATATTCGCATTCTATTGATTACTTTTTACTCTTCTACTCTCCGCTCCGCTTCAGTGGACAGGCAGATTAAGTGTTGCTTTAGCAGCTTGTATATCAAAATAGTTCTCATGCCCAAAGACTTAAGCGATTGAAATCCAATACATACGGTATTTAAATCAATCGATAAGTTGCGGTTACAAACCCAAGCCAATTATAGACTATTGAACTAATGTGGTAAACGCAGAATAGAATAGATCTTTATTTCATGTAAACCAGATACAGGCACTTATGAAATGTCGAGATTCTAGGTGCACGGTTCCATATAGTAGATCCTATGGAGAAGAACCGGCAGATCTTAATATCAAAGTAGTATTATAGGGTTTGATCTGGTTTGATTATACCTAACCTAACCGTTAAAAACCCCCGACTCCAACTAGAAAAAGAGCTGTAACTTTTGTAGGGCTGAACAGATTTTCATGAAACATAACTAAGATGATTCCCGAGTGAACTATCTTTTAATTTAAAAAAATTGTATTGTTCACACAACTAGGTAAGTGGATGTATGGATCCCAATAGAACCAAGACACCTCAAGGAGATGGGGACGCGCACAGATAATAAAGATGTAAATCTATATCTGTGGGGACGCAGGAACGTATTCTCTCGACGGCCGCAGCATCAGGCGCGGATACAGGATTTCTTTTAGGGGCGGGGGGGGGGATTTTTTGTGTGATTTTATAAACTTTTAATTGTTATTCATTTATTACTTGAAAACCGCCCAAGACAAAATAAGAGGACAAATTTTTAAGGGTGGTCATAATAATGTGTTTAGTCGGAGTCAATTGCACCCTCTGTATCCGCGCCTGCGCAGTATAGATAACCAGATTACCTAATTGTCAACTTTATAAATGTAACATGCATCTTTTTTATTAACACGCTTTTATTAGCTTCACCTGTAACTAACTAACTATGTAAGAAAATCTTGGAAGTTTTTGCATACACGTTCAGTTTGGATGACTAAAGCGTGTTCTATAGTTTTTTTTAAACCATAATATTTTTTATTATCAAAATTTTATCAACGTACCTATTAATGTTCAGTTGACAGTCGGGTTAATATTAGTAAAGTTAAAAACCGTAAGATTTTTATTACAACGACCAAAAATTCAATCTTACTCCACTTAAAAATGGATAAATTTTATATAGACATGTGCTTTACCAGTAACAGCTGGATGACGGTAAAGTTCAATCAAACATGTAAACAAAGGAATCTATAAATAAATTAGTTTGTAATACAACAGGAAGCGGAAATGACGCGATAGCGACGCAAGGACGTCGCCGTGGAATGATTGTTGGTTTGTCTCTCATATTATATATGTGTATGCACTTCAGTTAAATATAGGTTCAGCTCATCTGCCTGGCCTGTATCCCAACTACGTTGGGGTCGGCTCCCAGTCTAACCAGATGCGGCTGAGTAACAGTATTTTATACAGAGCGACTGCCATCTGACCTCCGCCACCCAATTACTGGGAGACACTGATACCCTAAGGTTAGACCGGTTGTCAGACTTTTCTTGGATTGCTGACTCCCGTAACGACTGTCAAAGGTATCCGTATGACAACCGGGACCAACTGCTTAACGTGCTATCCGAGGCACGGAGGGATCTCGATGTTCGAAGAAATGTTCACCCATCCAGGGACCGCGGCAATCACAGCTTAACCTCACTGATCGATTGATCTGCGCGGTAGCTATGTAGCTACGAGCCCCTCTAAATAGAGGTTCAGCTATAAGGAAGAATAGAATAAAAAGAATAAATATTTATTTGGACACAACATACATAATTAACATATAAAGAAAACACACGAAGGAAAAGTATGGCGTAAAATTAAATCAAAAATCCTAAAAAAATGTATTCTCTGTCTATGCACCTGTCCTCTTCTTATTACCTATGTCTATCATTCTGGTGTGTCTTGTATTTGTGGCAATTAAATGATTTTCTTTTCTTTCTTTCTTTCCATACCCCAAGAACTCTCTCTCTGTTTAAATTGTAGTATTACATAATCTTTGCTGTTCTTTTTTTTTTTGTAATATTGTGTAAATCCTGGTCGAATTTTAGCCGCGGCCGCTCCCGCGGCTCCATAAGTTATTGTTAACTTGATTTATGAAAAGAGTATCCATGGAGTTTCTTGCCGGTATCTTCTCCAGGACCAACCCACTTGGAACCGTGCACCTAGAATCACGACGTTTTGAAAGTGCCTGCAAAGGCCTAGTTGAAATAAAAACCTTTGACTTTGACTCAGCATTAAGCAGCGCCTATCTGCCATAATTCAGACTCAGAGTCGCGAGGGAATTCATACACAAGAATTAAAAGTAATCGTTCTCCAGTCCACGTTTCTGAGTGATACTACACGAGCAATACAAAAAGTTAGAAAGACCAATTGGTCCTAATCTCCGAGCCATTTAAAGATATATTGAGTTTCAAGATTACAGGAAGTTATGTAAGTACATTGAAACTTGACCCGGTTAGGAAGATTGTAAACGAATTAATGGGGAACATTTATTTTCTCGGTATAACAAATTAAATTCTCATTTTTTTACAAATTAATATTTAAGTAGGTTGTGATTAACCTTTTGAACGCCATTGTCACATATATGTGACAAACGAAATCTTACCCTGAACGCCAACGTCACAAATATATGACAAAATCATTTGACAGAAAAAGTGGCCTGGCGTCAGGGGTACGGCGATACGTTTATACTCTGGCGTTCAAAAGGTTAAATTTAATAAAGCCAAAGTGTTTATCTATTTTCAATGACATTATAATAGATATTAACCCCAAAAAAAAAAGGGGTGTTATAAGTTTGTAGTGTGTATCTGTGTATCTGTCTGTGGCATCGTAGCTCCAAAACGGATGAACCGATTTCAATGTAGTAATTTTTATTGAAATTTCGTTTAATCGGGTATCATCTTAGCTATGTTTCATGAAAATCGGTTCAGCCGTTCAAAAGTTACAACTCCTTTTCTAGTTGGAGTCGGGGGTATTTTCTGGAGTAAGTTGTTTTTCAGGAATACGAAAATAAAATTATGATAACGTTGTTATCGTTATAATATGAGTTGTTCTTACATTTTTACTGTTTAATAAAAAAGTACCTAGGTACCATTGTAAAACATAACTTATTGGCTCAAAATAATTGATAACACTCAATGAAGTTTACATAAATGACAATTATTATTCCGATTTCGATAGAACAGGCGTAAGTAGGTACAACTACTGAACCTGATAATAAGTACGCTGATACTTTATTTCATCTCTACATTGTACAAAAGAAAGTCGCTTTCCACGTCTGTCTGTCTGTATATCCGCTAACTCCTCCTAAACCTCGCAACGGATTTTGATGCGGTTTTCACCATCAATTTGATAATTTTTCACGGAAGGTCTATAATATGTATAATACTTTAGAAATTGAACCCGTGCGAAGCCGGGGCGGGTCGCCTACCTATGGCTATGTATAATTTCATTGTTTTCAACATAATTTGACATTCATCACGTTTGGTGTTTTATTGTTAAAAAGTTACAAAAAAAATTCGACGTAGCCAAGTTATTTTTTCAAGATTGTGAAAAAAACTGTTTTTTTTTCTATTACTTACTATAACCTTACACACACCCACACACTCCTACACACACACACACACACACAGCCACAGACTGTGTTAGCCACAGACTGTGTTAGCCACAGACTGTGTGTGAGTGTGTGTGTTAGCCACAGACTTTCATTATTAAAAATTGTTACTCTTATTATTATTTTTGGATCGTGTTTTTAATTTTTTACTTTTTATTTTTTGTCTTCATTTGTTACTTCTTTTTTTTGTATTAATTTAATTTTTTTTTACTTTTTATGTGTGTCGTAATTTGTGTAAGAAATAAATCGTTTTTCTTTCTTTCTAACCTCAATCTACCAGTTGGTTGAATATCGTTGTTGTAATGTAATATTAGACTGGCTGTCAAGCTTGTTTTTGTTCTTACTTCTGGACTTTATGACGGCACAACGACAGCCAAAGGACGGACAGTAGGTAGGTAATGTAAAACATTCAAGACATAACGGCGACAATCTCGGTTAGTTTCCTAGAATCGATCCTGCCCCTTATCAATATCAATTAAGGTTACTGTCTGGTTTCCAATTTAATTGATCATATTTTCCCAGCTAAGCCAACATGCGCGTCGCGACAGGAGTTTGTCGTCATGAGAAGACGAGATAATATCTCTAATAACCGGTTTATGCTCGACAAAATGTGACAACAAAATTATAGTTAGGCGCTCATGTCAATTGACGGATTTTATGGAAACGCTGCGCCTGAAATTATGGAATGGAAGTGTCTCAATATCAGATCCGCCAAAGACGGTAAATGCTCCAGGTGGTTGTATAGTTTTTTTTTAAGTTTTAGATATTTAGGCAGTGTACACAGTTAAGTTTAGTTTTATTGAGGGCTATAAATAAATAGAGATGACTTTTAAAATAAATAAATTAATATTTATTGTTCCTGCTTGAAACATGCCAAAGGAAAATAATGCGCTTGCTCTTCAACTTAAATGTTACATAATTATTATTGATCGCAAAATTCCAGAACAATCATTTGTCTTATGAAGCCATCTCCTATCGCTAAGCGTTCTACTCTGTGTGTATTATTCCAATGAATTTAGATCAAAGTTATACACGGCATCGCTTTCTACGAATTTGTTTATGAATACGACTGAAAATAAATGTTTCCCAGTAACCTACCATAATGTATGTAAGGTTTGTTTGATGACAAACGGAATTTACACGCCAAACGTTATGTAGACAAAAAACTCTACCTACTTATATAATAACTGTTCAAGGAAAAGTAAAATTAATATCTACAAGTAGTTTTTTCTTTAAGGGTATGGGACCAATTTATCTTAATCGCGACAAAATAATTATCTATCCCATACAAAACGTCAATACCATACTCGACCCAAACGTATGAGACAGCTGATTATTTCTTCGCGAATACGATGTTGGTCCCTTAGAGAAAGTTGTTAAAAAAATGTTTTCCTCCTTGTCTACATCCGGCACACAACTATGCTTTTACATAGTTGCTAAGATAGGTGAAATAGGTACCTATATAACTGTAGCGCCACCTCATTCGAGCTCGTAACATGGAACTCTAGTACCACTATAAAATTCTAATTCTAATGGTAGTTGTATCTGGCTCCTGAGATCTCACACTGTTAGCCGTCGTCTGACAACCATTTAGGAACGAAAGAATTTAAAAAAGGAATTCCATGAACAATAAAAAAAAAATGAATAGCTGGTGTTTTTTTTCTTACTTCGTTTTAACAAATGCAAGGTAAAAGCCAAGAACGATTTATTTTGATGTATCGTACGTAACGTTACTACTACATACTGTACTAGTACTGTTAGCCCGCATCATCCCACTGCTGGGCAATTTTGGTGGGCAAAGATCTCCCCCCATGACTTTCAAGCTTTTCGGTCTAGAGTCAGTGTAAATCATTAATTATGATATGAGCTATTCATTATTCAATTGTAACGTTAACGTAAGTAAATTTTGAATGCGTAACGTTTTTCTCTCTTCGTTTTTATTACTCTACGTGAGAGAGATTCTTAATGTTGCGTCATCCATTGTGATAAATGCTTTGCATTTGCATGTTTCCGCCGGTAGTTAGCAACCATGACAGACGGATGTATACAGGATATAAGTAAGTAGGTAGGTACTGTTGTGCTCGCAGTGTATTGGATGAGATTATAATGCAATTTTATTTTTATTTAGATTCAGGGTTAGGTCACATCTGTGCCACCCTTCTTGCAGTTATGTCGTTAAAATAATATTAATAGGAATAATTAAGTACGTAATTAAAAATAATGATAAACACATTACCCTCCTTTGCGTCGCGCAGTCGGGTAAAAAGAAAAAGACAGGCTAAAGAAAAATTAACTTGTAACGAAGTAACTGGCATGTTTTAATTGAGAAAATAAAGTTAGTTGGTGTACAAACTCTTTGCTAACTTGGTCTGACCGTAATGACCGAAGTTCCTACACAAATAGGGTTGCCAAGTGTCCGGCTTTAACCAGACATGTTTGGCTTTTTACGGTCGTGTCCGGCCAAATATTTTCGTATCCGGCCTGTCAGGCTTTTTTTAGACTTTTTGTCAGTATAACGCAGTCGCGGACAGCGCCTGCAGAACAAGCGTACTTCGTACTGCCATTACATAATCCCTCATTTGACTAAATATAAATTTTCATAATTATCAAGGTCCACCGCGGCCACTTACGCATTTAAAATACGTTACCGAGTTCTTTTATTATTATCTATGGTCTAACTCCCAACTTAAAAAGTATGTCCGAATCTAAAAAAGGTATGTTTGGCTATTAAAAAAGATATGTCCTGCTTTTAGGTCAAAATGTCCGGCCTAATATAGCACCGACTCCGGTTTTTGAATTTTAGGCCCTGGCAACCCTATAGACTTACACAATGGTGATAAATTAGAAATTTGTTAATGGCGATTCTTGTTTACCTATCTACGTAGATGTCTTTTGGAGTAGGTACTTGGGGAGGGATAGCGCTCAACATAATTAGAAAATCTTGGCGGCACAGATCTCAATTTTTCTCAGCAATTACTTACAGAAAATTCGAAAGTGGTATTTATATACTTCATTTATCATGTCTTTGACATCATTTTGGTAATTGCCTTCCTTAAGTTTGGCCAGCTCACGGTCTTCTGTCGTGTCGGCACGAGCTTGGTGGTCGCTTATGCCATAGCATGCAGTAGAATTCGACTAAGAAATAACCCCCGACAACTAGAAAAAGAGCTGTATCTTTTCAACGGCTGAACAGATTTTCATGAAACATAGCTAAGAAGATATCTGATTAAACTAGCTTTCAATTAAAAAAACCTTCATTGAAATCGGTCCATCCGTTTTGGAGTTACGATGCCACATATAGATACACATATACCTACACAGATTATACACACCCCTCCATTGAATTTGTCTTATGATTGGTACTATGGTTGATGGAAGTTCTAGTATATATTATAATAATTTATGATTGTATGACAAATTCAGTGGAGGGGCGCACTTTTAGATTAGATGGACTCTACCGTGAATCGTGATGCAATTTAACCTTTCTCAATACTTCTACCCGACCAAGGAACGAACAAAAGTAGAATTATACAAATTGCCTCATAAATACCTATTACCTACCTACATAAAATACCTATAATTTTCTGAAAGTATCTACATATTATATATTTTTTCGTATAAAAATAAAACGTAACGCTAACGGAAGTAAACGCCGTATTGCCATTATTGTTTTTTTTTTTGTATTATTAACATGTTTACGTTACACATTATTTGGATAGGTAGGACCAAAATAGTATATAGATTAAATAATTTGGTGCGTAAAGTACCTATTCAAAATTGGGTAGACAAAGTTAAAGTTATCAAACATTCCAACTTTTAATCAAGGAAAATACCTACGTATATCGAGGTACAATTTTAGCGTCAAGGCAAAATAAAATTTGAATACAGCCTATTTTTAACAAGTACGAAAGAAGGACCGGAAATAAAAATTCATTACGCGAATCCAATTAAGCTCAAAGGGGCGGCAAAGTCCAAAATATAAACAAAGCATCATTACAGCTGTGATAGAAAAGTTTGTTCATTACTTACTTGGCCCTCAAGGACAGTTGGCGATCATTCGGACACACATACTTGTTGGCTTTACTTTGAAAATTCATTACACTATTTAAAAAAACAATAATAAAAAAATATTTATTAAAAATGTTCGGATTCCGCGTTTATGTGGCGCCGCGCGTTCGCGCCTGTTGATTCCGTCCAACTGTTGCTTCGCGCGTGGCGGCTTCTAATAATCGATATTTTAACAACGCTCTTGAAAACTAACAATATGTTGCGAGCAGCGACATCCCTTTATCAGTATGATAAACGTGACCATGTGAAATAATGTTTGCATACTGTAACAAGTAGGTTTTGTAAGAAAAATGGCATGCAATATTAAAATACAGTATCCGTTTTGGAGATTATAGGACTCTAATTAATAAATTATATTAAAAAGTTACAGATTGAGCATTACCTTTTAATGTTCACCTATTATGATACATTTTAAAAGTATGTAGGCACCCAAAAGGCCAGTAATTTTAATAAAAATCATAAAATTAAATATTTGGGCCTTACAATAATTTGAACAATGTGTATTAGGATATGACGTCGAGTAAAGGCAAGTGCACACATTGGCCACCGACGCGACATCATAAATTAAAAAGATAAATGGGCCCCAATTTCTTGTAATAAATTATAAAGTCAAAATAGTTATCATGGGTGTATTACTGAAGCTATAGCAAATTAGAAAGTTAGTATTTTAGATCAATTTTATACACTGGTTAATGTATCCGATCGTAGAATGAGATGAATGTATCATTCCGTCTCACCCTCCTTAGGGACGTGCACACGAAGTCATAGCAGTTTTTACGATAAAAAAAACTAGTTTATCAGATTCTTAATCTCGTCGTTTTTATAGAATCATAGGCTTTGATTTCGTAGTTGAAAAAGTTTCTAGAAATTAACCCTTCATTTTTAGGGCGGTGAAAATAGCTATGCGCATACCACACCGTACGGGGAAATGGGGTGGTTATGTGGGGCTCACACCCACTAAAAACTCCGTCGTGTGTGCCTGATACAGCCCACATACAGCACAGCGCAGGGCAGAGCAAATTTTGTAACGTATAAGAAATATAGAGCTGCGTATGCTGCTACACGCAACGCAACTTATTGACACAAATTCACGTCCTAACTGGTGCTAAGAACTGACAGTTGTCAAGTAAAAGAGTTCAGAGTCAGAGTCTGATTATGAAGTTAACATCCTTAGTTTCTGAACATTAATTTTATCGGCGAGGCGATAAAATTAGTTTTTCGTGTGAAAAACCGTTTTTATATTGTTGCAATGTCACATAACCGTTAACTTCAACGTTTCGCGTCCCTACACTAGTAAATTTGACATTTCACTTTTTCAGTAATGATGGCGCACTTGCGAAAGGTGTTTAGTTTACTGTAACTTTTATTAAATTTATGTCGTGCTGTGAAGTGAAAATCAAGTGATATCCATGCCGTACCGCAGGCGCTTTGGAGCCAAGATGCCAGATTTCGACGACGAAGTCACAGTCGTCGATGTTTACGATCTGGCGTCGGATATTGGCAAAGAATGTGAGATAATTATCGAAAAATACGGCCCTGACGCCGTTACAGCGCTCCTGCCGAAGGTGATTAACGCGCTGGAGTTGCTGGAGAACCTGGCGGTGCGGAACGAGAAGGAGAATCAGGCGCTTCAGGAGTTGACGGCCAAGATATCGCAGTTAGAAAATGATAAGATTGAGAAGGCTGAATACAGGCAACGTTTCGAGAAGGTAGGTGGTAGAGGTCATTGTTAGGCAAATAGGTGTTATTTGTTGCTTTAGAGTGCGTGTTGTGCACCGAACACACGAAACATTGGATGTTTCGTCACCTGTGAATGCATCGGCTGCGTTGCAACAGAACTGAACTAGCGATGGTATTGCGCGAGTGTCCACTTCGTTATTGTTGCCGTTCACGTCCCAACGATAATTGGCGTCTATAATACCCGTTATTTGTGAGTACACACAATTTCTTTTCATATTTAGAACTTCATATTTTAGTTCAATGGCTTCTTACCGGATTACAAAAGTTATGAATATAAAAAGTTGTTGGCCATCCTATTAGTTGGTTTGATTGGTTAGAACTTATTTAAAGAAAGAAACCAGACTAGTCTATTTGGTAGAAGTTCATAGATAGATAAGTAATGATAGCGATGATATAAGACTTTACTATTCAAATGCATAATTGCTTAGATTATGTAAATTGTTATACCACATGGTAATTTTTACTATAAAGTAAGAGTCATAGTATATCTTTAAGTATTCCACTCAAATTTTACTTCACACATTAGTAAAAGTCATGCTTCTGGTATAAGATGAAGTTGAGCATATTCAGTCAGTGTCAGACTGTCAGTAACACGTATTTGGGTTCAAGTACAAAAATGACATGCAAGTAAGTCAAGCGTTAAATATTTGCTGTATTCATTTCACTATGTTAAAATAGTTATATGGTTTCTTCAGTAGGTAATCAGATTAAACATTAAGTTACAGTTTAGCTACAACCAGTTATGACTTAACATGTAGTGAAATAATTTTATAGACCCATTAGTGTCTTAGATTAGCTCTCAATCCCACTTTAAACAAACTCATAATTATTCCATAAAAATATGTATTGTTTTTAATTATGACAGTTATTTGAGTACTAAAACATTATTATGTTTGAGTACTAGCTAGTATACTTATAGTATACTGTTTCCCGTTGCTAAATAATCTTAGTACTTAACCAGAAAAAGTATACCTATAGTTATTTTAAACATAATTTAGAAAATATAAGGCCCTACCTTTCTAGTCCCAATCAATCCCTTTAAGGGGTTATTGTACTCGTCATTATGAACAACTTTTACGATGAGATCAAATATGAAATTGCAAAAAAAAAAAAATCTGCAGTTCCATACATTTCGTTGAGTAATATTTAATTATTTGTATGGAGCAGCTGTTTTTTTGTTCGTGATTTCAGGGTTAATTCAATATTAAAAGTTATTACTAATACCACATAAATAAAGTACCTACTCAAAAGGCTAGAAAGGTAGGATTTTGTATATCTATACAAGTATTATGTTTTGTAAATCAAACAGTGACTCAGTGGGATTGTTAGTCATAAATTTTATTAACTTTATTGACTTGGCATTGAAAGAAAAATAGTTTGTTTTGTTGTAACATATTGGCAAATGGATGAAGTTAAACTATAAGGATCCAACCCACCTAGCAAAAGTAATTTGAGATATTTAATTTTATAAAATCATTTAAAATATGAAACCAAACCTAACTACATATTTTAAAGTTAGAAATTATATATAAAGTTTGCCCTTCAATTCCAATAACACCAACAAATTTATTCATACAATTTGTTTTAACCCCCAACAAAAAAGAGGGGAGTTATAAGTTTGTATTGTATATCTGTGTATCTGTCTGTAGCATTGTAGCTCCAAAACGGATGGCCCGATTACAATACAGTTTTTATAAGAAAGCTAGTTTAATCGGGTATCATCTTAGTTATGTTTCATGAAAATCTGTTAAGCCATTCAAAAGTTACAGCTCTTTTTCTAGTTGGAGTTGGGGGTTTTTGACGGTTAAGTTATAACTTCAAAGCATCTTTCAATGGACAGGTTAATACTTTCACTTGTAAAATGAATATCAAAAGAGATTTATTGTCTTGATAGCAAGTTCTATAGTAAGATCTTGGCCAATAAACGGCTGTAAATAGCTAGGTTATGTAACAATGATTTATTAACTAAACCTGTTTGTTGTGATAACTAGCTTGAACGTCTGTTTAGTGACATCATAAGTTTGTAATTCCAATTGGCAAACTTTTAGAATATTATGTACAGCTTAATACTGGGACTTTGGAGTTTCAGCGGGTCTACCGCGTAACTAAAATTGTAATGAACATCGACATCGGTATTAAACTTCAATAAGATCGTGAGAGCCTAAACTTTGAGCTAACTTGTATTTTTTTTACCGATCATGAAGATAGGAGTCCCAACTATACATATGATAGGTATTGTTTTTACAAGTTAGCTCAAAGTTTAGGCTCTCACGTTCGTATTGAAGTTTAATACCGATGTCGATGTTCATTACAATTTTAGTTACGCGGTAGACCCGCAGATCAGTGGTTCTTTCTTATTATAATTTTTATTTAGTGCATTATACTTGAAAAAAAAACCTTTGTACCCCTTTTTAAGCATATTGCGCGCACGGAGGTGTGTGAGATTTGGAATAGTTAAAGTTTATATGGAGAAGGAGTGCAGAGAGCTAAAATTACGGTCGAATTTCGACCACTGGGCGACCACTAGTTCGTTTAAATGTGCATTACTGCAAATCAATTGGCACCACAATTTGAAACGATGCCTTGATCAGTGGAAACTGCACAGAAAATGCATATGGGCAGATGTAGATTTCTTAATTTTCATTAATTTAATTATAATTTTTATTTTAAAAATCATGTTCGCTACGTACATTGCTGTTAACCCCTCCAACCAACGAAGCTAAATAATAAATATGCTTGTGCTAGAGTGCACGTCAATATTGCAAGGGTGGGGTTCAAATTCACAACCTTTCGCTCCAGCCAGTCTGACGCCGCCGTTGAGATATGGACACTTCAATTATAAATGAGTAATAATGTTTCTTCCATATTAATATTATTATTTATTAGTTGTGACCCATCCCCGGCTTCGCACGTGTGCAATTTCTCTACTATCCTTACATTAAATATGAAAGTATTATACATATAAACCTTCGGGAAGAAATGCTCAAAATTATGGTGAAAACCGCATCAAAATCCGTTGCGTTGTTTGGGAGGAGTAGAGTAGAGTAGGAGCAGAAAGCGACTATTTTATACTATGTAAAGTTATAGAGGTAAAGGGGTTCTAACCTTAGTTTGTATGTTTGTTTGTATAATAAAAAAAGGGTCGTTACAAAATCGATATTTTGAAAAAATCGAGGTATCAAGTTTCTTAGTTATTAGAGCTCAAAGATAGGATTTGGCGATTTCGATTTACTGTGGTTTGATCAGCGTAGTGTGCGTTGCGTCTGTGCTGAATTTTCGAGTACGCGGCAATTTTTTTTCGTAAAAAATCTTATCCGTGTTCAGTCCGCCGGACAAAAAGTCCGTCATCTGCTCAGTGCCTTTTGGGGAAATACGAAACAAGGCAAAGAAATATTCTGAACTTATGTACTACATAAAGTAATGTTTTAAAATCACAATAATTTTTTTTATTCCTTTTTTCATACTTAAATTCTTTCGATAATCTTTCGTTCCTTGGATACGGTGTACTTACGTACGTACGTATTGGTATTTTAGTAAAAAGAAAAACCACTAAAATACCAATCAATAAACTATACTTATACCATACTTATGTGTAGTTACCCTCACTCAATTACTATTTTAGATATAGTACAATAGTAAAATGTTACCTTCACGTTTTATTTTCATACAATAATCACTTCAACACACACAAGTTCTTTTATAATTGTTATTTATTTAATTCATATTCAATTAATATATTTTCTGTACACGTAGGCACACATAACGTCACTCGATGTGGCTCCCGCTGAAAACCAGCGCTGTCGGGCTGCTCGCAGCGCGTCAGCTTAAGCTGAGCGGAAGCCTTTTTGACACAGCTGCGACGTACAACCCATTTGTTATTTAAGATAAATATTTTTTTCTTTTACATGTTTTATTCTTTTATTTTTTGTTACTTTATCTTTAAAATTGTTTTTGTGCTGTGTCAAATAAATACTTTTTTCTTTTTCTTTTATACTTCATTTGAAATAAGATTAGAAATTGTAATAAACCTTTTTTACAGTTCGTTCAACCGATTTTGACTTCTATTGCGTTAGTGGCATGACAAATGGCAGCTGCAGCAAATAGTTGGTATTGTAACCACGTTTTTGCTTTTAATGCCATCCTTATGCCAACGGAATAGAAGTCAAAATCGGTTGAATGGACTGTAAAAAAGGTTTATTTAAATTTCTAATCTTATTTCAAATGAAATATAATTACTGAAAAAATCAAAGCTAAAACTACATATAATATAATAAAAACCTTTACAAAAGATCACAAGTTATCACTTCCTGCATCAATCAAAAAGCATAATCATTTTTTTTTATCTACGTAATATTATGTAAGCATGGCGGACAACTAAAAAGATAATTGTGTGTAAAATAGTTATTAAATAAGTGAAAGTTAATTGCTAAGCTTTGCAGTGGCAGTGAAAGCTCAAGTCAAGTCACTTTTAGAATATCTTTTTTTTAAACTTTTTTTAAAAGCTTTTTTTAAAACGCGTTTATTAGCTTCACTTGTAACTAACTATGTAAGAAAATCTTGGAAGTTAAATTTGACCCACTTCCCGGTTTCCGATTAAGCTGAAATTTTAATAACAAAAGCGTTTTCTTTAGTTTTTTTTTTAAACTATAATATTTTTATCATGGGATAATTTTAGTACTTGTTGGGAATTCTATATGATGATTATTGCAACCCCAACATTAAATATTTTAATTATGTAAAATTTTATAAAAACTGTGGCAACACTGCCCTTCCAATCTGAGCGTCGGTCGAATACAGAAGTATATATTTTATCTCCGCCGTTTTATTCCTCTTCCTCGGCGCTACTATTTACCAGCACCTACAACACATCAACTACACCGCTGCACATTGATCCGGCGAGCATAAAACGGCGGAGATAAAATATATACTTCTGTATTCGACCGACGGTCAGATTGGAAGGGCTGTGTTGCCACAGTTTATATTAAATTTTACATAATTAAAATATTTAATGTTGGGGTTGCAATAATCATCATATAGAATTCCCAACAGTACTGAGGTTGCATTTGGGAACGAACACTGAACCTTTCTGCAAATTTTGCGCCCTACATAAAATAATATCCTGGATATCGTAGCCACTACGCCAATAGAGCCGGTCAACTCCGTACACAGGTGAGCGATCTCAGCGTCAATACTAAACTACGCTGTAAAGTCGTATTTACATTACGATTGATAGAATTATGACTATTCGAACAGTGTAAACAATCACTCGAATAATTTCCAATCACTAAACTGGTTCTTTGTCACATCATTCAATTATCATGACTTGTTACTGATTTTGCACGTCATGATTCATGAGCTATGACCGAACATGTTGGACATTTCTTAATGTACTCTTCAATAATTTCTATACCATGTACCACAACATTGTAATGATAAAGATTGTAATCTATTATATTTATTTGAAAAGAGTTACCATGGAGTTTCTTGCCGGTTCTTCTCTATAGGATCTACTATTTGGAACCGTGCACCTAGAGTCTCGACATTTCATAAGTGCCTGTATCTGGTTTACATGAAAGAAAGATCTATCTCTTTTTCTCTTTTTTTTATAAAACGTTCCCCTCACTAGGATTTCTCCTGTATCGAGGGTACAGTTTACAAACATACATGTCACATGCACACACCACCCAGACCAAAAACAACTATTTGTAGATCATACAAATACTTGTTCCGTGCGGGGATCGAACCCGCGGCACGTAGCGTAGAAGGCTAATCGCTTAGCCACGGCGCCAACCGTGTCATACTATTCTATTCTATTCTATGTTTTGTGGGCAAAGTAAAGATATTCTATGCTATTCCATCAACTGACTTAGATATTCTATTATCAAACTAAATTAGGTACTGTGCCTGTATCATCCCACTGCTGGGCAAAAGCCTCCCCCCTTGATTTCCATGCTGTTCTATCCTGTGCCAGTGATGACCAGTCCTTGCTGAATGTGTCTAGTTCGTCCCGCCAACTCTATCGCGGTCTCCCGCGTCGCCGTTTTGCTGTCAGGGCTCCACTGCGTGGTTATCTTGGCCCACAGTACAGACGGCATACGGCAGTAAATAACGGTAGTAAATTAGGTTTACCGAAAATAATTTCCACCGTAACATAACTTGACCGAATTTGTAATTTTCTCATGGCCATTATGCTAATTGTGTTTAGTGAGATGTGCAAAGTATGCAATCATGACATATACTGCGGCGTATGTAATCTATGTAATGTGTTCAAGGATTAATTATTACATGTTTATTTATTACAAAGTTTTGAGGTGTTACCGTAATTATTTTCTGTGGTAATCATTTGGAGTGGGGTTTCTGGTAGTGTTGGATTAACTGAAGATAGATAAACTTTGGTTACAGTATGAACTGTTCTTAGTTGATCGTTCCTTTTGCCTATCATAAACCCTTTTCACATCAGAACAAGACCCGCGTGGTGGTTTATGGCCAAATGGCTCTCAGAAAAGCCATTTGCGTCCCAAAAGCATTTATTCTGTCGAAGCAATGATAGGCTGATTATTCATCACCAGTGGTCTAACGGTAAACGAAAACATCGTGAGAAAACTGAAAATGTCCTATAGCAAAAAAATCGTAGAATTTTTTGTCCGCCATCTTGGGGCATCAGCCATATTAAATTTAGGCTTACATCATTTAGCTTATCGTATTCTGCTCGTCAAACCCTTTCATTTGAATGACATCTATCGATCCGCATTGGGCCTGCGTCGTGGGCCAATGGCCCAATTCCTCTTTCAGAGAGCTGGCGCAAAACATTAATTAAGCTGAAGATAATATGAATGCGAGACTTGAGTAGACAGCAGTGACATGCACTCTATAGAGACAAAAAGACACCATCTACACCCATCTGCACCCTGGGTTGCAGCTGAAAACCAGCGTTGGGTAATCAGTATTAACGTACTGACACCCAACATTATGCTGAGCTGCTGGCCCGTTTGGCACAACTACTGATTTTATTTTATTTTTATTTTCTGTGTTTTTAGCATTTATGTGCCAATAAACTTTATTTCTTTCTTTCTTAATAAATTAAGTAATAAGTACCTAATACAAACGTTAATAAATGTCTGTAATATCAGACTTAGGACATAAGGATCACTACATAGTATAAAACAAAGACGCTTCCCGCTGTCTGTCCCTATGTATTTAGATCTTTAAAACTACGCAACGGATTTTGATGCGGATTTTTTTAATAGATAGAGTGATTCAAGAGGAAGGTTTGTACGTATAATACTTTCATATTTAACTTAAGGATTGTGGAGAAACTGCATCCGTGCGAAGCCGGGGACGGGTCGCTAGTAATAAATAAGAATAATAAATAATCGTATTGTTTCTTCTTCTTCTTCTTTTATTTTTATGGCTCTATCGTAATTCGATGATTTTGCCAACGTCAAGGTAGGAAATGACACGTGATCAGTATAAAAAAAAAAAAAAAAAAACGTGGTGAAATTGACCGGTGTTTATTATTTTTATGCTTAGGGGAGGTGGTCAATCACAAATATCAATAATTTAACTTGACAATACAACATTAATTTATTTCTGCCTACCCTGTAAGACATGTTTGTGCATGCCACTGATAGACTTTGATGTTCGTAAATAACAACACAACGCAAAAAGTATTTACTAACTAGGTTTATTGTGAAGAATTGAATAATTGTACCTATTGCGTTTCCTGTCTGCATGCATGATTGGTTGCTTATTGATTGCATTTTATATTGCACTGCAGGTTGAAGATGACGATTGTCTACTAATCATTCATCATTTTATGATTAGAATAGGATCATCGTCGCATAAAGTCTACTGTACAAATAAAAATCGGACTATACATCAGACAACACAGTGCACAAACATAAAAAGTAAAAAAAAAAAAACAAAAAGTAACAATTAAAAAAAACAATGTGCCGTCGGTCTGCCAGTACCAAATGGGTTGCCATCTCAGCATTTGCTGCTGAATATAGGCTTCCTTGGTCTTAGTATCAACCGGTTACATGGAAATGATCATTGGCCTTAGCATTGTTAGACCATTCCAACAGTGTCTCGAAAACGCTGCATCTCCTGGGACACAAGAAAATATTGAGCTGCTTCCGCAGTCATGAAAAGGGCATGAAATGACATAGGGCTTTAAAGTCACGCCAAAATCATAGACGAGTAGGATACGATATTAAGTCTTTGACAATTCACATTAGAAACGACAAAAACTTACGAGGTATTATATTTACGATAGTACACTGAGAAGTAAATTGGTGGCCTTCGATCGTAACGGCCTACTAAAAGACGCGTGTAGCTGTAAGGTTGTGTCGATTTCATTAAAGTACCTACATAATGAGGTACAATCATAGAAATGTATTATCTCTATGGGTACAATTTAGTGCCATTTACTGACACAAAACCCTAATTATACGGGGTGCCGTAAATGTTATCACATTAAATGATATATGCGATATACATGCAAAACCCAAATGAAACCACGTATTTGGTATCATTTTCTGAAGCCGTACTAAAAAAATCTGCTATTTTTACGCAAGATTTTTGCCTAAAATTTCACTCTGTTATCATTCGTCTAGGTGAAGGGACATCAAAGTAGAAATTTATGTCACCTTCATCTGTCCTACACGTGTAAATAAGAATAATAAGACAGTTATTTAAACTTTGCCTAGAGATTGTGATATACTGTAAAATTATGAAATTTTAAATTAGTTCCTGTGGCTAGACTACTGATTGGATTTGATTGTTTTTTGTGTACGGTCACAGAACGTGATACTAATTACGTGGTTCCTTTTAATGTGATGACATCTGCGGGCACCCTGTATACATGTAGAACTGTTGTGGTTAATCGACTCAGTATCTACTGGCAATGTTCACCGCATCTATTATTTTATCCAGTCTTTCGCAGTCTTGCTGATTGACTTAATACCAAAAAAGTAGTCAAGTGCTCTTTTTTTTCTGTCGATGGAACTTGAGCTGTTGCATAAATTGTTCATACTGGTGAAAAGATAAGCCAGTGAGCAAGGTTGGTAACGGGGCTGACTGGCGACTGACCCTAACGTCAATAGGGAAAGTAGCGGTAAATGAGACTTGCCTGTGGATGTTTCCAGACGGAAATCACACTATCAGACAAATATTTATGCATCAGAAAGTAACTCTGTCTCTCTGTCCGTTTGTAACCTTTTCACGTCTTAACGGCTGAAGCGATCTTGATGAAATTTGACAAGGAAATAATGTATATCATGAGGAAGGACATAGGTAGCTATTTTTTTTTTTTTCTCTTCAATCCGAAGCCCACGCGGACGGAGCCGTGAGCATAGCTAGTCTATCATAAAGCATCTGATGTTTATTTGTTAGTCCTTTTGATATCAGAGTGTCAGTGACAGTATTTGCGAATTTTATCTCCATTATCAATGATGAATTTTAATCACAAGCTGATTTACAGTACAATATATTCATACCGAATAGTTTCAAAATATTTTTCGCTAAATGCACGTCCAACCGGAATTACGAGTACATCAGCGTAAGATAGGCTTTACCTAAATATGATTAGAAACAGCTGACTCTGAGCTTATTAATTTAATGGAGAGCCCTTAGCATTAATTGGGGCGTATTTTCGGTTGATATATTGCTAAAATCTAGGGGTCGGGAAAGCCTCGGTAGTAGTCGATCTAAGCTTAACTAAATGTCTCGTTTTGTTTTATATAAGGCTAGTTATAATAGATTTTAAAACAAGAGTACATTTCTTTAACTCTAAGCTCTATCAATATATCATTTTCATATTCATATTCTTTATTTGCATTCCACAATGTACATAAGGTGGTAAAAATAAAATTTGGCAGGTTACAATCATGGACCCTGTAGGGCACAGCAAAATATAGCAGAGAGGAAGATGGTACTTATGTTTACTTATTGCTTTAATTTATTAATAAATATGGATAGCATATTATAATTTTTAATTTATTAATAATATTTCCTAATATATATTTAGTGATGTATTCAATGATTTTATATACAGGTTAGTTTTTTATGTACTGCGCATAATTTGTAGAGTGATTCAGTCTCTGTTACTAAATGCAACCGCAGTATTGGGATACACTTTAAAACAAAACGAAAATTCGACTTAGTATGGGGGACACCCATAATTTACTAGCGCAAGCCACACAAAATCAAATGTTTATTTTGTTTTGGAGTGACTTTTAGTACTGCGGTTGCATTTGGAAACGGACACTGAATCACCCTGCAAATGCGCACTATATAAAAAAATATCCTTTATAGAGATAGTTCTCAGGCAAACTAAAAGAAGTAAGTAATAGTTGGTATAGACAACATTGCTAGATCAAATACTAGTTGAGCTCTGATACCACAATAAGTTGCAGGCCCTGAATGACCACTGCTTATAATATCAGCGGGTCTACCGCGTAACTAAAACGGTGATGAACATCGACTCTGGTAATAAACTTCAACATGATCCTGAGAAACTAAACTTCAAGCTACCTTGTAAAAAAACTACCAATCATGAAGTTGGGACTCCTATCTTCATGATCGATAAGGTAGCTCAGTCTTGACTATCGTTGCTGTTACTGTTAGCTGTATCATCTCACTGCTGGGCAAAGGCCTCCCCCCTTGATTTCCATGCTGTTCTATCCTGTGCCAGTGATGACCAGTCCCTGCTGAATGTGTCTAGTTCGTCCCGCCATCTCTTTCGCGGTCTGCCGCGTCGCCGCTTTGCTGTCAGGGCTCCACTGCGTGGTTATTTTGGCCCACAGTTCAGACGGCATACGGCAGACGTGGCCTGCCCAATCCCACTTTAGTTAAGCGGCTTTTTGAGCTACGTCAGTGATTTTCGTTTTTGACTATCGTATTGAAGTTTATTACCAGTGTCGATGTTCATTACCATTTTAGACCTGCTGGTTTTCCGTAGACCTCCAAACAAACAGTCTTGGAAGAATACACCCAAGATGACTAGACAGTATGACACTAGAACTTTCTATTCAGTTTTTCTTGATGGTTATCTCGCGTAGTATTTGCTAAATAAATGGCGTTTCTTTCTTTCACTCAATACATTTCATTCACACCCAGATAAGCGCAGCAACCGTCCAATCCTAACGATGTACAGTATAACGGGTAGGTATACATATCAGAGTAAAATCTATTGGTACGTCGAGATGATTGATGCGTTGTGAAATGCGATTAGCAATGGACGCCTCAATGCCTATCTCTGGCAGGCTGGATGTATTTACTTACAAAGAAAGTATTATTGATTATGTTATAAAACTGGGGAGGTTTTTTCTTTTTACTGGTGGGTCTTTCTGGGTTTTATAGCAGATTAAGGATATAGTAGCGCCATCTGCATGGACCAATCTGTTTTTTCAAGCGTAGTGATAAATATTCTCTTCTAGTTATTTCTATAAGGTCCTACCTTCGTAGTCTTTATCACTTTAAGGGGTTTTTGTTGATAATGATGAGTACAATAACCCCTTAAAGAGATCTGGATTAGAAAGAAAAAAGAAAAAGAAAGAAAGAAGAGCAATTTATTTTTACACAAATTACGACACAAATAAAAAAGTAAAAAAATTAAAACAAAAAAATGTAAAAAATTAAGACAAAAAAATGTAAAAAATTATAAACAAAAAATTAAAAAAAGTAAAAAATTAGAAAGGTAGGTTATATTTATATATATTTTCGAGGAAAAGAAAGAAAGACAATAATTAATTGCTTGCAAAATTAAGGCAACAAATGAAAAAAATTAAAAAAAAAATTAGCAAGAACTACAAGAAAAACAAAAATACTGGGAAGCCACAAATGGAAGGAATGCGAATGCAATGCTGGGAAGACTTAATAAAAATATCGTAACTTACATACTACCTTTACTATCGGAGGCTAAGCAATGACACGGGTACTTCTACTGCAGCTAATAGTTATCAATTAAAAGAATTTATAATAACAAAAAAAAAAAGTTTTATGTTGTACGATCGTTTTCGTTCTATTAAAGCTATCACCTTGACAGACCGTCATTAGGAAGCCCATGTTATGCAGTAGACGTACACAGCAAAAGGTTTAGGATTTCTGTAATAGTGGTTGAGAAAAAAATCGAGTCATATTGAATTGAAACCAGTCCCTGCCCACCTATCGAAGAGTGTATGTTCATAGTCTTCAGACTAAGATTGGGTATACGGAAGCATGCGTCTTGTACGCATCTCAAACCCGTTCATTTATTTTAATATAACCAGAAGAATACAACTATTTCCAATACGACCTCGGCTAAATTCTTGAATAATAGCGAAGGCTGATATACTCAACTGATTATAGTTGATATCTCGATAAATTTGTCGCTGCCTATACATTTTCTAAAGAGAGCAGATCATTACGATGCTTTACGATATTCAACAGTTAAGTATACCATAATTATTGCTACACCATATATTACACCGCTTGAAAACGTACCTATTTACTAAATTTCATGTGTTTTGCGTAATTACCGATTGCAATCGCTTTGCGATAATATTTAAGTGTTGCCATTTAAGAAATGAATCATTGGTTCTGAGGAAAAAAAATACTTTACCCGATAGGCTCGGTTAGCGCTGAAAGTGGCTGGCTAATATCTGAAATTACCGGTTATTAACGATGAGTGCAGGCAGCAAACTTTAACTGTTTACGCGGTTAGTAGTTTTGCTAAATATTTAACTTAGGACTCATTTACTTATTAAGAAACTGTCTGGATAATATTTTAAATGACTGGTTTGGGCCCGCTTATTCAGTAAGTGTCTACCAATCTGACTGGTTATGGATAATATCTCGACACTGGAAAAGAAAATGGCTAAAGCGCCAATATTCTCAACTTTAGGTACAGGGGCGCACATTTAAAAGTTTTATTATAATTTTCTGTAAAACTTATATTCTAGTACCTAAATCATAATAAATAAGATTTATAAGAATATACATTGTGAAAGAAAATTATCCATTAGATAAATTTACATGAATTTGTTCGTAAAAAAAAAACTTTAATATGTGCTCCTGTAAAATTTACAAATTGGCACTTTAGCCATTTTGCTTTTCCAGTGTCGATCTGAAATCACCGGTCATTGTGATGATTGCAGTCGGCAAACTGTCATCTTTACTTATGCACACTATTATGCTACATAATTTGTTCAGGACTCGAAAGTTGACTGGTCTTAAAAATCTAATCTTAAATAACTGGTTAGTCTGTTGGTTGTGGGCTAGCAAACTATGATCGTTAGTTACATAGTAAATATTCAGCTAATAACGTGCTTAGGGCTTGTTTGCTAACTCATTAGATCATTAGCCTATAACTCAGTTATATCAGCCTGATACCCAAGCGAGCAATTCGACCTAATTGCCAGCCCGATCCGGATAATGCAATCAGGTCATCTGAATACCGACTAGAGATGAGATATAACTTTGATTCATTTGATAATCGTTTGGTGATATCATTTTGGTTTGTCTGATGACAGATCTGATTTGATCCTAAATCTGACTAGGAATTTATCATCTAAAGCCTGAATCGCTATAGGCTCTCATTCCTTATGGTACTTTACCTCATGCTGTCTAATGACATACGCATAAGTCTCGACATTTCATAAGTGTGTGTGTGTTTTTAAATTACTTAGATTCTACCATTTCTTCGTCCGTCATTAAAAAATATTAAAAACAATAAACGTTTTTGGTATTATGCTAACAAAAAACTTATTGGTGATCGGTATCACCAGACCCAAACTACAGTACGAGTATTAGTCATGATAATAATTATTATCATGACTAATTCTGTATCACGTTTGGGTAAAATAGTATAATTATAATTACACTATTTTACCCAAACGTGATCCATTTGCACAGCGCCCGCGTGGTGGACTACGGCCCAGAGTCCCGCGAGTGGAAATATAATTATATTGATAAAGATGACACAAACACAATAACAAAAATACACGGTCAGTCATAACCGTTGTCCGACTAAGGTATTGTATAAATTTATGTAACATCTAAAAAAGTAAACAAATTAGCCTGTAACTACCGTAAATCCGTAGTAGACTTCCAAGTGTAACCATTGTTTGTGAAGGAAATACCGCGATAACAGGTGTAACCTTGACCAGAACGTTACTGAAAGTTCGATAAGAATAAATTTGGTACGCAGACAGACGATAGATCGGGTGGAGGCGTGGCAAAACTTTGTACCCCTTTTTAAGCATATTGCGCGCATGGAGGTGTGTGCGACTTGGCATAGTTAAAGTTTATATGGAAAAGATGTGCAGACAGCTAAAATATACACATAATATTTGGTCGAATTTCGACCATTTGGCGACCACTAATTCAGATTGATATGCTAAAGCTCTATGAATAGAGCTCCCCCTTTCCTGAACGTGTTCTAAGAGCTAAACGATTCTATTAGGATGGACAGCGGCATTCAAGTGTACTTGGTAATAACATTAAAGTCGGGACGTTGCGGCTGTCTAGGGGGAAACCTATGTTCTGAACCCGACATTTATCAATTTTGTTAGATGACGCTGTTATAGTTTACTAGCGACCCGTCCCCAGCTTCGCACGTGTGCAATTTCTCTACAATCCTTCCATTAAACATGAAAGTATTATACATATAAACCTTCCGGAAGACATGCTCAAAATGATGGTGAAAACTGCATCAAAATCCGTTGCGTGGTTTAGGAGGAGTTAGTGGATATACAGACAGACAAACGCGGAAAGTGACTTTATTTTATTAACACGCTTTTATTAGCTTCACCTGTAACTAACTAACTATGTAAGAAAATCTTAAAAGTTAAATTTGACTCACTTCCCGGTTTCCGATTGAGCTGAAATTTTGCATACATGTTCAGTTTGTATGACTTAAGCGTGTTCTATAGTTTTTTTAAACTATAATATTTTTTTATACTATGTAGAGGAGTGTTCTCATGCAGTTCTTGTAGAGCCTAAATAAATTCACTTATTTTTAAAAACTGGATATGCTAAATGTATTTTAAATATGAAGGTTTTGTGGGAAAATATCAAATGTTGAAATCGGCCCACGCTGTTTTTCTGACTAATCAAGTCGCAAAAAGATCGAAAACTACGTCGTAGTTTGTATTACATTCAATATTACTAACCGAAAATGTTTGCTATCAAAAAGGGAGCAGAACCTGTACTTAATGGAAACTGTTCAAGATTGATTTGATTCAAGTAAGGGTCGTGTTTGCCTGTTACACCCTATTGATGTCGGGTCCAATTGTTTTATTTCTTATTAGTACAAGCTACGCAATAGTACACACGGCTCTATCAAGCTATACATTTTCAGTATAAGCTGTCGTCGCCATTCTATACAGGATATTTTTAATGTAGTGCGCATAATTCACTCAGTAGTTCAGTGTTTCTTAAGGTTGTATTTTACGACGATTTCTTACTTTTGAGGGGGTGAAGTATCAGCCTAAGCCCCACCCACTAGGGGAGCTCCGTTCTCGCAATTACGCAATTGACGTATCAGACTGTGTGACACACGTGTCACAGAATAGCAATATTAATTAGCAACATGCAGTATGACACCAGCAAATACTTGAAAAATATAAATCCATAATATCGTATACCCAGTGTCCTATATTATGCTAGAAAATCTGTTCTTCCTTTTTGTATTTGTAGATTTTATACCTATTTAACTATCTACTTATAAACTATCAGTCATACCTATTGTGTATGAGTTTATGCAAGTGCACATAATTGTCTCGACCAACATTGGACATTTTCACACTAAGCCAATAATGCCGTAACGAAACCGATATATCGGCATGACAAACCTGATGACACTGCCAATGTGTGTGTAATGTTAGAAGAATAAGCCAACTCAAATCCATGCCTTGAGATAATAACCTACTCTCACCCACACCTGTAGGAGTCGTCCGTTTCCGTAGTCATACCTACTTAAGTATGTTCACAGGGTTGCTTTTTTACCAAAAAAGAAATTGCATATTCATAGATCAAAACCATATTCCTAGTTCAGATTCCTCGCTATGTATGCAGATGAAGAGCTTCAAAATTGAAAGAAAGAAAGAAAAAACATTTAAATCGGACTCGCACACGAAATTACATAAACACACAAAAATTCAAATAATGATAACAATGATAACAATAACCTAACCGTCTAAAACCCTCGACTCTAACTAGAAAAAGAGGTGTAACTTTTGAACAGCTGAACAGATTTTAAGAACCATCCCGATTAAACTAGCTTTCAATTAAAAAAAACTGCATTGAAATCGGTCCATCCGCTTTGAAGCTTCGATGCCACAGACAGACACACAGATTCACAGACACATAGATACACAGATACACATTATAAACTTATATCACCCCTCTATTTTGTCGGGGGTTAAAAAACTCCTGCAAGAGGCCAAAGAAAGTCCCTATCTCAGCATATCCTGACAGTTAATCCTGACAGATAAAATAAATACCGCAGCGCTGGTTTTCGGATAGGACCGTGGTGCCGTGGCATCACCACGGTCCTATCCGAAAACCAGCGCACAACCACGATAACTAAAAATAAATATAATTTTTAAAAACGTTTTCTTTCCTTCTTTACATACTATCTATCTATCTCTCTCTAACTTCTAAATTTTATTAACTACGGACATGTATCATTCAAATTCGAAGAATTTACAACAAAAAACCACATAGTAAAAGTTATGAAATTTGGTTCTTGTTCAGAAATAGTACGCATTTCTTTTTTTTGTGGCTAGTTTTCCTAGGTTATTATACCATTTTGGAATCTTGGATAGTTGCGTCAATTTTTAAAAAAACTTGCCATGGTAGTGTCTGTACTTTTTTTTTACACCACGATGAGTGAAAGTGGACCAAAAGTAAAAATCTTTCAAAATTTTAGGGTGAAAATTAATTTTGATTGATTTTTGTGTCAAATCTACAGGCATTCTGGGATTTTTAACGATTGTGGTGGATAGCAGTGCTACTTAGGTTGCCGGTACAAAAAGAAATTCAGAAATATCTGAAACATTGTGGTCATGGTAATTAAAAATATCTTAAGGGGTGTAAATTTTTGAAGGATTTCAAATTTTTTATGTAACTTCTTAAAAATTGAAAAATTGTAATTTTTTTTTTGTTCTCGAGTAGTCATGAGCTGGTCAACCCTCTGGTGCCCGCTTATCGTTGAATTTTGGGACATGGTGTATATAAAACTTCATACTCTTTGTTCTCAACACTACAAATTGTCGTACTGATTTTTCTATACTACATCCTATAAAATGAATTCTTGACGGAGATGTCAAGAAATTATTTTAGCATATTGATTTTTATAAACGAAATACTTAGATTTTCTGAGTAAAAGGCAAGTTACTTATACTTCCTGTTGCTTTTTAATAATTTTTTTAATGATTTTACAGTCATTCTTTCTTTTGGTTTTTAAAAAAGTGTAAGCGCAGGAAAGTCAAAGAAAATTGCACAGGTCCGACCTCGATGCGCGCCGAAACGCGACTGATTGATGGCAGAGATGACAGAAATCACGAATTTTGTGGTTTTTATCAAATTGTGACCAATATATGTAATATTATAAAAAAATAACAACCGATTTTGGTTGGTATATTTGCGACCAATATTGTGATGTAAAAATTATTTGAAATAATATCATGTTTTAGAAATAATCTTGTAAACACTTTTTTAAAAGGGGTAACTTTGCGATTTTTTTTTATCGAGCCAACTTCATCCAATCATGTATCGGACAACCGTGCAGAGATTGTCACATCTTCAAGTTTGATATATATTTTTTTCAGAACAAAGAAATAAGAATTTCTATTCAAAAAATTGTAAATACAAATCGGTTTTTGCGGCATTCCTGTAAAATACCCCCTTAATGCAACCGCAGTATTGGGATTTACTTTGAAACAAAACGAAAAGACTTAGTACGTACTACACGCATAATTTACTAGTACCCTATTATTTAAAATGGTATTTATTTACATGTCCTTCATGAATATACTTATGTGTAATTATTATTTAACTAACTACAGTCCTCGAGATTTAAAAAGCCACTTTTGATATATATCATTTGAGTTAATTTGGGATGTGAAGCGTATAAATCGGTTACCAAAAATATCGATTTTTATAATAAATCGATTTAAAATTCTAAGAGTATATAATCGTTTAAAACTATGAATAAAAAATCGAGAAATTCATCTGATAAGCAATTTATTAATGTAGTAGGCACCGAATTTTATATGAAATCGCATTTCTGTAGGTATCTTCATAGAATAATAAAACATATCCATAATTTTATGCCAAAATTATTTATCCACTTGTACCGGTAATAATGGTCCACCAGTTATTGATTCACTTTCGAAGTACTCACATAGTTTCCAAACCAAGTTGTTAGAATCCATGTACCTATAGTAAGCCAAATCAACTTAAAAGCGGGAACAGTCCACAATTAAGACCAGATTACAAAAACAGGTATCCGAGAAATACTCGTTGAAAGAACGAACCATTAGTTGGAAAAATCGCGAAAAACTGCACAGATGTCATTGTCATTACTGCCAGTGTCAAGCAAATTGTGATCATAGAGAAATTAAATTAATTATAATAATATAATGTACGTGTCATACAGCCTTTAAAGAGTTTTTAATACCTACGTAATTTTATACTGATATTTCAAACGATTTTAACGATTCTAGTGATCACATCCCTTTATTTAAAAAATAATTGATTGAGAACGTAACCATTTTTATGATATTTCGGTAGTACATAAACATGCATTTTAAAAATATTTCGATGCTATAACAATACTTATGAAATTATATACCATGCTAATTTATACGTATCTCAAAAAATTATAATAATTTCATAATTATTATCAAGTGTTTATTCAAAATGGTTTTTATTCACAGCCTATAGTAACATTGTCAAGTTACATACTATCGTTCTTTAAATCTGTCAAAAGGGACTTCTTAGATCTCGAGGAGTATAGGTGAAAATACATAAAAAATAAAGTTACTAAATTACACTAACAATATTATTTTATTATACCTTTAACCAAAATAAAAATTTGAACTAATATGCTGCACATAGGTAGATACATATAAATATATTATTTCACAAAAAAAATTGTTAAAAATAAAGTTACCTAAATAATTACACTCATCAATATAATTTACCTACTAATTAAAATTAATATTAAAACATGAATATGGAACCTATATATAAAAAAATATAACTTGCGTGTAAATAAGATTTATCTGACATCTATTTGGATTTTGGATTTTCAACATCTTGCAAATAGCGTCGCGATATCTAATCGTAGGGATTATCATACAAATATCCAATAAACTCTTCAAAAGACATTACGAAAAAGTGAAAATCAGATAAAGTACGCGTTGTTTTGGTTAAAAGTTTCTTGATAACTTCCTCAAGGTACGCTCAAGGTAGATCGCGACGTACCTTACATATGACAGTTGGTTCCTCAACTCAAACTCTCCTCGACTGAGGAAATCGTTTGAGATGAGGAGTAAAATTGCAACTATGAATTTTGATATTCATAGTTGCAATTTTACTCCTCACCACCTAAGTGAGGTTGAGTCAAGTCGAGGAAATCATGAGGTTTTGACTTAGAATATGGGTGTTAGTCTTGCGTTTTTCCCACATATCGACCGTTCTACTCGATTTGAAGAAACCGGAACTATGGTCTTTAACAAATCCTACTCGAATTTCTTCATCCATTATAAAAGTGGTTCTCGTTTACCACTACGAGCTATTGCTAAAATTATCCCTTATATATCGTCAGAAAATAAATATTATTTAAAATCCAATCAGTTTATCACCATTTGCTTCGAATTTCCTTTCAGAAATGCACACAATATTTTGTACTATTCAAATCATTGACGGAGATAATTTATTAAGCTAAGCATAAACAACACCAAAAACCACATGACGCATATTAAATTACTATGCATACACTTATCAGTACAATAAGGTAATTCAATTAACATGTTTGCAAAATCAAACACGTATTCATGACATTGACCGCAACTTTAAATTATCGACATTGACTAATTTAACGACCAAAATATGCAGGAATCACCTCACTCTTATCTTGACAGGAAAATGCTAAGTTCATGGTAGGGGAAAAATGATGTTTGGTCAATTTGCATATTGACTGTTTTAAGGCGTTTGGATCACGACATACGTGACAATCTGCTGTTTTGCGTTGTTCAGGCAAATAAACCCGTATGAAATTGCAGCGTGCGTATCACAGAGTTAGCTGAGTAAACAAAAATGTGGACGTTTATTTTTTATCCAGTTAGCCGTAATTGGATTTTATTAGTTTGCCGGGCAATGTAGAGCGAAGCTTTTAGTTTTAATTAAAAACTTGCTGATACCAGTTGAGGGTGGCTAGGCGTTGTTGAAGATAGGGACTGATCAGTTTGTATATAATAGGGTAATGAGCAAGTAATAGCTGAACGGAACGGACCCCAAATAGCTAAAATAGGTTTTACCTTCCATTAAGAAAGAGTTATGACAATTGCCTTTCATTGTAAAAAAGAAATGAAGAACAAGTTCGTTATTAACATTTTTTTACTCGTTCAGTTTTGTACGCTAGACTCTTTGTTAGTGGAAGCACTTCGATGAAGTTTACCGTTGCGAGTCAAACGGAGTCCGTACGGAGCCCGCTCCGCTGCCAGTGGAAGCCCGGCTTTAGGGCTTAGAATTACAAACCCGTATAATTAAGTGTATGGATAATACCCTAAGTAGTTGATGTAGGATTACAGACATTAAAAATAAATGTTTTAATAGCCCAGTAGGCACCAAACCTACCCAATCTATATAGTGATAAATAACCTGTTCTCGCTTTTAGTCCAGTTAATAACCAAAACTATTTGTTTCTCAGGAAATAGAAGCGATCGAGGAGCAATGGCGAACGGAATCAGCAGAGCTGGTGACTGCTGTGGCGCGGCTACAGGACGAGAACAAGCGTCTACGACGAACTATCAACGCGCCTGCAGATGGTAAGAACACTCTCTCTGACAACTATGATGTAAACACCTCTTTAACCCTTTACATCCAGATTCTAGATGCCAAAAGTGATTAGTGCCAGCGGCGGCAGACTCAGCAAAAATTAACTTTTGGTTTGCGAAAAAATGCCGAAAAAATAAATAATTATTTGTTTTATAAAAGAAAGCTCCGTATTTATGGAATCTTTTAAGCCATACACGAGGCGAATCGGTCCAGTAGTTTTTATACTATAAAGAATGAATGCCGACGCGCTGGTCACGGCAGCCGGCGACGGTGGCAGCCGGCGGTTCATGGCACTCCCACCAAATTTGGCAAAACTGCCGGCTGCCGACTGGCACGCCGCTGGGTAACCAAGGACCTTGAGGATATTGCGTTCTATTCGAAAACTATTACCTTTGTCACTTGACGTCCTACACACCCAATCTCTCTCGGAAGGAGCGTTCGCAATGCTGCATAAGTGAGTTCACAGTATACATTTTGCAAGCCACGAACGTGGAAGCGAGTGACGCGAGGTAAAACGTTGTCATTGTTGAGTTATACATAAGCTTAGCTTAGTGAGGAGCGTTGGACGGTCTTATCGGACTGTAACCCCTTTGTATAAGGATTATAGTCCGATAGAGTAAACAAATATATCCATATCCATATTAGGCAACGTCTACTATCTATTCTAACTCATCTGACCGCACGTTACAAGACCGATTTTAATGCAGTTTTTTCATTTCAAAGCCAGTTTAATCGGGTATCAGCTTAGCTATGTTTCATGAGTTCAGCCGTTCAAAACGTACAGCTCTTTTTCTAGTTGGAGTCGGGGGTTTTTGACGGTTAGGTTATAATTTCATGCACCCCAACATAACTTAACAATCCGCCTAGTTGTAACCTTACAATTGATCTCATCCGAGGCGTACTAAATCGAAACATGTTGCTTATGGCTCTGAACCCTCATACAACTTATTTTTACGGTAAAAAGGAAAAGTTAGGAAAAGGCAAAAATGTTTGCTGCCTCCCACATCGTTTCTGATTAGTTTCGCCGCGGGTTTCGACGGCCAGTGCTTCCCAAGGGACATGCGAACTTCATAGCTCACAGTCAGAGTTAAAATGAAGGGCCAATCTCGTAGATTGACACACAGATGTAATAATACTAGAGGTCGCCCAGTGGTCGCAATTCGACCGTAATATTATAAATATATTTTAGGTTTCTGCACTCCTCCATATAAACTTAACATTAACTATGCCAAATCTCACACTCCTTCGTGCGCACAATATGGTTAAAAAGGGATACAAAGTTTTCTATTCACGTATTAGTGTATGGTTAGTTTGTAAATAGCACTAATATAAACTTGTGATGTGATATTAAATAACGTTTCAACTGCTGTTTGGATAGTAAGAAATGGCTTATTTAGGCAAGGGATTTATCGAGACTAGGAGAAATCCCAGTTTGGCATAGTTAAACCTCCTCGTTCATCCTCCTCCTCGTCCTCCTCCTCGTCCTCCTCCTCGTCCTCCTCCTCGTCCTCCTCCTCGTCCTCCTCCTCGTCCTCCTCCTCGTCCTCCTCCTCGTCCTCCTCCTCGTCCTCCTCCTCGTCCTCCTCCTCCTCCTCCTCCTCCTCGTTCCTCCTCGTTTATCCTCGTCGTTCGTTCGTTCCTCGTTTGGTCCTTTAAACCAGAGTTGTTGCTTATTGATGCAGGTGTTTGTGTAATCGTACCGATCCATGCGTTATCACGTTAACTGTCAGACAGTAGACACAATAGAAAATTCATTGTTTGAGGTCACGGAAAGAAAAATAATTTATTTTCCACAAGAACAAGACACTAGAATGATAGACATAGGTAATAAGAAGAGGACAGGTGCATAGACAGAGAAGACATTTTTCTTAGGACCGGTGATGTCTGTGGCATTTAACCTCTTATTCCATTTCTATAAGAAATAAAACATCTTATAATAATGTTGTTCCGTTCTATGACATCATGAGGCGATGCGGATATGATGCACACTGTCATTTTTTATTCAAGCACTAAGTTAAGGTAAAATTACAACGATTACTCCTACAACCTATGTCTTTTATGGAATGAGTAACAATCTGTCGATTATTTGTCATCTTTCAATCCTTTTCGTAGTCTATTGCCAAAGTAACTCATGCATGGAAATAACCATCTACATTTATCTCACTCACTCTTCTCAAGTAAGGGATAATTTCATGATGGTTGTATCATTTCACTGTGCGGAAATCTATACAAATTAATAAATTGAAGTGTATGTTTGTCTGTGTGTCAAAATAACAGCTTTTTACTAAATGCATATACAAGTATATACGGTATTTATAACAAAAAAAAAAACAATTAAAAAATATTGTCTGTCTATCTGTTTATTCCGATATAATCTCCGAAACGGCTGGACCGATTTTGACGGTACTTTCACTGGCAGATAGCTGATGTTATAAGGAGTAACTTAGGCTACTTTTACTTTTAATTTAAAGATATTTTATATTAATTTTGTTAAATTCTATGCCAGCAAAGTCGTGGGCACAGCTAGTGTTATAATAATATATTTCGACCAACAAATCCCCGTGATTATGGTTGTATCGCCCACGAATATTCAAAGTACCGAGGTGGAGTCCCAATTTTTTTTTATAATCCACCCTTTAATGTGGATAAGATACTTCATCCCCCCCACTTTATCCCTCTTCTCAACGTTTTAATCTTTTTGAATGCAAAGAATGTTTGCGTCCATTCTTACTGTCTCAAGATTCCTTTGTTAAAGGCAAACGACTCACAAGGAATATTTTCATGGAAATTTTTGCTCCAAATTCTGTTTCACAAGGCACCCCTCAAATTCTTGATTTTATATTTTATTTCGAAGGATTTTGACGTTTCCGAGTTATGTCGCAAGCGCATTTGTGATCAGCAGAGCTATCTTTAAGATCATTTCGTATATCGATTCGAATTTGACTCTATATTGTCGGTTGATATTTGCTGAATTGACATAACACTAAGATAAAAATCACACATCTTCTGGAAGACTGAAGATGGCTTATTCATTGCTACTAGAATTTGCCAAGTGGTCGAAATTCGACCGTAATTTTAGGTTACTGCACTCCTTTTCCATATAAACTTTAACTATGCCAAATATCACACTCCTCCGTGCGCGCAATATGCTTAAAAAGGGGTACAAAGCTTTCCCTTCACGTATTAATATATAGATGTACCACACGGCAAGTTCTACAAAGTTACACTTGAAGTTCCGCTGTCTTCTAAATCCTAAAACTAGTGAATGTGGAGCGCTGGAGGCCCAATTCCTCCCTTAGTCCTCTTCCTTCTCCCTTCCCTCCCTTTTCCTAACACCATCCTAAAAGTTCAGTTCAGTTCATGGGCGGCGGTGATCACTTACCATCAGGTGAACCGCAAGCTCGTTTGCCCCATACAATAAAAATTAAAAAATCGCGCGAAGATGACTTAGGTTTCAAAGTAATGTGCCATCCACGTCTACTGTTTAGAAAACATGGTTTCTAAACATGATGGTATCGTATATGGTGTAGCAATTGTGCATTTCTTAGATTATATCAATGTGAGCCATCGGTTATGTCAGCCATAGATTATATCTTTTGACGCGTTAGTTGTGTGCTAAAAAAGATTGGGCATCTAACTACTTCATTTCTTTTTTGGGTGTTGCACAGTGTGATATGCAGGCTCCATATCACACTGTGTGTTGTTAAAACGATTATGGTATTATTCACCGATCTATACAATTTTGGGGCATGGGACTATATTTCTATACTTCGAGAGTTCTGGTCATAGAAAACTTTATGTGAATTTTGAACATGCTAAATAAATACCATATTATTATTTTTTTGGAAAAAGCTAGTCAGCGAGAAAATAGACATTTTGTATTTAGTCCGTCTATTTCGTAATGAAAACATACAAATTTCATAATTATGTAGAAAATTTAAACAACTGTCAAGAATACAATTATATAAAAATCCCATTCAAAACCATAAAACTACTAAAAATGCTCGGAATTAACCGTAAATTTCTCCTTACTACATTAATATTATCACGTCTTATACCAGAATAAACGCCAGTTCATAAGAAATTAAAATTTCATACTTTTCTTAAAAATTAATAAATTATATAACTTAAAATAAACGTAATTAAAACTGGCAAATAGCTACTTATTGCGATGCGTCGCCGTGCTTTGCCGTGCTTCCATATAATATAACTAATCTGTCAAAACACAATTATATGACAGGGCTCTTAAAGGTGACCGTTATTTTCGCGTTAATTCTAACCCAAGTGCTATGTTGCTAATTGTCGCACTAAACCCCTTTGACGCGTCAGATAAGGCCGGCACCAGTTTCGCTAATGACGTTAATACATTAGCCAGATAAAGCAGTGAGCATGCGCATAACGCGTTGCTTGTTATTATTTTGAAGCATAGTGCCACAAACACAATGTAGATATGAAGTAATCTTTCTCAATGAAAGAAAGAAAGAAAAATCGTTTATTAGACATCACAAAGTAACCGACACCGAAACAATAAAATATAACATAAAAAATATTAAGAAAATAAAATATAATTAACGTATATAACAAAAAACAACAATTAAAATTAATAATAATAGTAATATTTTTTTTATATATTTTTAATTTTTTTTAGTAATGACAACCTGTTTCTCTTACTACATAGCGTAAGCCTTGCCATGGTTATTGAATTGGTAAATAAATCGGCGATATCGTTGATAATAAATGTATTTCTAGTTCCGATTCCATGAAAATAATTCAATATTAATTGTATGGAACAGCTGATATTTTTTCTCGCGATTTCATGGTTGGTCCCAAAGTAAAAGTTGTTCATAATGATGAGTACAATAAGGGGGGATCGATAATCCCAAATATTATTTTTCTCGGTAATCTGAGCAAGAGCCGCAAGTTCTCCACCAAAGCGATTAGATATTGCATTTTTCATAGGTGTGATCAGGGGACACTTATCATGCATGTGAATGTTACGCCGTCATTATTCCTTACGGAATAATGCTCTTTCTTTCTTTCTTTCATGGTGAATGCATCCGCTCAAACTCATATACAACTCTTCAACCCCATAGTTTGTATACTCCACTCCACTTTTTATTCAGCCCTAAGGGCTTGCTGGGCTTCTCCCCGACATGGTTGGATAAAGCAATCAAAATTCTCAAGATGTATAATATAGTATATAGTAGTATTATGTTAGTAGGTATGTATAAGTATGAATTATATAATTATCATGTTGTATCTTATTTATTTTAGCTGTATCTGTAAGCACCTATATAATGTAGATATAATATTGTTATGTATTATTGTGTACACATATTATTATGTATTATGTTTTGTATACTATTTATGATTATGTAATTATTTTCTAGCTATTATTGTTACACCGTGAACTACTCCCCTCTTTTAACTTGCAAATCTGTCCATCCTATGGTTGTCTGGTAGAAATCGCCACGTGCGATAAGACCGCCCTTTGTACATTTCTTTTTCTAATTATTGTATCTTTTCTTCTATTACTGGTGTGCAATAAAGTGTATTGTATTGTATTGTATTGTAGTATAATACTATACGTAGTATTGTGTTATCTGTGCCTTTACAATGAAACATCGAAACGTGTAAAATGACTTGAGAATTTTTGGTACAGGATACAATGAAACATTTTTGTGAATGCAGAATTACTATGTAAATATTTTTAATATGCGAACTCTAGATTTATGGAAGCATAGATAATATCTAATAACGTACGAGTTAATATTAATAATTATTTAAACGTCAACGATTATTTATATTTAAATTATAATACGAATTAGATGGTTAGCTAAAGTTAATGCTGTAATAATGATAATTTTTATGGTCATGACGTCTTAATGTTTATTATATGACGTAAAATGCTAAAATAATACTATGCCGTGTGGTTTCCGTGAGTTTGTGGGTGTAATTAAGATAAAATCTACCTTAACCCCCATACTAAAGGTCCAATATCCCGCAGGCTCGAGCGCGCCACCTTCACCAGCCCGAGAGCACGACCAAGAAGTTCTATCCCGACTCAGCAGCACAGCAGAGAAGCAGCGGGCTACATTACGTCACCAAGAGTTGCAGCTGCAGGAGAAACAACAGCTGATTGATAGCGTGAGTCCTATAAACATAATACGTACCTTATAACCACAATTATTATCAAATCACATTGTCACAAATGGTTATTAATGAAGCAATCATTGGTTTCTGGGACTCAATAGAATTTGGGGTATGTTTGTTTACATTATATTACGGCATTTGTACATATCGATATACCTATTTATTACTACTAGTAGTGGTCGCCCAGTGGTCGAAATTCGACCGTAATTTTAGGTTTGTGCACTCCTTCTCCATATAAACTTTATGCCAAATCTCGCACTCCTCTGTGCGCGTAATATGCTTAAAAAGGGATACAAAGTTTTCTCTTCACGTATTAATATACATATACATATTATTTGGATGGAACAGCAGTTTTTTTACTGCGATTCAGAAATGGTCCCATAATAAAAGTTGTTCATAATGGATTACAATAATACCTTAAAGGGATCGGGACTGAAAAGACCTTTAATAAAGCCTTAATTGAGTTTAATTCATGATACTGAAACATTGTCCTTCAGTATCTCGATTTAACGCTCAATTTGTAACGTAAGCGTGTCAGTAATCGTCTCCTTTATTTTAACGTTTGTCGGGCCATTGACTGTCACTACTGTATCTAAGGGTCTTGTGGTGCGCCCATTTACAAGCCTACGATCCTTATCTCCATCTAGATGGCATGGTCCCAATTTCGCGCCTAGCGATTACCCTCTCATATCTGCAACCCTTAGAAAAACTGTTTTGATTTTATCAGTGTTCAATTGACGTTCATCCTCCTGATATAATCTTTAAATCGTCTATAACAACACAAAAGGGACCTTAAAATTGTAGGATGTTTTTATTTTTTACATTGTCCCGTGATATGTCGGCCGCAGTAACAAAAACGACTGTAAATATCAGTGGGCCGAGCACGAATGTTTTAACGTATCATAACGTTAATGTTAACGTAAGCAATTTTATAATATAAGAATACACGTTTAATCCATGATATTTTTTGAAAATAATGCAGTATTTTTACATTTTCATGAAACAAATATATATGTAGCAAATAACCTAACCGTCAAAAACCCCCGACTCCAACTGGAAAAAGAGCTGTAACTTTTGAACGGCTGAACAGATTTTCATGAAACATGGTTAAGAACACTCGGGATAAAATAAGCCACGTGCGATAAGACCGCCCTTTGTACATTTCTTTTTCTAATTACTGTATCTTTTCTTCTATTACTGCTGTGCAATAAAGTGTATTGTATTGTATTGTATAAAATTATCTATGACAAAAAAATCTAAACGAAAATCGGTTCATCCGTTTGGGAGCTACGATACCCCTCTTTTTGCGTCGGGGGTTTAAAATGATAGGAGTTGACAGTTTGTTGTAGTTTCAAGTGACAAGCTTGACGGAATTTTACTTGTTCTTCTATAAACTTAATTTACTGTAAGTCTTTTGAGACTTGTTATGCGTTTAAAACTTTTACCTTTACAACTCAGCGCTAAATTCTAAGCGTAATTCTGGCGTACCAAAAGTTTCGAGACGAATTTATGTTTTTGTCATACAACACTCAAAAATTGATTAGTAAGTTCTTACTGCTAGAGCGAGAGGTGGTGTTTTTTATTAACTTGATATCATCTGTTAGTTGTCTATGACGGTGACCGAAAAGAGAGTCGATGACGAATGGAGGCTTCAATCATAATTTTAGTTTTGTCCCAAACAGGTGTGAATATAGTAGCTTGATTACTTAGCAGTTGAACGCTTGCCTTCCATGCAGGAGGGTCTGATTTCGAACACCGCACCTCAGACTTTTCGAATTTATGTGCGAATTGCAATTGATTATCAGTTGCGTTAACGGTGAAGGAATAACTTGTGAGGAAACCTGAACACCGAAGAGGATCTCATAAAGTCCTCAGTAGTGTGTGTAGTCCGCTAACCCGCACTAAGCCAGCGTCGTGGACTAAGGCCTAACCCTACTCATTTAAGGCACCTGATCAAATCGCGGTGCTAATAGATAGTAAGGCACATCCAACTTACCATTATACCAAAAAAAAGCCCTTCTCATTCTGAGAAGAGGCTGGTTTATTATCATGTGTAAATATGTCAGCTTCTCTTCAAAACAGAATATCTGTTTATCTGTTGATCCTTAAACTGACTGCTGACTGAGACTAAGAGCTGACTCCCTGGTGCGTCGGATGTCTCTTTCTACCCTCATTTGTCTTGAATCTGATCTATTCACGAAGTTGAAATCTATTAATACTCCCTAAGATTTAGCATCAAGCCTTTCCATCAGAACACCAGCCTAACGTAAGCGAGGCAATAAATCTCGCCGTTCTCCATAAAGCCGAGAACGAGAGACTGTAAACATTATCTTGTTTTAACAACCGCGTCTTTATGTCTTTGGAGATAAGGTCGAATTCGCAGTAAAGTGAATCTAGTTGGCTATAAAAGGTCTGTCTTTTATGCGTTCGATAACAAGAAGACGGTATTGCGTCGTAGGTTTAGTGTTTAGAATGTTTAAATAGGTGTTTATAGAATGGAAATGAAAACTAGGGGAAAATAATTGTAGCGACATCTAGTGTTAGGCGAAATAACTATGTAGCAACGTAGCAAGCTAACTACATTGGACGTATACTATACGAATTCAACCAATCAGATTACGAAGCCTGAATCACGCAAGTAAAAAGATCACTGTATCTAACATTAATTTAATATTTAATATTTGTATGATCTACAGATAGTTGTTTCGTGTCTGGGTGTGTGTGCATGTGATATGTATGTTTGTAAACTGTACCCTCGATACAGGAGAAATCCTAGTGAGGGAAAATGTTTAAAAAAAAAAAAAAAACATATACAGGATGTCTGGTTGAACGAGGGAACCATTGAAGGAGGGTATTGTACTCACCATTATGAACAACTTTTACTATAGGACCAAACCAGAAATCGCAAAAAAACTATCAGCTGTTCAGTACATTTAGTCAAGTAATATTGAATTATTAATATGGAACAGCGGATTTTTGAGTCTTTTGACGATTTCATTTCGTTAATAAGGCTCTGTATCTATCTGTTGCTGGAAAAAGGTCCCAAGGGAGATCTAAAACCAGGTGGATAGATTTAGTGCATATAGCGACATGCGACGTTTCTGACACGGATGTCAGGGATCGAGCGAAGTGCAGGCGAAATTGGAGCTACCCGACTCCCCAGTACCTCTACCATGCAGAATATCGTAGGCAAATATTGCTCTTTTGCAGTGTTGTGTTCCTAACGGTTAGAAAGGTCGCCAGTGCTCCTTGGAGAAGCGTCGTGTTGGCAGTATAGACCAGGGTAGAAGCCTTCAAAAATAATAAAAAGTGAAAGAAAATAATAGTAGGATGAAACCCATTGGAAAAGGAGGAGAATATTATAAAAATGAAAGGAAAAATAATTTACGGGCGATCTGAGGTCGGGAAGTGGGAGAGGGGGGGGGGTTTAAGGGTAAAAAACGGTTTTTCTCGATTTGCGGCAAAACTAAAAGTCCTATGGAAAAAAGTCAAATGGCAAAGTTGTAGGTAATAAAAAGATCTAAAACTTTTATATTTACACTTTTTTCACATAACCTCAAAATTTATGTGAAAAATTCAAAAAACCAAGTTTTTGGTTTTTTATTTTTATCTTTTACAATTTTTTATTTTTTTTCATGAAATTTGGTGAAAACTTACCTTTTTATGTGCCAAATACGCTGTAATTTATTTGATTTGAAATATTTATTTTTTCACCTTATTTTGAATTAATATCGAAAAAGTACCCTAATTTTCAATCGAAAATTCACCCGTCAAAATATCAGCTTTTTTCAAAAAGTTGGTGTGCTTTCTGTTTGTTGAAATCTCTACATTCCGATGGTGAAAAAAAATAAAATATTACTTTAGTAAATCTTCTCAGAAAATGCAAAAAATCGAAAAAAACTTTTTTTATAACCATTCTCTCATAACTTCTAAACTACTTATCATAATTCGACAAATGACGTGTCGTTGGAAGCGTCTTGATTGTCCGCTGGTTATAGGCTATGTGACGTCACATTTAATTTAATATGGCGCCCTCTAGAGGAAAAAGAGAGATGAACTAAAAAAAAATTTTTGTTTAGTGATGTCGTGTAGGGTATCAAATGAAAGGGCATAATTAGCACATTTCAAAAATATACATATTAATAGATGTTAAAAGCGGCTTTGAAAAAAAAATTAAGTTCAAAATCTAAAACCCGACTACTGAAAAGTATGAAACAAGAAAATATTAATACTATGTATTAATATATATATTATATAGTAGGTATTCATAGTGATGTTCAGAGGATAGCCGTGGTCGTATGCCACTTTGCCCTAAAGCTTATGATCGCTTACTACTGGTAGACTTTGTTTTGTTAGGGTAGGGTGGCATACGACCACTTAACATAATTAATTTTTCAAAGCCGCTTTTAAAATCTATATATATATATATATTTTAGAAATGTGCTAATTATGGCCTTTCATTTGATACCCTACATGACATCATTAAACAAAAATTTTTTTTTAGTTCATCTCTCTATTTCCTCTAGAGGGCGCCATATTAAATTAAATGTGACGTCACATAGCCTATAACTAGCCGGACAATCAAGACGCTTCAAACGACACCTCATTTGTCGAATTATGATAAGTAGTTTAGAAGTTATGAGAGAATGGTTATAAAAAATATTTTTTTCGATTTTTTGCATTTTCTGAGAAGATTTACTAAAGTAATATTTTATTTCTTTTCACCATCGGAATGTAGAGATTTCAACAAACAGAAAGCACACCAACTTTTTGAAAAAAGCTGATATTTTGACGGGTGAATTTTCGATTGAAAATTAGGGTACTTTTTCGATATTAATTCAAAATAAGGTGAAAAAATAAATATTTCAAATCAAATAAATTACAGCGTATTTGGCACATAAAAAGGTAAGTTTTCACCAAATTTCATGAAAAAAAATAAAAAATTGTAAAAGATAAAAATAAAAAACCAAAAACTTGGTTTTTTGAATTTTTCACATAAATTTTGAGGTTATGTGAAAAAAGTGTAAATATAAAAGTTTTAGATCTTTTTATTACCTACAACTTTGCCATTTGACTTTTTTCCATAGGACTTTTAGTTTTGCCGCAAATCGAGAAAAACCGTTTTTTACCCTTAAACCCCCCCCCCCCCCCCCCTCTCCCACTTCCCGACCTCAGATCGCCCGTAAATTATTTTTCCTTTCATTTTTATAATATTCTCCTCCTTTTCCAATGGGTTTCATCCTACTATTATTTTCTTTGGTTTCAAAAATTATCGACCCTGGTCTAGTAGGAGGCGACGCGCGAGTGATGCCCTTGGTGTTGCAAGCGTCCATAGGTTAAGGCGCGTCAGTTAGCAAACGAATTTGTCGATTTCGCTTCCTCCACCCGCGCAACCCGCGCGACCCCCTGTAATATTACGGAAACCGCTCGGAGCATGTCAACGCGAGCATCGCGCCAGACACTAAAAAACTATATAATAAATAGAGGTGGCAATGTAAAATATATATTTGTACATTGTTTCACTTATGGTCTACAGAGTTACTACTTACAGAGTTACTACTAGAAAATTAATACCAATAACAGTGGTACAATCACTACAATGATGAATGATTTTATAAAAAAGGGAAATAAAAAATTTATGCTTCGTCAACGAGCTTCCGAGCAAAAAATGCACATTACACTTGCCGAGTTGTTAGATGATTTGGTATTAACTAATTATAACTTGCTCTTTTATTTGAAGGATTGCTTGATTCATTTAATATTCACTCATATAAATATATCAGAAAGAAAGAAAGAAAGAAAGAAAAAAGTATTTATTTGACACAGCACAAAAACAATTTTAAAGATAAAGTAACAAAAAATAAAAGAATAAAACATGTAAAAGAAAAAAAAATATTTATCTAAAATAACAAATGGGTTGTACGTCGCAGCTGTGTCAAAAAGGCTTCCGCTCAGCTTAAGCTGACGCGCTGCGAGCAGCCCGACAGCGCTGGTTTTCAGCGGGAGCCACATCGAGTGACGTTATGTGTGCCTACGTGTACAGAAAATATATTAATTGAATATGAATTAAATAAATAACAATTATAAAAGAACTTGTGTGTGTTGAAGTGATTATTGTATGAAAATAAAACGTGAAGGTGACATTTTACTATTGTACTATATCTAAAATAGTAATTGAGTGAGGGTAACTACATAATAATTTTTAAAAAACAACGTGTGTTATTATAAAGTAGTGTATTTTTCACGCTGCTGGACCGCACAGTACATTCCATCTCGGAATGGCTGAAAGGAAACCAGTTTGCCATTCCGCCTGCGCCCGCGGCCCGCGCAGCGCGCGAGTTGCATTGATCGCATAAAGTCTTCAGAATAATAATAAATATGAAATATAAAATAATTAATAAGGAGGTCAACCAACAACCATGGATTCAAGAAAGTAGGTACATAAAATTTATAATTATGTTTTTGTTTAGTGGAATTAGGGACATTAACCTACCCTTTTTGGCTTTGTCTTTTTCAGGCTATTTTAGTTGATTTGAAAGTTCTACAAAGTATCACGATTATTAGATATTAATACCTACCATTAAACTAAAAAGTGTAAATAATTTTCTTAAATTCTTCAATGCACCTAGCTTGGCAGTGGCAACGACTTCAGAAGCTGATAAGTTTTTTAAGAAAATTATATGTATACTTTTTAGTTTTTTGAAGTCGGTTTATACTATTTTTTAACGTTTATTTTATATTTCTATTTTGAGTGGCTTAAACAATTCATAATCATGCGATTACAGAAATCGCAAGTGACATGCTGTTATTCATTCAAGAGTTCCATTGTATATCTCCGAAGTTCTTCATCAAATCTTCAACAAATTTAAATGCCATCTTGAGAGTACCCTTTGAAATAAAAAAAGAATTTTCAAAATCGGTATGCAATTGGCGGAGTAATAGCGTAACAAACATACAAAAAAAAACATTCAGTCGAATTGAGAACCTTCTTTTATGGAAGTCGACTATAAATGGGATTAATAAACACTTACTTCATATCTTTGTTTGGTAGCAGTGTTGGTGAATAGTAATATATAAAGTATAATCGATAAGTATTAAAATAAAACTGGGTTGGTACCTACATAGTATTTATTATTAAATATAGTAAAGGAATAGTATAAAGAGAAACAACAGTAGGACGACGCCTTTGATCTCGCCGACAACGTCAAGACATTGTGGCGATAGTGCATGGAGGCTAGGGTTGTTACAAGTAGTGTAGTGGTTTTCTACGCTACGTGCCGCGGGTTCGATACGCGCACGGAACAAATATTAGTCTGGGTGCGTGTGCTTGTGAGATGTATGTCTGTAAACTCTACCCACGATACAGGAGAAATCCTAGTGAGGGACAAAATGTTTTATTAAAAAAAAAACAACATTTATTTATTTTAGATCAACATCGTCATCAACATATTATTACTTACTATTTTAAACGTTGATTATGGCAAATTATCAATTCATTAATAGAAGGTAGCTCTGAATTTTGGTCACGTAGTCACGTGGTCACGGTTTATATCTTTATATGAATAGACCTCACCAAAACATGAAGTTTGAATACCAACATGATGGGACTGCGTCCCATAGTTTGGGAGATATAAGCTTTCAAAGTTTTGGTCACGTGGCCACATAGATCTCACCAAAACATGAAGTTTGAATACCAACATGATGGGACTGCGTCCCATAGTTTGGCAGATATAAGCTTTCAAAGTTTTGGTGACGTGGCCACATAGATCTCACCAAAACATGAAGTTTGAATACCAACATGATGGGACTGCGTCCCATAGTTTGGGAGATATAAGCTTTCAAACATTCGGTCACGTAGTCACATACTGAATTTGAATTTATGTTTATAGAAAACATCAAAAAGATGGTACCTATATTTTAGACGAAGTATTTTAGAAGATGAAACACAATTTGTATTGACTTGACAGATAACGTGACAGATCAGTAGACTCTATCTATATCTGATTTTACTAAAATAATAATATTTCAAATATGTACTCAAAAAAAATCAAAACATTAGAAGTACATGCCATACTACTGAGGCAAGTTATATAGCTTGCCCCCTCTACACAATATTGTGTCTAGATAGCAAAATAAATTCTGAATTTATAAATCGAACGCGTTAGCCTCGATCGACACGGGTATCCCGTCCGAGAGCCAGCGGCAGACTGCCGCCCGTCGCCCGAACACGAGCCTTCAGCTGAAAATTGGCACAGATTTACGTTTAAATTCATGGAAAAATTGAAAATTGACTTTTTTTTTAATGTTAAACGTTGGACTTATAAAGAAAATAATTATCTATCTATTGCTGAAAATCAGAAATAAATTAAGCTCAAAGTTCCGAAGAAGATGAAGGTTTAAATTCTGATTTAGGTGTTTTATAAACGCCAATTACCATAGTATAAACTAATTTAAAAAAAAAAATGAAACGTTGGATTTGAAGTAGAGATCTTGAACTTTAAGACTGTATTTTTGTTTTATTTGTATATGGTATAATTACGGAGGAGATGGCGATATAAAACGACGTTTTGGTAGGGGTACTGCCTTAAGGAAACTTCTTACCATTAGGCGGGTGCTATAACTAAAAAAAGATAGTAATGCTGACGCCACCATCGTGTAGGCTTGACAGTCGGGAAGAGAGAGATTTTGTGAATAAGATACTGTAGTTGTATCAAGATGTATCCTAATATCAAACCAGAAAACGTTTAGATACTTCTTCAGCCTTACGTGACCACTTCTCAACTTTGTTCCATTCCAAGATTGGAATAATTCTTTGCCAAGAGCATCTTTCTGTTTGTGATATATTGATTCAATAAGTCCGAACCGATACGGCGCACGTCCTTCCCGTTTTATTAAAATCTCTCTTTTATTAAAATCTGTCGAATATTTTCCAACGCTGACAATATTTTCTTAAGATTCAGTGTCTGGAACAATATCTATAGATTCGCGATATGATATGAGAGATATGTGATTTTGTTTGATAAATATTGGCAATGTTTTGTGATATATGGTTCGGAGACAAAGGAGTGATGATTTTGTTACTGACATAATAAGTATTAAATTCAACTACTTTTTTATACATTCTTCTTCTGTCGCATCAACACGACCTTTCGATAGCTTATGTTGTAGTGAAAAGATTATCCCAGTCAGCAAGATTCCTAACTAGGCTACCCTGCTAGCTAGCGTGCTGGATGTACTTATAGGCCGACCGCTCTGTAAGCATGGCCCTCCTAATGGTTTGCGGGATGCGGGGTCGTGGGGGTGGGATATGCACGGTATTGGGATAATGCCCTATATCTTACGATTCATTTAAGCATGCTATTGCAACTATAATATATATTTAGTGCTAAATGAAATATATATATTACCTATATTGTGGTCTTTATAACCTAACCGTCAAAACCCCCGACGCCAACTAGAAAAAGAGCTGTAACTTTTGAACGGCTGAACCGATTTTCATGAAACCCAGCTAAGATCAATACCGATTAAATCAGCTTTCAATTTTTTTTAATGCATTTAAATCGGCCCGTCCCTTTTGGAGCTACGATGCCACAGTCAGAGTCACAGATACACACTACAACCTAATAATATTCATTTTTGTGGGGGGTTAAAAATGACGGCCTAATTGGTATCGTCACTCGGGGTTGCCCATTCTGTGTTCCCCAGCAACATTAAATTTATTAAAAAAGGGATAAGAACACATTATAATTTGAAAAACGCTTAAAAAAGCATAAGATTTCTTATCTTTTATTCGGTATTATGGACTATTGAGATTATCGACTTGATAATCAGAACATTACCATAATAATTATATTACATAAGGAGTTCTAAGCGAACAGAATTATAATTGCTAATTGAATAAAAATCGAAGCAGTTGTGTAAGTTGCCGGTCCCGGCTTTAGTTCCCGGTAATGGTGGAAACTACGGAACAACATTAGGTACATTACTCCAAGTTGGTCTTGAAGTAGATAATGTATACTAGAATTCAGTTTACTTTGTGTGAACCCGTAGGAATTCGCATCTTCGTAAATTTCAATCTTGTACGGTTTACGACCATGCCGTGTGATCATGAATAAGGGCTCAGCTGGTCTGCCGCGTCCTTAAAATGGTAATAAACATCGACTCTGGTAATAAACTTCAATACGATCGTGACAGAACTTCGAGCTAACTTGTAAAAAAATTACCTATCAAGAAGTTTGGAGATCTTCATGATCTGTATTTTTTTTTAAGGTAGGTTAACGTTTAGTCTCACGATCGTATTGAAGTTTATTACCAGTGTCGATGTTCATGACCATTTTAGTTCTTCAGTAGACCCGCAGGTTGAGTCGGAATTCAGGCATTTCCTCAAAATTTTCACGTGTTTTGAGCTATGATGTCTAATAAACGTTTGTTCTTTCTTCTTCTATTTAAACTAACATGTATCTATAATCAAAACTTGAATCCTCCGACTGTGTAATAGGTACTGGTTCTTTTATCTACCGCACCGTTTCCAAGTACCATTTGGGGCCATGTGCACCAATATAACAGATGTTTAAAATGAAAACGGCCATTCAAAAAGATCATTTTAAACGGATGATTTTATCTTAAACGCCTGGTATGTATGTTGTTGGTGATCTTGGACTTAACTTTTCCATGCATTCACGATCGTAAAAATAACCTAACCGTCAAAAACCCCCGACTCCAACTAGAAAAAGAGCTGTAACTTTTGAACGGCTGAACAGATTTTCATGAAACATAGCTAAGATGATACCCGATTAAACAAGCTTTCAATTAAAAAAAACTGCATCGAAATCGGTCCATCCGTTTTGGAGCTACGATGCCACAGACAGGTACTAAGATTCTCACAACAAACTTATAACACTCCTCTTATTTGTCGGGGGTTAATTAAGTGTCTATGAAGTTTTTTGGCTGATCCTCGTCGTCTGTCATATTGTCATCATTAACAGAAGTCCAAGAAATATTTTATCTGTAGCTATGTATAGATTTTGAATTTAGGCAGTATTGCCTAATCTCGGAAGCCTTCAGTCCCCAATAATGACGATATTAATTACCTCAGTATCTAAGTGTTCCGGTGTTTACATAAACGTCACTTTTACAAGGTTACACGGGTATCACGAAGGTTACACCCAGGGAATCCACTTAAGTTATCGCATTCAGCAGTTATCTTTTACCTTGGTATTCAAATTTCAAACAAACAAGTCGGCTTGTTTGAAGCTATCGGAAGAATAGGTGTTTTTACTCAGATAAAGAATCGATATTTTCTTCTCGATTCTTCCACATTCTTTACGGGGCAGGATAAGAATCTGTTAAATAAATAAACAAACACAGCCATAGTTATGGAATATGATCATCGACCCTTTGAAAGCCATGTCAGTCATCTGTGAGGATAAACAATAATTACTCCGTTAGCTCAGCGATCCAAAATGTGTTATAGCTTGCGATAGGAGAGAACGCCACTCACGACAATATTTGAGAGTTTTTCGCTAATCGACTGTAAAGAAAGAAAGAAAAGAAAGACAATCAATTTATTTTTTGCACACAGGACACCGAGCATGCACACATAACAAACATAAAAAATAAAAAAACCAGAAAATTACATAAAATAAAAACAATGAAAAATAAAGCATGGAAGTGTGTGTCCCTCATGTGCAAGAAAATGGGCATCGATCAGCTTGTTGTCATTGGCAGCACCAATGACGCTGGTTTTCATCGATGACCGACGTCCGTGGGTGGTATGACGTAATCACGTAATGTCACTGTACAGAGGTTACCCTTACCATTACCCACCAAATCCTCCTCCTCCTCCATGAGTCGTTTTCCTCACTGATGAGGGTCGTGACCTCTATGTATGATCCCCTTCTTCTGGACTATACTCCGCCATTTTGCCCTGTTCCCTGCAGCATGAATGGCGTCGCTCACACTGGAGTCGAGTGTCGAGCGGATTTGGTCAGTCCAACCACCAAATACATGACCACAATGTGTCGACGCCGCCGTTTTCTTGGGGTCCGCCAGGTTATATCTGCTATACAAGGTGATTGGTAGAACGAGGGAATCATTGTACTCATCATTATGAACAACTTTTACTATGGGACCAAACGTGAAATCGCGTAAATAAAATCAGCTGTTCCGTACATTTAGGCCCAAGTTCACCGACAACATAACAGACGATTGGTGCAAAATCAGCCGTTTATAAGAATTTTTGTATGAGTAATCGGCCAATTTTATTTTTAATATCTGTTATTTTGTCGGTGGAAAAGGCCTTGACCTTAGTCGAGAATATTATTGATTTATTTTTAAGGAACAGCTGATTTTTTTTCGCTGTTTCACGTTTTTCACAATCTCAAAGTTGTTCATAATGATGAGTACAATACCCTCCTTTTACCAGTCACCCTGTATTCTCAAGCCAGTCCCGACTTTACCCTACATTGTTCTTACGTAATTTTGTTATAATGATGTCAGGACTGAAACATTGACCTTTGAGTTTCGTTTCGGATTTTCATTCCAGAGGCAATTAGCCAAAGGCTTTTTATGTAAAAGAAATACGGAGTCTTTTTGCTAAAAAATAATCGTTTATTCTCTTGTAAACCGAATCTAAACCCTTTGGGGATCAAGTTGTTAGTAAGCTTGCAAATTCTGCCCTTCTGACTGAAAATATCACACATAAATAAACCAAAAGGTCAGGGCAAGTAAAGGTCACAATCCACACCGCTGTAATGAAAAATTTAATAACGTTATGAATATCTCCTCAGAACCCGCGGCTTATTTTGACGCCTCGAATTCCCTCGCTCGGGTCTACTTAAAAACTAAATTAGATGCGAAATGAGGTTGGTATTGGTTTTGGGACTTTTTATCTTTATAAAACGCATTTTTTTTGTGTACATGTGTATGGAGTGAAGATCATTTGGTTCTATGTAGTTTCAATGCCAATATATTTTTTGTTTTTGCTTTATGGTTTCTTTTTACCGGTTTGTTAAATGACCTATGTTTTGCGGTGCTCATTTATGGCCTACAATGACTATGTTGTATATGATGATGGATTTTTAAGTAGCAAATAGATCATTTTATGTTATAAGAGAACTGTGACAAGTATAACTGCAAAATGAAGTGGGTTTCTTGTAAATAAATAATTATTTCAAAAGTTGTAAACCTTGGCGACATAATTATTTACATTGTATTAACTGAAGCGTTAATAATAGTAATGTAATTAATTTTCTATTTCATAAATATATTTTTGACTTCCGACCTGCCTAAATGATGGATCGGAAGCGTGTTGACCTGCTATATAATAGCACGCACATTTTTAACATCCCATATCCTTGAATAATGCGTATCAAAATCCTATTATTATTTTAGAAAAATCTCCATACATTGTCCAGGCAAAATAATTGTACTCACTCTCATCTAACAGAAACATCACGGTTGTATTAAAAATTGATGACGTAGAAAATCCGTCCCATAAGATACAGCAGGTCTACCGCGTAACTAAAATGGTAATGAACATCGACACTGGTAATAAACTTCAAATGATCGTGAGAAAGTACACTTTGGGCTACCTTGTAAAAAAATTGCCGATCATGAAGATAGGAGTCCCCACTCCTTTGTAATTCTAACACTGTTCATCAAACAATGCAACTAACGTGTTCATCGTAATTCTTTTTTTATGAAGCTGTTACTCAAACCGTTATCATAACACTGGTAATAAATCTTTACGCCATTTCTCACCATTTAATATACAGCTTGCATAAAACATGACTGCTGGAAATAAATTGTTTTTGCAACATTTCCCAAAACAATGTATAATGGATCACTTTATCGCGGGTGGGTAATTTAGGTCAGATACATAAATTATCGGAATTGTCGTCAACTGTTGAACATGGACCACCAGCATGGAGTAAGAAGAAATGGAGTGTTAATATGAGCGCACGTCTATTAAGTTTTCAGAGTAAACATTAAGAAGTGCAAGGTGGCCCGCGGTATACATAATAATTATAATTATTCTACCGCAATCAACGGATACTTGATGTCTAGCCATTCCTATCTTTTTTAATCTATGCCTCTGTTGTCCATCCAAAGTTTGTTTGATGGCGACACGTACCCATTGTACCAATTATTCGGTTTCGGTTATTATAAAAATGATTTATAATAAAGAATATTCTATGCTATCTCTAGATCAGTCTGGTGCATCAAAATTGATTTGCGGCATCCAAGATGTCAAGGTTTCTATATTGCACACCACAAATGACTTGTATAACGACGAAATGACTCGATTTATCTCTACACACGTCTCACATGAGTGCAAAGATTTCACAGAGAATTTATTTATTTATTTAATTTATTTAAAATGCTTCATGTACAATGTACAAAGGCGGTCTTAATGCCGTAGGCATTCTCTACCAGACAACATTAGGGTGATGCAGAGACAATGAAGGTAGATGCACCAAAAAACAAACTTAAATGAGAGGTAGGATATTAAATTAAACTTAAAAACAACTATAATTAAAAACTCAAAAGAAAAAATCTGAAATAAAAAAATCAATCATGTCGAGAATCATGCATGTTAGCGCTCCATTTCTTTATACTCCATGCCACCAAGCTACAATAAATGATCTCGAGGATTACCATTGTAATCCTCGCTTGTCAATCGGATTTCTGAGAGCAGATCAGTGTACTTATCAGTACGATTTGCCCCTCTAACGACATTCGGTGGAAGAGAGGTCACCATTTGAGGCTGTTCTTAATCCTTTATCCGTGTTCGGCGTGATTTATGATCGTTCCCAATAACCTATCTAGCGGTTTCTCCTATTAGGGGATTGTTTTACAAGCTTCAAGTACCTATTATGTCTATTAGGATAAGTCGCCTTTATAGTCCCGATTCCTTTAAGAGGTTATTATACTCATAATTAAGAATAACTTATACTATGGGAACAACCCTAAAATCGTCAAAAAGAAATACTGCTGTTCGATACACTGATTTTTTATTCGCGATTTCAGTGTTGGTTCAGTAGTTAAAGTTGTTCATAAGGATGAGTACAAAAACCCCGTAAAGGGATCGACACTAGAAAGGATGGACTTTATAGATATAAAATGAATTTAGAGTATTTAATTCGACAGTTTAATGACTCGACTCGACTCGAGACTGCATCCGAGTATGATAAAAAATTATAAGTCAGGTCAAATATCTAGAATTCAAAAGAAGTTTGACTCAGTCCATGTTTCATTCTAAAGACTATCGATATGTCTATAAATGAGAAATGTAAGTTTAAAGAAAAAAGAAAAAACATTTGGTTGCAAAATTACGACACTAAAGGAAAAAAATAAAATTAAAAAAAACTACAAGTAAAACAAAAATTAAATAACAGAAATTAAAATAATTACATATATGAAGTATGTAGGTTATACCACAATCGTTTGGGCCTCACGGCTGCACCAAAATGTTCAGTTCAGCGTATGCCAGACATCAATATCAATATATGGAGTAATAATTGCTCCGTTGTACGAAGTAGTTATTGCTTCCTTAGGGCTCACCATATACAATCTACTCAACATCTACAAGCGAAAACCTGTAATTGGCTTACTGTTTCTACCTTTCTGTTTTACTTGTTTGTTAAGCTGTAGGTTTTCCATGTAATAAATAAATAAATAAATCAATGCCCGCGGCTGATTTTCAACTGAACCCAAACATTAATCAAACATTAAGGGTTATTTTGGCATGAATATTATTATAAAGTAAGTTCTTTTCATCTCGCCCTAGTTGTACGGTCAAGTGACTGAAAGGGGTTAATGTAGTTCTTGTATGCAATGGACTGGCTGGATGCAAAAATGAAAGCCTTTCTCAAGTAAATTCCGGTCAGCTTACAGACTATGTGTACTAAATAACAGTATTTTAACCCCCGACAAAAAAGAGGGGTGTTATAAGTTTTTAGTGTGTCTGTGTATCTATGGGTGTGTCTTTGGCATCGTAGCTTCGAAACGGATGGACCGATTTCAATGCAGTTTTTAATCGAAAGCTAGTTTACTCGGGTATCATCTTAGCTATGTTATATAACAATCTGCGGGTTTACCGCGTAACTAAAATTGTAATGAACATCGACGTTGGTATTAAACTTCAATACGATCGTGAGAGCCTAAACTTTGAGCTAACTTGTAAAAAAATATCTATCATATAGTTGGGACTCCTATCTTCATGATCGGTAAAAATACAAGTTAAATCAAAGTTTAGGCTCTCACGATAGTATTGAAGTTTTATACCATTGTCGATGTTCATTACAATTTTAGTTACGCGGTAGACCCGCAGATTGTTACCTATATTTATACAAACACCTTTGTACACAGTTTCTGCAATAAATATCTTTATCTTTACAGCTCCTTTTCTAGTTGGAGTTGGGGGTTTTAGAATGTTAGGGAGGTTATTTCTATAGATATATTAATCATAATAATTATTCTTAGACGTTTTGTCATTTCAATTCAATTCTCACTGAAGGGATCTCACATAACCTAATTTCCACGAAACCTTCGCCGTTGTCCATCAGATACTTACACTGTAATTGCCTTTTACTTTCATTTCATTACCTTCAACCAAAAACTGCGTGAAAATAAATCCTAATCTCCAAATGTTCCTGGAACAAGCTCGTAAACCTTTATTAGGTTCGTGTAACCAATCACTATAGACTTTATATCTCGTCTAGGTGTGGTGTGGATCTAACTTGATTTGTTGTACGTTTATCCAGGCGAGATATTACTAGTATTATAAGTAGATTAGAATTCGCATCGGTCTGCTTTTCTGGATACCATAGGAAGCAATTAGGTGATATTTTTTTTTGTAAATTTTGGGCATCCTTATTTAAATCGCTTCAACCCTAGTCACCTTTTGTGGCCTTTGACATCATTATTATAATACGTGAAGAGAAAACTTTGTACCCCTTTTAAGCATATTGCGCGCACGGACGAGTGTGAGATTTGGCATAGCTTTATATGTAATATTACGGTCGAATTTCGACCACTGGGCGACCACTAGTATTTATACAGGGTGTAAGTGACATCGTAACGAAAACTGATACCATGGATTCAGTACATGATACTGGACCTCTAACCAAAAGAAATATGAGTCGGTCTTTTCAAAATTTTTACGCAGTTTTTATACCTAACTAAAAAATCTGCGAACAAAATTGTATAAATTTTGATGAGACCGACGCAAAATTCTAACGCTGAATGCTCCAGTATCATGTACTGAATCCATGGTATGAGTTTTCGTTACGATGTCACTTACAACCTGTATAATTTTACAATATTTTGTGTTTTATATTACATTTAATCATTTCTAACACAATCATAATTAAAATTTGTTGTTTGTTTGTTGGTAATTCCATGTGTTATATTTTAACCCAAAGATTAACTGGCAGAGAATGCCTAAAGGCATTAAAGTCCACCTTATAAAATTATAAGTACATGAAGAATAAATAAACAAATTATCAAAAATCCATTTTTAACAATCTTTTAGTAAGCATCATTTTTAACCGCCAACAAAAAAGAGGGGAGTTACAAGTTTGTAGTGTGTATCTGTGTCTCTATGTATCTGTCTGTGGCATCGTAGCTCAAACGGATGGACCAAATTGAATGCAGTTTATTTTAATTGAAAGCTATGTAGTTTAATCGGGAATCATCTTAGCTATGTTTCATGAAAATCTATTCAGCCGTTCAAGAGTTACATCTCTTTTTCTAGTTGAAGTCGGGGGTTAATCTATTTCTGGAGCAACCAATTTAATGAATTTTCGTCTGAGCGCTTCATAAATCGCATCAGGCTTATAAAAGACGTAGTCTAGGCCTATAGATATAAGCGTGGTACGGAATGAATTGGGAGGGCTGTTAGGCAATTTGGCTGTCTCCTTGCAATGACCCCAGACGACCTACAAGTGAGCATAGTTCTCTTACGCAGACAGCCGTTACGGCCATGAGTCATGGAGGGGAGACATCAATGTATTAGCATAAATACTGTACAGATGAGTCAACTTAAGAATAAACTTGGAATTTTGAGTATTACAGTATCACGTCTATTATAATTCCTTGATCATAGGGTTGCCAGTTGCTACCCTTCCGAATTTTTCCTGATTTGTTCTAGCTTGAAGGGCGTCCGGGGTAAATCTGGAAGGTTTTCTAAGTAAAACTGTGAGCAAAGTCTTAAAGTACGCTCTATAGACCTCAGCCTGAGACTTGTAGAAACAGTAAAGTTCAATATTCCAAATCAGGGACCGAAACCGGTATGACCAATACCTATATTCGGTTACAATCTTTATTATTTTTACAGTTATTTTTAAAAGTAAGTAACCTTAATTTTTAAGTTAGTTCAAGAAAGCCACTATCAAAATCAAAATTTGCTTACGTTTACGTTACCATACGTCAAACTATTCGTGGTCGGCCCACTGCACCCTAATTTATAGCGGTTTTCGGTCCCTATAATGTACCAAAAGATCGTTGTTGTAGTGGGCTCGAATGGAATCTAGTACAACCTATATTCGATTCCGTTCGAGCCCACTACAACAATGTCTGTTCGTAACGACCCACGTCTGGCTCTGACGCAGCACGCCGGGAGATTTTCCTCGCTCTAAAACAAATGCGTATTACATTCGACTTGCTATATATACCCACATGGGTTTAGTAGCTTCATTTGCAGGGTACCAGGTGCAAAATAGTATTTAATACTGTTCTTGGCCAATCACTAATGATGTTGTATTAAAATAAATAAGACCTTTTTATTGGCTTGGCTATGGACTCTATAATAGTTCTTTTATCTTTTTCTGTTTGTTCGTTGCCTTGGTAATCTTTTCATTAAAGCTGCTACTACATTCAATATACTTTTATTGAATCCTTATTAAAATAACAGGTTATGGGCCCAGACCACCTAGAAAAAGTGTTTCCAAATTTTATTGTTAGTAGCAGCTCAGTAAACTCGTAAACTCGTAAAAAAAGTGTCAACTGGTGTCGTGCAAACTCTTTATCAGTCTTGTCTCTATAATGTCCTCAAATAATACGATGGCACTGATTGAGAAACTGACAGGAAGAGACAATTATCCTACGTGGAAATTTGCTGTGCAGACATATCTTGAACACGAAGAATTATGGAGTTGTGTCACGTCAGTCGAAAAATTCGATGTCAAACTCGATACGAAAGCAAAATCTAAAATTATACTGCTTGTGCACCCAGTCAATTATGTGCACATACAAGAGGCTAAAACAGCGAAAGAGGTATGGGATAATTTGGCTAAAGCTTTCGATGATAAAGGACTGACACGTCGAGTTGGATTGTTAAGAGATCTGATCACCACAACGCTAGATAGTTGCCAGAATATTGAAGATTATGTTCATCAGATAATGACAACGGCTCATAAATTGAGAAACATTGGTTTCAGTGTAAACGATGAATGGCTAGGAACCTTGCTACTGTCCGGTTTACCTGAAGTATACCAACCGATGATTATGGCCCTAGAGAGCTCCGGTGTGGCTATCACAGCTGATTCTGTGAAGACTAAGCTTCTCCAAGACGTGAGAAACTCTGAGTCTGGTGCTTTATATGTCAATAAAGGCAAAGGAAAACAGTCTCAGTATGCCAAACAAGCTCCCGATAAAATGAACAAATCTGGTAAAGGTCCGAGGTGCTTTATTTGTAATAAATATGGGCATATAAGTAAATTCTGCAGAAATAAGAAGAAGGAACCGAAGTCAAATGAGGACTCTGGGTATGTCGCAGTATTTATGGACGCAACAAATGTTGATAGTGGCTGGTATGTCGACTCAGGAGCGTCAATGCATATGACGATGCACCGTGAATGGCTCTATAATGAAAAGACACCTCCGATTAGTACTATCAAAGTAGCTGACGACAAGAAGTTGCCTGTGGAAGCTTGTGGAACAGTAAATTTAAATGTAGTAAACAAGAATGGAGAGACAAATACTATAAAAGTACAGAATGTTCTCTACGTTCCTAGGCTAGCAACTAACCTTCTTTCTGTAAGTCAAATAATAAAGAATGGATGTCAAGTGCAATTTGACAAAGAAGGTTGCAAGGTTTATAATAGACACAATGAAGTCGCGTCTGCAAAGTTGATTAATAATATGTACAGGCTGAATACATACAGTATCCCAGCATACATATCTGCCGTCAATAAAGAGAATGATACCTATCTATGGCATCAGAGAATGGCACATTTGAATTTTGACGTTTTGATGAAGTTGTCAGATGCTACAGGACAGAAGTTTGAAAATAAAGACAAAATTATTTGCATGTCTTGTATTGAAGGAAAACAAACAAGAAATCCGTTTCCTTCAGTGGGTTCCCGAGCAAAAAGTAAGCTAGAACTTATTCACTCAGACGTGTGTGGACCGATGGAGGTTGAATCATTTGGTAAGGCCCGCTATTTTGTCACCTTCATCGATGATTTTACAAGGAAAGTATTTGTTTACTTATTAAATAAAAAGTCGGATGTCTTTGAAAAATTCAAAGAATTTAAAGCTTCTGTTGAAAACCAACTTAATGTGAGTATAAAGACTCTCCGTACCGATAATGGTAAAGAATATTTAAGTAATAAATTTAAAAACTTTCTCAAAAGATCAGGGATCACACATCAAACATCCACTCCTTACACGCCCCAGCAAAACGGATTAGCAGAAAGAATGAATCGTACATTGCTAGATAGAGCTCGGTCTATGCTAATTAATGCTAAATTGCAGAAGCAGTATTGGGGAGAAGCTGTGATGACTGCAGCTTATATCACAAACCGCTGTCCAACCAGAGCAATAGCGTTCTCTACTCCCGAAGAAATGTGGACAGGAAAGAAGCCGAACATTTCTCATATGAAAATCTTTGGTTGTGAAGCAATGGTACATACCCCAACAGAGAAAACTAAGAAGCTGGACTTGAGGTCAACGAAAATGATATTTGTGGGCTACAGTGAGCAGACAAAGGGATACAGGTTACTAGATCCGAAAACTAGAAAAGTTTTAATCAGTAGGGATGTGATCTTTCTGGAGAATTCAGTTGTAAGACATTATGCAATGTTACCATTATCAGAAACAGTATCAGAACCTGTGGAAGTTGAATATGAATCTGAAAATAGTTGTAATGAAAATGAGCCTGAAACAAGTTACGACTCATGTAACTCGGGTGAGGTATCTGTCTATGAACCTGAAGAAACTATAGATTTATAAGAAGCACATAGAAGTATTATGACAAGATCCAAAACTAAAATGAATAAAGATGAAGTTAATACTTACCTGAGCTGAAAGCACATGCAGAAAATAAGACGTGGGAATTGTAGAAAAAACAAAAGGAGTGCGGGTAATTGGTTGCAAATGGGTCTTTAAAATTAAAGATCAACCATCTGGTCCGCTATACAAGTCAAGGCTGTGTGCTAAGGGATATGCACAACTGAAAGGAATTGACTACTTTGAAACGTTCTCGCCAACTGTAAGATATGATTCTGTGCGTGTTTTACTTTCAGAAGCTGCTCAACATAATCTAGAAATGGTTCAGTTTGATGTTAAAACAGCATTTTTATATGGAGATGTAAAAGAGGACATCTACATGACACCCCCAGAAGGTTTGGATGCTCAGCCGAATCTGGTATGTAAACTTAATCGTTCACTTTATGGTCTGAAACAAGCACCAAGGTGCTGGAACGACAAGTTTGATAGTCTACTGAAGAAATTTGGTTCTAAAAGTAGTCATGCAGGTAGATGTGTTTACATTGGAAATGTGAGCAGTAAAAATGTCTGTGAATCACTGTGAACAGTAAAAATCTCTGGAATGTCGTGAAGAAAATAATGAAATACCTAAAGGCAACTAAGGATTATGGCCTATGTTATACATCATCACAACAGAATCTACTTGAGGCTTATTGTGATGCAGACTATGCAAAAGACGCTATCACACGTAGGTCTTTGACTGGTTATGTATTTATAAAAAATGGAGCTGCAGTAACTTGGTCAACGCAACGCCAACAGAGTGTTGCTTTATCTACCACTGAAGCAGAGTTTATGTCTGCATGTTCTGCAACAAAAGAAGCTCTGTGGTTGAAACGACTATTGAGCGACATAGGCGCATTTAAACAGAATTTGGTGTTTAAATATAGATAATCAAAGTGCAATATGTTTAATAAAAAATGTGGGTTATCAGAAACGATACAAACATATTGATGTAAAGTATAACTTTATAAAAGAAAAATTTGAAGAAAAACAAATAGACTTAAAGTATGTGTGTACAAAAGAACAATTTGCTGATATTTTTACTAAGTCTTTGTCTAGAGATAAGTTCCAATATCTTAGAAATAAAATAGGTGTTGTGAACTCAAATTGATTATATTTTTTAAGTCTATTATATTATGGCTGTGTAAGTTGAATTTTTGATTGCATTTAATTGTACAATTTATAAGAAAGGTCTTAATTTGGTGGGAGTGTTGTATTAAAATAAATAAGACCTTTTTATTGGCTTGGCTATGGACTCTATAATAGTTCTTTTATCTTTTTCTGTTTGTTCGTTGCCTTGGTAATCTTTTCATTAAAGCTGCTACTACATTCAATATACTTTTATTGAATCCTTATTAAAATAACAAATGATTTAAAAGCTGATTTTTTTCCGCGATTTTAGTTTAGTTCCTATAGTAAAAGATGTTCATAATGATTAGTACCCTTCTTTAGTGTTTCCCTCGTTCATCCAGTCGCCGTGTATATAACTGAAGCTAAACGTAAAAGTATTATATTTTGATTTCGCCCGCTAGAATCTTGAACTGTCTCGAGATTGTTTTAGATTCTATGGAGCCCGAAACATCTCATTTTTCAAAATATAAATCCGGTCTAATACTTTTTCACTGCATGTTACGTGGCAGAAATGGAGCCCGAGAAAGAAGAAATCTTTAATGTGCTTAACTGACTTTCATCAACTATATTTTTTTACTTTCATTGTGAGCAATATATATTATTTATTTACATTAATATAGTAATTATGTATCGTTGGTATGTCGTGTATGTATTTTTTTATATATATTTTAGTCATAGATTTTAGTTAAAGTATATTAACATTGTTTGAAATTATGTTTATCTTTTGTTGTTCACTTGAGTCTATCCTCTGAATCTATTCTTATATTTACTTTTGTTTTGTTTTTTTTAAAAAACGTTGTCCCTCACTAGGATTTCTCCTGTATCGAGGGTACAGTTTACAAACATACATGTCACATGCACACACCACCCAGACCCGAAACAACTATCTGTAGATCATACAAATACTTGTACCGTGCGGGGATCGAACCCGCGGCACGTAGCGCAGAAGGCTAATCGCTTAGCCACTGCGCCAACCGTGAACTTTTTACTCGGTTTGCTGTAAGAAAACTCAATTTTGAGTTAAGCTCGCCTGTGTACATGTATTTTCCTTAAATGAATTTTACTTGTGTTTATGTGTACAATATAGAATAAGAATAACTATATTTTCTTTCAAAGAAACTAATCTACAAATAAAAAGATTTTTACATAATTATAACGCAGACTAGAACTCGAATCTTTAAAAGGTTCCGTGGGCGGGCGCCCACTGGGTGGTTGGTTCCGTGGGCGGGCGCCCACTGGACAAACAATCTTTGGAATATAGAAACAATTTGTAGAACGAAGGAAAATGACTTATTGATTTTCGTTTACTTTATATTCAAGTATTTTTTCGTGTCATTTGAGCTGATCGCTAAATAGATAAAATCCTCTGTTTTGGATATTTTTGAGCGGAAAAGGTACCTTCAGATTGTCCCTTAAAAAAAGGAACTGAAACTATTTTTCTACGTAGAATCCTCGTGACAATGTCCAGTGCCAATTTGCGTATCCACTATAAACAATTCGATTTATGTACTTGTTGTGGTTGGTCACATTTTGACCACCAAATAACTAAGCAGTACTACAGTCCACTGCTGGATATAGGCCTCTGCCAAATTGCGTTACAACATCAGCGGGTCTACCGCGTAATACTGGTAATGAACATCGACTCTGGTAATAAACTTCAATACGATCGTGAGAGAATAAACTTTGCGCTACCTTAAAAAAAAAATCAATCATGAAGATAGGAGTTCTAACTTTATGATTGGTAATTTTGTTAAAAGGTTGCTCTTAGTTTAGTCTCTCATGATGGTATTGAAGTTTATTACCAGAGTCGATGTTCATTGCCATTTTAGTTACACGGTAGACCCCAAGTTCTTTGGCCCATTGTAATCACATCCTGTATAGAGGAATTGAGAAGTAACCTACAGTTAGTTCACTTCATGATGACTTATCCGTTGACCTTTATTACAATTGATATGTTTCAAATTACAATGATACTATATTCTGGTCCAAATACATCAACAAATTGAACAGTGAAAGGCAGCTGATAAGTTAGGTTCCCTCTAAAAATATCTCTGTCAATTCTCAACAATATAAACCCCAGAATCTTTTATACTTGACAAGGAGTGACAGTATCTTATCCACAAAGAGAAATCAATTATTTTGATGGCCAAACATTTTTATCTCTATTATTTATGTCATACGATAAACTTCTACCAATACTTTACACATGTTTTAAGTTTTATTTAAACCATCACGTGTTTTTTTATATGTATAGAAAATATTGTGTTAAAATTAAAGTGGATTTAGTTTCTGTGGTCTAAATATGGCAATTTTGGATTCGTTGCAGTTGACGAATCAAGTGGAGAAGTTGGCACAAGTCAGCCGGGATCTCCGAAGGAAGCATAAGCAGCTCCAAAACCAGGTAAAGTCAATTTTATTATTTTTAAGCTTTACACACCGTATTCAAGAACAACCCGTTTAGCTTCAAAGATAAATTCATACTATAGTCCGCACAATATCTCGCTGCTGCCAGGATTATAAAACGTGGGAGCGAGACACCATATAGCGAGCATACAGTGAGTGCTCTTATGCTCTATGCACCGTCTCGCTTCCGCGTTTTATGATCCTTCCTGCTGTGCTGCAGCGAGATATTGTGCGGATTATAACAATAAATGGATCATTGTTATCTGAAAATAAATAAATAATAATAATATGTATTTGCAATAGTGAACGGAAAGTGAAAAATGCGGCGATTTGATTGGTCGATCGGTCGTAATTTCGTCCATTGTGGGTTAATGCTTACTGAGTGTTTGTTCTTGAATACTGTAGACTAATTCACGTAACTAAAAAAGTGCAGTTGCCGTGCAGTTGCAGTAAAATTTTGATCAAAACAACACATTGAGATACGTTTGCGTCAAGTTCGAGTGCAATATGATCTGCGAGTCATAAAATTACGTGAATTAGCACTCTGGTCAGTCTTTCCATCGCGCTTGCGTGCCTGTGTGTTCCCGAAAGCTTGATCGCTGATACTGGTATACATGCAAGTAATTGCGAAGCAAGACTTAAAATGGTTAGAGCTGAACTATATTGCCACAAACTTATCTGACCCGGTGACCAAAATTGGAACTAACGTCGCTACGGAACAAAAATGACATCGAAATGTCATTTTTGTAGGGAGATGACATGGTAAAAGCGACGGCAGTGACGCCGTGACCGGGTCAGATAAGTTTGTGGCACTGTACTCATTTGTACAGTGACGCCCAGCGCGAACAAATATGACATCACTGATCACACAAGAAATATGACATTTGGCTTACGATGTTGACGTCATACGTGTAATGTCATATTGTGACATTAGGGGCCATTAGGGCCATTAGGACATTAGGGAACTATATAGTTTCAGCATCTTATGTGGTTACTTAAGAGCCTACTCAGAACTGAGATTGGTTTATTAATACGGGCCTAGATCGTATAGGGGATTTTTCATTGCATTTGTCGGGACTCAGGAGGGCCGAGGCGTGTTGATTTGTGTTACTTTAATACCTAATTAATGTACACCAGAAAATAAAAAATATAAGTGCCTTATTCTGAAAACCTTGCAACCAAAATCCTTTTAATCATCCAACCTTTTTTTTACCGCCTTTGTGAAATTTATTTTTGTTGTATGCCCTCGAGCTTTGTACTGAAAAGTTTTCTAAACTGTTGCGGCCATAGACAAATAAAAAGTTTACCCTGTATACTACATTTTCCGCTTATTCCCCCTGTGTAAAAACAAGTTCGTAGCGCCCGGAAAACCCGAATGACAGTAAACCAGCCTTTAAATAATATTAAAAAAAAAAACCTTTTTTAATGTTTTTTCATTCATAAAACCTAATTCCAAAGAGGTTTGTCAACAATATCTCATCTTTTTAAACTCATTTCAAACTATGATGTATACGTATAGTCCGCGCGGAACTAGTTGGCCGCGCCTTAGGTGGGGACGGGGGTGAGGGCGGCGGGTTGCCTATTGTTGACGGCGCGCCGTATTGAGTAATGACAAAGCACGCCGCCCCTCCGTACCACCGCTCACATAACTAAGGCGCGGCCAACTAGTTCCGCGCGGACTATAGCATGGCATAAACGTACCAATGTTAATACAGTCTTGTAATGTAGACACAATGCTTGACGTAGGGCGATGCTCGTCGAGATTCTTGGGCTTAATCTTTAAACACGTGTGTGGTCGGAGCGAACGTGTATGATCATGACTGTACATTAACATAGTGTTTACTTACTTACATACTTTAGTGCTTTAACCTCTTTCTCTCTCTTAAAGCAGTAATACTCAACTGGCGGTCTCCTCTTTAATATTATACGCAACCGCAGCACGCCGAACCGTTTTGGGACTCACTGCTAAAACTTAAGCCGGGCTTCCACTGCGAAAGGGTAATGAACAAGTAATAGCTGGACGGAACGGACCCCAAATAGCTAAAATAGGTTTTATTTTCCATTAAGAAAGAGTTTTGTTAATTGCCTTTCACTGCAAAAGAGAAATGAAAAAAGTTCGTTATCAACTATTTTTATTTGTTCAGTTCACCCGTTTGCTGTCAGTTCGCAACTTATCAAGAAATATATATTTTATGTGTAGCTGAAGAAAAAAATCATTCAAAAATCATTTTCAATTATAAACTTATACGTGTATCAGAAACGCGTGGTCATATTTAAGGGTGTGGATCAGACCATCAAACTGAACAACTTTCTAGATGGGACCAACATCGTAATCGCGAATAATTATCAGCTGTCCCCCATACGTTTGAGTCGAGTAGGTATTGAAGTTTTGTATGGGACAGCTGATAATTTTTTCGCGATTACGATGTTGGTCCCATAGAGAAAGTTCTTGAGTTTGATGGACCTTTAAAATATGACCAAGTATTTCTGATACGCGTTGAAAATCCGTTTTTCGACTTCTGAAAAAAAAAAAAGTTGAGTATCGCTGACTTACATAAAGGTATCCAGTCTTCAACATGGTCCGAGTTTTGCTGCTAAAATTCTATGATTAGAACCGTGTAAACAGCGACTCAACTAAATTATAACTATTAATTTCTTAAAAGGTAAATACTGTTCGTGTGACCAAAAGATTCGTACCTAAAGACTGGATACGTTTATTTGAAGCTGTAGAGATTTGCTTACTCCGTAAGAGAATATGAGCGTGAAGATAACAACGAACCTAACACACGACATATAGACAAATTCACTTAATGTTGGTCGATAAATTGTAGGTACAATTTGACACACATAATTACTAACTGTATCGATTATTGCAACACTGAACATAGTGAAATGGAGGCTACTATATTTCACGTTACGCACAGTATTATACCAAACTGTTTGACCATTCTATACAGGGTGACTGAGGGTATTGTACTCATCATTATAAACAAATTTAAGTTTAAGATAACACAAAAAATAACGAAAAAAAAATCTGCTGTTCCATACAAATAATTCAATATTACTCGATTACGGAACAGCTGCTTTTTTCGCGATTTCAGGTTTCGTCCCATAGTAAAAGTTGTTCATAATGATGAATACCATACCGTCCTTCAATGATTCCTTCGTTCAACCAGTCAACCTATATAAGACAATCTAAAAAGTGCACGAGATTCTGCTCCTGTGCATTTTTAAACCTTTGTACAATCTAAACACAGTCTCAAACTTTAATTTACTTTAAATATATGAATAAAACTTTTGTTCTTAGATTTTTATTCTGAATTTAGATGGGTGTTTACTGTTTGTCAAAGAAAATTCTTAGACTGAAAGAAGGAGACTGCGAAGTAATTAAATGCCGTCGTCCACAATTTATGGATGTTCGGTAAATTGTTAGTTAGCCTCTGCATAAATAATTGAGGATCACAAGCGTAAGGGTCAATCAATTCAAGTTAATAATTTAGCCGCGCATATCTGTAAACTGAAACTATTTAAAATAATTTCAATGTGCAGATGATATAATATAGAAAATATACAGGATAATTTTTTATGTAGTGCGCATAATTTGTAGAGTGATTCAGTCTCTTTAATAAATAAATGCAACCGCAGTATTGGGAATATTGGTCAAATTGGACTAAAAATGGGGGATACGCATAATTTACTAGCGCAAGCCATATAAAATGAAATTTTTATTTTGTTTTGGAGTGAATTTTTGTACCGCGGTTGCATTTGGCAACGGACACTGAATCACTATGCAAATTTTGCGCACTACATAAAAAAATACCCTGTATTTAAGAGGTGGCTGGATTATTTTTTTGTTAGCATCCAATATTTAGTTTATATGTCTGTATGTTCCAGCAACATCTCAATAATACTGAACGGATTTTGACGGGGTGTACTCTGTATGAAAGCTTTATGTCCAACCTAAAACCTGAGGTATCAGAGGTATGTACCATTGCGCTATGTCAAACGGGGGCTAAGCAGGATCTCATTCGGATAAAAGCAAGTTAAATTTAAAATATATAAGTATTTTTACTAAAAATATTGTCATACATTAGCACTTAGGTACATATACTTCATCACGCCAAGTCTCTTGCGGGGTATACAGAGAACAATTTGTAAATAGTTACGGAGTTATACTAGATATTATGTAGGCAAAGTCACTTCTAGATATTTCACTTTTTCTCTCTCTTGTACAGGCAAGCTTCATATTTTTGTGCGTACGTAATAAAATTACCAAGCCTCAAGTATTGGCAAAGCATATTTGAATAAATTAAAATCCCCATAGCGATATCAGCATTTTGGTCCTTTGATCCGAATAAAACAAAAATATGCGGCCTGCGCGTACATTCCTATTATCATTCATCATAGACATTTTTACAAGCATAACACATCCTTTTCACAAACATCCTTTGCTTCCGCAAGATTTAAAAACTCAACCTTTCGAAAGTAAATATTTAGCTTCGTCGCACACGGGCCACTCGCGAAAAACAGAAAACGCCGCCACCGAGCTACGGACTGCAGTTTGCATATATTTTATATGTACTTGCTGCACAAAATTGTCACTGGCGGTCGCTACACAGCTTCAGGTGGCTGCCTTTTAAGTCCGTTGCGAGTGGCCAGTGTGGGGCGAGACTAATTACTTTTCGCTTTTTTTTAACTATCTTTTTTAGGTATTGTGCTGAGTACAGTCTTGGTCAACTAAGGCCAATAAACATGTGGCAGCCAATCCTCAAACACGTTCTTTGGCCCTAGATAAGAAGATTTAACTCGCGAACCAAAGAATAGAAACGCCAGGAAAAATGTATTGATATTTAATTGACACAAGCTGACGAAGTGTCACGTTATCTGTAAATGTCAAACCTATTTTGATGACGTATCTTTTCTCTGGTGATCAGAGAATGTCCTCTTAATAGACCGGGCCAATGCAGGTTAGCGAAACTTAAGCGTTCGCATGTTGGTCCATTATCCACTTGTATGACCGGGCCAATGCAGGCTAGCGAATAATCGTTCGCATGTTGGTCCATCGTCCACTTGTATTTCTGATAGGTATTTCATCTAATTAACTTTATTAATGTGGGTGTTTTTATTTTCTTCCAGATGCGCTTGGTTTGCGAGGAGCGTTCCGAGCTGACCGCCATAGTACAGTCACAACAGAGGGACATCGCCGCGCTACAGCAAGATAGTGCACAGAACAAGGTAAGGATCAAACAAGACTGACAAATGACAAGTCCGCCTTTGTGCAGTTTTATAACCCCCGACAAAAAAGAGGGGTGTTATAAGTTTGTAGTGCGTATTTGTGTATCTGTATGTCAGTTTAATTGAAAGCTTGTTTAATCGGGAATCATCTAAGCTATGTTTCATGAAAATCTGATCAGCCGTTCAAAAGTTACAGCTCTTTTTCTAGTTGGAGTCACGGGTTTTTGACGGTTAGGTTATTTTACTTTACTTGTGCATAAAGCTTTCAACAAATAGCTAAATAAAATGTACTTACAGAACGACCCGAACTGACTATAAACTGCTACAATGAACGGTCGAACGGGAATATTGCCATTTGTTGGTAGTGTTGTTATTAGCGTATAGAATTCTACTGCCCTGCCGACGGGTTGAGTAGAAAAACACATGGTAATGTTTTAAAAATTGCAGTGTCTTTTGTTTTACTAGCGATCCTTCGGGATTAGAATTAATTAATTTAATTATACATTGCGCTTGGCGAGAGGCAGATGAAAATTATGTATGTAGTACCTATAATGAAATTTCTTAATTGTATCCGAATGAATTCGTTGCGGTTCAGTCAGTAGCATATTATAATTATGAACTTTAATTTCACAGAAGTGTCCAACATGCGGCGTGGCGACTCCCGAAGGCGCAGACGACGACGATCAGTCATCGAAGCCTACATTCAGCGTGCGAGAGCTCAGAGCGATCCTACACGAGCGCAACGAGCTCAAACTGAAGCTGAGCCGAGCTGAGGAGCAGTTACATGCATTGCAGACTGACCAGCAACACGACAGGTATGCAAAACATCACATCAGAGGTAGCTCAAACTGAAAATATGAAAAGGCAACAGTGGCGAAAAGTCCATACAACCCGATTCCCATCGGCTTCCCTTTGGGAATTGGTTAGTGCATAGACCAACGTAATATTATATTACTATTTATTCATCCAACTGACAAAAAAGGCTTGTTATTCAGTTAGGTCGAGCTCTGCTAGACATGACTATATTATATAGATTTTAAGAGACGGTATGGATTTTTGTCTTGCAGCATTAATTGCAGCAATTTTTAGAAGGCATTTTTGGGAGGGCTTCCCCTTTTAAAACTGTCACCCTTCGCCACTGAAAGGTAACAACAGGTTTTAAATGGTAAGCAGTGTTTGCGTTTCTCGTCCGATCTTAGAAAGGTATTCATAGAAATGTTACCTGTAAACAGATTCACCACTAGTCGATTCTTGCGTCATCTGCCAGAATAAAGGCTGTGGAAATCTGTAGCAATTTATTTGAGAAAATGCCACTATTACTAAGGGTTTCTGTAGACCTGATGAAATGAAGCTTTTACAAGTATTTTTTAGATCTGACTAACTCTGGACCGAAACAAACTGAAAGGTTTATTTTTTAAAGTCTAGATATTTGTGTATAATCCATCATCTGCCTGGCCTGTATCCCAACTACGTTGGGGTCGGCTCCCAGTCTAACCAGATGCGGCTGAGTAACAGTATTTTATACAGAGGGACTGCCATCTGACCTCCGCCACCCAATTACTGGGAGACACTGATACCCTAAGGTTAGACCGGTTGTCAGACTTTTTTTTGGGTTGCTGACTCCCGTAACGACTGTCAAAGGTATTCGTATGGCAACCGGGACCAACTGCTACTGATATTTGTGTATAATCATGTGAGAAAATGTAAAGGTCTGGAATAGCCTTTTAAAGAGCCATAACAGTGTTAAGCTGACCTGTCCCAACTGTCAGCACCCATGCGTTAGACATTTTGGGGCTCAACCTTATTTTAGAGAGATCGTCAACCTGTAGGCTAATTCACGGAACTAAAGAAGTGCAGTTGCCACGCAATTGCAGTAAAATTTTGAACAAAACACATTTGAGAGAATACCTCTTAGCTTCAGTGAGATACGCTCGCGTCAAGTTCGAGCGTCACTGCAATATGATCGGCGCGTCATAAAATTACGTGAATTAGCCCTCTGAATTACTTAACTCTTCGATTTTGTTTCCAGTGGTTCAGACACATCTCCCTCAGCGAGCACGGCGCCTGCTGAAGAAGAAGAGGCTCCGGTCCAGGGACCTCTGCCCGCAGAACCTGACGACGCCCCCTGGAAGAGAAATAGTGGCATTAGGAAGTTGTGAGTACACTTTAAATTATTAGAACACCTGGGAATCTTCAGTTGTTGGTAGAATTGCACCTTGTAATGAGGATCGTGGTGTGTTGCTTGTTGATTAAAGGTTTGGGTTGCCAGAAAATAATTAGTAGCTTACGAAATGTTTGGTCTGGGAGGCAATTCTTATTTCCTGCAAGATCATCTCGGAATCGAGATTTTACTTTAAGCGCTTTTTAACGTTTATGATGGTTCGAATTCGAAATGGACGTCTCGAACGGTACCGACTAGTCGAAGCAATTCGAGCGTCTTTCCTTTGAGAAATATCGGGCTCGACTTGTCCAGAATAGCTTAATTTAATTACTGTTCGCAAAGAATTCGAATTTGAACTTTTTCCCGAATTCGAGACACTCGGATTGCACGAGAATTGTCCCCCTGGGGGTCTAACACGTAACTAAAATGATAATGAACATCGACTCTGGTAATAAACTTCAATACGATCGTGAGATACCTTGTAATTTTACCGATCATGAAGATAGAAGACCCAAAACATAAACTACTACGGAAACGACATTATTGCATGCAGCCTAATTATTCAACATGTACAATAAAACAAATTGCTTGTGTCTTCTGCTTTTTTCTTTTTTGTGTGGTGTGGTGAATTTTTAATAATTTCATTGAACTTTGGTCGTGAATAATTGTCTAAATCATAACATCTGCACACTAATTTAAATAAAACGCACGTCATATAAAAGGCGGAGTGAGAGAGGACCGATGGCAATTTTTTTCAAATATGCATCACCTATACTCCTCGAGATCTAAGAAGTCCCTTTTGACAGATTTAAAGAACGATAGCATGTAACTTGACAATGTTACTATAGGCTGTGAATAAAAACCATTTTGAATAAACACTTGATAATAATTATGAAATTATTATAAATTTTTGAGATACATATAAATTAGCATGGTATGTAATTTCATAAGTATTGTTATAGCATCGAAATATTTTTAAAATGCATGTTTATGTACTGCCGAAATATCATAAAAATGGTTACGTTCTCAATCAATTATTTTTTAAATAAAGGGATGTAATCACTAGAATCGTTAAAATCGTTTGAAATATCAGTATAAAATTACGTAGGTATTAAAAACTCTTTAAAGGCTGTATGACACGTACATTATATTATTATAATTAATTTAATTTCTCTATGATCACAATTTGCTTGACACTGGCAGTAATGACAATGACATCTGTGCAGTTTTTCGCGATTTTTCGGACTAATTGTTCGTTCTCTCTACGAGTATTTCCCGGATATCTCTGTTTTTGTGATCTGGCTTTGATTTTGGACTGTTCCCGCTTTTAAGTTGACTTGGCTTGCTATAGGTACATGGATTATAATACCTACTGTGATTTCGGCCGTCCGTTACAATTTTTTTTTCAAATTGTCTATTCGATTTCGTACTGTGAATAGTAAATCCCGCAACTTGGTTTGGAAACTATGTGAGTACTTCGAAAGTGAATCAATAACTGGTGGACCATTATTACCGGTACAAGTGGATAAATAATTTTGGCATAAAATTATGGATATGTTTTATTATTCTATGAAGATACCTACAGAAATGCGATTTCATATTAAATTCGGTGCCTACTACATTAATAAATTGCTTATCAGATGAATTTCTCGATTTTTTATTCATAGTTTTAAACAATTATATACTCTTAGAATTTTAAATCGATTTATTATAAAAATCGATATTTTTGGTTACCGATTTATAGGCTTCACATCCCAAATTAACTCAAATGATATATGTCAAAAGTGGCTTTTTAAATCTCGAGGACTATATTGTTGAGATAAACTACGATAACATGGCGCGCCCCTCCAAATTACTGTTTCAATGTTTTTAGTCACATCTCCTTACCGAGCAACAAATCCTTGGATTTATTTTTGTTTGACGGCCGTCTCAGTACGCTTACATGCGTTGTGAGTCTTGGTGGCGCTTTAAATACTTTCAAACGTTTTGAATTTTGGAGGGGCGCGCCATGTTATCGTAGTTTATTTCGGCGGTCATTATGTTCTTATGTACAGACGGCTGCATTTATTAGTTACGTCACGTATTAACTTCATACGTGCTAACCAAGTAGTAACCAAATAATGCAGCCGTCTGTACGAAAACCTCGGCTCCCCGCTACCCGCTCCCTTTCGTCTGACGGGCGTTACACTCTGACTTAACTATGGGAGATCTATGTATTCTTAATTCTGTATTCTAAACTTTGTATCTTGATGCGTCCATTTCCTAACCTACACTCCAGCTTATTTGGTTCTGGTACATTTTTCCCATTTTTTGTTTTATAGAAAGCATGAAAATCTAGTCATAAGAACTCTTTGGTTGTTTATTCAAAATTTATTATTTTTTTAGGCGTTTTTTGTACCTTAAAAATATGAAAAATGCCACCAGGGCCGAAAGAGATGGCGCGCACGTTATGACACGGCATGGTGTTGCATGTAATAATATATGACATGACACACTACACTTGTCATGAACGCTTCACGCTTGACCACTTTCCCGTTCCTATCCCTTTTTTGTTTAACCCACTCACTTCTTTATATGTCCAGCACCTTTTCATTATTATTTTTATTTCTTGCTAATAAATGTACGGTCAGCAAGATCATTTTTGCACAATTTTTCATACTTTTTTTGATATGACTTTTTTAATATTTTCAGTATTTTTTCTGTGCTGTAGATCAATGCTAATTGTAACATAACAAATAGTATAATCTATAGTTTTAACTATTCAGCAAAAATAGTACTTTGTATTAAAAATTATGAAATCCTAATAAAAGCATTATTGCTGGATTGAAATAATCTCAACTGAAACGCCACAATTGACATTTGGCTGAAAATTGTAAAAATTTAAGAACCACGAAAGTAAATTATTTTGTACTAATAAGAAGTAAGTACATAAAAATTTACATGTTAATGGTACATTTGTTAATTAGTAAGCGTACCCGAGTTCATCAAGGATAACGCTTAGAAGATTTTGTACCAATGCCCTATTAGTACAAAAGAAATCTATATTGAAATCAAACCAACTGACCAATATATTTTTTACCCACCCCCCTTTTTATTTCTACCCCTTTTTTTTTTGTTTTTTATTTATGTTACCATCCCGCGGGTAGGTTTCGACTGGCGCTGTCTTCGCGAAGCGAGGGCCGTCGCTCGCCGCCGCCAAGAATCTCTTTCGGTCCTTGGTATTGAGGATGTGTTGCGTTATCGGTACGTTTGGGGTCAAAAGAGGGTGTTTTGAAGGGTGCTGACGGTTGGAAAGCGCAAAAGTTTGGAAAATACGGGGTTATTGCTTGAAAATCATTTTTGTCCTGTGTCGAATAAATACTTTGTTTCTTTACTACTTATTTCTTAAAGAGTAGCAAAATTTTCAGTTGAAAAAGACAGAAAAACGTTGTAAAATACCAATTAATCTTACTTTATTGGGACCTTTTCAAATATGAATGTAACTTAAAATTTATACTCATCATTATAAAAATCTTTTACTACGGGACCAACCCTAAAATAGCAAACAAAAAATCTGCTGCTCCATACCTCGTAAATCGTTTAATAGCTGATGGGAATAACCCTGCAGTACATAGTTGAAAATAATCGTTAAAGAAGGTCGAGACGGTGCCAGAAGCTTTCGTGCCATCAGGGAGTAAAATAAATTATTTAAAAAAACTGCTGGCCCATACGTTTGGTTCGAGTAGGTATTGAAGTTTTGTATGGTTCAGCTGATTGTTTTGTCGCGATTACGATGTTGGTCTCTTAGAGAAAGTTGTTCAGTTTGACGATCTGATCCACACCTTTAAATATAACCATGAATTTCTGATACACGTTGTATATTACACTTGTTTCAATTCACGAGTGCGCGCGCCCCTTGGTTATGGTAACGTATCTACATAATTATATACGTGTCAATGTGACAGCGGCAGCGGTAGGCACGCACAAAGTGCATGATTATTTAGTGTCTATGCCACTAAACAAGTAAATATAATTATTCAGATATAATAAAATCACTGAGTTCTCTTTAGGGTAGTATAATAGTTTAATCAGATTTCATAGAGTCAGAAAATAGGCTAAGAGAAAATTAAACGTCGTAGTCAAACTATACCAAAGCTGCGCAAAACTTAGCAGAGGTAAGATCGCGCCGCGGTGTGCGTGTAGGAAACCCCACACTAATATTATTGTTGGCAACAATTGTTGATAATTAATATAAAGATTTCTCATAATAGCAACACTTCTGCTTAGCGTGTTGATGGCAAATTAAATATACTTGGCCCAGTATTTCGCCACGCGAATTGCAGAATCAGTAGCGGACATTAGCTCCTCACGCGTGCAGGTGGTAGGGCACGCGGCGCAGGATGGAAGGTGGGCCATGGTTTGCGGAGAGACACCGCACCACCTGTGAAATTCCACCTGTGAAGTTTATATAGCAACATTAGATAGCAACACTGTATTATGTGTATAAAGAGACATCCGTTTTGCTTGCCTTGCGGCAACATGCTTGCAATAAAGCGTTCGATCTATAGTAGTTGCAATAAACTTTCCGTTCATAATATAGTTTCAAACTGACTTAATCACACGAAGAACCAAAAATACAGTCCACGCTCTAACATTGGTCCTTCGAGCCGGATTGTATTAATGTGTTTGTGGTTCTCCCGCTTGCGCGCAGAGGTTGTCCAACGAGGGGTCACATCTATGTGGTGGTAAACATCTAACCACAAGTAAAGACCACGCGCGCTCGTGAATTGCGACAACTGTATGGTACTTGCAAATCTTTATGAACCCTGAACTTAGCTCTGAACTAGAACTCTCTCTCTCTCCCTCTAGCACCTATAGTAAGCGTACTATTATAGGTGTTAGAGGGAGAGAGTTCGAAGGCTCATAAAGATTTGCGCGTACTATTGTAAGATACACTTGCAACGCTACGACTACAACAGTAAAAAACAGGGTTGTCGACGTCTCCTTAAAAATAAAATAATGTTCGATGTGTTCGTGTCATAAAATAAGTACCTATAATTTATTTTGTATTCGTAAGTAAACTACCAATCGTCAGCACTTATATTTCAGAGCATCCTCTAACTGACAAATATTCTTCTAACTACACTTTAAACTGGAGATGACATAGCAGTTTTATTTTAACTGCAACATACTATCACAGCTTTCACAGCCACTCAACACAGTAGATTACTATTTAAGGTTTAATCTTTTATTGTAAAATCGAGTAAATGTTAATAGGTTTTACTTTTTTGTTACTGATTCATAATACCAGTTACGATACACAAATCCATACGATAGTAATTATTATTAATAGTTAATAAATCTGCTGGTTATTTTGTCATCCATTGTAGCAATATGGATTATTTTCAAAGTTTTTTCAAAGCTATTTTTTTGGGGCTGTTTGTTCGCTATTTGGATGATTAACATCAGCCAAGAAATTATTTAAAGACATCAGTGGTACGAAGCTCTGAAGCAAGTTTTCAAAAATTCAACTACATTTTCTTTGTACTTTATACATACTTCCGCTACATTTTATACAACATGTATTTCTGCGGTGTACTTTATTATATTCTGGTAAAGATATCTTGAGTTTATATAAATGTTAAACTATGTTTCTGCGTATGTCTTGTAAAATATTGCTTCATTATTATTACTGATTTATATTACTAGCAATCCGATTGATTGCTAGTAATATAAGCCTATCGCTGTTCACTGCTGGACATCTTTACCAGCTTGTGGTAAATTATACCGTTCCATATTTAAATTTTTGTTTTTATTATAATGATGACTTTTTATGCATTCACAGTTTTCGCAAGCTCTTTGTTGAGTCTGATATCGCCGTGGGCGGGTTCTCACGGAGGCCGCGCCCTCCGCCGGCGCGCGCTTCCCCTGCGCCCCCCGCAGGTGCCCCCTCCCCCGCGTAGGCACTCCCTCCCGCCCGCACCCGCACCGCACCCCGCACGCACACATCGACGATACTCCGACATCAGGAACCCCATCTCTAAGCTAGACCTCCGACAAGAGCTCCTCGATCTCAACCTCGGGACCCAAGAGTTTGATAGCTGGATAGGAGACAAATTTGAAGAGACCGAGGAAAATGGACTTTACGACGATAGGTTTGAGCACGATATTCCCTTGCAGCGATCCATCTCCCTCGACCGAGGTATCGACATCTTCAATCACTTGCAAACTATTGGTACTGAGCGTTCAGGTAGCGTTGGCTCTGTTTGGACGGTTGACTCTGAAGGAAAAGACAGTTTGACTATAGATAGATATAGGAGTTTCGAAGATATCCCCACTTCTCCGTATAAAGCGAGAAGCAGGCGTGCATCTTTCGGTTCGGAAACGTTTTCAGAACGTGATCTAGCTTTGTCGGTTTTGAACGAGAGTTATAAGGGTTTGAATGGTAGCAGTGGGAGCGTGTCTCCTCAAGTAAGGAAACTGCACAGATGTTTCACATATTCCGGAACTATGAATGAGAATACAAGAAGTTCTATAGAGAATTTGGACGTGAAGAAAGATAGGCCGAAGCTTAAACTGGTGATTCCGAATAGCACAGACAGCATCAGTTGTCCAGTGTCACCAGAAATCAGGAAATTGAAGAACTTCCGTTTCCGAAATTCGGCTGAAGATGTTGGAACGAAAATGTCTGATGATGAGGACCAAGGGTTGGAAATACAGGAGCCATTCTATAGGAGCATATCTGTCGAGTGGAAGCAAGGGGAGGGGGAAGGCAAAGGGCGGCAGAGAAGGTCTGGTCTTCAAGGTTTAAAGAAACTTGACTTGAGGAAGGAAGTTCTAGTGAAACAGGAATTTAAGAGCTGCGAAAACCTCGATAGAAGGCTTCGAGACTCGCTGGAACTTGCCAGAAAAACCTCAAAAAGTCCTATAAAAGGCAGCTATGTAGAAAGAAACTCCAACCTTTTTAGATTGAAAAGAAATGCCCCGTTTTTGGGCAACGCTGACCCAGTCATGCCCACTATTATCATATCCCACGCGGATTCAGATAACAGTGTTGCCAAAATATCTAATACTTCCAATTATGTAGATGTAAGTAGAAATTGTGATTGTCGAATATGTACCGAAGGGGAGAGAGGATGTTTCATACGAAATGTTTTAAGTAAATTATTCATTAAAATTGTTTCCTGTAGGGAGTATAGTAGGAAATGTTATTGGGACGAAAATAATAATTTGAATGAACGTGAAATGTACAATTGTATAATGCATATATTGAAGCTGATGCTTGGACTGTGGTTGAGACATCTTGATCATAATAGTGTGGAGTAATACCATCCAATTTTAATTTATGAATAGAATCCCAGGATTTTGCCGAAAGGGGCAAATCAGGAACTTTTGGCATATTATCGTATCAGGGATTTTAACAGTACTTAGGCATTGGTACATTTAGGGAGGGCCCGTAGCCCTCTCATGGCTCCCCCCCCCCCACGGGGGTACGCCGCCCATAACTTGGATACTTACCGGCGAATACCCATACGCATCTTAATTTTAAGTAGATTTTGAGTGTCATCTCGTCTCTGTCAGCTTAAGGTGGAGGGTAGAGACAGAATGACTGGAAAGAAAAAATATGTATTCTGGACTCTTGAAGGAAATTACTTATGACAAAATCATAAACAAAAATAATATCATTATAAAAAATCAGCATGAGGCCAAAAATGACCCCTATCTATTTAAATATCCTGACATTTATGCCCCTTTTTTGGGGCTCGTGTAGTGTTTTTTTTATTGATATTATTTTTCTGTGTTCTCCGCATATGCTAAAAAGTATCATAAAGTTACGATGCGTTTAAGTATTCGGCCGTTAGGCATGCTATACACGTTCATTTTCACATACCTACATGTTCGTACCAACATATCGGCAGAATCGAATTTGTATACAAGAAAGTTTTCTTAGTAATATTTGATTCTGTAGTTTTATTCTCTGTCGTCTTTGTAATGATGTTATAACAAGCCTTATATCCGAAATAAATAAAAAGGTAAATTTAAATTTAGAATCAGTGGTCGGTTGGATCATTATTAATAGTATTATTTAGAATTGGATGATAATACTCTACTACAAGTTTAGAATTAAAAAAACATTCTAGTGTTGTTCGATGTATTTAGCAGCTTTTATTATTTAACACTGACAACACCGCAAGGGGATAAACATGTTAAAAAGTTTACATTGTAATGTCTACACGTTTGTAGCTTTTTTTTTTAACAGAAGAGGATATTTAATTCTCTTTGCCAGACCTAAGCAGTAATGTGTCTGTGATTTTTATTTATTAACTATTCCAAACTTCCGGTATGGTAGATAAGATAGTGCATTAAGCAGTCAGGCTGGTCCAACTGGGGAGGTATATTTAAGTGGCTACTAACTTCTATTTTATTTATTTTCTAGATTAATTTCATGGGTCGATCATTGTAGTTCGTTTTATTATGTTGGTCTATAAAAGCAAGTCAATTAGACTGTATAGTCAGCTTTTAGCTATAAAATTGATCGACAAAGTAGAGTATCATTCATAAAAACTAAAGTTCTATAAATGTTTTATAAATTATCCCCGTTATTGTCACAAATATACAACGTGTAATTTATAAAGCAAAGCAAATTTCATATTTTTTGTACGAGAATTATCCTACAGAATGAGTTCTGACTGTTTCCTTCTAGTTGCGGCAGTCGATCCGTTGTAAATGCTACTTACAGTCGCATCTGGATAGACAATGATTGGGGATCGGTTAGGCCTAGCTGCATTGCTGGCACTCTGCCTGCCTCGTGCAATATCTGACTTATCATTTTCACTACGGCTACGTAGCAACATAAAAAATATACAGGGTTATTATTAATTCACCGGCAATGCTTTAAGGTGTGAAAGTACTCATCAATATGAATAAGTAATCATTATTAATTTAAGTACCTATATGCTAAGTTTTGTCATTTATTGTTTAAGAGTGACCTTACGAGGCTGGCAAAGTCACTACGGTGAAATGAAGCCTCAATAAAAAATTTAATAAAAAAAAAAAAAAAAAAAACTTTTAGGTTCTAGGGGACTAAACCAGAAATCACGAAAACAAAAACAAAATCGTACAAAAGATCAACCTTACTCGGATCAAAATGTTCAATTTTTTTTCGCGATTTCACGTTTGGTCCCATAATAACAGTTGTTCATATTGATGAGTACTTTGACACCAAAGCATTGCTGGTGACTTACAAATAACCCTGTATAATATTCTAGATTAATCTAAAGTACAATCGATCGATTGTCTTAAATGTTAGCGCCTTATCTTGATCGATATGTATTCGCGTCAATTTTATATGACTCCCTATACTGTATGTATGGAAAATAAATCATTTTGTATCAAAAAATCGCCTCTTAGCATGAAAAGTGTATAATCTAAGAATTTTTGTCATTATTCAGGAGAAAATATAGGTGATACTTAGTATTTCTGTATACTTAACTAGATTTTGCAAAGCTTTTGAGATTATACACTTTTCAATCCAAGAAGTGATAGATATATATGAGAGTACAAGTCGGGACAGAAAAAAGTATCACTTCTTGTTTTTACTAATTATGTTGGAATAATTACCTCTGAGGGTTTGAATATAAAAACAAACAAATTCGTAAACGTATAATACAGCGATATGTCATGGCAGCTAAACTTTTAATAAAATAACGAAAATTGTCTCAAATTGTACTCTCGTGTATTATTATACACGCTGGCTTTTATATGGCTTTCATTCCGCAGTGTAGCGACTCCAGTTCACTAGTACCATCGATTATTATTGTATTTTTTTTTGGTATTTTTTGTTTTTACAAAATTGAATAATTTTCTATTGTAATTGGTACGCGTAGCACCTAATATAAACAAATTAGTAGTTGTGGATGGTGGTGCTTGCATTGTTTACCGAAGCACGTACTGACGGTTTCGACGCCGTGTGGCGGAAGAAGTCTGCCTCACTACTGCGCAGGCTGCGCGACAGCCCCAACACCATTCTGCGCGCAATAGCTGCCCGGGCCGACAGCCCGCTTGTGTGGGCGCTGGTCAGTCGGACCAAGTCTCTTCTAGTTATTAAGTACTAATATAGAATAAGTTGATTGTTACTAACACATTAGATCCATTTGTTGTCTGATAAAGATTATTATTATTATTGGGGCGTCGCACTGGCTCTCAAGAGAAGCGGACGCACTGCGTGGGCCGCATACGATTTTACGGTCGAATATTTTTCAATTAAGGCAACCAAAAATTAAAAAAAAAAAAATCTTAATCTATAGTACTACTGATATGGATGCACTACACTGCGGAATGAAAACAATATATACATCAGCGTGTATTATTATTTTATGACCGTTTTACAAAACTGAAAATATCGTTTGTATACAACGCGACCAGACAAACTAAAGATAAGCATTACTGATTTAAAGTTCGTTTGGGTCGAACGTCGGTAAAGGACTGCGCAGACTTAGTCAAGACTGTAGTCAGACAGATTACCCCTCTAATAAAGCAAAGGTGCGTACACTTAGAACATGATGACTAATAGACAAAATTATCGTAAATGCCAATCTCTCTTAAGTCTTGTAGAGAATACAGCGTGAAATGAAAATTAGTAACCATATTTTAGGAGATAATCAGGTTTATGAAACTGAACCACTTTCCCGAAGAAACATAGGGCGAAATCTCAAAATTGGAATCGATTTTTCATACCAAGTCACGTGACTGGCGTTTGTATGAGAAGTTGAATTTTCGTTTTCATATTTCGACCTATATTCCTTGGGGAAAGTTGTCCAGATTCATGGATCTGATTACCTCCTAAAATAAGGCTGCTCATTTTTATTTTACCCAGTATATTATGTCTATTAGAATTGACTTTGTGATACTAACTACAATCTTAACTATAGTGAACGCACGCTGTTAAACTTAAATCATAATATTTCTCAGTTTTCTGAAATAGTTTTAATAAACACAAAGTTGTTTTATGATAAAAGAGGGACTTTTGTGTATTTTCATTGACTGTGTGAAGTATACTATCCTTATTGTAAGTGACATTGCATGCATATGCATAAAATGTTCTTTATTCAAATTAGATGGTGGTTTTATCATAAATGGTCAAATGAACATGCCTGGCTAGCTTCGGCTTGCTTGCATTTAAAAAAAAATCCTCAAAAAACCGCATACCATCGATTAATAGGTGACATTGTGGTCCGAATATAAAGTCCAACATTTCTAATCCCGGTCCCTTTAAGGGCTTATTGTACTCATCATTCTGAACAACTTTTACTATCGGACCAATACAGATATCGCGAAAAAAAATCAGCTGTGTCGAGGAATATTGAATTAAGTGTATGGAACAGCTGATTGTTTATCGCGATTTCTAATTTGGTCATATCGTAAAAGTTGTTCATAATTATGAGTACAATAACTCCAAGAGATTGGGACGAGAGGTTTGATTTTGCATATGTTCGCAAAAAAATTAAGTTTGCAGATAAATTGTCTAATAAAACTAGACACAAAATATTTTTTCACTTCCTGAAATGTAAAAAAACATCACCCTTTTATAATGAGGTGAGATGAATTTTTATCTATATTTGTTCGTGTAAGAGTGAGTGCCATTAACTTTGGTCGATAGACCGAACATAACATATCCCTATTCGTCTCGATATGTAGGCTACGGACATTTTGTATTCGCTTAATTGTACACTCACGGCCAAATATATGTACGTCGAAGTAGAACCTGGCATATCTTGATTACTCCAAGCAAATCATGAATCTGGCGTTGCATGAATAGAATAGATCTTTATTTCATGTAAACCATATACAGGCACTTATGAAATGTCGAGACTCTAGGTGCGCGGTTCCAAATAGTAGATCCTATGGAGAAGAACCGGATAGAAACTCCATGGAAACTCTTTTAAAATAATAGATTACAATCTTGATCAGTACAATGTTGTGGTAAGAGCTGCGAGAATAATGTGATTTAAGGTGAATAAAAATAAGACTAGGATAATAATGATTTGCCTCTGAATAAGATTGCCATGGCAGTTACAAGCTGGCTTCCAACAGACGGCACCCGTTCATGAAAAATGTTACTATTCTTTGATCACATTATAATGTGACAGAAAACTTAGGAAATTCGTTTCTCGATGCGCTGTTTCATGAAATGCCAGATTCTACGATCCGACTTCGACATAATATTATACACTTTTCATCGTGCACTGCGGGCCAAATAAATGGTTAACTGTTTCCTTTATAAAAATGGTTATATATTTAGACCATCAGTATTTTTCACTTATGGCCTAAATAAATTAATGTATTGACATGATTGATATTATTATTAGTTTTATTCCTTTCATATTTAAAGTATTAAGTTACCAAATAAAAATAGCCTAAAACTTTCATTGGTCGTTTTCGAGTAAAGCAATAGACAGATAAATCTTCATAAAAATAGGGAGGAAACAAATCTGTCTGGTGCTTTTAAACGTGGGCACATAAATAAAAAAATACATTTTTCAATTGCCATCTTAAATACGTTGCAGCGATAGTTTTTATGGTGCTAAGAATAGCGTCGCCTTATCTCTTTTAGTATCGAAAAAGCCACGGAAAACTGCTGCTTACTCGAAAACGGCTAACATAATTTATTTCACTAGATAATACAAATTCTAGCACATCGACAATAAGACACGATTTTGGAACACAATTGAGGAGATTTTAGTAATGACTAGACGATAGTATTCCATTAAAATATTTGACAAGAATAGAAAGCAGTTAAATTAATAGAACAGACGATAGTCTAATTGTAAGGATATCTTCGATTTACACAAATAGGATAAACTCTTTCAGTATTGCGTCGATGTTATGTTTGGGGAATGCCTCCGAATGGCGAAAGGTATTGTACTATTATTCCAGATCACTTGTTTTTGTAAAGAGTGACTGAGAGTCATTAAAAAAACAAGTGATTGAATGGATTTTTATTCTCGAATAAATATCAACAAAGCCTTTCGTCAATCGAACCTAACTTTTTCTAATGTAGTAAACAAAATAGTGACTGATAATTTCAAATATTCTTACCATTTCCCAAACATAATGGCGACGCACCCAAACAGATTTACGATAGTGTGAAGTGCCTACAGCTCATCACAAATCACTTATAATTATTATATTACAGCAGTTTATTAGTAGTTTTTAATGGTTATTTATAAATATAAAATATTGTGCTATCTGTTTTTGTGGGCAAGTTTTTATGTCCGCAAGTGTAGGTTTAAAATATCATTCCGTAATTTTAAGCTATCGTTTTTTTTTCTTAATTTTTATTTTTAATTCTAGTCACAGTACTACTGGGTACTAGATTGGGGGTTGATTATTTTGCAAAAGAGGTGTTTTTAGCGGGAATTGTATGAGTGTCATGTTTTTATTATTTTAAATTGTCATAAAAATAAGATTTTTGTTTTGTTTTTTTCCTGCATTTTTACTTTTAACACTTGCACTACTTTTTCTTATACAAACTATTTAAATTAATAAAAAAAATAATTACTAAACAATTTTCGTCAAAAATATCTCTTACAATATTGAATTCAAATCACTTTTCCATGGGTTATCGGGAACACCGGCACTATAGTTTGAATCTGTTACCTATTCAAACTGACTATTTTCCTTATTAAAGTTATCACGTAGTGAATAATTATATCTATATGTTGTAAAAACATTGGTACCTAATATAATGTAATATTTATAAGTTGACAGTGTCAAAATAATTATATTATCTGTTTATATTGTAAATCATGTTTTATTTTATTAATCTCACAATTTTTATCCTGATATATTATTTATAGGCACCAGCAAAATTCAGCCCATAAACGTACGCTGATTACAGGTTCTATAACCATGCCAACCAACTTGTGGGTTGAAGCCTAAAACCAACGTCAGGTGGCCAGTATCGGCCCCTTTAGCACAATAAATCAACTTATTTTATGTTTTCTTTGTTTTTTCGTTTATTTTATGTTGTGCTAATAAACTATTTTTCTTTCTTTCTTTCATTATAAAATCATTGTTTGTTTTTAACATTACTCCATGCTAGTTTATCTCCTGAATCATGGGTACAGTTTACAAACCATATGCACAATCACACACAACAATTGAAACATAAAAAATTGCATATGTTCTTCATGCACACTATTTCCTTGTTAAATTTCATCAAAATTGGTTCAGCCATCGCGAAAAGGTAACAAAGAGACTGTTACTTTCGCATATAAAATATTTTATATTACTGTTGATCACCGTACGTCGCAGGGTTCTTGAAAATTATGGTCAAGACGGGCAAGAAAGTCCATGGAAACTTCAACCTTGATTGATACTAATAATGTTTTGGTAAGAGCTGCGAGAATAATGTAATTGAATGTGAATAAAAAATAAGAATACGATAATAATTATTTGCCTCTGAACCAATTCGTAACGCATGTAGTATAGGTATTTATTTCTTTAATTTACAAAAAACAAAAAAAGAACTTCAAAGTAAAACAAATTTCGGTGCCTCAAGCGAAATTGTACACCCCAACATTAACTTTCGAGACAAGTGAAATGAAAGCAAGTCGAAACAGAAACGGCAGTAATATATCAAGTATAATTGAGTTGTGAGTGAACTAAATTAATGGCAGCGGTGATCAATTTGAACTGGTTACATTGACGGAACCTTGTCGTATGAGGTATTACGGTCGGCGGTTCATTTGTCATAATTTGGGGCTCTAAAACTACATTCTAAAGAGCGGATTATAATAGGCGAGAACAAAGCTATTAAGTGGTAGTAGAGTTCCATATTAAAGGCTAGACGGGGTCGGATGTTAGGGTCAATTCACACCGAGATGGCAGCAGCCGGCAGCGTCTACGCCGGCAGGCATCGACGTCAAGCAAACTGGAGCGAACTCAAGGCTTTTTTGAATGGGTACATCAGACGCGGGCGACACTGGGGGGAGGGCAGAAGTTAGTCGAATGTTCTTTATTTGCTTGAAATATGGGTTTGTACAGTTCTTATACATACAGATAAGTTGCCACATATTTGACCAGCCAATGAGGCAGCCACCCACGGTCGTCCGTATCGCTGCAAGGAGTAGCGCCGCTTTGACCGACCGGCTTGTGGCCGCTAGAAAGCTCACGATGTCGCGGGCGGCCGCGCGACCCTTTCGTGCCCCTCAAGCGATAGGTACTATGTATTTTAGTAATGAAGATAAAGACTAATCTGCCCCATTACTTGTTTGTGTCACTGTATTCCATCCAAAGGTTGCCTGGAAAAATTGCTATAAGCGATAAGGCCGGTTATTGTAGATACTATCTATCACAGATATATAAAGCTCGATTACCACTGACTCATTGACAGAATTATTATTATAATCCTATACCTATTTATAAACTTTATATATTCAGATGTACCTACAATAGAGTATTTATTATAAATAAAGTTTAAAAGCCTGCGTTATTTTTGGTACTGAAACTGCTCGCCAATTCACTGCCGGCCGCAGCAGTCACGGTGTGAATTGAGGATTATTCATTCAGTGCTGTACGAGTTTCATGTTTAGTGCTCGACTGGGGTGGTGATATATTTATTCGTGTTTTACCCACCTTATCTATGCATAAGCGTTATATTTGGGTAAAAGGTAAGCACTGCCAGTGAAATTACCAGAACACAAATTCAATAATAACTGGTTGGGCCTCCTAATAAACAGCGGTCTTTATTGAGCCGGAGATGTTCTACCTTACGTATATTAAATAGGTACTACTTTCAATATGTTCAAATAATATTATAGTTCGTGTTTGCCAATCCCGCTGTTTTTATAGCCATACACAGACTGAATGCGACAAAGTTCCAGCCGTTAGGAATGAACCTGCTTAACAAGATAATTTTTTGTACCATATTTAAATGATCGCGTTCATAACTAATAAGTAGATACGTAACTGCCACTTTAGTTTTAACGATAAGCATCTTATACATGAAAACATAGTGGTGTTCATGCTCTTGCGCATTTTGACAGTACCTACTAAACTATACTAAACGCATCTGTCACTTTTCTTTTTTTATTGAAACAGAAATTACAAGAAAAAGACAATCCCCCTTAGTGACAGTAGACACCATTGCCGTTCCTAGGTGAGCCGCATGCCTCATTATTGGGTATTCTCAAGAGAAGGGCAGAAGCGACTATCTGTAAAGGATTACTTCATTGAAGGATTGTACTCCATGGTTGAAGGGTACATGCGGAGAAACGTAGGTAATTCTGAATATCATTCTGAGCTTATTTTTCGTAAATCTTAGGTACATACTTGTCAAAGTAGTAAAAAAATCAATCGAACTATTCTTGGCAAGCTAACTAAAATTACGACATTTATATGAAAAGGCGAAGATGGCGGGACGAGCTTGACTCCTACCGAAAAAACTGGTCCGTACTAGCAAAAACAAGAAGTGAGTGGAAGAAGGAGAGGGAGGCCTTTACCCTGCAGTGGGACAACACAGGCTGAAAATAAATAATAATATGTAAAGAGTAGGTACCTATCCATGAACTTGCTTGCCGGTATCTTCTCCATAGTTTCCTATACAATAAAGTACTCTGTGCATAGAACTAACCCACTTTAGAACTGTGTAGGTAGCGTATCTACCTAGAGTCCCGACATTTTAAAAGTGCCTCTAAAGGCCCAGTTGACATAAAATTCTTTGATGTTGACAACAAGCGAAAAAAATGTATCATAAAAAGGCCTATGAATACCTTACCATTGCGTTCAAAGTAAATTTCGTGCGGCCATTTTGTCAAGTGAAGTCCCATTGAGTTTTTTGCGGTAACGGTTTACTACCTGTCCGTAAGTTACCGGTAACTGTCAAGCTGGTTTGAGATTTATGGGCGCGGACGAAATCATTTGAGAATGACGTTTTATGTAGGTCAACTACCAATCAGTGTTCGTGGCTTAATTGTTTGAGCTGTTGGTATAGGATAGACGTAATACCTACCTATAGGTATTTTTGAGCTGCTTTTGGGCCATTTACTATGGAATTATTTATTTTATTTATTAATGCTTGGACAATAATATACATTTTAAGACAGCTCCTTATGGTGTAAACATAAACCACATTAGGTTTTTCTGTACACCATTGATTCGTCGACAGTCGATTACACAAAATGTGGGTACTCATTACGCATCGCGCTCACACCCACCGGTTTACCCTCAAGTTAGTTGAGAATCACATTCAACACGATCACAAGTATTTACATCATGTTTCTTTTTGACATGTTTATTTATTTTACAACAAGTTTTAGAATAAGGTAAGAGAACCTAGAAGTACCTACACAATGGATTAATTACTCAGACATCTATTCGGCACAACACATTGACAACATAAAAAAAAGAAGATTAATAAAGATATAAAAAATAAAAAACAAGTGGGACATTAATGGGCTGGTTGTTTTTATTTTTTTATTTGTCTTTTATTGTAGTCAATAAAAGACAAATAAAAAAATAAAAACAACCAGCCCATTACTGTCCCACTGCTGGGCACGGGCCTCTTCACAGAATGAGAAAGGTTAGGCTTAGTCCACCACGCTGGCCTGGTGCGGGCTGGCGGACTACACACACCATTGAGAACTTTAAGAGGCCCTCTCCTGGTATGCAGGTTTCCTCACGATGTTTTCCTTCACCGTTAAATAAGAATTAAACAATAAAATTCTTAAAATATTATATAAATATGCTGTCAAGCATGCCCATGCCGAAATGGTAGTTAGGTCAGTATTTGCTGGGCGCAGAGAGCCCAGCGCTGATTTGAGCTCTGGCCAAAAGAACAATGCTCTAAAATGCAGCACTTTAAAACCTATGTTAATCGAAGGGCCATAGCCATCTTATCATTTAATTGTATGACCGCGAAATTGAAACACAGGTTTTAAAATGATACAAGGGTGGGGACGTTTTGCTCATTGTTTTTCTATTCTTGTGACTTCATCGACAATATTATACCTAAATACTAAAGTTTAGGAACACTATTGTACACTTCCACATAAATAGACATTACATCATACATCTGGCACGCATAGCGGTGTTAGATCTCCGATAAAGCCTTCACTGTGAGAGATAAAATCAAGGTTCTCAGTGCGTGGATTAGCTGCAATTTGTAGACTCGCTAGAAATCTAGTAATATTATGAAGAGGAAAACCAAACATGTTTCGAATAAATTTTCAAAAGTTATCAGCTGTTCATTGTGCTACTGTGAATTTTATATTTGACGCTAGATATACCTATCTAATGTATGTTGATAATTGCTGGGATCATTATCATATCGCAATATTTTATTGAAAACTTGATTAGTGCACAAATGTACCTACATAGGTACCGACACTGGAAAAGCAAAATGACTAAAGCGCCAATATGTAACAGGAGCACATTTTAAAGTTTTATTTTTATTTCTGTAAAACGTATATGTAGGTACTTGAATCAGTATAATATTATGATTTATTAGAAATGTAGGTACGTTTTACAGAATTTTTTCCATTAGATTAAATATTAATTTCGTCGTAAAAAATACCTACTTTGAAATGTGATCCTGTAAAGTTTACGAATTGGCGCATTAGTCATTTTACTTTTCCACTATCGATACCTTCTTACATACTTAGAAGTCAAGATGATCAGCGATCGAGCTTATGGTAGCACCTACTACCTACTAGCAGTATCTAGCTTATTTTTAGATTAGTGTTGTGAGAACCCATCATGTTCTATCCTCGGCCTGGTTGGCCGGATGGGTATGAAGGACTCTTGCCGGGTAAACTCACCAGGGTGGTCCACTTTCGGCACCTGATGATGAGCTTCGAGAACTCTTAATATAGACCGCGCCGAAGCTTACCATGCTGCCACGCCTGTCAGGGTATATCTTGGCGAGAGGAGACTGTGATGAGGTATCCCCGTATCATATGGAAGCCTATCTATGTCTACCTATACTGATTTTATTACACATTATTTATTTGCATGTGAAAACAAATAAACAAATGGTTTTGTTGTGACACACAGATACGTAGTAAACAAAATTGTTACACGTTGATCGGTAAGCAACATGAGGATGACGTCCATGTGACAGTTCATCCCACAGCAGGTTAAAACCACGGTAGACCGTCAAAAACCCCCGACTCCATCTAGAAAAAGAGCTGTAACTTTAGAACGGCTGAACAGATTTTCATGAAACTTAGCTAAGATGATACCCGATTAAACTAGCTTTCGATTAAAAAATCTGCATTGAAGTCGGTCCATCCGTTTTGGAGCTACGATGCCACAGACAGATACGCAGATACACGCTACAAACTTATAACACCCCTCTTTTTTGTCGGGGGTTAAATTGTGGGGTCTTCCCTTATTGGATACGGAAGGCGGAGGACCGAGTGATATATAACTTGAAGGCTATGGGGGAAATTGACGTGCAAACGAAGTTTTCTCGAATTTGAGGAAAAATTCGAATTCGAACTTTTGTCGAGTAAGTTGAGCTATTCTAGAAAAGGTCGAGCTCAACATTTCTCGAAGTAAAGCCGCTCGAATTGCTTCGATTGATCGGTACCGTTTGAGACGTACAGTCGGCATTTTTTCTGGTCAAACATCCATAAGGCTAAAATCGCTTGCGCCCGGCGTCAAAACGCAGAGTTACTAACTCTAAGCGGGCCGCAGTCTTTCAAAGCATTTTGTTTGCGAAATGTATCACCACAACGTATCGTGACTGTACATCGAATCATCATAAACAATGACATTAAATGCGCTCGAAGTGCAATGTCAATGCCGAGATGATCTTACAGGAAACTAGAATTTCCTCTCATGGCTTGTACTGGTCTATGAATGGCAGATTTGATTGCTGTTGCATTACTAATGTTTTTGCTTAGATTTACTAGGAGTAGTTTCAACACAAGGTGATTTAATTAGTCAGGTTATGAACTCAAGACCTCTCAATTGACTGTCAAAGCCTATAGCAGTTGAGTTGCCGTCACTTTAATTTATTAATTGAAATCTTCACCTTTTAAGAGCAGGTCAGTGTCGGTCGTTGCAAGTCTTAGATGAATTTTATAACGAATAAAGGTAAAAAAAAGGATACTGACAAAACAAAAGGATTGCGTCGCATCTGTGCGAAAATAGGTCATTCATTGTTCAGCATATTGTTGAGGATTTGGAACACAAGTACCGCCGCCCACTCCTCAGCGCTGTTTTTCAATGATGACCCGTGTGACGTATTGCCTTCTAATAATTCCCTCCCTCTTATTTCTTATAATAATTGTCTTCAATGGTACCTCTTATTATCGACACAAATATGTGGGAACAACTCTACAATAACGTCGGCATGTCGATTGGGGACTAAGGCTCAATTGACTGCGTACGTGTTGATCTGTCGGTCAACGCAGCGGTACCACTAAGGTTGTCAGTCTATCTTGAGTTCGATTACCAAGTCGGGAAAAGTGCTATTGAGTATTTTTTGGTAGGAATTCTCAGTAATAGTCCAGGGTTTGGAATTCTGACCATGGATGACAATGGGACTCAATTACATGGGACTTAAATACGGCATTAGCAAAATGTGTGTGTACCACAATTTTTCCAAATTAAGGCGCTCCCCTTTCGCAAACGATCTTGAGTGTTTATGTAGTAGAGATAAACTACGATAACATGGCGCGCCCCTCCAAATGACTGTTTCAATGTATGTAGTTCTTGGGCCAACCTCAACCAATTCTTGGATTTATTTTTGTTTGACAGCCGTCTCAGTACGCACACATGCCTTGTGAGTCTTAGTGGCGAATACTTTCAAACGTTTTGAATTTTGGAGAAGCGCGCCATGTTATCGTAGTTAATCCTTGTATACGAAGTAGATGCATGTTTTCGTTTTATTTTTGATATTTTTAATCGAAGATTTTTGAACAATTTTCTACAATAAAAAAAAAAAAAATCTTGCAATTTGAAGCAGAGGTCTTGAACTTTAACACAGTATTTTTATTTGATTTTTATTAAATGCAGCATAAAACTAATCTCGCGCTGCGTTTTGCTCGGAGATGCGCCTTAATATACCCGACGAAAGTCAGATGTTTGACAACCCTGTGGGCGATACAATTGGAGTATAATATGGTTACATTAAGATACAGTTTTGATATTGATTCTGGGAATGGTAGAAAACCGTGTATCAGATAGTGGTTTACCGTGATCCCTAGGTGAGAATATGCCACACCGTTTTTGCCTCAGCTGACTAAACATAGAAAAGAAAAGAAAGAAGAAAGAAAGAAAGAAAACATATTAAATTAATAATTAATAAGTATGAAATAATATCTAATGAAAATGAAAAAAAAAAAAAAAAACTATGATATAAATATGTCTGATACACAGATCAAAATATTCAGATTGTTTGTTAGCAAGCATACCAAGTCACCTAGTCGCTGTTGTATTTGTCGTGTCCAGTTTCGTTTGGCAAAGGTGACAGACAATTAACGGGAAAAAAGCAAGAGCAGTGATAAGGCCACTTCCTGTCTTCCTCCGAGGGCTTGAGTCGAAGGCAACTACGAGATTGTACCAAGAGTACCTATGAGCAGTTTGGTTGAGTTAAAATTTTTAAATTTTGCCTTTTTCTCCTGTGTCTTGGGTACAGTTTACAAACATACATGTCACATACACACACATCCAGACCCGAAACAACTATCTGTAGGTCATACAAATATTTTTTCCGTGCGGGAATCGAACTGCACATAGGTACAGCTGAACGCTTAGCCACTACACCTATCGTGCCGTCATTCTTGGTTGCGCTCTATAAGAGTCCTATATTCAGCAGAGAATATCTCGAGGCTGATATTAGGAAGCTGCATCGTTTTACGAGATCCAAGTCCCAGCTTATTAGTAAATAAATAAAACTATTGTGTGCGCTTCAACATTGCTTGGAATTCTACACATTTTCTAATAGAAAAGAATGTTTATAAATACCTGCTCAGATATTTATCAACAGACAAGATTGAATACACATTACATTTTTAAATACGTATACTACACACTGATAAAATGTTAGTAGGCTTGTGAGTTGTGACACAAAATAGATAGGCACAGAAGGCTGGGTCCATACAACGAGCTATCTGGCACATTTGTATGTATAGACGCGTATAGTTTCGAATATAATTTTTTTATTTAAATTGATTAACGGTTGAATAGATTCTCCTGAGCTCTTGGAAAGGGTGCAGGTTTGCGTTCTACGTGTTGGCAGCCGGTTATCAAACCGAAAAACTTTTGTTCTGCCTCATATTCGAACTAACTCACCCCTAACTCGGATGCTTTCTCTGGCCAATTCCATTCGTGGTGAAGTGGATGTCTTTGCTGGTATGCAGCCTCAGTCAAATCTAAACTCAGTGACTTAATTAATTAATTAGTAATAATTGTTAGTATAGCAGTAAAAATCTTATAATTCCATACTTATCTTAGAATAATACATAGGTATTATGTGTCTTACTTAAATATGCATGCTAGATTCACATCTAGTAGATGTCAATCAGATGTATTACGTTTAAACTTTTTTTAACCGACTTCAAAAAAAAGGAGGAGGTTCTCAATTCGACGCGTGTTTTTTTTTTTTTTTTTTTTTTACCTCATAACTCTCGACTGCGTGAACCGATTTTGATGATTCTTTTTTTATTTGAAAGCTGGTGCTTCCCGAATGGTCCCATTTTAATTTGGTCCAGTTCTGACAATGGGATCCATGAGAAAACCATATAAGTCTTAAATTTACATTAAGTATGTGCGCGACAAATGGTCGAATAACTCAATATCACGCCAACCGATTTCGATGATTCTTTTTTTGTTTGAAAGAGTATACTTCCGAAGTGTTCCCATTTAAATTTAGTGAGGATCTGATGAAGATCTTCGGAGATAGACAATGGAACTCTTGAATGAATAACAGCATATCACTCGCGATTGCTGTAATCTCATATTTATGTATTGTTTATGCCACTCAAAATAGAAAAATAAATTAAACTTTAAAAAAGAAGTAAAAACCGACTTCAAAAAACTAAAAAGTATAAAATAATTTTCTTAAAAATCTTAACAGCTTCTGAAGTCGGGGCCTACAATTCTTCAATGTACCTACTCGTAGCTTGGCAGTGGCCCCGACTTCAGAAGCTGTTAAGATTTTTAAGAAAATTATTTTATACTTTTTAGTTTTTTGAAGTCGGTTTTTACTTTTTTTTTAAGTTTATATATTCTATGTAAGATTGAACATCAGTTTTGTGAATTGCAATAAAAAAATATGTCGCCGCTAAGAAGTAGTGGTAAGTAGTTGTCGAATTTTTTAAAGACGAATCGTAACCCTTTTACTTAGCATGAAATCTAGTTACAGAAACGGTCGTCGTTGCAACTGATTTATAACCTAATCGTCAAAAACCCCCGAATCCAACTAGAAAAAGAGCTGTAACTTTTGAATGGCTGAACAGATTTTCATGAAACATAGCTAAGATGATAGGTACCCGATTAAACTACCTACCGATAAAAAAAAACAGCATTGGAATCGTCCATCCGTTTTGGAGCTACGATGCCACAGAGAGGGGTGTTATAAGTTTGTAGTGTGTATCTGTGTATCTATGCAGATACACAGATACACAGTACAAACTTATAACACCCCTCTTTTTCGTCCGGGGTTAAAAACGGTTGAAAGGATAAAAAATTGCACGATAAAAAATTCAAACTTCCCATACATTGAGCAAGGTTGATCTTTTGTATGAAAAGATTAACTTTTTTTTTCGTGATCTCAGGGTTGGCCCCATAGTAAAGATGGTTCATATTGATGAGTACTTTCACCTTTAAAGCATTGCCAGTGAATTTAAAATAACTCTGCATAATAACAGAAACAGCCTAAAAGCTGAAATAAGAAATCGTAAAAATACTTAAAGATAAGATAAACAGAATCGATTAGCACACAATCAGCCAGTGGGTCAGTGACCCATAATTTGAGCATATCAGCCGTATCGGCTCTTACTGTAACCGGTTCGAAGACAGGTTGTGACACACATTCGGTTAACTTTCTTCGGTTCACAAAAATCAACCCACGCCGGTGACAGATTGAAGAATACAATTAAATGTTTTATTTTATTTTAAAAGCCTCTTCGTGTTTATATTTTGTGTGAGAATCCAACGAGCTTCATTCTGGACGGTGATAAAGCTGTAAAAATTTCGGTAAATGGAAAACTAAACAATAACAATTACCGATCATAAAGTTGGTACTCCCATCTTCGTGATCGGTATTTTTTTTACTAGGTAGAAACAAAGAAAGAAAAATCATTTATTTGCCACAAAAAACTAGACACACTAGAATGATAGACATAGGTAATAAGAAGAGGACAGGTGCATAGACAGAGAAGACATTTTTCTTAGGATGGCAACAGTGTAAAATTAAGTAGAAAAAAAAATCTTAAACATATAATATTATGTGGGTAGGTATACTGCACCGACTGAGCATCACCTTGCCTTTTGACTATACGGTGTGCTAAAACAAATGGGTGTCCAGCTCAGCATGTGCCAGGCTATGACACCTGACGCTGATATTCTGCTGGATCCCGGTTATGACAGGTAGTTCGAAGTTTAGTCTCTCACGATCGTATTGAAGTTTATTACTAGAGTCGATATTCATTACCATTTTGTTACGCAATAGACTGGTCAGATTGGGAGCCGACCCCAACGTAGTTTGGAAAAACTAGGCCGAAAATAAGTAAAACACAAAATTATATAATTACAATAGCCCAAAAACGTCAAATTACATTAATTACTGTCGCTTAGCAAGTCGTACGTAATGGTCAACTAATTACGGATCCGTCGCATTCTTGTGAATTGTGCAACAATCGCGCGGTTGTTTTTGTTGGATTTTGTTACGTAAGGCTATTGGAGGAAGGAAATTAATTATTACTATGTGTATTTAAATACTGTACAAGTATCGTATTAGAAATATTGATCAGTAACTCGTTTTACAAGGCTCGTGTTGCTCGCAAGCTATTAGAATGACGGCACGTTTGGCGCAGTGGCTAAGCAATCGGCTTTCTGCGCTAGTAGAGCGGATTCGATTACTAGAAGGATAAAATTTTTCGTTATTTTAAAAAAATATTTGTTTGTTTTGTTATTAGTAATTGTTATTTTATATTATCATATCTTTTTTTGGATCGTGTTTTTAATTTTTTACTTTTGTTTTTGTCTTAATTTTTTACTTTTTTATTTGTGTCGTAATTTGTGTAAAAATAAATTGCTTTTCTGTCTTTATATTCTTTCTTTTTTAAATTTTTGTAAACAAAAAGCATCCAACGAACGCGAGAACGCGTGATACTGCTGCAAAAAGTAGCTAGTATGCTATGGCCGCAGCGGGCCTACCGCGTCACTAAAATGGTAATGAACAACGACTCTGGTAATCAATTTCAATCCAATCGTGAGAGAATAAACTTTGAGGTACCTTGTAAAAAATTTACCGATCAGAAGATAGGAACTTCATAAGTGGTAATTTATTTTTTAAGTTTAGTCTACCGATCGTATTGAACTTTATCACCAGAGTCGATGTTCATTACCAGTTAGTTGTGCGGTAGGTCCCCTACACTTTTGGGTTAGAAATTATGCAACAATTTACTTTTGTTGAACTTAATTGACTAAAAAACAATTTTTGCATCATTTCTTCACCAAATTCATTACATTTAAATTTCTTTTAGTGATTTATATTAAAAATGACTATTCATAATTAATAATAAAATAATTAATAATAAATTCATAAGAAATAATTAATTGTTATTCAGGTTGCACATTCCGCATGAATCAGTTCTAATATATAACCAAACGGTATTCGTCTATAAAATATAATTTAATACTAATTTATGTAATAATCGTTCATTCGATCACTACAGTTACACGACTCGGTTGCGCCCGCGGCTTCGCTCGGAATGGGCAAATTGTTTTACTGTTAGTTCCAATTAATTTGTCCAAGGTAGTACATATACTAACCCGACTATTATTGATCTAGTAGCTAGTCGGAATCATTCAATGGGTCGGACACGGTATGTAGGACAATTCTAATATGTACAAAATAGTCAGTTTATACAGGTTATTTTTTTATGTACTGCGCAAAATTTGCAGAGTGATTCAGTGTCCGTTCCCAAATGCAACCGCAGTATTAATATTCACTCCAAACAAAATAAAAATTTGATTTTGTATGGCTTGCGCTAGTAAATTATGCGTGTCCCCCATACTAAGTCGAATTTTCGTTTTATTTTAAAGCGTATCCCAATACTGCGGCTGCATTTAGGAACAGAGACTGATAACTCTACAAATTATGCGCACTGCATAAAATATTACCCTGTATATCTTACTGATCTTGGCCTCAGGCATAAGAATAATACATAATACGAGTATTATTTATTATTCTTATGCCTCAGACCCGAAATAACTATCTATTAGATCATGCACGCGCATGTGACATGTACTCATATGTTTGTAAACTACATAATATAACCATGATAAAGGAAAAACCATCATATTTTTTAATTTAGTACAAATGTTACGATGTAGTTTAAAAAAAATATTAGTTTAATTATACAGGGTGGCAGGTTGAGCAGTGTAAATATTGAAGGAGGGTACTGTACCTACTCATAATTAAGAACAACTTTTACTATTGGACCAACACATCTTACTTACTTATCTTATTATCTTGTCCGTGCACCTACCATACTTTTTTCTCTGCATCACCCTTAGGTTGACTGGTAGAAAATGCCTACGGCTTTAAGTCCGCCTCTGTACTTAGTGCATAAAGTATAAATAAATAAATAAACACTGCATTTGCGAAAAAAATCAATTGGTCCATACAAATAATTAAATATTACTCGATTAAATGTAGGTAGGTACTACTGTAAACTTCAGAAGTTGTTAAGTAAGTTTTTTTTTTAAGTTTTTTTTATTTTTCTATTTTGAGTGGTGTAAATAATACATAAATACGCGACTACAGTAATTGTTAGTGATTTGCTGTTATCCATTGAAGAGTTTATTTATTTATTTATAACTTTTAGGAAGACTATCAGCTAATTACATAAAAAATAAAAACTTAAATGGTTAATTAAAAAGTCTCCACAGATAGCAACAAAGTAAAAAAAGAAACGAAAGCCCTTAAATCTAAGTACAACAACTAAATACACACTAATTAATAAGTAAAAGAAAAATAAAATATAATCTATATTTGTACTTATATAGAATGAAAAAATAAAATCTGTCGATTAGCTCCGTATCAAATTGTCTATCTCCGAAGATCTTCATTAGATCTTCACCAAATTTAAATGGGACCAACTCGAGAGTATACCCTTTCAGAAGGAAAAATAATTATCCAAATCTGTTGATAAATGACGGAGTTCTGAGGTAACAAACATTAAAAAAAGCACAACCAAATTGAGAACCTCCTCCTTTTTTTGAAGTCGGTTAAAAACCATGCCCAACACAGTTTTTCTCCCGTATAATAATATCATAATCACGCTCATGTTGGCTTTCGCAACAGCCAGATTAGCTTAAGCTTCTTTAATTTACAAATTGATATGAAATAGAAAACCATAAAGAACCACAGATCTCTAATGGTATCCTCAAATACCATAGGCCTCTCAATTCCAATAAAATCAGTGAAATCGTTAATTGACGCTATAAAAATAGTTTCGTATCCGAACATTGATGTTTAGGAGGTAAATATGCGTAGTTTTGTTACCAGTTTAGTAAGGGGCCCAACTGGATTCCAGCATCACGCCGAAGGTTTTACAGGTGTGCCTGGTAAGTATTGTCAGTTACTGTTAACTTCTAAGTTAACTGTCGGGATTTATGAATAGTCGAGACCAGTGGCGAAGGGTGAATATTTTTATTAGGGAACCCGTCCAAAAAATAGCTTGGCCAGGCGTGCCACATGCTGTGCACTGTGCAGTATTCATTTAACTGTGGCTTGAACTCATGTAGCAACTTGCCTGCCTTTAAATATTTATCAATACATAATCATGGTATTGATACCTATTGGTAATGGCCACGTAAAGGGATGCCGATGGGAATCGTGTTATACCCTTCGCTACTGGTCGAGACTTATTTCCAATATTGACGGCATACCATATAAACGGATGATCAGCATCCAACTTTTATTTCCATTGCACTTGGGGATGGTGGGCAGAAGATAAGGTAATACCTAATATTGACATAGAATGCTACAGATTATTATTAAACTATGTTATAAACACTCAGTTTTTAAATTCCTTATCTCACCCTACCTTTATTCTTTTCTATATTTTTACATAATTAATATTTTATGTACATATCTTCACTAAAATGTTTTGTGTACTCAATGTTTGTCAAATTTATTAAAATTTAATAATATTAACTTCATGTTGTGAATTTGTGATGTCCTTTTAGGTTACTCAACCAGAGAAGACCCTTTCTGCGCCACTTTACCGACCATCCTCAACATTCTCCTGTTTTACTCAACCTTGATATTGGCAGAAGCATCGTAAAGTCACGATGGAGCATTTTCTCAAATTCGGTAAGTACGACTGTGTCGGTTGTTTAGAATAAACATTCCTGTTGGGAAATGGAGCCAATTCAACCCCACTTAAGTTTTTTGAGAAATGTCAATTTTCTCGATGACTGTTCCTTTTTTCAAAAATATAATAAATCTATTCAATATCTCCAAAAATTCACCTAAAGTTTCCTAAGACCAGGGGGGCTAAAAAGGCCGCTTTAGATGAATGATAATAATATGATTCATATTACGAATGTCAAAATATTTACATAATTGACGACTCTTAATGTCATCTGCATAAGGTTCATATTCAGTAATCATCTGTTTGATAGTTACTAAGCAGATCAGTAGATGAATGGCTCAATGTGGCCTTTTTAGGCCCTCTGAACTCTCTAACTTTATCAGAAATGGTAGCCACTCTAAATGCCCCAAACATTTGCGCCACCTATATAAAGAAGGTACAAAGATACTGCTTAATTCTAAATTCATAATTCCTACAGTATAAATGAAAGTTCATAAACACCGTCTAGTCAGGTGTCCGCCTACCCAGATTGTCTAAGAAGCGTGATCATACATAATATATTTCGGTGTGTTAACGTTTGGCAAACGCTGGCACGCATGAATGTGGAATAGCTAGGTGGAGCGTAGAGAGGTGTTCTGTCCGAATAACGAGGACGCGAGATGTCGTGTACGTGGGACAAGTGGTCTTGATACTTGGACATCTAGAAGATACAGAAGAAATAAAAGCATTTAATTGACAAAGCACAAAAACGATTTTAAAGATAACATAATAGAAAAATAAAAACATGTAAAACAAAAATAAAAATATTTATCTTAAATAAGATGGATTGTAAGTCGCAGCTGTGTCAAAAAGGCTAGTCTACTGCGTATTGTTGAGTAAATGTTGGTAATGGTAATGTTTTTGGTAGATAAGTGAATTAAAAAAATATATTATTATGTTTTCAGACTAGTTCTGTTGCGTATATTGGGAGAGGGATTATGTCCGATTTTTTTTTACTACTGTATGTGTTTTTTTAAATTATTTAAAAGAAGTGGTACAACGGGTATTTTATAATCCACTATTTCAAAAAAAATATTTTTCACAATATTTATTATACGTTGAAGCGCATAAGGAAACACGCAGGCGCAGGTATCATTATTTAGTATTAGAGTGTCTACATTATAATTATTTACTTAGAACCTCTTTTTTAATTATTAATTTCATCATAAATTTTCAAAAATATATAATTATACTAAATTACTCTTTACAGGTGACTTAGAAAGTAAAAGCTTAATTTTTTCGCATATTTTCATCATAAGTAGTTTTTAAAAAAAAACAGTCTGACCTAATGTGTCGCAACGCCACGTTATATTATGATGTTTGAAAGTGTCACCTAAACCACATAAAAAAGGTCTGTGTCCAACTATTATTTCGTATATTATACGTGAAAGCTCATGGGTTCTGATAGACATAATAAAAAGTACCAATTTCTACTCTATTCTAACTATCATAGACTTTTGTAAAATATTTAATAAACAAAATATAGGACGGTGAATACTAATTACATTAATGGTGTTAATTTTGAAGCATAATTTTACATCTTTATGTTTTCCTAATTAACTAACTTATTGCTTATAGCATTATACGTCATACAAGAAGCCTTACCAGTTTTACAAGTTCAAGGAGAAATGTACACAACAACAATGAAGCGATTGTGAATTTCCTTAATTATGTTGGATGTTGTTTTCACAAGCCGGTAATGTTGGCTTCCTAATGATAATTAATTACCGCGGTTGTTATTTGTTATGTAGCGTTGATTTAAAACATTTCTGTAAAGGTGATTTATTGTTTATTGTTGTGAACAATCTTCAAAATTCTCATTAATGAAACTATTTTTTATTTTCTGGGTATTTAATTTGTTCCGTGGATAAGTTAGGAAAAGAAATAAAAAAAAATTGTAATGAAAGTTGACTTGTTTCTTTGCAAAAAACGGCTCATATCGGACAGTGTAATGGTCATTATTTTTACTCATAACAAAATTGAAACACACTTTACCAAAACCAAGTATCAAGATTGTTAAGTTTATCTAAAAATAAGTAAAGGTGAGGTGCTCAGACGCAGCGAGTGACGTGTCTTCTCACTTCAGCGTTGCCAGACGTACGAGAAAACTCGTAACTTTACGAGATTTACCTGATCTGTACGAGATACGAGAAAAATATAAATCTCGTACACTTTTTTACGAGATTTTAACAATGTTGACTGCCTGCGTCACATTATAAAAAAGAAAAAAACGATCGCCCTATCACATCACTAGATTCATTTCCTCATCGGTTCATCACTAAATGTATCTTTAGTCGTTACCGGGGAATCCCCACTGAGAAGTATTTTTTGTTGTTATCCTTCATGCACTAATGATTAGATATATTGATTCAATTTCTTATCTCTTTTGCACTAACTGAAACGTGTGGGTGTGGTGGGGCAATGTATTTTTACGCTATGCGCTAGTACGCGTATAGTAGCTGAAGTTCCAACGCAGTTCGGAATTCCATCCTAATTATTCAGTGGTTAATTTAACATCATGAGTAGTGACAGTAAATCTTCATCTACTCCACCAAGTAAAACAACACATAAGGGAGAATGGACTGCAAAAATTCAGGTCATATTTAAAATATTCATCGATGAAAATATTATACTTTTACGAGATTATGTATTGAAATTACGAGATTTTTGGTAGCCCCGGTACGAGAAAAAAAAGTCGCCATCTGGCAACCCTGTCTCACTTCCTTCAGTTTACCGCGAGCCGCCGCGTGTGACGGACGTACGTTCTAACAACTCCTTACGAAATACATTACTAATTCATTGATTAGTGTCGCTAAGAAACTGTGTTTGTTCTACAAAACATTTTAAAACATATTACTTTGTTGAGAAATCAAACTTTTAGGTAAGTTTCGTGAAGAAAAATCTCGTTTTCAAGAACAGTGTTACAACAGATTTGTATTTCAAAGTGTTTTTTGGTAATTTCTGTTCGATTCCGGGATTGCTATTGTGGATTGAAAGGTTAGTTGAAAAAAGTTTGGAATCTCATTGATTTTTTAAAGTATTTGTTTCTACGTTCATAGTTAAGCTGTGCGATGAACTTAGTACAGTTAACATAGACGGAACTTAACTATTTGATTGTGTGTGTGCTGTGTATTGTAAAGGCATTTTCTCTAAACGAAGAGAATTGTAATTTAAAGTCTCGAAGGTCGTGAGATGAAGACATGATACTAATAAAAATAATATTTCAAAATACAGCAACAGTGGACCAGGTTGTTAACCCATCGCTATTCATAGTGATTGTAACCTGATTGTTACTTGTCATAATGAAGTTAATTCACAAAGACTTGAGAGCTACGCTTCTCAAGGATACTGCGGAAACTGGGCCAGATTTTAATTGACGCCAGAATTTTAACTTTCACACAAGTAAAAGTAAAGAAATTGTCGTTTGCGAATGTCAATACAAGTTTGGGGCCGTTTAGTGTCGTATGGTAAATCGAGGCGTTACCGAGAGGCCGGTTTTACCGGACTACGGCGGCATTTGAGGGTTAAGAATGTGGTCTTGTAGATAAATATTGTATATTGTCTTACTATTCCTAAACTAGGAAATGTAGGTAACATCGGGATATATCTAAATTAATAGTTTCGGAGCTAGTGTGACAAGATAATTAAAGTATAAGGATAATCAAACAATTAATGTGTTTAAAACTCGACTGAGGGAAAATATTAATAAAAACATCTTTTAGAACCGTTCGATAGCGAAATATTGTAATAGCTATCATTAGTAATTTAAGCTCATTTTAAGTGAACTATGTTCTTTATGAGTAAATAAATCATTAAACCTAACCTTAGTATCAAAACCTGTTTTGAAAGCTGCCGTAGATTTTACTAAATTGAAACGGATTTGTTCTATTTTATTAAGATTGCTCATCAATTTATAAAGAAAGAAAGAAAGAAAACGCTTGTTAAACATCACATTGTAATCGACACCGAAATAATAAAAAATAACTTGTAAGACAAAAAATAACAACAAATAAAATTAATAATAATAGTGAAACTATTAAAAATATACATACACATACTGTTGAGGTCTTCCCCCTTGACTTTCAAGTTATTCGATTGTGAGACAATGATAAACAATCCATGTTAATTGAATACCCTCTATATCTATATTTATTCACGCACTAGCGACCCGTCCCCGGCTACGCCCGGGTGAAATTTCTCGATTATCCTTATATTAAATATGAAAGTATTATACATATAAACCTTCCACTTGAATCACTCTATCTATTAAAACCGCATCAAATCCGTTGCGTAGTTTTAAAGATCGAAGCATACTTAGGGACAGACAGACAGCGGGAAGCGACTTTGTTTTATACTATGTAGTGATGAAGTTATTATTAGTAAAATTATGGAAAAGAATAGATATTAAAACAAAATTTACCCTAACGATAAACGTTAATTCTGTTAGTACGGAAGTGTGATTTTCTCTTAGCTTAATAGGAAATGGTTACAATAACCGTACCCGATCAGATTAGCATACCTGCGTAGAAACTTGTTGCTGTGGAGAGAATCTACGATTCAGGGGTTTAAGTACAAACACCTCGATGTGTGGAATGAGTTGGTTGTCTAATTGTTGGTAGGTGACCAACAAGACACAATGTTTTACTGCATTTTATTGGTGAAGTTTTATTGCTTAATTTATAACTATTTAAGGCCCAAGTTTACCGACAACATAATAGACGATTAGAACACGAATTTTTGTATAGGTAATCTGTTAGTTTATCGGTGAACATGGTTAATAGGCTATGTCAAGATGAGAAGCGAATATGAATTGGCACATTTTTAACTTTTTTTTATTAGGTAGGTACCGACACGTTCTTAAAAAGTTGTCATAGGTAGGTATTTTTATTTTAAATATAGTTTAGATGCAAAATAAACTCGCGTTCAGTTAAATGCCCGTTATTAAAATATACCTAGTAACATATTGTACGAACTAAGGTATTTATAGGTTTTAACTGTCAATTTTTTAATTAAATAATTATGATCAAATAATAGAGATGAAAACGTCTAATAGAGATGAATGGAAGAAGAAGACATATTTGCGCCGACCCCAAATAAAATGGGATAAGGACAGGAGAATGATGAAATGCGAATGATGAATTATGATCAAAACGTTTTGAGGAGCGTAGAACTACAAATAATTCTTACTAGGTACTTACTATTTGACTATATTGACTTTTACGACTGACAAATGTCAGAATTACCTATCTAACAGTCATAGTAAATCAATTACCTACTTGCACTGTAAATTCGACACATTATCGTATGACAGTTCCAGACCATCCTACTTATTAAGTGGCACACAAAACGAGATATTACATTATTTCCGTGTGCCGCATAAGTGAATCTTAATGAGCGGTTATTAAGTAATTACCGCCTCTTACATACGTGTACACTTATGCACCTATATTTAGTTTGTATGTAAGAATTAACTGTCTTTTTTAATGGCTATATTATGTGTTATGGTGGCACCCACTATATAGGCACAGATATAGGTATATCTTTGTTTTAAATTCGTGTAACTGATGGCAGATCCATGCGTTATGATCCAATAATAAAGGTGAACGCACACCTGCAAGCCCCAAGGTGCCGCAGAGCCCGCAGATGCTACAGTATTCGAATTTTAGTACCTACTTATTATTTGTATGATATATACAATCTCGCGCACTTAACCGTACCGTTCACCTTAAATTGCTACTTCTTCTGTCTTGTCGATTAAGCTCTGATTACCCGAGAGCGCTTCAGACGTTATCATTATTCAAACTATTCAATCAAATCAAGCAAAAAATCAAAATCAAGCAAAGGAATCCATTAGTTTCATTTACGAATAAATTTTGCCTAACGTATGTTTATTCGACTTTCTCTGCCAGACCCACGCCTGGTGTAGCGTGAATATACATAACATTACACATTATTACTGAGCCCCTTTAGTCATAGCGTGATAACTTATAATTAAATACGTTTTCGGACGAAGGATTGCAATAGTGAAAGTTGCATTGAGATCGATCTAGTGTTTCTATAATATCTCACCGTTCGCTTTCAAATATAGTGTGGAAAGAAGTATCAATATAATATTTTTTATTAGACATTAATACACAGCATACATTAAACAGCAGTGGTAGCTTCGCGGTTGAACGCTTGCCTTCCATGCAGGAGGGTCTGAGTTCGAACCCGGCCCACACCTCTGACTTTTCGAATTTATGTGTGTATGTTTTTCTACGTTCGGTTTTTACCTTTATTTCGTCTTCTATCCCTATTCTTACCTGATAATTGAAACAGCACAGCAAACAATATGATTATTGATCAGGTGGTTTAAATAACAAGAAGTTGAACTTTGTAGTGTGTAATTTCATTAGTACGGCGCCTGCGTCGATTTGTTTGCGTTATTAATTGATCATTCACGCCTTGTTGTTCATTGTTTATCAATTAATGTTCTTGTGTGTACAAAGTTATCGAATGTTATATAGCGACCCGTCCCAGGTTACGCCCGTGTGCAATTTCTCTATTATCCTTACATTAAATATGAAAGTATTATACATATAAAACTTCCTCTTGAATCACTCTATCTATTAAAAAAAACTGTATCAAAATCCGTTGCATACATAGGGACAGACAGACAACGGGAAGCGACTTTGTTTTATACTATGTAGTGACGTAAGTAATTAAAAATCCTGTCCTTAATTTAGCTCAGTATAGTGCAGTTGTTGATCTTGAACTCAAAGACTTATGCGACAGCCAAATACTTTTGAGTTCAAGAACGACAAGAATAGTTAGAATGTCAGCAGGTGGTTAAAAGGTTACGGGTTTAAATCCAGACTGTTGAACTTACCGATAACTTAACGATATTTCGTATAGTTAAAAGATTTACTAACTTATGGGCTGGTATTTTTTAAAGTCAATTTCTTTTTTGGTTCCAGTTATCTCTATCTCTTCTCTTCTTAGTATAAAATAAAGTCACTTTCCGCGTCTGCCTGTCTATATATCCGCTAACTCCTCCTAAACCACGCAACGGATTTTGATGCAGTTTTCACCATAATTTTGAGCATTTCTTCTGGAAGGTTTATATGTATAATACTTTTATATTTAATGTAAGGATGCTAGAGAAATTGCACCCATGTGAAGGCGAGTGCGGTTCGCGAGTAACTTATAAGTTATAACACAACTAACACGGTCTCAACTCATTACCAAACGTATAAAAACATCGCAAATAAAAAGCGAATCCTATTAACAGCAGCAAAGCGATTTAACACAAGATGATTAGATTTCCATACAAAAGTCAGTTACGACTCATACTTGTAGTTCCTGCATACAGATTAAATAATAACCACGTAAGAATTGGGACTTAATAATGGCATCGGCGAACTTTGGGTATACCAGTACACCTTTGCTTAACCTTTCAGAGAATACTGGCGTGATTCTAGGTTGTAAATTACGTTTTTGTTGATAAATGGCAATTTAAATGTATATTTTCGATTTTGAGTGAGCAATAATTGTTCCACCGAACAAAAGACATCAACGAGTGTTCAATACTATGTTATTATAATAGAGGATTTATTTTAAATAAATTATTTGTTTTATTTACAATTCACAAAATTTTGAAAAATACACAGTATATCTAACACAGAGTTAAGTTATTGTTGAATGATAGATATAATTTATTTAAAAAAAACATTAATTTCAGGTTAAACCCACATAAAATAAAAATTTAACACGTTATTAAAGATAAATAATTTAAATTAAAATGTCATAACAATTAAAATAAACAAATAAATTAAACCACATTAAATTAAAACATAGTCAAATTAAATTATAACGAAATAAAAATTTAGCTTTCATTTTTATTTTTATCTTCAAATGTTAAATTTAAATTACACACAATATAAATCCTGCTATTACGCAAGAACAGTGATTAAATCAGGTTCTCAGAATGCGAATTTTCTTTTATGTTTTTTAAATTATTTAAATATTTATTCAGCTGGAATACAATAATATTATCTAGATAATAAAACAATAAAGAGAAACTAAACTTACCAACATTTTGATTCTCTTTAAGATATTCGTCACGTTTTTAGACTAAAATTTTCTAAAATATCTAACACTGCTACATATCAAGTTATACATTTCCAGTATACGCTGACCCCGCATTGTATAAGGTTTCCGTACAATGAGAGGTCAACTTACACTGAAAACCCGTGCGTGATAAGACTTTTTAAAAGAAATAGAGTCCGCATTCTTAGACCTGACTTTTCTAAAACCATAAAGTGTGCGTCATAATTTCGCGAGATATAATCAGATGATCAGTTTAGTATGAAAGTTGTTGAACATGCAACATAAGTCTGCGCCCACGCAATGCAGATGCTACTGCTACTTTCATTCTCACGATACACTTTAAACACGTCAAAATATAAATACCTATTTGAGGAGTTTTTGTGAAATTAAATTATTATAATATCACGGATTGTATTCATAGAAAGGATAGTCAGAGGCAGTGGTTTTCACAGATATTTCTTACTGGATAGGTAAAAACAACTTAATGTTGTATTGTCAAGTTAAATGATGTTTTTGATTGGCCACCTCACCCTAAGACTTAAATTAACTGATATTACAAAAACGAAAAAAAAAACGATTTATTTTTATTTTTTACACAAATTACGACACACATAAAAAGTTAAAAAAAATAATTAAAACAAATAAAAAAAAGAAGTAAAAAATGAAGACAAAAAATTAAAAACACGATCCAAAAAGAAAATAAAAGTAACAACAGACACAGACATATTAACGTTTATATTACTTATTACTTACTTTATTAAGTTAAGCAGAGTCTTTTTTACCCCCGAAGAAAACGAGGGTTGTTATAAGTCTGTAGTGTGTATCCGGGTGTCCAAAACGGATGGACCGATTTCAATGTAGTTTTTAAATCGAAAGCTAATTTTATAGGGTATCATTATTGCTATGTTTCAAAAAAATCTGTTCAGCCGTTCAAAAGTTACAGCTCTTTTTCTAGTTAAGAGTCGGGGGTTTTTGACGGTTAGGTTATTTACAAATTATTCTGTTTCTTTCCATTCCTAGATTAACATCAGAATAGCTACAAATAAATAAACTGTAATTGACATCACGAACGTTAAGCGACATAAAAATGTTCTTTTAAATCTCAGTGAACTACTTTAGTTAATTTTGAACCCTATCTCAATGTAGGAAGACTTCAAATCGTTTTCCAAGGTTATATTGTAAGCTTACTAGAAATTATCACAGGCATAAATATTAAAAAACTTTTGTTTTTATTCTATTTCAACCATTCGAATTTGTACCATGTATGTGAAAGATTAAGGTAGGTATTTCATTGTTTCCCATGTGGTTCTACTAGACACTAAGCCGTTAGTGATGTGTAGTAAAATTATTCAAGTAATAAAAACAACGTTGTATCTGTAAACTATCAAAAACCGACTCCAACTAGAAAAAGAGCTGTAACTTTTGAACGGCTGAACAGATTTTTGAAACATAGATGGTACCCGATTAAACTAGCTTTCAATTAAAAAAAACTGCATTGCTATCGGTCTATCCGTTTTGGAGCCACGATGCCACAGACAGATACACAGATCCACAGATACACACTACAAACTTATAACACCCCTCTTTAATTCTTCTTTCTTTCACTAATGAATAGGATGACTATTTTACTTTGTTCTGTCATTCTTATTTTTTTTTTTTTTTTTTTTTTACTGTTTAAAGGTTTAATTTAATTTTTATTTTATTTCTCTCTCGTGTGTTGTCAATGTCCGTGCTGAATAAATGTATTTTCTTTCTTTCTTTCTTTCTTCTTTCTTTATTGTCGGGGGTTAAAAAGTAGTAACCTAGACTGTACCTAAATGCATATTAACAGTTATTTGATAATGTAAATATTATAGACAAAGAGATAATCTACATCAATAAGTACCTACAGCGATGTTGATAGAAACTTTTAACACATCTCACTGAAACCAAAATTAACACATTAAATAAACAATCACAGTTTACTTAGTTTGATTAGTTATGTAATTAACCAAACTTGACAATGCCAATGAACAAGAACAATACGAAGAAAAAGGGTTTTTTTTTTAAACGTTTTCCTTCTCTAATGTTTCTCCTGTATCGAAGAACGAACACCCAGAACCGAAAGTCCGAAACAACTATCTGTAGATGATACAAATATTTGTTCCGTGCGGGGATGGAACCCGCGGCACGTAGCGCAGAAAGATAATCACTTATCCACTGCGCCAACTATATCGTCATTCGCTACTTTACAGCATCGTTTGGCGATTCCAACCCGCGGAATTAGACAGCGCAGGAATTAAATCCAAGACTTCGGCGTCAAATCTTTGCTTACTACCACTTTACTGAGGCAAGCTAAATTCCTTCTAATTAGAAAAAAATTAAAAGAATTTGTGCTACATGTAAGCAGTCTAGAAGTATGTGATGAACGCATTATAAATTCACACGAGCTCTTACTCGATCATGCAATGCAAATATTTTAAAACGACACTAAATTGACGTTAATAAGCTCTATCTAAAAAAAACACGCATCGAATTGTTTGAAATTAAAATAACACTTTCTTTTAATTTGTTAATTAACATACTATTAAGAATAAGAATAATTTATTTTGCATGATAATGAGTACATTAAGTTGTTAGGTATAATAGCATTATATTAATATTTTGTCCGTCATGATCAACCAGAATGTGGTGTACAAAAATGAAATAAATATTAATAATAAAAATTAATAATAATATTAAACTAAGAAAACTTAATTCAGGTCGAATTTTAGCCGGGGCCGCTCCTGTGGCCCCAGATATTATGAAAAGAGTATCCATGGAGTTTCTTGCCGGTATCTTCTCCAGGACCAACCCACTTGGAACCGTGCGCCTAGAATCACGACGTTTTGAAAGTGCCTGCAAAGGCCCAGTTGAAATAAAAATCTTCGTCTTTGATTTTAATAGGTACATCAGTTTTATCAATTTTAGACAGTTTTTCTGTCGACAGTTGGCGCAGTGGTTGAGCGGTTCGCTTTCTGCGCTAGGCGCCGCGGGTTCAATCCCCGCACGGAACAAATAGTTATTGTTATGGCGTACAGTGGGCCAAGGACGAATGCTTTTGACGTATCGTAACGTTAACGTAAGCAAATTTTAAATCAATCATAAACTTTGCTAAGCTTACCTATACTTTGATTTGGAATTTATCTATATATTAATACGTGAATAGAAAACTTTGTACCCCTTTTTAAGCATATACCGTGCACGGAGGAGTGTGAGATTTAGCATGGTTATAGTTTATATGGGGAAGGAGTGCAGAAAGCTAAAATTCAGCATAACAATCTGGATTATAGTCTGCGCTGGCTCTAAGACTAAGATCTATAGCGCGTTCTTTGACTTAGCTCAGACTTTACTATACATATTATTGCTAAGCTTATTTATAAGTTTAGCTTATACTTTGTATTTAAAATTTATATTAATAAAATGCTGAAATTGACTTGACCGATGATGTCAATAAACAAAGTCTACTTCAATAAGGAAAGTACCAAATTCTTAAGCAAAGTCTGAGCAAAATCTAAGTACGCTCTACAGATCTCAGCCTAAAAATAGAAGGCACCATCCATAGGAATTTCAAGTGAATCAAGTTTTTAGTACAGCCCAAAGCACGTGCGGCCAACACAACGTTGTTATTGGAAAGCGTCGATTGGTCAGTATTACGCAACGCTTTCGAAGCCTTTGTCCGTAACTAGTTATATTGTTACGTACTAACAGGTTATTATTGTTTCGTATCACTGATAAAGTGAGCCTATTTTTATGCTTGTTGTGTGATGCAGTAGGGTTGTCACCACTTTCTTTGGCAAATAAAGTATAAGGTCTTATTTTAATAATTCAACATATTTTTAAGTTATGCTATATGAATGGTAAAGAATTCATTTCAAATATCGAATTAAAGCTGCAGTAGAATAATAAATTATGTAGGCATTCAGGCTTACATTCAGAAACGACAGAAACGAGTCTAAGCGTGAACTTACGCTTCCATCTGTGAAAATTTGTTCGTAAAATTGACATATGGAAGCGTAAGTTCACGCTTAGACTCGTTTCTGTCGTCTCTGAATGTAAGCCTAAGATCGGGCGGCGCGGCGACGCGATGCGTGTGTGTCAGAGTAGCCGAGCCAGCTAGGTCATATAGTCGAGTTTGGGACCTTAGTGCCATTCATGGAATAAAGGTTTTATGCAAACGGAAACATCAATTATTTTAATATTATTATTGAAATAAAAAAAAAATTATGCTAAATTTTTTTTGACACCTGTAGATTTACCTCCTAAAATATTTTGCATTATAATATTTGAAAAGTGTTTTTACTAAAATCACATTTCCTGACCTGGGCTAGTAGACCGTGTGTAGGTACTTATTTATAGCCGGTTTCTGTAAGCAATCGAGGAAATAATCCACGTATTATATTCAAGGTATGCGCCCATAATGCATAATTATGAACATAATGATTCGATTCATGTAAATAGCGGTGCGTTTCCTAATGACGTCACGACGTCCTGTGTGCGATAGCATGCGTGTACGCATCCGGTAATTAAACTGTTATTCTATGGTGTTTGGAAGGTTTTACGTAAGTTATAGAGTCCGTAGGATTTTAATAGTGTCAATGTAACGAAACCATTTTCAATTTTTAATATTATGAAAAATTAATAAAGCGCTCCTCCTCTCTCCTACTTATTTAAACTTTTGCTGTGCCCGACAGGGTCCATAATTGTTTCTTTATTTTATACTTACCACCTGTATGAATGTGTACATTATGGATTGCAATAAAGAATTGAGAATAAGGTGTTGCCTTTATAAGGTACCTACTTATTTATGCTTTGTAAGCTTCGACCTGAAAATAATTATATTCAGTTTTACTTAAAAAAAAACAACAACAATAGAAAACGCAAAAATAAACACACAAAACAACAAAATCATTAAATGGCAGTCTCGAAATTCAAAATCTATCTATTTAGTAGGTATCTTTTTTTCCCGTTTTATTTTCTGTGCGAGGTCGGAATTTTTTTTCTTTCAATCCTATTCTTTTTTTAAATATTGGGATTAACATCCTCCTAGTACTCTACAGATATGTCCTGAAAAAACTTGCGGTAGTAGCCGGACTTCTGTCCACCCCGACTTTTTCTGTTTTATCTTCCTGCTTGACATGATAGCCCGTTTATCTCGCAACCATGAAAAGACTAAACGACAATTGACATGCAGTTAGCTTGCGCTTAGCCGTCTCAGTCTAAATCCCAAGAAAATACGAATTAAATTATAGCCATTTTGAAATGTAGACTTCCTAATGTCTATGGTTGTTCACTGAGACAGACGACAATTTACTATTCTTATCTTATTTCTTACATTTTTGTCTTGTAGGTTAAGAAAAGCCGCGTGGAAGGTCGATGACTTTAGACAGATTATCAACTATTAGCAAGGGTTGCAAGCAGTCGTAGCAGGTCATGAGCATTCAGTACCTATGCTAATTCTCGTAACTAAAGAAGTGCAGTTGCCGCGCAGTTGGAGTAAAATTTTGATCAAAACAACACATTTGGTATTCTTTTAGCTTCAGTTAGATACATTCGCGTCAAGTTCGAGCGTCACTGCAATATGATCGGCGCGTCATACAATTACGTGAATTAGCCGTCAGGGTAAGATTTGAAATTAGCGTCATCAGAATGAAAAATTATTAGTGGTGAAGAGTGAATATTTTTATACTAAAATAGCTTGCCAGTCCGAAAATAGCTTGGCCAGGCGTGCCACATGCTGTGCAGTATTAATTTAACTGTGGCTTGAACTCATATAGCAACTTAACTGCCTTTACATATTTATTGATACATAATACATGATATTCATACCTACTGGTGATGGCTACGTAAAGGGAAGCCGATGGGAATCGTGTTATATAGACTCTTCGCCATTGAAAATTATTGTACATTATTTCCTAATAATTTTTCTTATTCTATACGCCCTCGCAATCCATCGTGTGTTTTAATTTAGTGTAATCGCCATATTTCTTAATGTGCTCAAGTCTCTAGACATAAGAAATTGTTACCAATTTTTTAATAAACACACTGCTAACACATATCAACTTTTTGCCCATTTAAAAAGCGATTAACCGAAGAAAGTAGTTTTACTCGACTCTGGTCAAAAATACTCGATCGAGTAGAAGTTAAACTCGCAAAACAAGTTCTTTATTATACCGATTATACATTTATATACCCGTGGCCTTAAGACGACATTCCATAATGATAGTGTAATGCTTAAAACTGTTGGATTTAGTTCGTATTTCATTTCAAGATTTTTTTATTGCATTTATCAATGAGAGCCTAGCGGTTGAACGCTGTGTGTGTGAGTGTCTGAGTTCTAACCCGGCCCGCACCTCTGACTTTTTTGATTCATGCCGGATTAGAATTTGATTATCACTTGCATTTCTGCAAGTGATAATATCGTGAGGAAACCTGCACATCTGAGAGGGCGTCATAAAGTTCTCGATGGAGCGTATAATCACTATGCCAGCGTGGTGGACTAATAGACCAGGGTCGATAATTTTTGAAACCAAAGAAAATAATAGTAGGATGAAACCCATTGGAAAAGGAGGAGAATATTATAAAAATGAAAGGAAAAATAATTTACGGGCGATCTGAGGTCGGGAAGGGGGAGAGGGGGGGGATTTTAGGGTAAAAAACGGTTTTTCTCGATTTCCGGCAAAACTAAAAGTCCTATGGAAAGAAGTCAAATGGCAAAGTTGTAGGTAATAAAAAGATCTAAAACTTTTCTATTTACACTTTTTTCACATAACATCAAAATTTATGTGAAAAATTCAAAAAACCATGTTTTTGGTTTTTTATTTTTATCTTTTACAATTTTTTATTTTTTTTCATGAAATTTGGTGAAAACTTACCTTTTTATGTGCCAAATACGCTGTAATTTATTTGATTTGAAATATTAATTTTTTCACCTTATTTTGAATTAATATCGAAAAAGTACCCTAATTTTCAATCGAAAATTCACCCGTCAAAATAGCAGCTTTTTTCTAATAGTTGGTGTGCTTTCTGTTCGTTGAAATCTCTACATTCCGATGGTGAAAAAAAATAAAATATTACTATAGTAAATCTTCTCAGAAAATGCAAAAAACCGAAAAAAAATTTTTTTTTAACCATTCCCTCATAACTTCTAAACTGCTCATTATAATTCGACAAATGAGGTGTCGTTGGAAGCGTCTTAATTGTCCGCTGGTTATAGGCTATGTGACGTCACATTTAATTTAAAATGGCGCCCTCAAGAGGAAATAGAGTGATGAACTAAAAAAATTTTTTTGTTTAATGATGTCGTGTAGGGTATCAAATGAAAGGGCATAATTAGCACATTTCAAAAATATATATTAATAGATGTTAAAAGAGGCTTTGAAAAAAAAATTAAGTTCAAAATCTAAAACCCGACTACTGAAAAGTATGAAACAAGAAAATATTAATACATAGGTAGGTATTCATTCATAGTGATGTTCAGAGATAGCCGTGGTCGTATGCCACTTTGCCCTAAAGCTTATGATCGCTTACTACTGGTAGACTTTGTTTTGTTAGGGTAGGTGGCATACGACCACTTAACATATTTTTTTTTACAAAGCCGCTTTTTAATTCAATTAATATATATATTTTTGAAATGTGCTAATTATGCCCTTTCATTTGATATCCTACACGACATCATTAAACAAAATTTTTTTTTTAGTTCATCTCTCTATTTCCTCTAGAGGGCGCCATATTAAATTAAATGTGACGTCACATAGCCTATAACCAGCGGACAATCAAGACGCTTCCAACGACACATCATTTGTCGAATTATGATAAGCAGTTTAGAAGTTATGAGGGTATGGTTAAAAAATATTTTTTTTCGGTTTTTTGCATTTTCTGAGAAGATTTACTATAGTAATATTTTATTTTTTTTCACCATCGGAATGTAGAGATTTCAACGAACAGAAAGCACACCAACTTTTAGGAAAAAGCTGATATTTTGACGGGTGAATTTTCGATTGAAAATTAGGGTACTTTTTCGATATTAATTCAAAATAAGGTGAAAAAAATAAATATTTCAAATCAAATAAATTACAGCGTATTTGGCACATAAAAAGGTAAGTTTTCACCAAATTTCATGAAAAAAAATAAAAAATTGTAAAAGATAAAAATAAAAAACCAAAAACATGGTTTTTTGAATTTTTCACATAAATTTTGAGGTTATGTGAAAAAAGTGTAAATAGAAAAGTTTTAGATCTTTTTATTACCTACAACTTTGCCATTTGACTTCTTTCCATAGGACTTTTAGTTTTGCCGGAAATCGAGAAAAACCGTTTTTTACCCTAAAATCCCCCCCCTCTCCCCCTTCCCGACCTCAGATCGCCCGTAAATTATTTTTCCTTTCATTTTTATAATATTCTCCTCCTTTTCCAATGGGTTTCATCCTACTATTATTTTCTTTCACTTTTTATTATTTTTAAAGGCTTCTACCCTGGTCTATAAGGTCTAACCCTTCTCATTCAGAGAAGAGGCCCATGCCCAGCAGTGGGCCCGTAATGGGCTGAATTTATTTCATTTATTATTTATCAGAGATGCAATAAACTATGATTGGTCGCGTGAGTCCCGATAAAAGCTTCTGAAGAGAATAATTTACAGCAATCTACTGCTGGATATAGGCCTCAGTGTTAATGTCAGCATTGGAAGACTCAAAGTCAAAGTCAAAGGTTTTTATTTCGACTGGGCCTTTGCAGGCACTTTCAAAACGTCGTGATTCTAGAAGCACGGTTCCAAGTGGGTTGGTCCTGGAGAATATACCGGCAAGAAACTCCTTGGATACTCTTTTCATAAATCAAATTAACAAAAACATATGGAGCCGCGGGAGCGGCCCCGGCTAAAATTCGACAAGAATTTACACAATATTACAAAAAAGAAGAACAGCAAAGATCACAATAAGTACCATTACAATAATTTAAAGAAAGAAAGAAATAAACTAGATTTATTAAAGACAACAACATTGACTTTTTTAAATGTGTATCCAGGATTGTATTTCTTTGTAAGAAAAGGTTTTGTATGAACTATACAAATAATAATTTATTTTCATAACTTCAATTAAAATAAATACATTATATTTTATACTCCACCTCACACGGCTAAAGCATGGTAGAACATTACACCGGCTACAAACAGACTGAAGCCTACGGCAATATACAGATGGACGTAAAAGGCGACCGCTTTCACCTGTGGCGATGAGTCGCCTCTTTCAATAGCATATAACTTATGTTTGAGGTCATTTTCAACTTGCCTTATTGGCTGAAGAATTTTTAACCCCCGACAAAAAAGAGTGGTTTTATAAGTTTTTTGTGTGTATCTGTGTATCTGTCTATGGCATCGATGGATAGACCAATTTCAATGCAGTTTTTTTAATCGAAAGCTAGTTTTATCGGGTATCGTCTTAGCTAGTCTCATGAAAATCTGTTCAGCCGTTCAAAAGTTACAGCTCTTTTTCTAGTTCAAGTTTGGGGTTTTTGACGGTTAGGTTATGATCCGTAAAACTTGAGGTAAATTTTGTAACAACGCTCGAAAGAACCCTGTTTGGTAGATTCTCATTGTACCTACATTAAACACAAATATTATGAATCCTTTAATTTGCCTGGTTCTGATTCCTTCCCTTTTGGGAGAATCCTCCCATGAACTGTGATGGTTAGATCTGCCTATAAACTATCTGGTTTTCTTGGTGTTTTTGTTTTCAAATTTATTTTTTATTTTTGCATCTGAAGTCTTAATTTCGCAACCAAATATATTATTTTTCTTTCTTTCTTTGCAAATCAAAATGCAATGTTTTACTTAATATTTGTCTTAATTATTGGAAGTTTGCAATTGAACCTCAAGTTTCCACCATTTTTGTTGAAGTTTAGAATTGAAGGTCCCACCAATTTCCTTGGTGTTATTACCAAAACTAACCAACAAAAGTTCAACAATACAATCAGCTTTAGCTCTGAATAGAACTGGCTTTTGTTATCTTCAACTCTCTACGGTTAATGTCAGACGAATTATGTTGTTAATGCTCGACTGATAAGTTAATAGTTGCACCAAAGGGTCTGAGTCGACATGCCAGCGATTATGTATCATTCTATTAAACGTTTATTCTGCGTTGGTCTTTATTACATATCTAGTAATCTTTCGGTTTCGATTTCAATAACTTTTTTGGGCTTATTGGAAGAAAAACACATTACGCCGACTGCAAATAAACAAGTTATTTTCGTCATTTTTAAAACGCTTTTATTAGTTTCACTTGTACCTAACTATGTAAAAAAATCTTGGAAGTTAAATTTGACCCACTTCCCGGTTTCCGATTGAGCTGAAATTTTGCATACACGTTTAGTTTAGATGACAAAAGCGTTTTTTTTAAACTATAATATTTATAACACACTGTGTCTACGTGTCTATCATCCATATTTCCAGTCACGGGACTACTGGAAGAAATTTCATTAGAAATAAGTAGTTCAATTGGTGCTCATATATCTGTAGCATTTTTGTTACCATGTTTCCTTGTGTGTACATAAATAAATTAAATTGGGATAAGGGCAGGAGAATCACGATGGTTCTGATGATTGGAAACTATAAGTTTTACTATTGAACCTTTGAACCTTTGTCGTGTCGACAAGGCTTAGGTAATATGAAGTTGTCAAATACCAATTTAACAACTTGAGTAATATGAGTATTGCAGGGTAGAATTGAGGTTGTTGCAAATCGGGACATATGTCCATAAATTGGGACAATTACATCCATATTCAGGACATTGTATCCGTCCCTATACTTAAAGGTATATTGTTTGAAATTGAAAATAGGACATCTATTAAAGTTTACGACGAAATACCATGCGTCATTATAAAGAAAGGATGTTTCTGTACGTGATTTGAGTTTGTAAACACTAACAACATAGACAGACCTATAGAGTAAGTTTCATGTGGTTTATTTGACATAGAAACCTGCCACGTTTGTTATCCCAAATAGGTGGGTAGAACCGTAGACGCAGTTTGTTGATGACGAAATGTGGAACAGGAGAATTAAATATTAAGGCACATAAAAGTTCCATGGAAGGTGAGATAATAATATCTATTATCCGGAATTCCGGACACGTGACTAAATTTTCTAATAAAAAATACATACCTTTGTTTCTTCTTGTGCTCATTGCCAAGTCACTATAATTATAATATAAAGAAAACTATTGATACAATTACTAAATGTTGATTTATAACTACAAAATAATTTGAATAGGACTTGGCTTCTATGAGATCTCAAAACTTTTTACGATGGAAAGACTGCATCGAGAGACTTGGCATTTTTTTACATTTAATGTTTTTGGTGGGATCTCATTTATTTTTTGTAAGTGTTTTTTTTTTTTTTTTTAGGTGACCTCATAATTTCTTGGACTTCAGCTACTGCTTTGCTTAGAACCCATTCTCTATCTCTATCTCTTTTGTTTCTTTTCTGAGTCTTCGTTACTTCTAAGGTAGACAAGTCTGGGCGATATATACTTCGGAGTCGATTATATTCAGCTATTGCTATCTCCTGAGCTTTGATACTACTAAAATTCACATTTATTAAATATAATCCACCCAAACTAGTCACTCTTGAAAGGGCCACGTATGCTTGACCACAGTTTATATTATTCTTTTCTATTCTATGTATTTATTCATCCAATTGAACACTTAAACAACGAACAAAGTTAACAATGCAGTCAAAATCCATACACAATGTTCTTGCCAAACCGCAAATATAAAATTGTTTTCTATGGTATATTATTTTTTAATGTTTTTATAATTTTTCCTTTAAATGTGGCTAATGACCTATCTTGGTGCAAAATTTGAAGTTTCTAAGTCTGCTAGAAGTACCTTAGATTTTTGATGATCGGTCAGTGAGTCAGTGAGTCAGTGAGTCAGTGAGTGACAAAATGGTGTAACTTTGATCGACCGTAACTCCTAAACTATTAATTCAATTGGCATGTAATTTCGAACTTAAGCTTGTTCTAATGCTTACTATTATTCACCGAAAACCTAAACTCGTAGCTTTGTCCACGTCGAAGATATAGGGGGGGGCGAAACAGCCGCGAATCACATCGAGAAAAGATGGTACGGCCGTGCCCGTTTTGCTCGAGACTTGGCTGGGGCACTGCCGTGCCCCCAGATGGGTTCACCTGATGGTAAGTGATCACTGCCGCCCATGAACTTCTTCAACGCAACCAAATGTCCAGCCTCCCCCGGGGCATGACGTCATCGCTAGCTATTAGTTTGAACTAAGATTTCTTGCTATTTTACTCCATCCATCCCATCCAAAATTTAAGTGCTAAGCACTTGTCGGTGTAGCTATTTTACTATGAAACCTATATAAACAGATTATTGTTTTCTAATCTAGATTAAATTCCCTATCTGTTCATCAAATTTTTATGTAATTTGGCCCATTATACAATTTAAAAAAAAATCAAAATACCCATAACTTTGAAATTTTTCACTTTATTTTCAAATAAAGTAGTTCGGAATTCGAAAATAACAAAGCTAAATCTACATAATAAAAATACGTAGGTACGTACTTACGAATAATTGAAAATGGCGCTAATGTCAAAAGGAAACTAAATGCAAAATAATGTTCACTCATCTTATTTGATTTAAAATACAATAACAATAGTATTTTAAAGTTTGTATTCTGTCAAAATCTAAATGTCAGCTGAGTCAAGGCTATAAATATCCGGTAAATGTTGATACTAAAAATTAGCATAGTGTGTGTAAGTAATGATAATATAAACTTAGACTTTATCATGTGTCTAGAATTTATGGAATCTTCTATAATTATAATCAATACGTGAAGAGAAAACTTTGTACCCCATTTTAAGCATTTTTGGCGCACAAAGGAGTGTGAGATATTGCCATAGTTAAAGTTTATATGGAGGACTGCAGAAAGCTAAAATTACGGTCGAATTTCGACCAAAGAAAGAAAAGAAAAAGAAAGAAAGAAAAACGATTTATTTCTTACACAAATTACGACACACATAAAAAGTAAAAAAAATAAAATTAAAACATATAAAAAAAAGAAGTAACAAATGAAGACAAAAAATTAAAAACACGATCCAAAAAAAAAAAAAATTGTAACAATTTTAATAATAAAAGTCTGTGGCTTGTATTCATTCGTCCACGCTTTGAACTCATCATGCGTCGCATTTGTGCAAAAAAAATAGGTCATCGTTCAGCATATTGCTGAGGTATTGGAACGCGACTGGCGCGTTCCAACGCCCCAGCGCTGTTTTTCAACGACCACTGGGCGACCAATAGTTAATTTAACTGTCAGAAATAATTCTACCAAAAAAGGTTAAATTAATATCTAACAATTTTTATTTTATTTCCAGATCTGACGTGTTCTACTGTTTAATCTGTAAGTACCTTTATATTATAAAACACAATTCTTAAAGCTTCTGATTCCATATCAAAAATAACATCTACAATAATAATATTATCGACAAGTGACAGCATGTCTCGTGAAACATACAACACTCTCAACACGAATATATCGAGTATCGACTGTTACAACACTATCTGAATGCGGATATAGTGTTGTCTCGAGTAGTGACAACCGTTTGCCATGAACATTGACACTAGGTTAAATGTATGCTATTTAAGTCGCTACATAAAGTATTAATTATTTTGCTTAACTGGGTGCAGCCAGGAGTGTATCTCGGACGAAAACGGGACTTTAATTTGTTTCCTTTTGTGGGTCTACTCAAATGTGGCTGATTAGGATAGTAATAGATTGTACCTATAGAAGTATAGATACATCACTAACAGGCAACTTACATGTCGTAATTTAATTACTAATTGGTATCGGTTCAGATTATCACCCAATGTTCTTCTACAAGAACGTATTGTGCACATTTTTTGGATGCAGTCTTTTTTCCTAGCATTAATGACGTGACATAGAATGGATTTAGATTTTGTTGTCCTTGTATGAGAACATCGGGACGCAGGTATTTTTTACCAGTTTTTTTTAGGCTTTAATCAACATTCGACCTTATCGGTATTCACTATTCAGCTAACATTTTGAACCGATACAGATAATAAAATTGGTATTCTCGTCCATACATAAACACCAAAAATGAGCTTGAAATGAGTCTATATGAAGATTGAATTCAAATCATACTGAAATCGGACTAAATCTTAACAGGAGTAGAATACCGATTTTTTTTTTCAATTCTTAACATAATCTCAGTTCGGTCAACTTTCAGTTATAGTGTAAAAGATAAGGTATGATAAGATAAGTTTACTTGTTCAAACATACATTATACTTAAATTGTGAGTGTGCATTCAAGATGTTACAGTAGTTAAATTACAATTTTTGGTCACGATTGCCTCATGTAATGGAGTACAATTTTTTATTTTTTTATTAAGTGAATTGAGTTTTTGCTCTCTATAGTATTTACTCGGAGTCAATACCTCATAACTAAAATAATCATAATTATAATTTTTTTTGGAACGTGTTTTAAATTATTTTACTTTTCTTTTTTCTTAATTTTTTTTTCATTTTTTCGTTTTAATTTTTTACTTTTGTGTCGTAATTAGTGAAGATATAATTTGTTTTTCTTTATTTTATTTTTTTTATAACTGACTCGCCTACATAAGAATTTTACCTGACCACTTATTACCACAACGATTATTGGTCGATCAACGAGTACTCTCGGTATAAACAGCACATTCATCATCTTCTCGTAATGTTCACTTTTACGTTATTAGTAGTTATTACGCTGTCGACGGGCAACGGCTCGTTAATGAAAATATAACTACGCTGTCTTCACATTTAATAACTTTACGAGATGAGAAAACATTTAAGAAATTGTGCATATATGATGTTATGTTTGTAAACTGTACCCAGGCGACGATGCAGGAGAAATCGAAGGGTGGGGAAAATCTTTAAAAAAAATATTTCCATTTAGAAAATCCCGGTTTTTTAATGGCACATCTATAGGTACGGTTAGTTGGAAGCTATATAAAGCCGTAAAAGGCGATATTGTACTCATCATTATGAACAACTTTTACTACAAACCGTGAAATTGCGAACAAGAAAATAAATATTTTTAATTGTTATTTGATGCGCACCACGCGGGTGCGCTATGTGGAATACTACTGGTGCGCATCAAATTGGTGCGCTATATCAATGCCTCGTTTTAAATACTTGTTTAGTGCTAACTTTTCTCGGAATTGAATTCTTATTGATTCAATATCATTTGTGACGTGAAATAGAAAGCATAGGTAAGGCTAACAAAGCCTAAGGTATTTTAGTGAATCTAAAATTTAGATTTTAATACTGGAAAGTGGCAAAAAATCTTTTAAAAAGTCGTTTGTAGTCTTAAAAATACTAAATAGTGGTCATTTACATTTTATTGGGTAACAATATCGAGACGATCTCGCGCCTATAAAATATTTAAAAACCAGAAATAGTGCATAATGCTACAATAAAAAAACTTTGAAATAAATGTCGAGAATAGAGATATTGGTAGACACAGCGAGTCGACCATATAATAATAAATCCAGCCCATTAATATCCCACTGCTGGGCACGGGCCTCATCTCAGAATGAGAAGGGTTAGGCCTTAGTCCACCACGCTGGCTTGGGGGTCTATCGCGTAACTAAAATGGTAATGAACATCGACACTGGTAATAAACTTAAATACGATAGTGAGAGTCTAAACTTTAAGCTACCTTGTAATTTTTTTACCGATCATGAAGATAAGTCCCAAGTTCATGATAGGTATTTTTTTACAAGGTAGCTCGAAGTTTAGTCTTTCACGATCGCAACAAATTTTATTACGAGACCAAATTTTATTATTCATTCATGGGGTGGCGGACTAGACACACCATCGAGAACTTTATTGGAGTCCTATCAAGTGCGAAGGTTTCCTCACGATGTTTTCCATCATCGTCAACGCAAGTGACAATCACATTCTGATCCGCACATGAATTCGAAAAGTCAGACATGTAAGCCGGGTTCGAACTCACACCCTGCTGCATTGAAGGCAAGCGTTCAACCGCTAGGACCGCTAGGCTATCACTGCTTCGAGTCGACCATATGCCTACATAAACGGAAAAAAACGCAGCAGTTTCCCACACAATTTATTATTATATCACGACGCACTGCAAATACACACAGTTACGTTCGAAAACGTGTGAAACATAACTCCGTGAAAGCTGACCGGCCAACAAGACGCAAGCAAATAGTTTTACACGCAAAACTGAACTTTCATTTCCTGACGACGCCTATTTTGGCGCGCATTTTGACAGCTGTCAAATTAAAGTTGTTTATTATGTCGTGTACCAAATGAAGGTTATTATTTCATGATTTGTTTTTATTTACGATTTACGGTTTTCAATTACATATTTACGGTTTTCAATTATACGTTTGCGTTAATTAAATTAGTTGAAGCGTTAAAAGAAAGTTATTGGAGACTTGTAATTTAATTTTGTTGTTAAAATGCAGAAACTTGTTACGAACGAGGGGTGAACTACAATCATCTATTCTGTATTTAAAAAAAACATAATTGTGATAACATAATTGGGTATTTCATTAATTATTTTGTATCCGGTGTTTTCATTCATAAATAATATTTTAACAGTAATTTTTAATTTAAAAATAATTAGGTAAGTACTTATAAATTACTTTTCTATAATTTATGACAAACCTATATCAAAAGCGACATCATTACTAAAAAAAAAGAAATAAAAATCTAAACATATTTTTTTAAATTTACAATATTATAAAAACTAAAGTAACTCTCGTCTGTCTGTTACCTTTTCATGACTAAACCACAGAACAGATCTTGATGAAATTTGACAAGAATATAGTGTGCATCAGGAGAAAGAACATAGGCTATTTCTTTATCAAAAATCCTCTCATTCTTAGTCCACAGGGATGTAGTCGCGAGCGGTCTAGTTACCTTATATTCTTGCCTCGCTTATTAGGTATCAGACCAACCTACACTTGTTCAATTTCGGACTATACTTATCCATCTAATTATCTGATAACTGCACGAAATAAACCCTAAACATTACTCAACCAACTTAACCTAAATTCCCGCTAACAATCTCACAAACTGCGTTTTATTTAACCAAGTTAACCGCACACCTGTTAACGGAATGTTATTAAAAACACGTTCAACTTGAACCTAGAGTTAATATAGCCTTAAGACTAGTGCCGGCTGCAATTACTGAGATGTTCAAACATGTCCTTGTGAGGATTAATGGCAAAGGTTAGTGAATCACCTGATAACTAAACGCAAACAGATTCGTTATCTGTGGTAGAGATTAGAAGTATTAGAACTAGTTTATGGTTTGTGATCACTAAGACACAGATGATGGCTACGTTTTATTGATATGAGAGGTTTATCAAGATAAACATGGAAAGATAATTTTAATTTTAAAAGAAACAAAAGAAAGAAATATACAAATAAATATCATTTATTTGCCACAAGTACAAGACACACTAGAATGATAGACATAGGTAAAAAGAAGAGGACAGGTGCATAGACAGAGAAGACATTTTTCTTGGGATGGCAACAGTGTAAAATTGAGTAGAAAAAATAATAATTTAAAAGAATAAAAAATATGTGGGTATATTGCACCGACTGCGCATCACCTAATCAGTCTGTGTCCCGAGCTGTAGCAAATGGGTGTCCAGCTCAGCATGAGCCAGGCTATGACACCTGACGCTGATATTCTGCTGGATCCCGGTTATGACATACGGATGTCGAACAAAGCAGTAAAAGGGGTTGCGTGTGTGTTTGTAGGCCAACCTGTGACCATAATATTAAAATGTATGCCAAAATGTCACAAGAATAGTCATAATTATAATCTCAGACTACTTAGTTAAATGTATATTTTATTACAAACAATATTGAAGGAAGAGATAAGCAGGACTATAACTTGAATAAGTAAACCGTACAGATCTTGATAAGTGGATTTGCGTTGCAGCCTCACCTCTTTGCATATCAAGATTAATCTTGTCATTATGATCTGTTATGGCTGTTTGAAATAACCTAACCGTCAAAAACCCCCGACTTCAACTAGAAAAATAGCTGTAACTTTTGAATGGCTGAACAGATTTTCATGTAACATAGCTAAGATGATACCCGATTAAACTAGCTTTCAATTTAAAAACTGCATTCAAATTGGTCCATCAGTTTTGGAGCTACGATGCCACAGGTAGATAGATACACAGATACACACAACAAAGTTTTAGTGTGTATCTACATCATAGCATCGTAGGTCCAAAACGGATGGTCCGTTTTGAATGCAGTTTTTTAGAAGAGGGGTGTTTTATGTACCTATGACACCCTTCTTGTTGACGTAGGTTAAAAATTACATATTTCGGTACGAAAGTGTTGGACTGATTATAGTAAATAAAAAATCCTTCTTCCACACTTCGATTTCTCCTGTTTCGAGGGTACAGTTGACAGACATACATCTCACATGCACATATTGAATAAGAGTCGATATTGATGTGTGTTGATACGGTTTTCACTACACGATATTATGATTCTACTCAAGTAGTATCTACAACTTACTGATTGCATACTAAATAGCTTTTCACACTTCAAAGAAATTAAAACAGAGAGTTTGAATCAATATTCAAAGAAGGAAATTGTATCGCAAGGAAGAAAAAGTATTCAAATAATTTATTCATGAATCAAAGGTGCGTTATGTCTAGTTATTGTAATTGACAGCACGGTTGGCGCAGTGGCTAAGCGACTGGCTTTCTGCGCTACGTGCCGCGGGTTCGATCCCCGCACGGAACAAACATTTGTATGATCTACAGATAGTTGTTTCGGGGCTGGGTGTGTGTGCATGTGACATGTATGTTTGTAAACTGTATCCATGATACATGAGAAATCGTAGCGTGGGGTAAGGTTTTTACAAAAGAAAAAAATTGCCTATATAATAATACATACTTAAACGATGCTGTATACAAAAATTATGTTCGTAAGAAATGAGATGATTACCATTTTTATAAGCGGTACAGTGAGTCTAAAGCGTAACGAATACGCAGGTAATGAACATCGATTCTGGTAATTCAATTTATGATCGTGGGAGAATAAACTTCTAGTTACCTTGTAAACATTTACCCATCATGAAAATGGGACTCCTAACTTAATTATGGGTAGTTCTTTTACAAACAAAAACATGAGAATCGTTTGATAAATGGCGAAGATATCGCTAAACAAACACACAAATAACCTAACCGTTAAAAACCCCCGACTCTAACTAGAAAAAGAGCTGTAACTTTTGATCGGCTGAACAGAATTTCATGAAACATAGCTAAGATGATACCCAATTAAACAAGCTTTCAATTAAAAAATACTGCATTGAAATGGGTCTATTCGTTTTGGCGCTATAATGCCACACTACAAATTTATAACACCCCTCTTTTTTGTCGGGGATTAAATACACGTTAAGCTGCAACAAAAGCATTAACATCAGATCAGTCATCAAATTAATAATTATTTGCATTTGACAGCAAAATTACAGGCAATGGGACTCGCTACCACCAACCTCGGTCAGTAAGCAATCCAAATTCACTTTTACTACAACATCAACATGCACGCGATGGAGTGAAAACAATTCGTCCATGTATTATGTATGTACTTTCTACGCCACAAAACTTTTCTTGGCATTCTTGACCTCACCTCAGAATCCTGTTTGGAACAATCTTTGCGAAAATTTCACTTGATATTTGTCATATGAGTGTATTACACCAATTATCTGTATATTAATACGTGAAGAGAAAACTTTTTACCTCTTTATAAGCATAATGCGCGCGCGGAGGCGTGTGCGATTTGGTATAGTTTAAGTTTATATGAAGAAGGAGTGCAGAAAGCTAAAATTACGGTCGAATTTCGACCATTGGGTGATCAGTAGTAATTAAATAAATAAATAAATAATATTAATTAATATTGCTATTCTGTGACACGTGTGTCACACAGTCTGATACGTCAATTGCGCAATTGCGTGAACGGAGCTCCCCTAGTGGGTGGGGCTTAGGCTGATACTTCACCCCCTCAAAAGTAAGAAATCGTCGTAAAATACAACCTTAGAAAGAAAGAAAGAAAGAAAGAAAGAAATAAAGTTTATTGGCACATAAATGCTAAAAACACAGAAAATAAAAATAAAATAAAATCAGTAGTTGTGCCAAACGGGCCAGCAGCTCAGCATAATGTTGGGTGCCAGTACGTTAATACTGATTACCCAACGCTGGTTTTCAGCTGCAACCCAGGGTGCCATACGCTCGAAACAAAAAACAAAGATAAATCAAGGAGAAAAATGAAAAAAAAAAAACAGTAAAATATAGTACGAATAGCAGCGAAGAACCTTAACGGTGGAAAGAATTGAACTTTATATGAAAGAGAGTTTCGTGATTTATAATTACTAGTATTTTATAGCTACACGAGTTACCTGACCTCATCAATCCCGCAGTAGGAGATACCGGTATTTTGATTTTTATAAGTACATCCATGTTTATACCTCTTGGAATTCAACCAGCCCTACAAGGAGGTAGCCGTTACTATATTCGACGTATTTTTAGCGTGAAGCCCGATTTAGTATGCAGTAGGAGTTACGGAGGCAACGTACGGAGCCATTTTGGAAACAAATATTTTTATTATTGTTTTTAACATATGACAAAGTTTGGTTGGTTCGTTTTATAGAATAGAATAGAATAGAATAGATCTTTATACTATACAGGGGGACTGGTTCAACCATCCACTAGTATAATAAGTTTATGGGTTGATGTTGATAGACCTATAAATGTCTATTTGCATTATTCAATGATAATAGAAAAAAAAAAAGCATTTATAGGTATTTCAACTATAAATAAAACCAGGCCAGTATGGTGGACTAAGGGACCTCTCACATTCCGAGAAGAGGCCCGTGCCCAGCAGTGGGACAGTAATGGGCTGGATTTATTTTATTTTTAACCTATAAATGTAGAAGAAACCCAAACACATAGGTATTTAATTTTACAAACCTAATTTTCAAAACATCTATAAATTTTTATATTTTTCTTTCTATTCTCATAGAAAAATGCAAATTAATTTTTATTAAATACTAAATTAAGTCTGAAACAAAAATGGAATATTTGTTGAACCTTGAGGAAAATCTACTTTTCGTTGAAGGATAATTTGAATTAATTTGGTTTTTGAGAATATAAAGAGAAAAATACACATTTATAAGCTTACTGGCTATAATACATATGTTATGTAAAAGTATACCTAGATTGGCTGAAAACCTAAGAGCAACTATTAAACATAGAGAGATGAACAAAAAATCTCATATTTTGCCCCCTTTTTTCTCAAATGACAAATCCCTCTATGTTTAATAGTTTCTGTTAGTCGACTGGCTGAAAACTAACAAGGCAAATAAAAAATAAATCATTGCTTTTTTTTAAGAACGCGTAGCTACCATATTGTGCCACAAACTTATCTGACCCGGTCGTGGCGTCGCTGCCGTCGCTTTTACCAATGTCATCTCCGTACAAAAATGACATTTTGACATAGAGATAATACATAGTACCTATTTCTATGCATTTTGATGAGTTTTGATGTCATTTTTGTTCCGTAGCGACGTTAGTTCAAATTTTGGTCACCGGGTCAGATAAGTTTGTGGCACTATAGCTACCATTACATCTTTTTTCAAATTTAGAAGCAATTTAGTAACCAACGAATTGCTAAGAACTAGGACATAGTAACAATTACATAAACGCATCTATTACGTATGTTGCTCCACATTTTCATAGCTAAACGAAGCAAATTAAAGGTTCCATTGTGCGTTTGTGTGTCATAGCATGCCATATCATGGTATGGTGAACAAAGCTTGAAAAAAACACCGTAACGCCTAGAAGAACTTTATAGGTATCTGAATTACATATCATAATAATTTGTAGCACTATGGGTGGGTTTGACTATGAATTTTGATAGAGACGTATGCCTATGAATTATCTTCTGCACATGCGGCTTCCCTGGTGACCCGCTACAGTCTTCACAAGCTAACTTTAATTACGCTTCCCTTGTTTTTATAATTGGGTGGCTTAAGTATTAAGTATTTACTTGTATTGTTTAACTTATAGTGGTACTTATAATCTTTCTATTCTTTTTTTTTTGGGTTGCGAATGTTATGTATTCCATCGAAAAACTATTCAATTATTGTGCTTGTTAAAGTAAGTTTTGGTTTCGTAAACGGACCACAATATGGGAGTAACACTTGAATATCGGATGAAATAGACGAAGTGCTATCCGAGAGGTGGTTGTATTTTGTTTTATTTTTTAAACGTATTGAGGCGTAGTAACATGGGAGATTTCAAACTAGTTCGGGGCATCATATTTTGGTACAGATGAAGACAGTAGTGATAACTTGAAAAATAAATTTAATAAAAAATATTTAATTTTTGTCTTCCTATTCGGATGAGATATAATTTTAACATCTTATTAAACTTTACTTTTGAATTGAAGCTTGGAAAAAACTAAGTACTAGAGCCTTCTTGTTATCAAATAATTTGACCTCTGCGCATTATTGCGTTAGAAATAACCTAACTGTATTAAAACCCCGACTCCAACTAGAAAAACAGCTGTAACTTAAACTATGAACACGATTAAGACACTTTTCAATCGAAAAAAACTTAATCAAAATCTGTCCATCCGTTCAGGAGCTATGATGCCACAGACAGATACACATATACACCGATACACAGATACACACTACAAACTTATCCCACCCCTCTTTTTTGTAGGGGTTAAAAAGGATCGTAGCCAGGATAATGCTTTGAAGAAAATAGAGAGAATTTAGTGCGGAAAGCCGAGAAAAAGTAAAAATAAAAATTACATCAAACGAAAAATAATACACACAGAATAGTTTAAAATTATCAGCCGATTTCTTAAATGAATTAACATTTTAACCCACTTGTGCGCTCGCTCATACATTTGGGTCACCCTTTTTTACAGGTGGGCGTGTGCGCAGGTCCGGCGCGTTAATGGTACAGGTTCGATTCCCGATCGCGTGCCGTGTTTTGGTATTTTAATTCGTTCTTTTTTGTTACTAGTTTTTTGTCGAATGTTTGAGCGATAAGTTAGGTTTGGGTGTCGGAATTTAACTAAAAGGATTATTTTACGTTTCGGGTCACGGTTAATGTCAGTTTTTATGAATACTTCGGAGTTTAGTTTTGTTGTGAATCATGCTTACGTGTATTCAGAGTTATTTAGGATTGAATCCCATGAAATATGTTTTGTTGGCGACCTCCCAAGGGGCCTACGAGTACGTAGCCGTTCAAAAGTTACAGCTCTTTTTCTAGTTGGAGTCGGGTGTTTTTGACAGTTAGGTTATATATTATAATACTATATTGTATTTTTTTTCTTTTTAATTCTGTAGTGTGCGCGTATAATATCAACTAATTAAGAAATCCATTTTAATTAGATTACTTCTTCAACAAAACAAAATGTCTGTTATTTTTATGTATACAAGATAATTTTTTATTTAGTGCGCATAATTTTCAGAGTGATTCAGTGTCCGTACCCACATGCAACCGCAGTACTAAAATTTATTCCAAAACAAAATAAAAATTTGATTTTGTATGGCTTGTGCTAGTAAATTATGCATGTCTCCCTACTAAGTCGAATTTTCGTTTTGTTTTAAATTGTATCCCAATACTGTGACTGCATTTAGGAACAGAGACTGAATCACTCTACAAATTATGCGTACGACATAAAAAAATATCCCGTATAGATAAAATGTCTTTTTTTTTTACATACTTTAAATCCATAAATACTCAGATAGTTGCAATTAAGTTTTTTCTAAATTAGAAGTCGAGTAGCATGTGAAGCCATTGTGTGCCTAAGTTAATTAGATTAGTAGAATATGCGTGTGATTCATTTGCTTTTCGTTTTATCCACAAGAACAATACGTGTGTGGTAAAAAATTAATTACTATAGTACTTCTGCTTTTTAAATAGTTAAAACTTGTAAAAATTATTGTCGATAATCAATTTGATAAAAATTATGTTTAATATAATTTATGAAATAATAATAAATTGCATAATATAATATTTACACACACACAAACATGCACACACGCAAACTCCTTTACTGCTTTGCTCGACATCCGTATGTCATAACCGGGATCCAGCAAAATATCAGCGTCAGGTGTCATAGCCTGGCACATGCTGAGCTGGACACCCATTTGCTACAGCTCGGGACACACACTGATTAGGTGATGCGCAGTCGCAGATACCCACATATTTTTTATTATTTTAAATTATTATATTTTCTACTCAATTTTACATTGTTGCCATCCTAAAATAATGTCTTCTCTGTCTATGCACCTGTCCTCTTCTTATTACCTGTATCTGTCATTCCAGTGTGTCTTGATTTTGTGGCAAATAAATGAATTTTCTTTCTTTTTCTTTCTTTATTTAAGATAATTATTATCAACAAAATATAGACAGTACCTAGCAGTGGCGAAGGGTGATAGTTTTAAAAGGGGAAGCCGTCCCACAAATTCCCTCTAAAAATTGCTGCAATTAATGCTGCAAGACAAATATCCATACCGTCTCTTGTAATCTATTTTATATAAAGTCATGTCTGGAAGAGCTCGACCTAACTGAATATCAAGCCATATCACGTTGGTCTATGCACTAACCAATTCCTAAAGGGAAGCGATGGGAATCGGGTTGTATGGACTCTTCGCCACTGGTACCTAGTCTGAATTAAACGAATTTTATTTATTTTTATTATAATTAATAATTGCTACAACGTGTTTTAAACGGCATGCTATCGTGTCTGTAGTGACAGGCTCACAGGCTATCTTGTTAATTGCTATGAGGTCATGGTGATGTCATTCTAAATAATCTTCCTTTACCGAGGTACCTGTTGGCTTTTAAATGAATACAAAACAAATATGTTTGACTATAAAAATATAATATTTTAGCTGGCCCATGGCTCATAAGCTAGCGCACTTTTCTCTGTTTAGCTTTGGATTTTTCTAAGACTTGCTTAGATATATTTTATTTTGGTTTTTTTTTTAACCTTTGCTAATTATTTTAATGATGCTAAACATTATTGTGTTTGACTACTGCTTCATCGATAACTTTCAAAACCGGGTGCTAGATTGTCTTAATGTTCAGCAAAACTGACACTGGTAGCGCACTGGAAAATAATCTAAGATGTGGTGGATTTTGATGAATTTCATTATTACGGTACGGTTGGCGCAGTGGGTAAGCGATTGCCTTTCTGCGCTACGTGCCGCGGGTTCGATCCTCGCGAGATACAAATATTTGTATAGCCTACAGATAATTGTTCCGGGTCTGGGTGTGTGTACATGTAACATGTATGTTTGTAAATTGTATCAACGATATAGAAGAAAATATCATAGTGGTGCGTAAAGTATAATTTTTTCTTTTTAAAAATGATAAAAGAAAAGAAAGAATGAAAAGTCATTTTTATTTGCCACAAAATACAAGACACACTAGAAGGATAGACATAGGTAATATGAAGAGGACAGGTGCATAGACAGAGAAGACATTTTTCTTAGGATGGCAACAGTGTAAAATTAAGTAGAAAAAATTACAATTTAAAAAAGTAAAATATATGTGGGTATACTGCACCGACTGAGCATCACCTTGCCTTTTGACTACAATAATAATGTTAATAATACATTCTATGAATGCTGTGCAACTGAGAAAATAATACATTTACATATTTCAAATATTAATGTTCGATCTTGGCATTTCAAAAATAGGCTTAAAATAGGTTATATAAAGCTTTTTATTTAAAAAATATAAGCCTTTATTGTTTCTACGGTTTCTTTGTTCGACCTACCAAAGCGGTTGGTGACCAAGAAACGATCTCATTGGCCGATTTGTCAAGCACTTGGCCGACTTACGGTAATCGAGTCGCCAATTACCGAGAATCGATTCTTCCGGATAATCAATGTAAGCGGTTACGTAATCGAGAATCCACTGAGTTTCGGGTTACATCGATTTGGAGTAAAGTTGTGTTGACAATGTGTTATAGGTAAATTAATAGGATGCATGGTGTTTCCTTTGCCTAGAAGTCTTGTAATGCAGGTTGGATTAATGAGAAGTTTACTTTGTTTTAATGGTTTTATTGTTGTCAATTCTTCGTAAAAATGTTGGCGACTAGAGTTACAATAAACATCACATAAATATAAATCTGGTGGTGGCGCTGGTGGGCACGGGCCTCTTCTCAGAATGAGAAGGGTTAGGCCTTAGTCCACCACGTTGGCCTGGTGCGGGCGGACTACACACACCATCGAGGACTTTATGAGGCCCTCTCAGGTGTGCAGGTTTCCTCACGATGTTTTTCCTTCACCGTTTAACGCAAGTGATAATCAAATTGCGATCCGCACATAAATTGTAAAAGTCTGAGGTAACGGGACGGGTTCGAACTCAGACCCTGCTGCATGGAAGGCAAGCGTTTAACCGCTAGGCTATCACTGCCTGAGTACTCACTAGGACACTAAGTAGGTTTATTAATTTTATTTATTTAGTTATTTATTTTATAGACATCTTATTGCTAACAGTTTTGAGTCAATGCACAATTAGGTAGTCATATGACAACTCCATTCAGTGTTCACAATAATAATAATTAATCAATAACAAATCCACTTAAAATCAAACACTATTAATTTACAAAACTTAGCATTAAAATTAGCTTTAGTAGGTAAAAACAGTATTTTTTTTTATCTCTTTATGAACCAAAACGATGACCTTTAGCTGCAACTCATTGTATCCTAGCCTCAGAACAGAGAAATGAATCGAGTAGTACAACCGGCAATTTTCTGCCTTTCGCTCATGCTGACCTCTGGTGGCGAAAGCCGGCAAGGTCATAATCATTGATATGGCGTTCGGTTCATGTTTTATGCAAGCTTGTTCATAAAGCTAGGTTATTTTTACCCGGCTACGGCAAGTCTCTGACCGGTATGTATCTATGTATGTTCATCTGTTCCCTCATAACTTATAAACTACATATCATAATTTGACGAATGAAGTATCGGTGGAAGCGTCTTGATCGTCCACTGGTTGTAGGCTATGTGACGTCACATTAAATTGAATATGGCGCCAAAAGTAAGGAACTAAAAAAATAAAAAAAATATGATGCCGTGTTTGCTATCTAATTAAAGTATGTACATAATTAGCACATTTCAAAAATATATGATATAGTAAGCTGTTGCTCGCGGCTTTGAAAAAAAAAGTAAGTACAAAACTAAAACCCGACTACTGAAAAAATAAAATATTAATACATATTCATAGTGATGTTCAGAGGATAGTCGTGGTCGTATGCCACTTTGCCTTAAAGCTTATGATCGCTTACGTAGTTAGAATGTATTGTTTTGTTAGGGTAGGTGGCATACGACCACGGCTATCCTCTGAACATCACTAAGAAGTATTAATATTTTCTTATTTCATACTTTTTCAGTAGGCGGGTTTTAGTTTTTGAACATACTTTTTTTTTGTTATTTATCGTCGCCCAGTATAGCATCCGTAACTTGTCAGACTAGGAACTGACCCCTTCTTCACAAATAAGTATAGCATTGACCTCGAATTTGGCTACAGTGAGAACCGAGTTCTTGGGAGATATTTGGCATTGACTGTATAAGTGTATACCATCAAGTTTGCTAATCTTTATGCACAGTAGCAACTCCTAACCACCGTGGTACAGTATGCTCTGCTAGCCGGTGTAAAAAACAAAGTGCTCGAGTAGAATGGAATGCGACCGGTCGGACCGACTCGCCTTGGCTGGGCAGCTTGGACAATGTCGCTACACGGTGGCCAATCGACGTTTACACTAGTTGCGTTTGTTCTAATATTGTATTTACGTAAGTAGAGTCTATGCTTACCCTTCGTCACGCGAATACTAGAGTTGAGTCCGATATCATGACACATGTAAAGTTAATACTTTAAGGTCTAAGTTCACCGATAACATAATAGACGATTAGAGAAAATCAGCCGTTTAAACATAAATGTTTGTATGGGAAAACAACAGATTTCATTTTAAAAATTTGTTATTTTGTCCGTGAAAACGGCCCTAAAAGAACGCAGATATATTTATTTATTATTTATGTACACACATACATGACAAAGAAAATAAATAAGTAAAGATATCAAGTACAAAGGTACTGCTTATTTCTAAAGAAATTTTTGGCAGCAGACCTGCGACAGGAAAGAGTGAAAAGAAAAGAAGACACAGTGTGTAACTACAGGAAACAATGGTAGATGTTAAGGAGATGTTGAAAGAAAGAAAACATTTTTATTCTGGACTCGCCAGGAACGAATAAAAGTATAAAAGGTACAAATATAAAACATAAAAAATAACAATAGAAAAACAATAATCAAAGCAACCTGAACGAGACCAAAAATGGCTCCCATCTCAGCATAATGCTGTGACATAATGTTGGTTTCAGAGATATAATTCCTAAAGCGCCCGGTAAACGAACAAACTTGTGACAAATATTACGTTCAAACTTCAGGTTTTCATCAAACACGAACACAAACGTTCAAGCTTGCTTGACATCTTGACATACACGCGACCAACTCTCTGTCAACCAAAATTTCTCTCAAATACGCCAAACACGTAGTTTGTTTGTCAAACGCGTCAAACGGAATTGCAGACTGCCAAATAATTAGACAAACACGTAAAATTTGACAAATTATTTGTCCGTTTACGGCATAAAAGTAAATTGCGTACAATCAGCATCTCCAATCGTAAAGGTGTTACTTTTAGCGAACATTGCGTCATCAGTTGCATCGCTCCATTGAGTGGTACATTACGCTTCATGGTCGTGAATTTAACAACAATTTGTTGTGCGTTCTGTCAAATTGAATAGTTTGTTCGGTTGTTAACTGTATTTAATCACAACAGAGTAAAGATGAAGATTTAGGATTATTTTTTTGTCACTCACAGCTCTTTGCTTTTGCTATTTAACCGGACTTATAACTACTTATATTAAAATATAATTAAGCGACAGTGCAGCTACCGGCGTCCATAGTGCATACGGGCCTCGGCTTAGGGCATCGCTGAGGCGGCAACAAAAGAAGACTTGCTGTGTCTAATTCTGGCTTATAAATTATTATTAAGGTATGTGTATAAGGCTACTGGCCCAGCACGGGCTGGCACGAGCGATGGTCGGAGAATACATGGAACGGAGTTTTGCGACGGTCCTCGTCGGCGAGGACAGTATGACAGTCCTTGGAAATAAAGAAAATTGAAACCATAAAAAAAATTTAGAACTTTTTTATTGGTCTGAGGAACACACGTAGTATTGCTACGCCCAAATTGCCTCTTTTTTTTCTAAATTCATATTGATGATGATAAGGCACATGATACCCATACCGGGTGATCCATCAAGATGGGTCAATATGGGGAAGTTTGAAACCTGAGATACCTAGAGTTAGTTCGAAGGAGCCATGTCGTCGCCGCTGCTTGCTACTGTATTCGGAAAGTCATTTTACAAATAAGAACCGATAAAATCCATGAGATTTTTGCAGTTTCTTAGTTTCTCATAAAACAAATGTTTTTTGTTTTATTACGTTCATCGGTGAAAATTCTTACGTAAAACTTTAGCATTCAGCGGCTAAGTAAAAGTGGTCAACTGTTTTGCATACATACGCTAAAAAATAAATTATACTCCATTGCGTCATATTTTGTAACGTTTGAGAAGATTCGAGTAATTTTTCAAAGTGTACCTATCTACATATTTGCTTGTGAAATAAAATTGTCGACTATAAAATGGTTTAAAATCTAAAGTTTATATCCCACACAAAAAAAAAATTAAGCATTACATTCTCGCAGCTCTTACCACAAAATTGTACTGATAAAGATTGTAATCTATTATTTATTTGAAAAGAGTTACCATGGAGTTTCTTGCCGGGTCTTCTCCATAGGATCTACTATTTGGAACCGTGCACCTAGGGTCTCGACATTTCATAAGTGCCTGTAAATAAAGATAAAGATCTATTCTATATTTTTTTTTTTTTTTTCGTTTTTTAATGTACCTAACATATAATAGTATGTTAAAAATACATCGCAGCTGTGTCAAAAAAACTTCCATTCAGCAGAGCATGGTTTTCAGCGGGTGCGTCATCAATCTACTTCCTACTATGATGGACATACTCATGGCTTGTTATGGACATAACGTCATCATCTGTTTACGTCTTTATTTTTTAATTATAAATCGCCATAGAAGTCATACAATATGTTTTCCCTCTCACAATGTCAATACCGATACTAATTGAATACCAATCAAGGCTACATTGAACGCGTTGTATAAGATACTGGCTGCACGCAATTTTCTCTCACGTCCCGTTAGAGGTCGCGACTCGCGGCTGACGCGTGTGCTAATGGGTAGGGCTAGCATTGAATGTAGATCGTCTATCAATCATTTAGTTATCTATGGAGATAGAAGTGTTACGAATGTTAATGGCAGGACTTTTACCAACCATTAATGTAAGTCTTCAACAGGCTAGGCCCGCAGCTTATATTTGTGCGGCCCGCGATATGTTTTAAGTAGGTATCTACCGCAAATACGAAAATTTTCCCCCGACTCCAACTAGAAAAAGAGCTGCATCTTTTGAACAGCTGAACAGATTTTCATGAAACATAGCTAAGATGATACCCGATTAAACTAGCTTTCAATTAAAAAAACTGCATTGAAATTGGTCCACGTGCACGTCATCGTCGTTTTCACGTTTACGGGCTAATATTCTTGTTCTATCTCACAAAGATAAAAAATACACAATATTGTCTTTAAAGAAAGCCATGGAAAGTGAGATGGTTATGGGAATGACATAACAAAATCGTTTCCAATTTTTTGTGATTATTCTATATTTAATTGCCTGTTTCTATTCAGTGGCAGTTTTATTACAAAATGCGAGTGAATTCGCAACGAAAGACTAGTCTTTAACAATGTGTGCAACTGCTTTTTCCTTGATTTTTATTATCCAATAAAAAACATTTCAATACGTTCATAACGAGATGAGACGAATCAATTTTATATTTTACGTTAAGTTATATTAAATTGTAAGAATGCAATTGTATAAATCGAAACGCTTTTTTAGATATCTCGGATTGATTCCAATTTCAATGCTCTTCAAAAACATCTTGTTTTTGTACTTATTGATAGAAATTGGTCCCGTTTTTTGATGTCTTTGTACCGATTTAAGGATATCGGAAAAATATGAATAGGTACATAAAATTTGATAAAATATAAATGATTGTCATCTTAGAAAAAAAATTGGGTTGCTATTTTGGTGTTAGGTTGGTCGGAAAAAAAAAGGTTACCTCCTCTCCACACATACTGTTACTGTTAGCCTGTATCATCCCACTGCTGGGCAAAGGCCCCTTGATTTCCATGCTGCTCTATCATGTGCCAGTGATGACCAGTCCTTGTTGATTGTGTCTAGTTCGTCCCGCCATCTCTTTCGCGGTCTGCCGCGTCGCCGTTTTGCTGTGACAGGGATCCACTGCGTATTTATTTTGGCCCACAGTTCAGATCACAGGCATACGGCAGACGTGGCTTGCCCAATCCCACTTTAGTTTAGCGGCTTTTTGAGCTACGTCAGTGATTTGCGTTTTGGAGCGCAGTGTGGTGTTTTGAACCTGTCCACACATGGGTCTTATAAAAGATCATGACAAGAAGATGAAAGAAAAGAAAGAAAGAAAAAGACTTTATTAGCACAAAAAAAAAAAACAATAACAAAGAAAACATATAAAATAAAAAGAGTTATTGTGCCGGCGGGTCACAGCTCAGCATAATAGCATAATAAATGGTTAGCAGAGACCTCCTGTGCGAGAAAAAACAAAAAAATGTGAATATCAATTAGTCAAATCTGGCAAAATAGAGTATAATAAAATAACTTTATTTCGAGAATAAGTCTCATAGGGATTATAATAACAAATTTCTTAAGCCTAAGTGTATTTTCTTTCTTCTTCTTTCTTTCTTTCTTTCTTTCCTGGTATTCAGTACGCATGGTGAATAACGTATATATGCACAAACAACAATACTGACATTGTATCCATTCGTGGATGAACCGTTACAATATTAAATTATTCATAATTCTCTCCATAATTATATAACGGTTGGCCTTACCAATATTTTGGACAGCCTGTCACATTAACCTATAAATTATGGTCTAAATTCTAGATTTATTTTATAGATTTGTTAATAATAAACTGTACTTTGGATTCACTTTTTAACCTCCGACAAAAAAGAGGGGTATTATAAGTTTGAAGTGTGTATTTGTGTATCTGTGGATCTGTGTATCTGTCTGTGGCATCGTAACTCCAAAACGGATGGACCGATCTCAATGCAGTATTTTTTTATTGAAAGCTAATTTAATTGGTTATCATCTTAGCTATGTTTAATGAAAATCTGTTCAGCCGTTCAAAAGTTACAGCTCTTTTTCTAATTGCAGTCGGGAGTTTTTGACGGTTAGGTTATTTTAAACTTTGTTAAGAATAAATACAGGGTACACTATTTATTAAAAGTTAGTGTCAAATCAATGATGCCGTTACTGCTGTTTCATCTTGATGTAGACTTAATAATTTCACTCTTGTCCATCCAAAGGTTGCCTGGAAGAAATCGCCGTGCGCGACAAGGCCACCCAAGTCTTTGTCTATATTTGTTTTACTGGTGCACAATAAAGAATATATAAATCAATCAATCAATTATTTGAATCTGAATAGTTGATTAATTCAATTCTTGATTCGAAACAAAAAAAAAATTGGAACGAATTTACCATTGTGTCGGAGAGAAATGACAAATATTTATTATTATTTGTAAATATAGTCGAATTATAGAAAGATGACCTGTCCAATATATTGGAATAAATTATAATATTTTGGCTAGATGACATAATCAAAATAAATAGTTTACCTAAACAAAGATACTTATAAAGAATAAGATTGATTACATTAGAATTTAATTCTGTTGACAAATTGTACTACAAAATATCAAATAAGGAACATTTTATACGAATTGAATTTATGTATAAACAGATAAACATACAAATAATTTGTATATGATTGACAAATTAGTTAATGATTTTATGATTGATTTGTTTATCAATTCCATTGACATCTTAAACCAATTATTACTCATAATCCCACGTACTAATCGCTGAGTGATCTTCCCAAGTATAGCTACAATTATGATATTAAATCGACATGTTGACAATGTAACGGTTCAAAAATGATTTATTAAACATTATTATCTATCGTGTGTTTAATACAGGGTGTAATAAAAACAGTGTAAATCCCATAAACCACTCGTTCTACCGCTTATTATGAACAACTTTTAAAATGGGACCAAAAATTTGCTGTTCCATATAAATAATTAAATATTAGGTAGGTACTCGACTAAATGTTCGGAACAGCTAACTTTTGTTTCGTGATTTCATGTTTGGTCCCGTAGTAAAAGTTGTTCATAATGATGAGTACGAAACCCTCCTTAAATCCCAAGAAGATTTGAAGATGATTGAAGCCACGTGTGCAGAAGATAGTCACTTCCATACGTCTCCATCGTCAACATAGTCTTTGGTCTTGTCTTTGATAGACAGTCGAAGAACGCGAAAACGCGAAATTCTGCTGCTAAAAGTATCAAGTGTGAACTAACGCGTAGTTCAACATGCCAATTCTAAAACTAGTGTTTATTTATTTATTCATATAAAGAAAGAAAGAAAAACAATTATAAGAATATTAAAAAAAAAATGTTTAACACTGGCCACTCGGATGACCGCGCAATATCTTTTTAACCGACTTCAAAAAAAAGGAGGAGGTTCTCATTAAACTTGAGAAGGGAACCAAAGAACACGTCCAACTCCGTCTCAGTGTTGATGTATACATAGTCAAAGAATTAATATTAATAACAAAATAATAGTTGTGCGATACGTCGGTGATCGGTGCCGTCCGAGGTCATCAACATTTTAATAAATTCTAATTATTTGTTCCTGGTCGCTGCGATTTCTTTGTTTGAAGAATGCACTTGATCAATGAATGGTACTTTGTTTTTGTTATAAATAATGTCTTTATTGCCGCAATTTTTTTTTAGAAATCTGCGTGCTATCAAGCTTTTTACGTCAACGTTTTGTTTCTTAAATTGGTGATAGTAGTTTGATGGATTTGGCACAGGCAGGTGTGTGACCCGTCCCCGGCTTCGCTAGGATGCAATTTCTCCACTATCCTCACATTAAATATGAAAGTATTATGCATATAATTTTTCTGGAAGAAATGCTCAAATTATGGATAAAACTGCATCAAAATCCGTTGCGTGGTTTAGGAGGAGTTAGCGGATATACATACAGACAGACGCGGAAAGCGACTTTATTTTTAACCCCAGACAAAATAGAGGGGTGTTATAATTTTTTGTGTGTATCTGTATATCTGTGTATCTGTCTGTGGCATTGTAGCTCCAAAACGGATGGACCGATTTCAATGCTTTTTTTTTTTAATTGAAAGCTAGTTTAATTGTATAGCAAAGAAATTGTACCCGTGCGAAGCCGGGAACGGGTCGCTGGTAGGTGATAAAACCATTAAATAACTCCATAGCCATTAAATAACTCCATGACTGATAGAAAAACTACACTCACAACTGTAAGAGCAGAAATAGTTTGCATTTATATATTTATTTATATATATATATGTATTTGTATGAGTTTGTGTGTATTTATGTAGGTGTGTATTAAGTATATCTTTTATTAGGATGTAATATAATGTCATCAGTTTTATTTAGTTATCCTCTTGTATTAATTCCACACTATAGTCTACATTTCTTTTTTTCAAACTCTCCTCTCGCAGGTCTGCTGGAAGAGATTTCTTTAGAAATAAGCAGTACCTTTGTGTCATCTTTCCTATTTAATTGTAATTATTCTTCTTTCTGTGTGTACATAAATTGTTAAATAAATAAATAAAATAAAGTCCAACTATATCGTAGCCTTAAAAAAAACAAACATATTGGATTGCATTGTATCTTATCTTTTCAAGATATTTCCGGTTACACATCTTAAAAGAATTCTTTACATTCCATCGTTATCTTGTACAAAAATACTGATAGATATCGGAACAAAACTGAAAAAAAAATAGGTTATTGTTACGTAAGTAATACCCACTTCAGTATGTCGAGAATATCATCAAGGACGCATGCGTGGGCGCGGCGGATTATCAGCGCGACAGAGCAAGCGACTGACCATTAGACAAAGTGAAATAGGTCTCTGAAAAGAAAAAGAGTTATAAGCTCTTTTATTGTTGTGATTCATATTGGAAAGGGGTTTAGACATGATAACACCACGCTTGTCTAATGCGGGTTGGTGGGTGCGCAGTAAGCCTTCTGACTCGGCCTACGGTTGCTGCCGTTAACGATTGATTGTACAACCGTTCCTCCGCCACCAACCAAAACCAACATCCTGCACTGATGTCGGACTTTCTTCCATCTAGACCGTTTAGACCTACTACTCGGATCAGAACGCAGACGTGGTCAATAACGCTCCGTCAGAAGTCCGCACTCGGGGTTTGCCAACGAGCTATGGAACGAAGCATCCTGGGAGTTAAACTTACGGACCGCATAAGAAACTCGATGCTTCGTTCCAAAACGCAAATTGCTGACGTAGGCCAAACAGCTGCCAAATTGAAGTGGAATTGGGCTGACCACATCTGCCGCATGTCGGAGAAGCCATGGGCTAAAGTAACCACAGAGTGAGTCCCGAACGGCAGGAAACGACTGCGCGGCAGGCCCAAAACGAGATGGCGGGATGAGCTGGACATTTATATAAAGGATTGGCCCCAGATCGTAACGGACCGGGAGAAATGGAAAGAGGGGCGGGAGGCCTTTGCCCTGCAGTGGGACATTACAGGCTCAGTTAGCAGCAGTCAGCATTGTTAGGAGGTTTCTCTCTCTAGAGCCCTGACCACCGGTAGCTTGGACCCTGTTCCCGATGGCCTAATACTCCTTTTTTTCTTTTTATTATTTAATTGTAAAATTATTAAAAAAAAACAAAAACTATGTAAAAAAATTGAATAAAGGGAATAATAATTAGGTATATTGATTTGCCACATAAATACCATATTCACATAATGTTCCCCAGTCAGCCACGCAGTTGTAAGCAAACTCGCCTACAACTCGTGTCGCGTCGGGTGCGCGCACGGTCGTTGACAGCGCCTCGCGTTCGCGTGCCGCTTGCGTTTTTATTTAGCAACCTCCAACAAAGCGCCGTTTGTTAGGTAAGCGGCTAGCTAGGGAACTTTCGTCATGTGTTAAATTGGGTTTAAGTTTATTTTTTGATATTTTGGTGTTTGTTGAGTGAACTAACACCAAACACTTATAGGACCGTAAGTATACGTCAAAAAAAGTGTTTAGTTAACAAACCCGTTACAAATCTTTACTAAATATGTTATGTTTTAGTAACATAAAACTTGGTCTTCATAACCAACCATAGACACAAAATTAAGTAAGTAATTGATCGGTTCCCAAGAGTTTGAAGCTAATGGGAATCCTAATAAACAATGTATTTTTATGGAAATAAAATTTTGATTTGAAGTAACTGCTCGCTAGTAGCTTTATTTGATTAAGAACTTCAAGAACAAGTTGAAGTTCGTCAAGAACTTCAGTGATAACCTAACCATCAAAAACCCCCGACTCCAACTAAAAAAAGAGCTGTAACTTTGGAACGGCTGAACATATTTTCATGAAACATAGCTAAGATGATACCCGATTAAACTGGTTTTCGATTAAAATTACGGCATTGAAATCGATCTATCCGTTTTGGAGTTACGATACCACAGACAGATACCTACACAAATAGACAAACAAACAACTACAAACTTCCTTCTTTTTGTCGGGGGTTAAGGCGCTCTATAAGTACACCAATTGCTAAATAGTGTTATAATCTCAACATAGTCAGCTCCATATTCTCATAAATAACGCACACGTACACACACGCAGCAAGAAAGTAGTTTAAATAATGATAGATTTAACTACAGCTTAGATACTTATGTTTTTTAGGGTTCCGTACCCAAAGGGTAAAACGGGACCCTATTACTAAGACTCCGCTGTCCGTCCGTCCGTCTGTCCGTCCGTCTGTCTGTCCATCTGCCACCAGGCTGTATCTCATGAACCGTGATAGCTAGACAGTTGAAATTTTACACAGATGATGTATTTCTGTTGCCGCTATAACAAGAAATACTAAAAAAACAGAATAAAATATATATTTAAGGAAGCTCCCATACAACAAACGTGATCTTTTTTGCCGTTTTTAAAGATAATGCTACAGAACTCTTCGTGCGCTAGTCCGACTCGCACTTGGTCGGTTTTTTTATCAGAGTTCAGCATACTCTACAAATAAATGAATACTTGAACAACATGTACATACAAAATTAGCACTGTATTGAACCTACCAAGACTAACAGAGTCAGGAATAGTACAAAAAAAAAGTGCTAATCTTTTTTGCTGATCGTACAGACACTTTTTGTGCCGTATGAAACTCGTTTTAAAGTGTAATGACTGACTTATTTGGCTCTTTATTGTACTATTAGTGCCTATTTTTTGCTAATTCAAGCGGCTAGTGTTGCAAATATTCTGCCTTTGAAAACTAAATAGGCACATTCTGAAATGTGTTCCTACTTATTTAGTTATAATAATAATTTATTTATTCCATACAACACTAGTCCAATAAACAATAATAGAACATTAAACATTATAAATCATCTTAAAAATTACAATTCAAATAAATTAAATACAAATAAAAATTCAAATGAAAGTAAATTGAATAAAAATTATAATCTGAAATCAAATTAAATAATTTAGTATCAATAAAAATCAAATTATGAATTGAATTACATACACATTAAATTATATAATATCGGAAGAAGCTTACATAATAATAATATACCTACTCACATTTTTATTTTTTTTATTATCAGTTACCAACCTATAATGTTAATATATTATAATGTCTGCGTTTCGTAACTTAATGAATTATGAACTCAATTTTGATACTGCCTTCAGGATACTATTATCAGATTTTCACTCCCCCTAACTCTTTAGGTAGGTACCCTATACCGAGGTATTCTCGGCCTCAGCCGTAGTTACCATAAAGCTTAATAACCTAACCGTCAAATACCTACTTGCAAGAGGTATTTAGTGTAAGAATTGTTCATTTGTTGTGCCCGAAATATCTGGCGAGGTCATTTTTGCATTTTCTTTCAAACTTTATAGTATGCTGCAGACATTTACGATTCATCGATGAATGTTGTATTGTCGTAAATAAAAGGACAATTCTTAAAAAAAAATTAACATTATCGAGATTTTTTTTTAATTTTCATAGCTCAAGAACTCAAATACGTACACTTTGGGATGTCCCCGAAATTGTACCAGAAGCCCAATTCTCGTAATTAATTTATAATATGACTGAAAGTTGACCGAACTGAGATTATATTATGAATTGACAAAAACTCATGTATTCTACTCCTCTTAAAGTTCAGTCCGATTCCAGTATGATTTGGATTCAATCTTCTTACAAACTCATTTCAATCTCATTTTTGACGTTTGTGTATAGATGAGAGTGTCAATTTTATTATCTGTGTCAGTTCAAAATGTTAGCAGAATACCGATTTGCCTTATATTTAACTTTCGATCTCATTACAATATAATGTCACGTTTGACGTTGTTTGTTAGGGTAGGAGAATACCATTTGTGACATTTATGACATTGGTAGTAGATCGGAATGAGATCCGAACTATATTTTGAACATTTTTAATTACGAGAATTGGGCCTCAGGTCTCATCTGCTACTAAAGTAAGCTAACACTTAACAAATATTATTGTCTTGATTAATTCTTAAAATTACTGTGAAACAATTATGAGGCAGGTTGATCTAAGTAATTTCTCATTTTAGTGCATATAAATGATTGTTTATTACCTATATTATTTATTATATTAATTTCATTTTAAATGTTAATGTCCAAATTTATTTTATTGAAATGTAAAGTGATGCCCCGAAACACAGGTTTGAATAAACCTAGATCGGGCGGGTGGCTACCTAACATTCATATTCCGAAACATTTTCACTTGCACTTGTAATGTTAATATTTTAGAAATAGTTAATTTTTAGGCACTATAATTATTGTATTGGAAATTTACTACTGTTCACTAAATGTACTCTTTTTTGTATACCTACGTTTTTATTAAATATTTTTTTTAATTTTTTTTATAACAATAAAAAAATCTACCCAGGTACTCGGGCCATAATAGTAGATAGATACATAGTGGAAGCCCAAAGAATAACCCAAGTCTTTCTTGACATTTCTGAACTTGGAATCTTAAGCACAAATCCATTTGCACCTTTTGCTACCTTCAACAGATAACCTAGGAATTAGCCAGGCACGCTAGAATCAGACACTAAGTTCCAAGCACCGTTACTTCGCCTATCCTAGCCCGACTGGTTTGTACCTACGTACTAGGTTTACCTAGATGTACAAGTACCGGACCAATGACAGTTATATTTACGCCTGTTTGTGTGATGGGGTAGTAGATAGAATTCATACTTTAGTACTTTCTGTTTGTACCTCCCACAATCATTACTTACTCAAGGGCTTTGCTACCCATACATTGATATTTTATATTTTTTTATATTGCTTTTCTTTATATATATATATAAATTTCTTTTTTTCTTGTCATCCAATGTAGTCCATTTCATCCGATACATTTTAAAACGCTTAACATCCTGCGCCTGTTAAATGGCTAATTCATTGTCCGCATGGGGTTGGGACTATCACCTTTAATACAAGTTATTTCTATAACTTAGCAAGGGTGCTAGTAACGACACACTCAAGTACAACATACAAGCCATAAACCAAAATAATGTAATGTGTTATTATAAATGTAAACATCATGGTGTCCCAATAAAGATTACTATTACTATTACCTAAGTATTTACCTGTCTGTCGGGCAATATTTAGAAGATCAAAGTGTTGATTGTATGAGGGTTTTTCTCTATTTTAAACGACAAATACCTACTGCAAATACGCATGCGTCATGCTCGTGAACATGCTTCTACCAGGACTGGAGGTCAGATTATTTTTACAAGGTAGCTCGAAGTTTAGTCTCTCACGATCGTATTGAAGTTTATTATCAGAGTTTGATGTTCATTACCATTTTGTTACGCGGTAGACCCGCTGGGCTGCTTGTAACTGCCATATGGCAATCTTGTTCAGAGCCAAATCATTAATAACCTATTCATATTTTTTATTCACATTAAATTACATTATTCTCGTAGCTCTTACCACAACATTGTACTAATCAAGATTGTAATCTATTATTTTAAAAGAGTTTCCATGAAGTTTCTTGCCGGGTCTTCTCCATAGGACCTACTATTCGGAACCACGCACCTAGAGTCTCGACATTTCATAAGTGCCTGTGTGTGATTTACATGAAATAAAGATCTATTCTATTCTGTTTTGATGCTATAGCACAAGCTAGCTCGCAGCTGATTTAAGATTGATTGTTTAGCACTGGTCGCCTTAAGGGAAATAACTAATTTCCTTCTTACAATTTTTTTTTAAACCTTGAATTAGATAAGGTTTTGTCGTGCGTTTCTATATAACAAGTTTACGTAAATTAATTGATCTACGTGCGTGCAGCAGTGAATTGGCACTTTTTGACCATTTTTAGGTTAAATAGTGGTTTTGAAACGTTTCAAAGCTGATCATTGGTCAAGGAAAATGTGGGAAATTATTTTTAGATATTTATAATCTACTTGCAAACCCGTTCCCTGCTTCGCATGGGTGCAATTTGTTTTAAAGTTACCCAATACTACGGTTGAATTTGGGAACGAACACTGAATCACTCTGCAAATTTTGCGCACTGCATGAAAACATATCTTGTACCTAATCAGCTGTCATAATAATCAGTACTTTCCCGTACCAGCATTTAAACCTGCTACCAATATCAACTAAAATATATATTCTATGACACGAATATCCATAAACGTCTGTGACGAACAAAAACGACGAAGCCGACAGAACTTTCGCCACCCGTACCTCTTCACAAACAACAAATTCTTCGCTTGATACGCAACACATTGTAGAGTTTTCATGGGTCAATAGCTACATGTGCAGTGAAGAGCGAGCATTGGATGCTGAACGTGCGTATCGGTCGCGATATAATTGTTCCGAGGAGTAGGGATGGGCTTTCACAGATATCTGTAACCGTGTCAGTTTTTATGTAATAATTTTGATTGTTATTTTTATTGAATAGCTACATGCTCTTTTAAGCTTCATCAGGGGCATGGAAAGAGCCTCCCCAAGTGACGATATTAACACCCTATTTTTCAAAAGCTGATCAAATTTAACCAGCCGTCAAATCTCATGTCAAGTGATGTGATTGATTGTTAATGTTGGTCCACCAATCACAACAGCTAACACTAAATTTAACATTATCAGAGATTTAACCAACCTCTCAAAAACCGGGGGTATGTTTGTTGCACCGTTACGAAAATTAAGTATCGACTGACTAATCTTTTACTGGAAGCTATATTGCTACAAATTTGTAAATGCAAGCACAATCTAGGCCGTAGCCGGGGGAGAGGGAGGGTTCTAACCTCCTCGAACCAATAAAATTACTTTTAAAATGAATACCTACATTCGTTACCTCGTTATTTATCATTTATAAATTCTATCGAGTAGCATTCCCAGGTTTCTTCCCATACTAAAAGTTGTTCATAATGATGAGTTTACTTCACGAAATTCTTAGAGTAAATTTTTTAACACCTCGTATAAGAGTATCCGTGGAGTTTCTTGCCGGTTCTTCTCCATAGGACCAACTTTTTTGGAACCGTGCACGTGTAGGTAGAGACTTGACTTTTCTATTCTATGTATTATATTCACCAACTACATATTTCTAAGTAAGAGTCCATCCACCGACTTGACATAAAAAGCTTCATCTTCTTCTGTCGCTGAAAGATTTTTCAAATATTTACTGTAGCCTTGCCTTTCTTGATTATATGAATATGATACACACATGCATCATATTCATAATCTTCAGTTATACCAGTTCATGTTTTTTAATTCTGTTTAAATTTCAAACTATACGTCTCTAAAAGCTGCGAAACTCAAGTGGGATTGGGCTGGCCACATCTGCCGTATGCCTGATGAGCTGTGGGCCAAAATTGCCACTATGTGGAGCCCTGACGTAGCTAAACGGCGTCGCGGCAGACAGCGAAGGAAAAGGAGAGACGAGCTGGATAAAATTAATAAGGAATGGTCCACTCTGGCTCTGAACCGGAAGACCTGGAGGTCATGGGGGGAGGCCTTTGCTCAGCAGTGGAATGATATAGGCTAACGGTAACAGTAACAGTTTGGTGGGTCAGTAGATAATAAAGACAGAGTTATTATACCATGTTCAGCTATTTATTTCTTTTGTTACATTTTATTTCAAAATATTGTCATAATTGAGAATAAGTTGTTGGAATTTCGTAGTAAAATTAGTTTGTTATACTGAACAATACAATTATTATAATAACTGAGAAATTTTCTAGCTGGCAACTCGAATTATTGTCTGACCTTGGAATCAAACTTTGTCTTATGACAGCAAAATTTGCAACCACAGAATATTACAATAGAATAGAATAGATCTATATTTCATGTAAACCAGATACACGCACTTATGAAATTTCGAGACTCTATAGGTGCGCTGTTCCAAATAGTAGGTCCTATGGAGAAGAACCGGCAAGAAACTCCATGAAAACTCTTTTAAAATAATAGATCTTAATTAGTACAACGTTGTAGTACCTGCGAGAATAATGTAATTTAATGTGAATAAAAATGAGAATAGGATAATAATGATTTGCCTCTGAATAAGATTACCATGGCAGTCACAAGCTGACCAGTCCCGACACACAAATGAAAACACTCGGATTCTGAAAGGCCGAAATCTTTGACCATTTCAAATCCCATGTGAGCTGTTGTGGTTAGTTGACCAACATCAACAATCAATTCAAAGACCAATAGGTAATTTTATTTGAATACCACTAAGGTGGCAAATAGCTTACGGCCCGCCTGATGGTATGCGGTTACCGTGATCTATGGACGCTTGCAACACCAGGGGCATCACTTAGTTGCACTTGCACCCTTTTAAATTTGACTACGTCATCGAAATGTGGGTGAACAAGAGTCCCGTCTGCCCCTTTGGGATTTATTGGCATGATCATACAAAGCCTGAAGGGATATTTGTGATAGTACATAATTACATACCAAAATAATTACTATGTGTTATGATCAATGGTGTAAGACTAAGCACAGAGCATTGACCTCTAATATTCTAAAGAAAAGAGTTTTAGCGCCTAAGGCTGCTAGTGATGTACTATTAAACGCTTAGTCGATACTGATAGCATGATTATACGGTTAAAATCGATTACAATGTATCATAATGAGAGAAAATATTACTTTTTATTATGCTCTAATTTTTTTAACACTCAGATTTGTAACTAGTTTTACTATACTACAAAAAATTATGCTTAGAAATTTAATTTGATGCAGGAAAAAATATGTAGGTATCGTAGCAATTAATGCAATAAATAAAATAAAAAATATAAGATTTTTAAGAAAATTATTTCATACTTTTTAGTTTTTTTGAAGTCGGTTTTTACTTTTTTTTAAGGTTTATTTAATTCTTCGCAAATTAGGTGAGAAGTACTTTCCCGTATTATCCATCCATTTGTTATCTATTCCGTGTGTGGGTCGTCACTCGTCAGTTAAAAGTGAACCTTCTTTACATTGTTATCTTAAGTGTGTTTATATGCTAATTAGTTGTTATCTCCGGTCGTTGAACTCGCGATAAGGTAACCACTTGACGCGGTAGTCGACTCTACTTAAATTGAATTTTAATCGTAATAGAACTTTAGTATTAGAAGTATTTATGACCCGGTTATGAATAATCCTATTAAAAATAAAATTGATTTATTTTTAGTGCTAGAAATAAAAAGTAGAGAGAAACCTCCTCACAATGCGTGCCGTGTCGAGCAGTACCGCCTTCTGTATCAAGCCCTTGATCCAACCCCCCAACGAGAGCCTCATAAGATGTTGGTCGAGGCTATTAATGCTAAAATGTTAAATATGTTTAGTTTAGTTTTCGCTTCAGCCCATTTCATTCTACCGCTGGAAATTCACAATCACAATACCTTATTCAAACGATAAATCTTTGATCTTTTGAATGAAGTATTGTGAATTTGTGATTGAGAATAGTATTAAAAAAATATACATAACCTGTTTTTTAATTTAGTCATCTTATTTAAAATAATTTTCAGCAGTACTTTAATTTACCTTTTTTTAGTTATCTTAAACAAACATTAGTAATAAAAACAAAGTGTAAATGAACATAAGGTTCTTTTGTAACAATTAATCTTCATCATAAAATTACAGTTACAGTATTACAGATAGTAAAATTTTATTACCACATAAATATAATATTATGCGTAATTGTTGTAGGTAATTTTAAACATACTGACTTATTTTTGTTTTTTGTTACAGATCTTCAATAAGGCATCCATATTAAATTGAAAGGTAAATAACCCTTTAAATATTTTATTAGTTCAATTCACTTTTTTTATTTAGTGCGCATAATTTCTAGAGTTATTCAGTCTCTGTTCCTAAATGCAGCCGCAGTATTGGGATACACTTCAAAACAAAACGAAAATTCGACTTTGTATGGGGGACACGCAATATTTACTAGCGCAAGCCATACAATATCAAATTTTTATTTTGTTTTGGAGTATACTTTAGTACCTACTGCGGTTGCATTTTGGAACGGACACTGAATCACTCTGCAAATTGTGCGCAGTGCATAAAAAAATATCCTATATACCTACGTTAGGTACTTATGTAAACCATGTAAAATTTAAATTATTGCTACTTTCAGTTCTTCTTCTTCCTATACAATCTCATACTTATAGGCCGCCCAGCCCATGACGTCATTTACAATTCATTTACATTTATTTAAGTATATTTTAATTAATTTTTATTTTCATCATTTTTTTTTGTTATTATTTATTTATTACATTTATTATTAAGGCCCCCGCCATTATTTTCATTTTTTTAAATCATCCGATTCGGCTATTATTTGTTTTTAACGCCATCCGACGGGCCTTAACGTTAATTAATGTAACATTTGCTCTCGTCGGTGAAGAAATAAGAAAGAAAGAAAGAAAAAATAATTATTCAGACTACACACCAGTGGGCCGAGCACGAATGTTTTGACGTATCGTAACGTAAACGTAACCACATTTAGAACCAAAAATACACGTTTAATCTATGATTTTTTTTGGAAATTCATGCAATATTTTTTCATTTTCATGAAACAAGTGTGTTTGTTGCATAAAATTGAACAAAAATGCGATAGATTCATCGTATTTTACAATCAAAATTTGCTTACGTTTACATTACCATACGTCAAAACATTCGTGCTAGGCCCTCAGAAAACGCAATGCACATTCAGAAAAAAAAATACAATTTGCGACCAGTTGCCATTTCGAGAATTTGACATTATGCGCTGACACGCACTGAACCAATGGGGCATTTCTTCTCACCAATGAAACGAAAAAGCTTTATGAACACGAGCGAAACCGATCACAATAACTAGTCCCCATAGAATAGCTTTAAATGAAAGCTCCATTGTGGAAGTGACGTCACACTTCCGTCACCGGAAGTTGCGCCATGATAGCTGTCTATTCAATATGCCTCCTGCTATTAGCTTATGTAATAACTATTATTAATAGTTAGCTTTTTTTCTAAAGCTTCGTGACATGTTTAGTAAGATTATTGCGATAAAAATGGCGAAGCTTCCATATTTCGAATTTGGGTTATTGTGCATGTGATTTGTTTATTAAATGGCATTTTAATAGTCAATAAGAATCTTAGTCATCATCATCATAAGTACCTACAGTATAGTATAGTGCGCAAAATTTTCAGAGTGATTCAATGTCCGTTCCCAAATACAACCGCAGTAGTAAAATTCAGTCCAAAACAAAATAAAAATTTGATTTTGAATGGCTTGCGCTAGTGAATTATGCATGTCCCCCATACTAAGTAGAATTTTCATTTTGTTTTAAAGTGTATCCCAATACTGCGGTCGCATTTAGGAACAGACTGAATCATACTGCCAATTTTGCGCACTACATAAAAAAAATATGCTGTATACAATTGGATACTTATGTTATGTATGTCTAGTACCTATTATATGTAAACTCGGAATATGCATAGTGATAAAAATTTGTAGTGTTTATTCTCGTCTCGAAAAGATAGCCTTTTTTAACACGCTTTTATTAGCTTCACCTGTAACTAACTATGTAAGAAAATCTTGGAAGTTAAATTTGACCCACTTCCCGGTTTCCGATTGAGCTGAAATTTTGCATACACGTTCAGTTTGGATGACTCAAGCGTGTTCTATAGTTTTTTTAAACTATTTTTTTTTTCCGAAATCCAGAAATCGTTGATCAGATAAGAACTACGTTAATCTAAAAGTGTTCACAATCTCTCGATCACCAGTTAGCGCTTTGTCGGTCTGTCTGTAGTTGTTTCATAAAAGAACATTTCCTTACTTACACTAATCTAACTTCCTAACTATTGTTGACTAAAGCTAAGTAGTAATCAACTCATACTTCTGGTTCCGTAAGTCATAATTATACGGTGACCAAGTTTTGGAATTTCTGCGGGACTTATCAATGGCAAGAAGACTAAGGCCCATGTTCACCGACAATGTAACAGACGATTAGAGCAAAATCAGCCGTATTTTTGTATGGGTAGGTAATCGGCCGATTTCATTTTGAATATCTGTTATTTTTTTACTGTGACGATAAATACGCCTCACCGCTAGCGTAAATCTGCTGCCCTATAACGACACGGTTGGCGCAGTGTCTAAGCGACTAGCTTTCTACGCTACGTGCCGCGGGTTCAATCCCTGCACGGAGCAATTATTTGTATGATCTACAGATAGTTGTTCTGGGTTTTGCGTGTGTGTGCATGTGACACGTATGTTTGTTAACTGTACCCTCAATACAGGAGAAATCCATGTAAGAAAAAAATTAAAATCCTCATTCCGGGATGTTTTATCAAACGCGGGAGTTATGTGGAACAATCTGCGGGAAATGGACTGTCTTAAAATCCGAGACGGTTGGTTGCAAAAGTCGTAAGAGTCAATCTAGGTAAGCAGGTTAATGAGCGCAGTATTGTGTTTACTAAAGAGGCTTCGAAGTATCATCATTAGTCATGATCATTGACAGCTAATTGCTAATTTTATGCCCTATATGCCCTTGAGTCATTCGTGTCATACGAACCTATAGTGCCACAAACTTATCTGACCCGGTGACCAAAATTGGAACTAACGTCGCTACAGAACAAAATTGACTTCAAAATGTCATTTTTTTAGGGAGATGACATTGGTAAAGCGACGCCAGCGACGCCACGACCAGTGGGCCGAGCACGAATGTTTTGACGTATGGTAAAGTAAACGTAAGCAAATTTTGAACCAAAAATATACGTTTAATCTATGTTTTTTTTTTGGAAATACATGCAATATTTTTACGTTTTCACGAAACAAGTGTTTGTTGCATGAAATTGAACAAAAATGCGATAGATTCATCGTATTTTATGATCAAAATTTGCTTACGTTTACGTTACCATACGTCAAAACATTCGTGCTCGGCCCTCTGGTCAGATAAGTTTGTGGCACTGTACATATTGATGATTTTGTCATTGTACCCGTCATTGAAATTTTTTGTCATTGTCATGTCGTCACTGATATCGAAAAATCATCATTCAGCTCATTTCTAATACATATTTCTTCAATCTTCGTGTGTCGAAATCCCCATAAGTAATCTAAAATGCGCTTACCACAGACTCTATTATGGTCAACGACCAGCAATAAATATCTAAGCCTATGATTATCCGCCTGACTCAATCAATAAATCAAACATTAAAACAAAATTAATTCACGGAATGATAAACAGCGAAGTGCGTACAAAGTATTTCATAACAAAAACGATGCTTGGATAGTAAGTAGCATGTAAGTTATAATTGCTCGGAGTTTTCCGCTTAATTTCCGACTTTCATTTAGCTATAAATGCATGAAAAACCTATCAACAGGCGCCGCGCATACGCAATACAGGAGATGCGTAGAAGCTTAAGTTTGATACGTCAGTCTTTTCTGCATTTCTCTGGCGTTTGATAGTTTTTGAGCTAAGGCCAGCCGTTTTTATAGAAATTTCTCTTTTGTCTATGATTTTCTTCATGAAGTGGAGTTCCTGTTAAAGAAAGAATGACTTAGGTATATGTGATCTTCGTGATCAGGAGAGAAATAATTCGTTTTATCAGAGTTTTGTTTGTGTACAGCTAAGATGGATTTTTAAAAAAACTGATTTGATTACAGAATCACGTGGTTCAGCTACCGAATAAACCGACAAATTGTTAATGAAAGTTTATTCTTCGCGTTTAAAAGAACAATGCTGTGTAAAGCTAACTCAAACCATTTTGCAAACAGAAATCCAGTTTTTAACCGACTTCAAAAAAAGAGGAGGTTTTCAATTCGAATGTATGTTTCTTTTTGTTGTATATTTGTTCAGCTATAATATCTTTGTTAATTGTGAGCTGATTCTTTTTTGTTTGTAAGATTATCCTCCCGAAGTTGTCCCATTTAAATTTGGTAAAGATCTCAGAAGCTGTTGAGTTTGAAATTTATTTTATACTTTTTAGTTTTTGAAGTCAGTTTTTACTTTTTTTAATTCAACAGCCCAATGTCATTTTACAAACAAAAGCCTATCATGCCAAATACAATTTAAACTTAAATTACTGCGCGTTCTTTTGTAGTGGCACTGTAAATTACATTACTTCTTTTTATTGCATTATTGATTGACTTTGATTGTGAATCGAACTTGTATGATTTATTTAAATGAGATACCTTGATGATGAAACTATCACTTTCTTTGTTAATTTTACGTTTAGAATGCTGCAAGAAATGAATTGAGTTTAAAATAAAAGGAACCAACTTGTAGGCTAATTCACGTAACTAAAGAAGTGCAGTTGTCGCGCGGTTGCAGTAAAAATTTTGACCAAAACAACACATTTGGTATTCTCTTACCTTCAGTGAGTTACGCTCGCGTCAAGTTCGAGCTTCACTGTTCACTGCTGATCGGTGCGTCATAAAATTGCGTGAATTAACCCTCTGGACGTGTTAAAAAACTGCTGCTGCTGGTCAAATGTTACCTGAGAACTGCCTATTGTAGGAGCCATTAAGGGTTGAGCCAAGGTTACGTCACGGGCTAATGTGATAAAATAAAAGTCTGGTATACTACTCAAGCACTGATCCTAGCGGTGTAACGGTTGCCTTCCATGCCGAGTTCGAAACCGGCTCGCACGTCTGACTTCCAATTTATGTTCAGATCGCAATTTGATTACCACTTGCATTAACGGTGAAGGAAAACATCGTGAGGAAACCTGCACATCTGAGCAGGCCTCATAAAGTCCTCGATGGTGTGTGTAGTATAGCCAACTGTCGAGGCGTTTGAGGAAATATTTCTTCGAAGAAACCCAGGAATTCCTGTAGCCCCTTGACGTGTTACCGTTCGTCTTAGAAAAACTTTTTTTGCGCTACACCCAAATTAAAGTATTGAATCAACGGACAATTAATAGGAAGTCCTGTTAAAATAGATAGACTACTTTTTTGGCCGATTGTACATATCGCAATCATTCACAAACAAACAAACAAAGATTCTTTGATAGAATTACATGTTATTCTTATTATTGAGAGCTTTCTTAATCATACCTAATTAACCCACCAAAAATATCAAGGTCACAATTGTGAAATGTGTATTTTATTTGTTTCTTTGAAATATAGTAGTACCTATAGTATATAATACATTCGTATAATTACTTGTGTATTCGAACGGACTCACGTAGGTATTGTGAAGTTATAAGTAAAAGTATGGATGTCTTCCGTCCTCCGGGTCCTAATAGCCCATTGTTCGTAGTTAGTCACGCTGCAAAACGGTGTGGGTACGATTCCTAATGTTTTTGTTTGGTTCCTTTCCTATATTTGTATTGTACGTGTTTACTGACTTTAGAGAAATGGTTTGTTTTGGTAAGAATATAGTTGAGAAGTGATTGTTTGGTGAAGTTAAAGGTATTTTTTCTTAGGAGAACCATGACGCTAAATAAAGTACGAATTAAATCCTATTAAATTATATTATACTTTATATACTTTTCATTAATTATATTTTGAGAAAAAGGTATTTACATACATAGACTAAATATTTACAAATTAATTAAAAATTAAAGATAAATAAAAACAAAGAGGGAACACTTAGGCGGCGTCAAAGTACTATATATATACTATATATATATTTATATACTCAAGTATTTTCGCAAAACTAAAAATAAAACTTTGTTTATTAATTAATAGTACTTAGTTATCTACTAGACCTGCGTCTGCATTATGCAGTGGCGTAACTATACCATCTGGGGCCCGTGGCAAATTCTTTTGATGGGGTCTAAAACTGAATCAACATCTTTTTGTTTAGGTTGGTTGAAACGCTTAACGATTAACTTGAAATTGTATTATGGTCTTTAGTTGTCTCACTTTGGATTTTAAGCAGAACTTATAAAAATATACTTTTCAAATAAAATAAAATACTCAGGTACAATTTAAAAAAATATTTTTGAGCTCGCGGCCTCTTAGGCCTCTTGAGTCGGGGGCCCGTGGCATTTTGCCAGCCCTGCCACCCTATTGTTACGCCACTGGCATTATGGTAACATTATGATAGTCTCAGAAGCCCAATTGTATAAATTTAATCACCTTATTACATCATGATCATCACGAAACAGTATTGATAACACAGTTAGAAAATAATTGAATAACGCACTGCCACGAGCCGCAAACCACGAGCCACGAGCCACGAGCCTCGCAGTGTCAACACAGGCTATAGAACTATGAAATAGAATAACAGAAAAAGTCTTTTGTGCGTGTGCGCCGGGTCCGTGTCGGATTTACGAAATATTACGTGTCTATTAGGAATAACTATTTAGTCATCAGCTTTGCTTTGGGATTCTTTTTTTAAATTGAAGTTTTCGATCTCGTAAGAGCTGAGAAAAGAAGAGAAGAGAACGGTCAAAAACGTCGTCAATCACCCCGACTCCAACTAGAAAAAGAGCTGTAACTTTTGAACAGCTGAACAGATTTTCACGAAACTACATATATAAGCTATAAGGTGATATTCGATTTAACAAGGTTTCGATTAGAAAAACTGTATTGAATTCGGTCCATCCGTTTTGGAGCTACGATGCCACAGACAGATACACAGTACAGTATTATATATTATACAGTAGATCCTATGGAGAAGAACCGGCAAGAAACTCCATGGAAACTCTTTTCTAATTATAGATTACAATCTTTATCAGTACAATGTTCTGGTAATGTATGGAACATCTGATTTTTTATTCGCGACATCAGGTTTGGTCCTATAGTAAAAATTGTTCATAAACATGTTCAATGCTCCCCTTCAATATGTCCAGTGTTCTACCTGTCACTGTGTATGTGTCATGCAAATGCAGATATAAACTGGGGTATCAGGTAATCAGTTATCGTGTGTAGGCATTGCGCATAATGAATATAGAAACAGGTGGCTCGTGGCTCCCCCCCTTTGTCAGCCACCTGTCACGATGTACCACATATTTAGGTGCTTACTCTACAGCAGGATATTTTGTAGCGCATAATTTGTAGAGTGATTCAGTCTCTGTTCCTAAATGCAACCGCAGTATTGGGATACACTTTAAAAACAAAACGAAAATTCGACTTGGCATGGGGATACGTATAATTTACTAACGCAAGCCGACTTAGTGTGGGGGGGACACACATAATTTACTAGCGCAAGCCATACAATTTTTTTTTTTTTTTTTTGGAGTGAATTTTTGTAGTGTACATTATTTTACCTTCTTGTATGATGTATCCCCTTGCTACCTATGTAATATGAAAAGCAAATAAAAATCTTTTATTCTATTCTATTCTTTCGGCTAAACTATATTCACAATAAAGCACAGCGTTGCGTTTTGGTTTTACATGTTTTTATTCTTTTATTTTTCTGTTAAGTTATCTTTAAAATCGTTTTTGTGCATTTTGTGTATTTTCAAGTAAATACTTTTTCTTTCTTCTCTCTTTCACACGCGCGTTTTTGCAAGCAGCCAATTTGAGATTAATTGTTTACGACTGCGTTTTATAGAATGTAAGTATCCTTGACTAGAAGACTAGAACCTTCTTGTTTTCTTAGAAAATCCGGTTGAAAACAAGCAAGCCACGCTAACGAAGTCTAGCAAAACCAGTAATAATCGCGCCATAATTGTCTCACAATTAACTTGACCGTCACCTTACGTCACCGTTACCGTCGGTAACTGTAGTAGTAACGGCGTGCGCCCGCGCACCGCCAACTCAAACATTATTAGTTACGTGTAACCGTTGACACCGTTGAGTTACACGCTCGTGTTGGAAAGAAAGAAAGAGTTGTATATGTTCGTGTTAGTAATTATCTAAACGGTACTGAGATTGAGGCCCGTTTTAAAAAAACCGCTGTTATGTTTGAGATTGATCTTGAGTGTTTTGACAGGTCTTGGGAATTCTATTCCATGCAATTTTGACGTTTAGAAACGTCAAAATACTGTGGAAATATAAATCAAAATATATCACCACATAGCTTTTTACAAAGTCGCTTCCGTCTGTCTGTCCCTATTTATGCTTAGATCTTTAAAACTACGCAACGGATTTTGATGCGGTTTTTTTAATAGATAGAGTGATTCAAGAGGAATGTTTATATGTATAATACTTTCATATTTAATGTAAGGATAGTAGAGAAACTGTATCCGTGCGAAGCCGGGGATGGCCCGCTAGTACAGAATATTTTTTATGTAGTGCGCAAAAGCAGAGTGATTCAGTGTCCGTACCCAAATGCAACCGCAGTACAAAAATTTAATCCAAATCTAAATCAAAATTTGATTATGCATGGCTTGCGCTAGTAAATTCGGCGTGTTCTCCATACTAAGTCGATTTTTTGTTTTAATTTAAAGTGTATCTCAATTATTCTCAATACTGCGGTTGCATTTAGGAACAGAGACTGCTTTACTCTTCAAATTATTTATGCGCAATACATAAAAAATTATCCTGTATATAAATGTCTGGGCCACATACTAAATAATTTCCTTGTTTGTAAATATGGTTTCTAATGGAATTCAAATCCCGAGCCAATGATTGAGAATAATCCTGTATTGACAGATTTTTTATGAGGAAGATGACCATTGATTTATGTCTAGATTTTCCGGACATACTCGTATCTAGTCATAAGTAGAATACCGGTATTTTCATGGTCACCATTATCCTCTGATTAAAGTGTAGCGACACCTAGCGCCGCATAAAAGGAACTACGAAGCAACAGAGCAAGCTAACTACAATCATGGTCGTCAATGAGCGTATACAATACGAACTCGACCAATCAGATTATCCCGCCTGCATTACGCTTGGAAAAAGATTATCGTATCTAACACAGTCATAATTATATCCGACATCAACCGTCAAGCTTCGGCTCGCCAGGCGATATCACCTCGCCTGGTAGGAGGATCCTCCCTTTTCAATAAAAAGACACGATACCTGATAGGTATAAGATTCATCTTGAAAAGGCTATCAATTCGAAGATATTCGCAACAATTACGAGTTATCGTACAACATACCAAAAGTAACAATTAAATTCTTATTCAAAGCTCAACAAACAATGTGTCTGAACAATGAAGCGCAACGAGGAAACTCGGTCAGGCCGTTCTCACTGAACTACGTTTTAATTACCGGAGCAAACGTGCGTGCTGTGTTCACGACAAATTGGTAGACGCTTTACGTAGAGTGTGATATTATCCGTGTGCAGAAAGAACCTCCCCAAACAACGATATACAGGGTTTTTTTTTTTTTTTTTTTAGTTTTTTTTTTCATTGCCCCTCACTAGGATTTCTCCTGTATCGAGGGTACAGTTTACAAACATACATGTCACACGCACACACAACCAGACCCGAAACAACTATCTGTAGATCATACAAATATTTGTTCCGTGCGGGGATCGAACCCGCGGCACGTAGCGCAGAAAGCTAATCACTTAGCCACTGCGCCAACCGTGTCGTCATTTGTAAAACACCGGTAACGCTTTAAGGGGTGAAACTACTCGCGAAAAAAAATTCAACCTTTTCATACATTTTGATGGGGCAAGGTTGTATGAAAAGTTTGAATTTTTATTCGCGATTTCATGGTTGGTCCCGTAGTAAAAGTTGTTCATATTGATGAGTAGTTTCACCCCTTAAAGCGTTACCGGTGCTTTACAAATAACCCTGTATAATATACAGGGTGCCGCAATTGTTATCAAATTACATGGCTGGAGTTTCCGCTCAGAATTGGAGCTGCCTGACTGGGGAAGTACCTCCACCTTGCAGGATATCGTAGCCAAATAACACTGCTCTTTTGCAGTGTTGTATATCTAACGGTGAGCAAGGTCGCCAGTGCTCCTTGGCGAAGCGTCGTGTTGGCAGTAAGGGTCCCGCCAACAGTTGAAAGTCCATGAGGCTACGTTAATCTCTTACCACCAGCAGCATGCAAGTTTGACAACTTAGTAGTATAATAGATACCCGATTAAACTAGCTATTAATTTTAAAAAACTGCATTGAAATCGGTTCATCCGCTTTGGAGCTACGATGCCACAGACAGATATACATATACACAGATACATACTACAAATGTATAACACTCCTCTTTTTTGTCGGGGGTTAAAAAATAAAAATACCTTATCTTAAACAATTCACTGAGTCAATTCAGTAGTAATTTTGTCGATAGCATGGTTATTTCCCTGCTTGTTTCTTATAATAATATTATAATAGTGATTACTTTCACAGTGAGAGTTTTTACAGCATACCGTCTGCGGTTAACCGTCTAGTATGTTAGTGAGATAACGATATTAATATTACGATAGTTTGTTATTACATAACGTAGCTCTGAAGTGTGTCGGACGTTTTGGATACTGGGTGTTTAGAACGTTTGCAGGTATTTGTTACGGTCTGTACATCGTCGCCTTAGAGTGAAAATCTCGGGAATTTTGGTCATTTTAATTGTACTAGTGGTCGCCCAGTGGTCGAAATTCGACCCTAATTTTAGCTTTATGCACTCCTTCTCCATATAAACTTTAACTATGCCAAATCTCACGCTCCTCCGTGCGCGCAATATGCTTAAAAAGGGGTACAAAGATTACTCTTCATTTTTAGAAATAAATCCATGGGACGTCCTCGTTTCACACAAGAAAACATTTAATAACCTAGAAAACCAAAGTAAACTTAAGCTAAACTTAATTAAACTTTTATCAAATAGTCACTCGATTTCATATTAATTAAATAATCATGATCATAACTTAAATCTTAGTGTAATTGAATATTCATTAATTGTATTTGTAATGGATTTGAATTTGTTTTTATTATTTCTATAGTAATGTATTTAATACCTATATATTTTGATGCTATATAATTTTATTGTTCATTTAAAATCCAGTGGCACCCACTGATTATATTTATTTTGTCTAATCTGCGGATGATGTAGTGGGCTGCAATATTACTTTGGCAACCCTAGGTTACACTGATAAATTGTGTCAAAAAATGGAAATCCTCTGGAGCCGGATATTGCCATCATCAACAACAATACAAGAAGCATCCATCGTATCTTACCGTACCTGCGACCCGCAGTGCCCAATCGTATTGCCAAAGCGCCGAGCAGTAGTTTGTTATGACTTATAACAAGAATACGTCGAAAACCTTCCCAGCCAACTTAAGAAAGCTAAAAAGTTGAATTAAAGTTCAAAGGGCGCGATTTGTCTAACACCCACGACATCAAAGCAGATAACATCTTACCCGTAGGGCTTATCTTACACGTAACAATATAATATCTTTAATATAAATGATGAATGACCCTACGATTTGATGAAGGCTGCGTGATGCCCTCAAGGCTTCCGATCGCGATTCTGAGAAAGTATTGGAACCTTTTTTATCTGCCAGTTAATTACACAACAGAGAGGGCTGGTTATGTAACTTGTGGTTAAGACAGTTGCCGAGCACTATGACTAAAAAAGGTATAAGTTTATATTTTTTTGTATTGTTATCTCTGATGAAAACGTTAATTAACAGTTTCCATGTTAGCGATTTTAATTGGATCAGTAACTTTAATTAAATAAATTTAAAACATTCAAATCCAATCAGTAATTTAGCCACAGGAACTAATTTAAAATTTCATAATTTTACACATAATTATCCATATCTTTAGGCAAAGTTTGAAAAGTCTACAACGTATTCTAGCCAAAATTGTTTTTATTTACACGTGTAGAACAGATAAAGGTGACATATATTTCTACTTCGATGTCCCATCGCCTAGACGAATGATAGCAGAGTGAAATTTATTGCAAAAAATACTTGCTTAAAAGTCGCAGATTTTTTGAGTAGGTACGGCTTCAGAATATGTGGTTTCATTTAATTATAATGTTATAACATCTGTGGCATCCTGTGTATATCTTAGGTAGGCAAAAGGACCAACCAAATAACTAAATACCTACATTCATAAAATAACTCTTAGATATTGCAAAGCCAAGTTAATTGATAAACTCGTTACTCACACAATGCGACATTCTTTGCGTCACTCTCATAATTACTTACATATAGACATAATTGCCACCGGCTACTTGTCACAATACTTACTTTGAATGGCACCAGGGCTGTAGTTATAACGCCATTAAAGATGCCATTAGGAGAAACGAATAGGTACGGTATCTATTTCTTGAAGTGCTTCTACTGCTTGGCTGTTAGCTCTGAAGCCCAATTCTCGTAATTAAAAATGTTCAAAATACAGTTCCGTTCTCGTTCCAATCTAGTATCGATGTCATAAATGTCACAAATGGTATTCTCCTAAACAACGTCAAATGTGAAAATAAAATGATATATGTTTGAAAGTTGATTGAAGCCAAATCGGTATTGTGCTAACATTTTGAACCGACACAGGTAATAAAATTGATATTCTCGTCCATACATAAACGTCAAAAATAAGATTGAAATAAGTCTGTGAGAAGATTGAATTCAAATCATACTGAAGTTGGACTGAACTTGAGGATACCGATTTTTGGTCAATTCTTATTATAATCTCAGTTCGGTCAACTTTCAGTCATAGTGTAAATTAATTACGAGAATTAAGTTTCAGAATGGAAAACGTTACACTGACAAGAGTCAAATTCTTTCTGAGATAATGATTCTTCGTAAGTACTAGAACATGTATGCACCTACTTGTACTGTTTAAATTGTAGTAGTACTTAATAAGATCTTTGCTGTTCCTTTTTTTTTTGTAATATTGTGTAAATTCTGGTCGACTTTTAGCTACGGCCGCTGACGCGGCTCCGTATGTTATTGTTAATTAAGAATCTTGATTTATGAAAAGAGTATCCATGGATTTTCTTGCCGGTATCTTCTCCAGGACCAATCCACTTGGAACCGTGCACCTAGAATCACGACGTTTTGAAAGTGCCTGCAAAGGCCCAGTTGAAATAAAAACTTTTGACTTGACTTTGACTTTGACAACGAGTGGTTAACTAAATGGCTGTAGGTATAAATCATAATATAATATTCTCAATCTCCCAACAGTTCCAACTCAACCTTTCGGCAATCCAAAACAAACTAGAACTTTACCAAGTGCCGCCAAATACTCAATAATCTTTCCAAATTCTGTGGCTGTTTCTCGTTCATTCGACCATAAACCACAAGAAGCTTCACGAAAATAAAATCAAATGTACATTACTGTTGTATTCTATTAGCATTTTCGTGAACACCGTGCGCCGGCGCCGTTTCGACCACCGTTATGTGATGCACCGATTCGAGACCCACGAGAAATATTGTCAATTGTTTTAGTAAAGTACTTTTGGTAGCTTTTTTTGACGCTTGTCAGCTGATTACCGCGGTTCTTTTCCTGGGTATTGTGGAAGCATTGCAGGGCTTTATCACCATCAAAGTCTTTTTTAAGCCCCGACGCAAAAAGAGGGGTGTTATAGTTTAACGTGTCTGTCTGTGTATCTGTCTGTGGTATCGAAGCTCCCAAACGAATGAACCGATTTTCGTTTAGATTTTTGTGTCATAGATAATTTTATCCCGAGTGTTCTTAGCCTGTAATAAATCTGTTCAGCCGTTCAAAAGTTACAGCTCATTTTATAGTTGAAGTCGGGGGTTTTTGACGGTTAGGTTAAATATACTAACATTATAAAAAGGTATTTATTTGTTTGTATGTAGAGGATAATCTCTAGAACTACTGAGCCTATACTAAAAATTCTTTCACTGGTAGAAAACTATAAGATCCCTGAGTGATATAGTTTTTTTTTAAACTGGCCTATTGCAAATTACTCCGGGAGTTTTATCTGCGTAACCGAGCGAGTGATGTAGTAGTTATTATTATATTTTGATAAAAATAAAATACGTGCTGACTGTCACCACTTGACATTGGAGGGGTTACCGGCCCATCCAGGCGTCGCGCGTCGCACGGGTGATTGGAGTTTCCGTAGGGATCCCAAATTTTATGGAAAATAAAATATTAACTAAGTTTTTTTGTGATAATATAGCATTCTACTGGTGAAAGAATTTTATAAATAGTCTTTGAGTTTATTCATTACAAACAAAAATACTAATCTATTCTCCTTTTAATGTTATTGTTGATTAAGTATCATCATTGTTAGAATAGAATAGATCTTTATTTCATGTAAACTAGATACAGGCACTAATGAAATGTCGAGACTCTAGGTGCGCTTCAAATAGTAGGTCCTAAGAAAAAGAACCGGCAAGAAACTTTATCTCGCGTTCGGATATCCGAAGATAGACAAAGATTGCCGACACATACGCATATCTTTATTCGTAGTATTGTACTATGTAATGGGCCAGCGGGTCTACCGCGTAACTGAAATTGTAATGAACATCGACATTGGTATTAAACTTCAATACGATCGTGAGAACCTAAACTTTGAGCTAACTTGTAAAAAAAATACCTATCATATAGTTGGGACTCCTATCTTCATGATCGGTAAAAAAAATACAAGTTAGCTCAAAGTTAAGGCTCTCACGATCGTATTGAAGTTTAATACCAATGTCGATGTTCATTACAATTTTAGTTACGCGGTAGACCCGCTGGTAAGTCCATCGCCCACCAGCGTCGACATAACCTGTTCGCCTCTGTTGACATTCTATTTCTAGTTAAACGTTCCTTCGAGTACTATTTGCACTTAGTTTGACAATAAAGTTATGGTTAAACGAGACCTGAGAGGGCTTCAAAATATGTGTGTTTTAGAGTTGAGTCCGATATGATAATCACATCACACATGATATAAATCATCGTTGTTTAAAATCATACCACCATGAATCATATTACCATGTTTCCTTGTGTGTACATAAATAAATAAAATAAATATATAAATCATTTCGTCATGCAGTGACAATGACAAAATCATCTATGCCTAAAATCACCACTCGATTATGACCATGACGGAATGAACGTTAACTTTGGCTTCGGCTGTGACATGACAATGACAAGATGATAACATGCAATGCGTGAATGCGGTCACAGTTAGAGAAAAATCATTGATGATTTTGTCATTGTTCCCGTCATAGATATTTTTTTGTCATTGTCATGTACCTAGTCATTGTTATCGATGTAACATTTTCCAAATGTCGCAGCATTATGCTGAGATGGGGGCTATTTTTGGTCTCGTACCTTCCTTATATTTTTTTCCAGTGTTGTTTCCTGTGCGATTCCAAAATAAAATTGTTTTCTTTTAGTTTGAAGTAAGAAAGAAAAGCAATTTATTTCACACAAATTACGACACAAAAAATAAAGTAAAAAATTAAAACACGCTCCAAAAAATAAAAAAACATTAAATGTCTGTGGATTAAATGAATAGGATTCTTTATCCATAAGTATGCGTCGCATTTGTGCAAAAAATAGGTCATCAGGTTCAGTTCAGTTTTTATTTGTTATCACAGGTTTTACAGTTACAAAGGAAATTTCTTTATTTACCTTTATTTTATAAACCTTCTTTAAAAAAGCAGTCGATTCTCAACTTTTATCGTCCGGGTGCCTGGATAGGTATTTAATATTTGTACCGCTCAAACACAAGTATTGAAACTAATAGCCGGCAACAACCTATACCGTAATAATAGAAATAATGCCATCAAATTACATGTAGACGTATAATAATAGTTCGTAGACTGATGGACCGAACATATTCAGGTTAATAGATTGACGTTTTTGTTTCAAGTCTCTGTTGAATCCGCATTCTCTTCGTGAGATGATTTTGATTTATTTTATTTGTTTTACTGCTAGCCTGCATCATCCCACTGCTGGGCAAAGGCCTACCCCCAAAATTTCTAGACATTTCGGTCTAAAGTCAGTGAGTACAATTTTTTTTTTATGTTTAAAATAAATTACGTATAAAATTACATAACTAGGATTTCTCCTGTATCGAGGGTACAGTTTACAAACATACATTTCACATGCATACACACCCAGACCCGATACAACTATCTGTAGATCATAAAAATAATTGGTCCGTGCGGGGATCGAACCGATCGATCGAGCGTATCTCACTGAACTAAGAGAATACCAAATGTGTTGTTTTGATCAAAATTTTACTGCAACTGCGCGGCTACTGCACTTCTTTAGTTAAGTGAATTAGCCTACAGATCGGACAGGATGTTGTTTACATCTTGTATAACACTTAAGTATTTAACATGGAATTCGAACTCAGAACCTCACGGTCACCAGTTGCACTTGCGACCAATGAGGTAGTCCAACCAGAGAGAACGACATTTAATACTTCTGTTCCACATTCAAATTATCAAAGACAATTACAATATTGCCCAATTCGGTTTATGCCAGTTTCAACGCATGTTGGTTGTTGGCAACCAATTACAATGAACCCAAGGTTGATGGAGCAACCGTGCGTGAGATATTTTTTATTATCATGCTTTTCTCCGCTCTTTGTGGTTATCACAATCTAAATATTAATTGTGTACTTTGTGATTATGGGCGCAAATTGCGCATCTACTTATGCTATGAGAAATATGGGAGTATAGGACCATCGGGTCTTATACTCCCGGCATTAAAAATGGCTGTTTGTAACATCGATGTCTATAGATATGCTTAGTGAACTCAAAAAGTGAGACGTGTCAGGTACTCCATTTTCAGAAAAATGGAGTGGTTGAGTACCAGTCAAATGCCGTTTACAAACATAATTATTAATTTGTGTATTGAATAAAAAATATATAATAACAGTAGCTATTCCATTAGTGCATGTATCGCTGTTCTATTTAAATATAATTCGAACATTGTTGAATTTAGAATCTGACGTCTTCAAAAAATACGTCTCATTTTTTTAGCTTCCCTTTGTATGACAGAGCGTATCTATAGACATCGATGGTTTGTAATGGAAGGACACTCTTCTGGTTTCAAAACCACGCACCTCCTAAACCACGCAATGGATTTTTATGCAGTTTTCACCATAATTTTGAGTATTTATTCCGGAAAGTTTATATGCATAATACTTTCATATTTAATGTAAGGATAGTAGAGACATTGCACCCATGTGAAGCCGGGGTCGCTAGTGTGAAATAATCATCCATAAAGTACGTCACACTAATTTCGTGATTTTTTGACCCTGTCCTTGTCACAATTGATCTCATTTGTGAGACCCCCCCATCCTAGTGTGACGTCACATATTTTGCATTTTACATCTACAGATCCGAAATTAGTTTTATTTCCATTTAAATTATTTTTTAATATGATTTTGAAACGTGACGTCACGAAACTTAGGACCCCTTCCACCCCTTGTCACATAATGTCTCACATCGTCGACCCCCTCCCCCGCCCCCCTTTAACGTGTGACGTACTTTCTGGATGGTCCCTAAAGGGCAAGTTCTTCATAACGTAACGTCTTGGCTCCCAACCTTGCCTACTAATTACCATGGCTATGCCGCTAAATATTACACTTAAGTACATTTAGCATCGTTTCAAAGGCTATGAAGTACTTAAATACCTTATTTTGTAACGTGTTACGTGTACATAATACTATCAGTAAGTTTGTCAAGTGTCCAACTCGTATTCGATCGGAATGCTAATATCCTCATGTATTGAATGCTAAAATTTGTCGCACTTTGCAATTTGAATGGCTTCGTCTGAAAAGGTGCGTGAACAGAATTTTGAAGAGATTTTTTGTTTGTTGTTTGTGTTGGTGATAAGGGGATTGTGAAGGCATTTAGATGTATTTTTGTAATCATTGTTTATTTCAGGGCAAAAAGCCTGAGTCCATTAATAACCTAACCGTCAAAAACCCCCGACTCCAACTAGAAAAAGAGCTGTAACTTTTAAACAGCTGAACAGATTTTCATGAAACATAGCTAAGATGGTTCCCGATTAAACTAGCTTTCAATTAAAAAAACTGCATTGAAGTCGGTCCATCCGTTTTGGAGCTCCGATGCCATAGACAGATGCACATTTCCATAAATAGCCCTCTTTTTTGTCAGGGTTAACAAATTGACGAACTGAGCAAGCCCTTATTTTTTCTGGTTACAAAATAAACGCTTTCCACAATCCCTGGGCCATTGATACGGTTTTATCAAACCAAAAAAAAAGCGAAATTGGGTGTTTTGTAATTAATTTTATATCATAATTTTTATCCATAATATTCTTAGCTTATTTCTTTAATTCTTTAATTCTTTATTGCACACGAGAATGAGATAAAAGACAAATACAATTGAGATGGTATGTACACAGGCGAGCTTAACCCAAATTTGAGTTTTCTACCAGCAAACCTTTGAGTGATAGAGAAAGCACAATGGTAAATGAGGGTACAGTCAAGTGCACAACTATAAATACCTATTACAAATTAAATATAATACCTACTACTAATATTTTATATATACTAAATAATACATAAATATAAATACAATGATATACCTACATAAATATGTATATATATATACTATATATAATACATTATTCAGACAAGTAATGCTCCTTCACCCTCCTCTTGAAAACATTCAGAGAACGACTGTCACGTATTGAGTGGGGAAGAGAATTCCAAAGACGCACTGCACGAATGGTAAAAGAACCGTCATAACGGCTGGAAGTGTGACGCTGAGTACGAAGAAGAAGAGAAGAAGCAGATCGACAGGGTTTACCTCTGGGAACGAGATATTCAAAACGGTCCCGAAGATATACTGGAGAGTTAGAATTCTGAAGAATGGAAAAAAGTAGAGATAGAATGTGAGAATCCCGCCGCCTGCGAATTGGTAGCCACTTCAGTTTGGCTCGAAAATCCGACACATGGTCGTACTTCCGAAGGCCAAAAATAAAACGTATACACAAATTCTGCAGGCGCTCGAGTTTATTTAGAAGTTCTTCCTTAGCGTCAAGAAAGCAGACATCAGCATAGTCTAAAATAGGTAGCAGGAGAGATTGCGCAAGAGTGACCTTAGTAAGGAATGGTAGGAATTTCTGGAGACGCTTGAGAGACTGGAACGAGTAGTAGACTTTCCGGCTTACCTCTGCTATGTGAGCTTCCCAGGAGAGGTTGGAATCTATGAGGACACCTAAGTTTTTTGCGGTTTTTGTAAATGGTATAGGCACAGAATCATACACAACCGGGGGGAGAGTCTGGAAGTCTAGCAGGTTGAACATGTGTCTACCACCAACAATGAGAGCTTGGGATTTGGCTGGGTTAAGTAATAGTCCGAAAGACTTCGCCCACTGATTGATGTTTTCCAAGTCATTGTTGATGGCATCAACAGCCCCCGCTAGCTCCCCCACTCTGAAGTGACGATAAAGCTGCAGGTCGTCTGCGTAGAGATGATAATTAGAAGTTAGGACCTTAGTGATAGCGTTTATAAAAACGGAGAAAAGTAGAGGAGAGAGTACGCCACCCTGAGGAACACCCGCAGCTAGATCACACCACTCAGAGGAGACCTCATCGGTGCGAATCGACTGCGAACGACCCCGAAGATAAGAGTTGAACCACTCAATTGCTTATTTTATATTATTAATAAAATAATTCATTCCAATATGCTAATAATAATATTAAAGTTTAAAAAAAACTAAAGAAAACGCTTTTGTCATCCAAACTAAACGTGCATGCAAAATTTCAGCTCAATCGGAAACCGGGAAGTGGGTCAAATTTAACTTCCAAGATTTTTTTACATAGTTACAAGTGAAGCTAATAAAAGCGGTTTAAAAAAACACGGATACTGTTTATTTGAATATTTTGTACATTACTTATTATAAGCAAGCTTTAGGAATGTTTAGCTGCTTATAATTCAGCGCAAGTATCGAGAGTTACCTGAGAGAGATGTTATTGGGCTCGTAAATAATCCGTTACTATCTTTTGATGCAAAAAGCATCGACAAAAACAAGAAATAAAAATAACTAACCTAAACTTTATAAGTATTTTATTCATGCCACAAACTAAACGCAACATCGATGATGGTTTTGCGTCGTAAGAAGTGAAAATTTAACTAATCATAATGCACGAGTAATAATTGTCTGTCCAGAGGGCTAATTCACGTAATTTTATGACGCGCCGATCGTATTGCAGTGACGCTCGAACTTGACGCGAGCTTATCTCACTGAAGCTCAGAGGATACCAAATTGCAGAATAGTCGACATCGGCTCAATTGCCATAACGAAAGAAGAAGAAGAAGATTACCAAATGTGTTGTTTTGATCAATATATTATTGCAACTGCGCGGCAACTGCACTTCTTTAGTTACGTGAATTAGCCTACTGGCCACAGTAGTATTCGAAACCTTGGTCAAAAGATACCGTAGTTCTCGGAAATAATATTCTTATTACCTAAGTTACACAATATAGTAGACAGTAAATAAATAAAAAATCAAATATATTTTTTTCTCCTTGTTCCAGTACCCCAACAATGACATAAGCCCACAAGATGGCGCTACGGTTGAAAAAAGACATCAAGAAGGCGTCGTACTACGTGTGGTTCCTGGGTGCGCAGGAGTCGCGCGGACTGCGAGGCGAAGAGTTTGCTCTGCCAGCAATCCGGATATTGGAGGAGAGGGCACGAGATCTTGAACCTTTTAAGGTTACACTACAGGTTGGTGACATATTTTGTAATACATTTAGAATAGAATAGAATAGAATAAAACTTGATTTTATGTAAACCAGATACAGGCACTTATGAAATGTCGAGACTCTAGGTGCGTGGTTCCAAATAGCAGGTCCTATGGAGCAGAACCGGCAAGAAGCTCCATGGAAACCCTTTTAAAATAATAAATTACAATCTTGATCAGTACAATGTTGTGGTAAGTGCTGTGATGATAATGTAATTTAATGTGAATAAAAAATAAGAATAGGATAGTAATGATTTGCCTCTGAATAAGATTGCTATTGAGACTCCGAGTAGATGAAAAACTGATCTTCCTATTTTGAAAGGAATACTGGAAAAAATGATAACCAAAGAAAAGGAAAAAGCTAGGCAGATGATGAATGGCATCTGAAGGCTCCAAAACCAAGTGGTATCAATGCAATTCACGACAGAAAAATTTAAATTCTCCAATAACTTCATCTTAACTTTCTTTCTCTGAAATTCTCACGTGTCTTCAGATTTCGTCACAGCTGTGTTGGAAGTTGAAGTAACAAGGAAAAACATTAAGTTTATTGTGAGGGCGCGCCCAACTTCACTCTTGTTGACACACATACCGACAGAAATATTTGTGTTATTGCCTTTTTATTTACTCTTTTGACGTAATTTTGAAGTACTCATACATTTTTTTCACACGCTTCTTACTCACGGCCCCTGCGCACTCTGTCTCGACTCTCGAGTGCTCTTACAAAAGCTCAAGCATCAAGACTGTGAACAAAATATATCTAGGTTTAAATAAATTGAAATACCATCCTTTTTTTGTCGTCCAGTGTTCGGCATAACCGTTCGTCTTCCCCAGGGCTGATGATAATAATGAGGAAATCAGCAACTAAATAATTATTATAGTTTAAAAAAAACTATAGAACACGCTTTAGTCATCCAAACTGAACGTGTATGCGAAATTTCAGCTCAATCGGAAACCGGGAAGTGGGTCAAATTTAACTTCCAAGATTTTCTTACAAAGTTAGTTACAAGTGAAGCGTGTTAAAAAATATATTCCTGAATAAGGTCTTTGCAGATGCGGGAATCTTGCTATCACCTAACACAGAAAGTGGAGGCTTCTTGACTCTATACTCCACCACATTCAATGAACTAGACAAGATTGTTACAACATTATTATAAAAATGTATCCATAGAATTTTTGCCGTTTCTTCTCAATAGGACCAAAACTTTTTTGGATCGCGTACATTACAACACAACTAAAAAGTCGCATCGGCAAACTTCGTAAAACCGATCACTTCCGAACTGAATGTTACTTCAAGACCACGAATGTTTATTAATACCTTCAGTCAAACATGATCTTTACGCTGACGCAATAAGTTCTAAAATTATCTAAGCGATCGACTGTCAGTGGTTGTTCGATCAGGTACATCGAAGTAACTTCTTAGTTGTGTCGTATTTATACCTAGACTTTTTAATGTAACAAAAGTGCTTAATATTTGGTTAGCCATGAATGTCTCCAATTTAGGATTGTGTATTTGATACCAAGCGACTGTATTTGACCTCAACAAAACTTGATTTACCGGATTCTTAATAACTGTCTGGTGCTAGTTTTTATCAATATCAAAATTGTTATCAAGAGAAAAAACTTATTCATTAAAATTAAGAGTAAATATTTTATTTTCAAAGAATATACCGCCCTTCAAATTCTGAAGGGTGAATTTGATTACTTGCGTTAACGGTGAAGGAAAACATCGTGAGGAAACCTGCACATCCGAGAGGGTCTCATAAAGTTCTCGATGGTGTGTGTAGTCCGCCAACCAGGCCAGCGTGGTGGACTTAAGGCCTAACCCTAACCCTTCTCATTCTGAAAAGAGGCCCGTGCCCAACAGTGGGACAGTAATGGGTTGAATTTATCTATACCATCCTTAATTTCCTGGGGGCGTCGTTGAAGGTGACTCAAGGAGTTAGTCAGAGGATTGAGTTGGAGCATCCTTTAGGAACGGTGAAAGAAAAGCACCGTGAAGAACTATGAAAACCTGAGAGGACTCTATAAGGTTGTCGATGGTGTGATGGTGTGATTATTTTTTACTTCGCAGGTTTTTTACATTCCAGCTGCTTTTTCGTGATGTTATTAGACCCTAGTGCCTTTGCTAGGTCCTGTCTTGATACGTCTACATAGTATAAAATGAGTAGATGAACATACATACCGGTCAAAAACATATCCCTCGCCGCAATCGGGTAATAAAGTCGTCCGCCCCATCTGTCTGTGTGTTCGCTAACACACAACGGATTTTGATGCGGTTTTCACCATAATTTTAAGCATTTCTTCCGAAAGGTTTATATGTATAATACTTTCATATTTAATGTAAGAATATTAGAGGAATTGCACTCGTGCGAAGCTTGGGGCGGGTCGCTATATAGTGATGTTTTTTTTAGTTTTTTTAACTTAATTTATAACTTACCCCTCACTAGAATTTCTCCTGTATCGAGGGTACAGTTTACAAACATATATCTGACATGCATACACATGTAGATCATACAAATATTTGTTCCATGCGGGAAACGAACCCGCGGCACGTAGCGCAGAAAGCTAATCGTTTAGCCACAGCGCCAACCGTGTCATCAAAATAAATAAATTCTATAAACCTTTAAATAAATTCTCTTTTTTTTCTCACAGGTATCTCACAAAGGCCTGAAGATAATCCAGAATGTGACGGCGAAGGGCAAGCAGCAGACGATCAAGCACTTCATCCCTCACGGCAGCATCACCAGCGCGGTGGTGCAGGCAGATGTCGTGGCTTGTGTGCTGTTGCTGTACAACCCGCTGACGGGGTGCCCTGTTCATGTACATGCTTACAGGTTAGTAATATGTCTATAGAAGAACGAGTTATGATGTTCCTCCATTGAAAAGGGAAGCTCCTCAGACCAATCATGTATTAATAATTGTAATTCGAATTTGATGTCGCTACAAGCATATCTCATGTGAGAGCTCTTTAGAAGAAGAAGTAGCTAACGTAAAATTGCGCCTAAACTCTTTTACTCTTCTTTCTTTTTTTCTTTTTTTTTCTTTAAAGAAAAAAAAAAGAAAAAAAAAAAAAAAAAAAAAAAAAAGTATTTATTTGACACAGCACAAAAACAATTTTAAAGATAAAGTAACAAAAAATAAAAGAATAAAACATGTAAAAGAAAATAAAATATTTATCTTAACTAACAAATGGGTTGTACGTCGCAGCTGTGTCAAAAAGGCTTCCGCTCAGCTTAAGCTGACGCGCGCGCGCGTCTTTCTTTTTTTCTTTTTTTTTCTTCTTTCTTTTTTTTTGACTTTTGTAATTTAACTTAAATAAACTATGCTTAAACTGCGCCTAAATAAAAAATGGCTACATTAGTTGATTAATGTTGCAATTAGACGCGCTAAATTCCTTTAATTTGTTAAATAAACCTCTCAAGTTGACCTTATCGCCCCGACATTATTAATGTTAATAAATTGATGCTGCAGTAGATACACGAGTGTTTGATGTCAAGTGAATAACGCGGCGTATTCATTTGATATCACATTAATTATTTTCATTTATTTATGAGGCTACGACTGATTAATAGTTTATTATTAAAAAAACACAGGCAATGGATGAAAATATACAATAGAAGTGGGATGAGTGCTATTAATATTTTCTTGTTTCATACTTTTTCAGCAGTCGGGTTTTAGTTTTTGAAGTTACTTTTTTAACAGACTTTTATTAGCTTGACCTGTAACTAACTATGTAAAAAAATCTTGGAAGTTAAATTTGACCCACTTCCCGGTTTCCAATTGACCTGAAATTTTGCATACACGTTCAGTTTGGATGACTAAAGTTTTTTTTTTAAACTATGTTTTTTTTTATTATATTTTCAATATAGCAAGTGGTGCCAATGTCACAATTCTGCCAAAATCAGAAATGCTGGAGAGGCAAGTGTTTATAAAAATAAAATTAGGCACATTGCTCAAAAAACAATCTCTTTATTGACAGTGGAACATGCTGGGACGATTTATGTTTAATTTTAAAATAAATTATGGATACACTGTGCTCTTTCCGTGTTGTTAGAATTCATGTAGTTGTGACTACCTATAATATATAAATAAAAACCTAATATAAACTTAGGAGATTCACACGACCATAAATAAAATTTAAATAAAATATATTCATCTCTAAATCTGTTGCAGGAAACGAATGACATTTAGCACATTCTAAGGTCACAGCCATTTTAATGTCAAGAGTCTGTTTCTATATATCTAAGACTGGGTTCACACTGGCGACTTAAACGCGCGGCTTAACAAAACTACTCAAACGCATCTGGCTAAGGCCCAACTTCACCGACACTTATTATAACAGACGTTTAAGACAAAATCAGTCGTTTATCATGAATACATTGTTGGTGAACGAACTAAGTTGCCAATACTTAATCATTAACAATAGCTTAAAATTCACTGCTGAGTTGATACTGGCATCTCTTTACTGGGTTACTTTGCCATCCATCTTAAGTTGACTATGTTTCGGTTATATTTTGACACTTCCTTGAGTGATAATATCCAAAGGGGCATGTTGAGAGCAATTTACTACAATAAAGTTTGTTTTCTTAAATACTTTATAGTCGCAACAATTTAACGTGCAACCAAGTGCCCGCAATTGGCGACGAAGATAAATCGCGCTACTTTAGTCGCTCAGTGTGAAACTAGTCTTAATATTTTACTGTTTACTTGACTCAATGACATTAAACTCCAAATTTTATCATATAGTTTTCCAAATAATCTCCGAATTTTAATGCTATTGCATCGGCAAATAATAGATGCATCATCAATATTTTATCTTATAAAACACTAGCGACCCGTCCCCGGCTACGCCTGGGTGCAATTTCTCTATTATCCTTACATTAAATATGCAAGTATTATACATATAAACCTTCCTCTTGAATCACTCTATCTATTAAACCGCATCAAAATCCGTTTCGTAATTTTAAAGATCTAAGCATATATAGGGACAGACAGACAGCGGGAAGCGACTTTGGGTTATACTTATGTAGTGATATACCTATAACATAAAAAGGATAATATTATGTTGTATTTCTTGTTATTCATATTGTTAATACCGTTGGGAGTCCTACTGACCCCATAAGAGAGCTAGCGTGTAGATAAGAATTGTGTGTTGATGCTAATGTAAAATAAATTGGATTCTGTACAACTTTGTTGTTGATATGGTTACAATGATTGGCTGATAAGGTGTGCTAGAAAACAATACAGCTATGATGAATAATTAGGTACTTGCTTAGGTTACTTAGCGATACCTAAGTAGGTACTATACGTGCCTCCAAGAAAACCATCACGGTTTCATTCGCTTCCATTTTTTTTTTTTTTTACAATACTAATTGAAAGAGAAAATGATTGTGAAAAAAATGGACATTTTAAAAAATAAGCGGTGAAATTTACGCATATTTAAACTATGTATTTTTAATAAGTAAAACAAATAATACCTAAGAAGTTTTATTAATTTTATTTGAGTAGTATTAAATAGTCTATAAAATATTTTTTATTTGAATAACCAAAATTTCTTAGTTTCTGATATATTAAAGTTTATTATTGACCAGGATTCATTGCTTTCGAGTGTATAAGAGTGAACCTATAAGGCTGGCATAGTCACCAGAAGGCTATCTCACGTAATTGTATGGACGCGCCGATCATATTGCGCGATAGCGAATTCTGCTGTCTACCCGCCATTCTGACACTCACTGCAGTGACGCTGGAATTTGACGCGAGCGTATCTCACTGAAGCTAAGAGAATACCAAAAATGTGTTGTTTTGATCAAAATTTTACTGCCACTGCGCGGCAAATGCACTTCTTTAATTACGTGAATTTAGCCTACAGGATGTACTGAAACCTCAACAAAAACCTTAATAAATAAATAAAAAACACAACGGATAAGATTTGATAGGATTAAACATTTGCCGAGCCTTTCGGAAACTGAGGGTAGGAATACAAACATTGATAGAATGTTCTTTTGTACACCATAGTAACAAATCTTTATGAGCTCTGAACTGCGCTCTGAAATATCTCTCTCGCTCCCTCTAGCACCTATAATAAGCGTACTATTTTAGGTGCTAGAGGAAGAGAGTTCAGAGGGCTCATTAATATTTGCGCGTACTATACCTATTGATGTCAAGCTTTCTCACAAACCATGTTTTCATAACTCCTTTACTAAATATTTCTCACAAAAGCTTCACAAAGGGTGCCTTCTTCATCTGACATTTAACACCGTGTCGCAACTCCCGCGCAGCATCCTTGTGCAACTGTAAACTTACCGCCCATTATTTACGTTTGACTATGCAACAATAGATAAAGGTTCTATAGGAAATAATTATAATTTAAATGGGAAATGTTCATTTGTATTGAAGATTTGATTAAAGTAAAAAGGTATGTTGTCAATGTATGCTCAGAATGATCTCGACTGTATTTCCCCGAAGGCTTCTTCATCAGACTACACTACGATTAAAGTTATGCGCTTCGGCAATCTCCGTCTAACTTTGGAAGTACGATCGCGCGATGTTGATACCTAATGTAATGATAAAATAAACAATAAACGAATATCTCGTAAGTAACTGGCGAAGCGCGGACATCGAGACATTGGTAGCAATGTTTATTTCAATAAATGATTCGGTAAAAGATGACACGCTAAACAAATTTAATGGTAATAACTTAGATTATTGATTGGTTGTCGCAGCCGCTGCGACAACCAATCAATAATCTAAGGGTAATAATATGATATAATTCAAGTTATTCAAAAAACTTGCATTAAAATAAACGTTATTATCCGAAGCCTAGAAGGAGAAGCCTTTTTTTCTTTTTTTAAACTTCGCCCCTCACTAGTATTTCTCCTGTATCGAGGGTACAGTTTACAAACATACATCTCGCATGTACACACACCCAGACCCGAAACAACTATCTGTAGATCATACAAATATTTGTTCCGTGCGGGAATCGAACCCACGGCACGTAACACAGAAAGCTAATCGCTTACCCACTGCACCAACTGTGTCGTCAAAATAACGCACTATTCGAAAAGTAACGCATTAAAAACACTATATTTAACCTTTACAAAGCCTTATAACTATTGTGGTTATTTTATACATTATGTATATTAAAATATCTTCTAAATAACGTACAAATCTACCACTTTAGAATATTCACTATAATGTAGCAACGGCTGACATATCACGTTTCTGCGCGCGCGCATCTAGAGGTCGCAGATACATCTATCAGAGACCCACGAAGAATTTGTTACGAGGCACACTTCTATTGTTTATGGGCAGGTAAGCAGATTTGCAAGTAGCTCGCGTGTTTAAAAATAGGGGTGCGAAGGTTAAATGGCAGATGCTTGGTGTAAAATGCTGATTTTTGGACGCATCTTTCTGGTAAGGGAAGAAGCTAATATAATCTAGTCAACGGCAGAACTACGGTTTCGAACTACCTTGAAAAAAAATTGACCGATCATGAAGATGGGAGTCCCAACTTTATGATCGGATTTTTATACAAGGTAGCTTCGAAGTTTAGGCTCTCTCGATCGTATTGGAATTTATTACCAGAGTCGATGTTCATTATCATTATGTTACGCGGTGGACCCCTAGATATCGGCATCGATAGAATAAGAATAGAATAGATTTATATATTTACTATATAGATCTTTATTTCATGTACCTAAACCAGATACGTAGATAAATTAATTTACGTAAACTTGTTATATAGAAACGCACGACAAAGCCTTATCTAATTCAAGGCTTAAAAAAATTGTAAGAAGGAAATTAGTTATTTCCCTTAAGGCGACCAGTGCTAAATAATTATTCTCAAATCAGCTGCGAGCTAGCTTGTGCTATAGCATCAAAACAGTATAGAATAGAATAGATCTTTATTTCATGTAAATCACATACAGGCACTTATGAAATGTCGAGACTCTAGGTGCGGGGTTCCGAATAGTAGGTCCTTTGGAAAAGAACCGGCAAGAAACTCCATGGAAAAAACTCTTTTAAAATAATAGATTACAATATTGATTAGTACAATGTTGTGGTAAGAGCTGCGAGGATAATGTAATTTAATGTGAATAAAAAATAAGAATAGGATAATAATGATCTGCCTCTGAATAAGATTGTCATAGCAGTTACAAGCTGACCAGCTGGTCTACCGCGTAACTATAATGGTAATGAACATGGACTCTGGCAATAAACTTCAATACAGTCGTGAGAGACTAAACTTCGAGCTACCTTGTAAATTTTCTACCGATCATGAAGTTGGGGGTCCCAACTTCAACAAGAACAAAATATTTATAAGGTAGGTCGAAGTTTAGTCTCTCACGAAGGTATTGAAGTTTATTACCAGTGTCGATGTTCATTGCCATTTTCTTTACGCGGTAGACCGCTATTTCCAACAGACGGCACCCATTTACGATGCCTGGGATCGTTACTCTAAAAATGCTATCTGTAATCATTTTACGGTTAACTTTCTGCTGCTTTCAACTAGGAAACTCAGTTCGTCAACCCTTGAACGCCCACTCTATAAGCAAATCTAATCAGCAGCGATCCTTTACGACAATCATCTCGTTTGATATCGCTTACAACCGGCAGTCGAGATTATAAATTAAAAGCTCTCCGGTGTTTATAGCTGCAAAAAGGTTCTGAACCGGTAGTCACTGGCAATAACCTAGGAGAATAGGGCTGTGCCCTTAGCTAACTGTAGTTTTACTTATTTAAGTGAGGGGCAACGATTTTTTTTTTTTTTTTTTTTCACCAAAATGATGTCAACGACATGCTAAAAAAAAGGAACATACACATTAGTTCTGAATGTTTTTTAATTGCTGAGAAATATTGAGATTTCTGTTATAGTCAACATTTTTCATTAATTTTTTTCTTTAAAAAAAAAACAAAAACATTGCCCCTCTCTAGGATTTCTTCTTTATCGAGGGTACAGTTTACAAACATACATGTCACAGGCACACACAACACGCACATTTTTAATTCGTCGCCTTAAAGAAGTGACAGCCCTACAAACCATGCCTAGCCAGTCTTCCTTAACGAGCTTACGTTAGATGCTAGACATAAATAAGGGCCCGTTCACATGCGATACTTTTAGCATCGGTGACTAGCGATCGGAAGCTAGGTGCAGCGATCGATCGCTACCCCGTTCACACGCGATACTTTTACCAACCACGATCGGACGCAGTGAGTCGCCAAATCGCGATGCAGCATCGATGCTGTCACTAAATCGCGTGATTTAGCAACAGTTTTCGGACGAAGTGAGTCGCGAAATCGCAATGCAGCATCGATGCTATCGCAAAATTGCTAGCCGCCGATGCTAAAAGTAGCTCGTGTGGACGGGCCCTAATAGACGCAGTTTTGATTAGAATTTTAATGAAAGCCATGAAATTTGTTCACGATCAGTACAAGTCCTATGATTAACATCATGTATGAGAATTTTATAGTAAATAATAAAGTTAAATTTGTTTTTGCTGGGCTGAGAAAATCTTCATAGTAGTGTTGTCGTGTTATACCCACAAATAAATGTTTGCTTCTACAATAGAGAGTTTATTTCTCATCTTTCACATAATGACAAGGAACCAAAATGGATAAATAATACGTACGTAGGTACTAAACTACTACTAGCTACGTAATTAAGATTTTAATCTATTATTTTAATAAAGTTTCCGTGGAGTTTCTTCTCTATAGGGCCTACTATTTTGAACCGTGCACCGAGTCTCGACACTTCATTATGTGCCTGTATTTGGTTTCCATGAAATAAAGATCTATTCTATTCCGTACTTTGTCAAGCCCATTAAGAAATAAACTTTTCAATTGTCTCACTATTTGAAAAGCTCTACAGTTACAGCAAAAGCTCAAAACTACTTCTCCGCCTCCTCCTCTTTCTCCTACTTCTTCTTCTTCTTTCTCTTCTTCTGCTTCTATATAATAGAATAGAAAAGCTACCAGCTATACGTGTACACCAACACAAAATGAAGAGCTTTATTCAACTTACCATGTGTTTTTTTATAATTTATATTTTTGGTTCTTTTTACGAATAAGATGAGATAAAATTTATTCAAAATTACTTATGGTAAAAAACTAAATAATATAAATCATAATAATAACATAGGTATGATACTGATAGGTGCCTGTACTAGGATAAACCTGTGCCACAGGCGGCAGATGTGCTTACAATAATGTACTTAAGAGGAACAAAGTTTTTAACAACATTTAACATTAGCAATCTTAAAATGTAATACAAAAATAAATAAATTTCTTATAATAGACCTAATTAACCTAATGGCAAGACGCTGTTCATTTTATAAAAGAAAATTGTTGCAAAGTTTACTAAATCAACTATTATATCATCATAAAGATCACGATATATACCTACAATTTCTTTATTCTAAATTAAACTAAAATACATATTTTCTTAAATTATCTTTTTTTTAGAAGGTACATTTTGGAAACGAGCTCTTCAATTACGATAATCAAAATTTTATAATTAAGGGATATGAGAAATCCTTTTCTAATATTTATTAATTACTTCATTAATCATAATATACCAATAATTTAACCTCCTTATTGCTTTTAAAAAATTGTTATTTATTCCAAATTAACCAGGGACTTACCCAAGGCGTGGCGAATCACACTATACCTCATTTAAAATCAAGGATTGTTAATACTTTCTAATGAATATACTCGTAAATAAAAGCATTTTCTAGCGCAAAGGTGACTAGGACGACCTTAACAAACACAGAAACACATTATACGAATAAATACATCAATAACGTATCCATCGATCGGTGTCTATGAAACAAGTTTTGGTTTTACCCTTTCACCGCAGCGATGGTGGCGTATGAACGGGTAATTCACGCATTTTACTCGCGACTTTTGACAGATGTTCGAAAATGGCCGATTCAAATAAAAAATTACTTTCACTTATATTTCGTTGCTTCAAATAAGTTTTAGCGTTAACAATAGAACACATTTGGGTGTTATAAATTGAGGATAGATTGCTAATACAGCGTGAAGTGAAAATTAAAAATGGCGGCTGAGTTTTTTTTTTGTTTTGGCACAGGTCAACGGCTCTGATTGCGTTTCTGCCTTTTATCAATATTGTTATTTAAATTTCGATTTCGTTATTATAAAAGGTGACATTTAGTAATATCTAATTGCGAGGTATTGTATGTCATTAGTAGCGATGACATTGAGCAAACTTGTTAAATTATATCACACATTACAAAATTCGAGATTGGTCGTAAGGTCATTATGATATCATCATGACGAAAATTTTGATCACAAATTATTACTTACCGGAACTCGGCAATAGAAACAATTTTTTTTAATAGGAATCTCCTTATTTCATGTTAAACTTTTGACACGAAATAGGGAAAGGAATAAGAAATACGGAATATTGTAAAAGTTTTATCAAATGATAAGCTTTTTTTACATGTAGAGAACACATTCTTTTTAAAGTGGTTTTCTATAAAAAAATATATCGAGCAGTTCAAGCGCTCCCGCCCACCGCGTGACCAACATTATGAGGCACTGCACTATAGATGGCCTTCACAAAAAACCCGATAACACTTTGCTTGACCCGGGAATCGAACCCACAACTTCATGCTCAGCATCCGTGCTTGCGAAAACTATAACAATGAGGCACTATATAAAGAAAATATTTTGGGGAAAATACCCATAGTTAATTTATTAGGGTGGGCTATTGGTAGGCAGTGTATTTATTCTCTATGTAATGCACGCCACTGCCATAGACAAACCCGTATTCTTCACCCTTTGTCTCCATGACAGAACACAAAACTTGAAATCGAGAGAGAAAACTGTAAAGAGATGGTTTTCTCCCCAATTTTCTCTCCCCCCTTTTGCTGTGCTTACCCTGAGGGCTAATTCATTTAATTTTATGTCGCGCCGATCATATTGCAGTGACGCTCTAACTTGACGCGAGCGTATCTCACTGAAGCTAAGAGAATACCAAATGTATTTTATTTTATTTTTATTTATTCATTTTTTTGTTGAGGCTTCATTTCACCTCGGTGACTATGCCAGCCTCGTAAGGTCACTCGTAAACAATAAATGACAAAACTGTTTTGATCAAAATTTTGCTGCAACTGCACGGCAACTGCACTTCTTTAGTTACGTAAATTATAAGCCTGCAGCTATGCTCTGCGTATTGTTTATTTCACTAAAGACGACTCATTAGTGTACCATAATCACCTACGTTCAAAATCACCTCGGTAATTATCAATATATCTTCAATTTCACATTAGTAAGGCCAGCACAATAGCTTATTCTAAGTAATGCTTAAATATACTTAACACTCATCAACGTCTGTCACTTAAATTATAATCAAAAGGTCTATCAAAGTAATTACAACTTCATCAAAGGCTATTGATGTCAAAATTTTCTCCAACACATTTTTTTATACAGGGTGGTGACGACGTTACGACAAGTAGAGTGAAATATTATGCAAACATTATATGCGTGAAAATCGTTGATTTTTTGTGTACGGCTTCAGAACGTGAAACCAAATATGTGGTTTCATTTATTGTCGTAATGTCGTCACCACCCTGTATACTGCTTCATTGTTCTAGTGTTCGCAAGCGCGGATGCAGGCCGTGAGCTCTTGGGTTCGGTTCTCGGGTCGGACAAAGTGTTATTGGGTTTTCTGTGAAGAAAGTCTTATTTTGCAGTGCATATTGTAGTGTATCACGCGGTGGGCGCGAGCGCTTGAACTTCTCTATAATAGGTATATTTCTTTTCATATAAAAAATTATGCACTGTAAAAAAATCTTCTCCACATGACCTAAAAAAAGCTTATCTTTTGATATAATTTTTACTTGGTTCCACGGAAAAGTTGGAGACAAAACCAACTCTTTAGCGTTTCTCGATTTTTCGTTTTTCTTCTATTAAGGAGACAAAGGACGGGGAAATCAGGTTTCTCCACCCACCGGACTAGTTCTGCTGAGTGCTAGCCGAGGGTCATAGAAGAAAATAGTCCGGAAAAACCTAACCAAATATGACTGAATAGGTGAGACCTATCATCATACCAAAATAGCATCTCATATTTTAGAAGAAGCTCTTCGCCTTGACCTTCATACAATAGAATGCCAAGTCATATGAGTCAGGAGGGTGTGCTGAGGTCACACTCGAACAGGATAATGATTATAATTACTGCATCATCAGCTGTTTTAATTGACCTGCAATTTATTTGCGTACTGGGAGGTAATTCTCATTCTCGCGATCATCTCGGAATCGAGTTTGCATTTCGAGCGCTTTTTTACGTTTATGATGTTCCGAATTTGAAATGTACGTCTCGAGCACCAAGTAGAAGCAATTCGAGTGAATTTCCTTCGAGAAATGTCGGATCCGAGTTCTCCAGATAACCACTCGAGACAAAATCGAATTTGTATCTTTTTCTCCAATTCGACATTATTTCCATTGCACGCGAATAAATACCCTTTAAAAATGCACTTCATTCTTTGGCTAAGCCTATAGGTAAAGTAGGTACCTACTACATCCGAGGATCTAATAAATATTAGTAAAATAAAATAAATAAATAAATTCAGCCCATTACTGTCCCACTGCTGGGCACCAGCCTCTTCTCAGAATAAGAAGGGTTAGGCCTTAGTCCACCACGCTGGCCTAGTGCGGGTTGACGGACTACACACACCATCGAGAACTTAATGAGGCCCTCTCAGATGTGCAGGTTTCCTCACGATGTTTTCCTTCACCGTTATCGCAAGTGATAATCAAATTCTAATCCGCACATGAATCCTAAAAGTCAGAGGTGCGGGCCGGGCTTGAACTCAGACCCTCCTGCATGGAAGGCGAGCATTCAATCGCTAGGCTATCACTGCCTATTAAATTAATATTATAATACTAATTATCATAATCAATTTCGCATGATTCACGCTTAACTCATTAGCAGTTTATAAAAAAATAAACAACAACGTGTTGGTTGCATCTGAATACTAATACCGAACCTTGAAGATGTCTATTGTATGATAGTGACAGGTGGCTATCGCCTACAGCTGAGTAAGTAACCTTCAACTGCGCCTGCGCGGGATGAGGTGTGGATTCTGTCTTTATTTAGACAATCAATCAATTTGTTTTGTTGATTTTGATAGATTTGAATACAGAGAAACGGCCATATTTATTTATATTTTATTTTTCATTGTTTTTATTTTATGTAATTTTCTGGTTTTTTTATTTTTTATGTTTGTTATGTGTGCATGCTCGGTGTCCTGTGTGCAAAAAATAAATTGATTTTCTTTATTTTCTTTCTTTCTTTCTATTTTGTTTGAAATTAAATTTTTCGTTACTATTTCTTATTACAACGTATATCAGAAATTCAGAACTGCGTGATCATTATATTATTAGACCATCAAACTGAACAACTTTCTTTAAGGGACCAACATCGTGATAGCGAAAAAATTATCAGCTGTCCCATACGTTTGTGTCGAGTAGATTGCGGCCCCACATTTGTTGTGTAGTAAGCTTGATTTATGAAAAAAGTATCCATGGAGTTTCTTGCCGGTATCTTCTCCAGGACCAACCCACTTGGAACCGTGCGCCTAGAATCACGACGTTTTGAAAGTGCCTGCAAAGGCCCAGTTGAAATAAAAATCTTTGACTTTGACTTTGACTTTGAGATATTGAAGTTTTGTATGTTAAGTTTTATATATAACTTAGATGTTTTCTTTGCTCGAAAACATTGCTACTTTATGCAAAACATACATTTTATCGTATTTCCATAAAGATATTACATAGTTTATTATAGCCACAATTTTTATGCAAAATGAGACTGAGATCTCAAGCCTATAATAAAATAACAACGTTGATTGAATAAACATTGCTCCATTGAAATTCTTCGAGCGTACACGCAAAATAAACAGATAAATTACCTTTTTCGTAAAAGGTCGTCGTTGCAATATAATTCTGCACAATATTGTACTAAGGCAGTACTTGCTTCATCTTCTTGTTAAAAGAACATAAATCAAGTATTATTTCTCTTGCAGCAGAAATAAAACAAAACAGAACCATTAAGTATCTTGCCCGTTCTTCTCCACATAGGAAAACAATACTCTGGATCGAGGCAACTAGAGTCTGACTATTCATATTTACCTATAACTGGTAGCTACATGAATTGAAATTCATACCAATTACTACTAAGTAATTGGTAAGAGCTCTACGACAACGACAAACATACTTTTTATTCATCAGACAATATATAAGAATGTGGAACAAGCAGCCTTGACATTAAAATGTCAACATTCCTTCATCGAGCGAGTTTCGAGCATCGATCGGATCGAGTTACTTCGTGTTAAGAAATTCGTTTTTGTTGCCCGTGCACATTGAAAAAGATGCGCCGCGTCACCGCCTCTCACACCAAAGTGTTAAGAGGATTAAAAGTAATAGAATTAATGAAACATTACGACGAATATTTGATATGTTCTTGTTTTAAATTAATTCGAAATCGTGACATGTTTACACTTCATTATGCAGTTGTGTGGTCGATGGATAAACGACATCTTTTTGTTCCGACGGTTGTATGATTTGAGATCACCGCAAAGAAATTATTTACCTATGGTGGCACGATAATATGTTATTATAAGTATTCTGGTTATGACCTAACTTAAATCTCATGTTTTAGACAAGAAATTAAGTGAAAATCATTTAAAAATAAGTTCATTTAATATCTTGTCCACATCTGCATTTTCGGAAAATGCTTGTAGGAAACAAATACCACGAACAACTTGGCAACAACTGAAGTTCCGAGACAATTCGTTTATCTTAGTCCATTTTGTTATATTAGGTCATTCCTAAAGTGAACATTCACGAACAAACCTACATGTTTACTTATAAAACTCTTTTCGTGCTACAATTCGGTGTGACAGACGGCCGATCAGCATTGTAATCGCCAATTAAGCTGCATGCCATCAATTTTCTAGATAATTACCAAGACTTAAGTGCATCATTTTCTAAAATACTACCTACAACAGGTGGACTGATGACTCTTATGGAATGTAACCTTTAAATGTCGTCAATTTGGTTCCATAATGATCTAGAATTTCATCGAAGAAAAGGATAAACACAACACAACAACTGAGACACCACACGACAAGAACACACAAGACAAGAACTTAGGATGTATTTTCAAGTTGAAAGCTCTAAAATATGTAATTATTATCAACCCATTCTTGTACAATTATCACCTCTAATATCCCCCTATAATGCAACACAACACACAACAACAACACGAACGATAACAACAACATACCGACAACACACGGACATGGCCGAAAAATTTAAAACCTACAATAAAATAAGGAATTAGACCGACTACCCTGAGTGAGACAAATCAAATAAATCAAATTTAATGATAAAGGACAACAAAAAATCCATTGTGTTCGTAAGAAAAATAACTTATAATTATTAGTGTTAGTAATACACGCTGTCAGCTCTGCACACTAAATAAAACTCACACTGTTGTATAGATAGGAAGGTAGGTATATTTATCATCTTACAAGGAGCCTCATTAAATCGTGGAAAATCTTAACACCGCCTTTTAGAAAATGTGCGTCATTGCATAATGTCATCTATCGGCACAGAGGTAAACTTAATTGACACAACATGTAGTTCAAGTTCTAATGAGCGGAATGTGTCGCGCTATCCATCCGAACAGAACAACGCCATCTAGAGAGCTTTGATATTATAAAGTCTTCAACCAAGTACAACTGTTTATAAAATTCACAAATAATACACTGTATTTTACTCTGAAATAGGATTCAATTAGACACACGCCGTGTACAAAAATAAAATAAAAAATTGAAACATTCCGTGCAGAAGATGACCAAGCAAGAAATACGTTTCTTATCTGACCATCCACCCCACAAAATGCCTCATAATACGAGAATTCTAATTCGAATTCTCCGCTACTGTTTTCAGGATGCTATTGTCACAGACCCTCATTCTATTTACTTAATGATGACATATTTTTTTTCGAAAGATCTATGATGTCCATCTGTTCAATCATTGAAATCGGACCATCCGTTTTGGAGCTGCGATGCCACAGGTGGATGCACAAATACACATATACACACTACAAACTAAATCAAACAACTAAATCAGCGTCAATTGACGACACGGTTGGCGCAGTGGCTAAGCGATTAGCTTTCTGCGCTACGTGCCGCGGGTTCGATCCCCGCACGGAACAAATATTTGTATGATCTACAGATAGTTGTTTCGGGTCTGGTTGTGTGTGCATGTGACATGTATGTTTGTAAACTGTACCCTCGACACAGGAGAAATCCTAGTGAGGGGCAATGTTTAAAAAAAGAAAAAAAAAAAAAAAAAAAAAAAACAAGTGGTAGCACCTGGTGTTGCTATCTGACATTATGCTGAGCTGAGGCCCTTTTGGCATAAATGTACTTTTTTTATCTATTAAATTTTAATTGTGCTAATAAACGCAATTTCCTTTCTTTCTTTCTTTCAAACTTATAACATCAACAATGTTTTTTGTCGGAGGTTAATAATGAAGCTCAGTCGTGCCTTCTGCCAATAGATGGTCATATACGAACGTAAGTTCTTCAAGGTAGGGGTGTTCATAAAATACGTGAGATGTTTAAGGGGGTCGAGTCAAATCTCATCTAATCTTACGTTGGAGAGAGGGGGGTCTCGGCAAATATCACGCAATTTTTTTTCTGATTGAAACAAAAAAAAAAACTATTTTGGTCCATTTATACCAGATTGTACATGCTTAAGATTTAATCTTAAGCGTAATCGTAATACGATTCAGATCATTCACTAATTCGTTCGAAAGAAAATAATTTCATTCATACTTCGACGTTATAGTATATAGTATAGTGATAATATATAATTATATTATATTATATTTTCACAAGAGAAACCATTTTCAATTTTTCATGTTATGAAAAATTTTTAAAGCGCTCCTCCTCTCTCCTACTTATTTAAACTTTTGCCGTGCCCGACAGGGTCCATAATTGTTTCTTTATTTTATACTTACCACCTGTATGACTGTGTACATTATGGATTGCAATAAAGAATTGAGAATTGAGAATTGTTATACATCTACTGACTGCGTTTACGTAAGAAACCCACATTTTGAAAAATCTCACGGGAGATTGGGGGATGGGGGAGGGGGTTGAATAAAATCTCACGACATCTCACCAGGGGGCGGGAGGGAGGGACAGAAAATTTAAAAAAACACCTCACGTAATTTATGTACGCCCCCTAGCTCCTATAATACCAATGGGGCAATATAGGCACCATCACATCCACAACAATGCACTGACACTTGTTAGCCCACCTACTACCCAATAACCAGTTCATACCACATTCATATAGGGTGAGACCACCAGTCGTCGGTCGTGCATTAAGCAGTGACATTAAATATTATGAATTATTAATTTAAATTGCTGCCACGCTGTGTGGCATTTAGATTTAAATATTCAATGTGGTTTTTGTAACAAAAATAGAGTTGTTACGAAAGAATTTCGTGAGCTTATTTAAAGTTTCTGATTCTATGTGAGAATTATACAAGTTATGAAGGAACAGATGAACATACATATAACCCTCTCCGTAGTCGGGTAAAAATTACTAGCCATCCACAAAGTTTTTAATTCGCCTCTTACTTAAATCGAGCACTAATGCTTAGTATTGGATTGACAACTAAGTTAGTAGAAGGAGGATTCACTCTCTACAATGTAGAGTGGTTCTTAACTGGTGGTCCGCAGACCACTGGTGGTCCCTGGAAGCACGTGAAGTGGTCCGCGAAGCCATCCTAAAAATATTAAATAAGTGACAAAGATGCGCGACGGATTCAGAAGTTAGTAAAAAGTATGCAGTCACAAAATTCTCCTAAAAAATATAAATCAATAAAATAAAAAATTCCGATAAAAAAATACTGCTCTGAATTTTTTTATGCGTGTTGTATTTATGGATAGTTAGATAGAACAACCGTTTAATTACATACATTTACTGTAGGTATATTACCTTCATTGGTGGTCCGTGGCATGACAGTTTTTTTTTTGCAAATGGTCCCTCGTCGCTAAGAGGTTAAAGAACCACTGCTTTACACAGAAAAAACGAATTTACAGGCTGCATCTGAACCAAGTTATTCAATTGTAAATGTAATAACTAACTTGTTTATTTCTAGTTGTTACGTTATTTCAGTGAAGATTGTTTACTTTGCAAACTCTATTCGAACCAAGTACTCGGTTGTAAATATCAATAACCTGTTTATTTATAGCCGTTACGTTTTTCCAGTGTACGCCCCGTATGGAAAATAAAAGCCAAAGTTGAAGAGAAATTCTATTCCAAAAATCCAACAAGTTTAGTATATATTCACATAATGTTTATTCCTCGGTTAACTGTAAAGTTAAATTTTTATTTCCGCATAAATCAAACGCACCTATCTAACCATCTGTCACTCTACTCTCATTCTCACGTATAAACATGTTGTATAACCAGCCAGTTATCCGATGACATAACTCTATGCTAATACAGTTTACTCTATGGTAATCGCAGGGCCGGCCCGCCCTCAGTCCTTCGCTCTTGCAACATATCCGTACCAAGTAGATACCGGTGGATAGTGCTGTTTATCAAGATATAGTCATATTAACCATGACACCGGTGAACTCTTAGGGCTTCGGAGATAAATGGTTGAGCTAAAATGCGAAGTGTTAATGTTAATTGAGTATTATTTAAGTTATAACCTAAACATCAAAAACTTCCGACTCCAACTAGAAACATATAACCCTCTCCGTAGTCGGGTAAAAAGAGCTGCAACATTTGAATGACTGAACGGAATTTCATGAAACATAGCTAAGATGATTCCTGATTAAACTAACTTTCAATTAAAAAACTGCATTGAAATCGCTCCATGCGTTTCGGAGCTACGATGCCACAGACAGATACACAGATACACACTATAACAAACTTATAAGACCCGACTTTTTTGTCGGGGATTAAAAATACTAACCAATATATACTCGTCAAAACAAAATAAGGGCCACTTGCAAATTTCGACATTATGGGCGATTTAATAACCATTAACTATATCCATGTGGTAAATTGTACAGCGTTGTATTGTCTTAAGTGTTTGCGAACACTTTAACAGCATTCCGACTGAAAAACCATTAAAATGGGTAGATTTTATAAAATTTTTTGAAACCAATTAATTTTACCTTGTTTTTAACGTAAACTTTAGGCTCATTTAACATTTGTATTGTACTGAGAACAGTTAAGTGTGTCGAGTTAGTGCCTATATCGGCATTTTAAGAACGTAATTCCACAGGTTCGACTTCAAATAGACTTGACTACAACGACCAGGACCATAAGACTCATCCAAGAAGGCTATTCGTAGCGATCTGTAGTTTTACAGCCGAGATTTTCGCAGCGAGCGATTCAGAATGCCTGGAATTGCTTTTATGTGATCCAAAATTTTGTCAGAAGTCAGGAATTAGGCAGAGCCAGAGGAACCACCGCTCAGGAAGACCGCTACATAGACTTACATGCACGCCGAGAGAGCACCGTCACTTCCCGCTCTTTGCAAACCCGCTTGTGCCTGACCACAGGCACGTGACTTAGTGACCAAACAATTAGAAACCAGTTTAATGAAGACCAGCAATTGTCCAGGAGTCAAGTGGTGTGAATTCCATAGACTAGTATTCATCATGCAAATCAATAAACATCCGCAAGGCAACAATTGGACTGTAGCGTAAGTGACTGAAGCACATTGCTTTTTACAGATGAGAGCAAAGTAAAAGTTTTTAGTGTTGACCGTTGCATAAGGGTGTGCAGATGAAAAGGGAGCAATTTGCAGAAGCCTGCATCCACAAAAGTGATCGATTTGGGGGGCCCAATATTATGGTGTGGGGAAGCATAAGCCAAACTGGAAGAACTGAGCCTATAATTCAGAACCAGGGTACAGTAACATCTTAACGATACATCCAGGAGGTCATAAGACTCTATGTGGTGCCATTTGCATAGCAAGTGGGTGCAGGTTTCAAGCTGTTGCACGGCAATGCACGCGCTTATACTGTTAGAGCCACCAGAGAGACACTAGAAGAGGCTTGTATACAAGTGTTGCCGAGGCCAGCGAACAGTTCGGGCTTGAACACAATTGAACACAGATGGGATCTGTTGAAAAAAAAAAAATGAGGCACAGATTGATCACTGGACAATGAAAGACAGCCCTTAAACGCCCTAAAATCGAGCTAGGAACAAATCTCTCAAGAAACAATGCGCCATCTGATAGAAAATGCCCCCTAGGCTTCAAGAATATGTTCAGAAAAGAGGAGGGTACACCAGATATTGATTCAAAAAGGAAGAAGAATAAACGCCCTGGAATTTCATTTTTAATTGCAATTTTACTCCAAATGTACTTTTTGCTGAAATTGCACTTTTTCTCGAAAATGTTGTAAAATTGATTTTCTTTCCTGTGGATTGTGTAAAATTTAAGCCCATTTCATTAAAAACAAATCATTGCAATGAATTTTACAACTTAGAAACCTAGGAACCTCATAATTTGCCCAGAAGATCAAAAATATAAGGTGGCCCTTATTTTGTTTTGACGAGTATAGGTATAGTTGGAAAACGATAAGGGTGCTGATTTTATAGCATAGAAGTGTATTGCCCTTTATTTGGCATGATTTTCGTAGTGTCCCAAATATGTCTTGATCTCTTACCACCTACAAGAAATAGAAAGTAAATGAATTGAAAACCATACTCATAATCATCGTCCCTTTAAATGTTATTCAGTATTGGAATCTATTGTCCCAGCTGCCAATACCTCTAATAGATGAGGCCATCCACTCAACTTTGACATTCGGGTAGGTTCGGCAAGCAGTCGGGTGCGCTAGGCATGCGTGACTTATGTTGAGCAACGCATACTTTGTCATAGAGCGATCGTGTTGGAGTGACACGAGTAATCGAGTAATGATGGATGTTGAAAAGACTTGTTTTATATTGTACTATTTATCTAGCCGTTTTGCATGAGAATTGAACATCTTGCGGCTTAAACAATAACTTGAAATATGCAATAGTTGTGATCACGATTATGAATATTTGCGTTGCTTGCCTAACAAACCTGTGAACCGAATATAACAGGTTACCACTTCCACAGCATGCCAATTGAATGAAATTCTTTGGAGTATGTTTTGTAACGAATTTTTATTTTTTTATTTTTCCTGTATCATGGGTACAGTTTACAAACATACATATCACATGTACACACACCCAGACCCGGAACAACTATCTGTAGGTCATACAAATATTTGTTCCATGCGGGGATCGAACTCGCGACAGAAAGCAATCGCTCAGCCGCTACGCCAACGATGCCGTAAATTGTATCATATGCACAAAAAAACCCTCGCTAGGTGACGATACTTAAGTATGTCTCTTCGTATTTATTATAGTAATTCCCAGTTCTGTAGTTTTTGCCTAATCCATGGACAAAATGCGGATGTACCTATGTATTATTCCATGAACTAAGCGCGTCTCTTTCTTTCTATAATTTATTTGTTTATTAATTTATAGTATAAAAAATAAAATAAAAACACATTAAATTCCATAACTATTACCTAGTTAATAATAATTTATAATAAACTAAATACATATTAGGAAATATTATTAATAAATTGAAAATTAAAATATGCTATCCATATTTATTAATAAATTAAAGCAATAAGTAAACATAAGTACCATCTTCCTCTCTCCTATATTTTGCTGTGCCCTACAGGGTCCATGATTGTAACCTACCAAATTTTATTTTTACCACCTTATGTACATTGTGGAATACAAATAAAGAATATGAATATTTTATAGACATCTTATTGCTAACTGTTTTAAGTCCATGCACAATAATAATGTCAATATCGGCATTAACAACGTACTTGTCTATAAGTTAGTCTCCAGAACGTGAAATATTCCTATAAATAACGCATTTCCAAAATCAATGCTTATCAATATTTTCACTTGTCAACAGATGCGATTCAGATCACACGGCCGAAATGTTGTACACTCACCTCCAAGCGCTAATAGAGAGACCCGAAAACCAGAAGAAATTCGCGGACATCGAGCGCAAGCTACAAATGAGAGGGGCTTTACCTTCGTCTAAGAAACCGCCAGATTCCTCCCTAGGAAGCGAAGTGTCCAGGGAATCGGATTCAGGAAGCAATGAAGAGAGATGCGTGGCGAATCTTTACGACAGTTTGGCTGCAGAGTTGAAACAAAAGTTGTCGACAGGTAAAAAGGGACTAGGTCAGTTATTTTTATCAATTTTTGTAGGTAGAGGCTTGCTTCCACGCCTATTTGTGCACTGGTTTGCGTATGTGGTAGGAAGCTTTTTATTTTATTTATTTGTATGATATAGTGTGTCAACTTATCCCCGAAAACTCAAACACAATATCTCAGTCGTAAGCTGTTATTTCTAGGATTTAAATAGGTTATTATCTATTTGTGGGGATATTATATCTGAAAAGTTAAAAATACCTTTTCGATTTATTTAATAATATCTAATATCTATTAAGCTCTTTCTATTGTTATATCTTTAATATCATTTGTCGATGATAACTCTCAGTACTCGTCGTATCCAAAAATAATTAATTAGGGAGATATTTGTAAAAAAAAATCTATCGAGTAAATTGTTACCAGTTATGTTTTTGTCTTTCCGAACGAAGAGATAATAATAATATTTAAAATATTGATATAATACCAATTTTAAAATTCTGGGGTTATCATCGAAGTAGATACAAATGTTCAAAAATGATCAAAATTTGCTACTAGTGGGAAAACCCCTCCTTAACTCTCATGCTGTCACTGTCATTTTAAGTTGGACAGTAGCGACATAATGACTTTTAAGAGCGTCTTAAAATTGAGTTGCGTTTCAGTATTCGGCGGTACCTAAATATCTTTGATGAAACTTTATACATGTAATTTAGGATGATAAATGCTTGGTAAAATGTAGTTTTGCGAATATTTTAGTATCGTAACCGTAAGTATCATAATAGTTTATTTATTATAACTGTGATTAATATAGCATTAAGCTTTGCGGCTTATAAACGGGAAACATCATTGACATCTTACATGCTAAACATTCCAATTTTGAACAAATATTGGTGACCAGTTTCAATTATTATTTTCAAACTCACTATGAACACTTCATTATTTTGACAAGAGAATACCTTTTTTTTTAATGTCGTGCAAACAAAATTAAATTGCCACCTAGGGTGGTTAGACTAATTTATTACCTTAGTGTACATGCAAAAAAAGAATCATCACACAAAAGTCACATCCTAAAATATATTGAAAAGAACAATAACTTTCCGCAAATCTCACTTTCCACAAATCTTACTTTCCACCAATCTTACTTTCACCAAACTCACTTTCCACCAGTCTCACTTTCCACAAATCTCACTTTCCATAAATCTCACTTTCCGCAAATCTCACTTTCAACACACCCACACTAACTTCGCAAACTTACAGGCAAGAGCCCGATCCTCCTGCCTCCCCGGGACTACGACACGGTTCACCGCCAGAAAGGCAACCTATCCAACATCGACACCCGCCGCTGCCTCAACCAGAACATCGTGGGGGTCAACGCGAGGCGCAAGCTCGAGTCTTCAGGGGGCAGCTCAGGTATAGGGAGCGACTTGGCCCCCTCACCGGAGAGGAATGAATATCGGCAACATGATAATCATAGTACCAGTGGTGAGTAAATATTTATTTTATTTCGTTTTTTTTTAAATGTTTTTTGCTATTACTACTAAAGCCTCCGCAGACGATAGTATAACCAACTAAATTGTTTAGTTGAATTGGCACAAATCTTTTAAGTTTTGGGCCATACCAACTTCAAATATGGATAGTTACAAAGCCCTATTAACAACTATCCAAGGTTACCGTTTACAACTGTATCGTAGTTCGTAGTGTGTATCTGTGTATCTGTCTGTCGCATCGTAGCCCCAAAACGGATGAACCGATTTCAATGCAGTTTTTTTAATTGAAAGCTAAACTTATCGGGTATCATCTTAGCTATGTTTCATGAAACTCTGTTCAGCCGTTCAAAATTAACAGCTATTTTTCTAGTTGGAGTCGGGGTTTTTGACGGTTAGGTTATCCTGGTATCAATCAGCTTCATCAGTAAATTCTTGAATAACAAATTCCTAATTTACCAGGAGTATAACGACACGTACAAATGTAAAAATAGAAGAACTTTGGGGTTGCCAGCACTTAAAAAACGAATACTTCTAAAACAAATCTTAAAAAAATCACTTATTTGAAATTCTCTTTAGCTTCACAGTCGAGTAAATAAAGCAATTACTAGAGGTAGAAGAAAAACAGGATAATAGTACGATTAGTTGCGTGTATCATCAAAACTATGATTGTTTGATATTTTTTGTTTCTGTTGGTTAAGATGAGCCCAATTAGATTGAAATAAAAAATATATTTCCGCGTTTCAAGTGTGATTAGAAAAAAAAAACTTACAGTCAAGTTCTTAATTTATCCAATTTCAATTATATTTTCTTAACGTCATTCATACAGGATATATTTTTATGTAGTGCGCATAATTTGTATAGTGATTCAGTCTCTGTTCCTGAATGCAGTCGCAGTATTGGGATACACTTTAAAACAAAACGAAAATTGGACTTAGTATGGGGGATACGCATAATTTACTAGCGCAGGCCATACAAAATCAAATTTTTATTTTGTTTTGTGGTTAATTTTCTAAGTTCTGCGGTTGCATTTGGGAACAGACACTGAATCAATGCAAATTTTGCGCACTACATAAAAAAATATCCTGTATAAATAACACACTTCTAAACTGCGGGCTGCTACTGAAAAATTCCTCACAGAAAACGACTTTTCCGACACGGGAATCAAACCCAGGATCTTAAGCTCGGCAGCCGCACTTAAGACCACTAGAATCTTTTCCAAAAACCACATAATCCGCAGACAAATTGCGTCGATCAAATTGGCAAACGCTACGGGCTTAATATCCTGTCGACATTGATTATCTGCCTCATATAACAAGTCAATGGCCTCAAATAATAATTTGCACAACCACCCAGATTCCATGCAAAATTATCTAATAGTTGTGCAAAGGTTTGCGCAAATATGACCACGTTGTTAATCATATTGATGTAAACTACGAAACCGACACACGCTGCCCAATGTGCAATGTAATTTAAAAGTCGTAAAATTTGCTCTGTCCGATTATAGTCAAAGAGATTTATGGACGTATTTAACAAACCGTTCGACTGTCTGTTTGTTACATCTTCTAGACTAAACTGCCGAATCTACTTAGAAAGAAAAGAAAAAAAGAAAACATTTTTATTCTGGACTCGCCAGGAACGAAAAAAATTATAAAAGGTACAAAAATAAAACATAAAAAATAACAATAGAAAAACAATAATCAAAGCAACCTGAACGAGACCAAAAATGGCTCCCATCGCAGCATAATGCTGTGACATTTAGAAATAGAAAATGTCACAGCGCTGGTATTCTGATGGGACCGTGATATACTTTGGCAGAAAAGCGACTTGAAATCCCGATTAGATTAGAATCTAACCGCAATAACGATCAACAAACAATGCATCCTTTTCTCGCTTATAGACGTTTTCAGAGGATACGGAACAGGACGTTTATTTGCGACAGCAACTGTCATATTTATCATACGTAATCAGGCGACCGGATGTTTTTCAAATTTACAATAGTTTGAAACCGCGATCAGTGCTTATAGTTATTGTAAAGCCAACAAAAAGCGATATATTCATCTCGTTTATTTAATTAAAAGTCAGCCGATTACTGTCCCACCTCTTGATATGGGCCTCTTCTCAGAATGATGCCTTACTAAACTGACCTGCGGGTCTACCGCGTAACTAAAATTGTAATGAACATCGACATCGGTATTAAACTTCAATACGATCGTGAGAGCCTAAACTTTGAGCTAACTTGTATTTTTTTTACTGATCATGAAGATAATAGTCCCAACTATATGATAGGTAATTTTTTTACAAGTTAGCTCAAAGTTTAGGCTCTCACGATCGTATTGAAGTTTAATACCGATGGCGATGTTTATTATAATACAATTTTAGTTACGCGGTGGACCCGCTGGTGCAGGATGGCGGAAAACACACAGCATCGAAAACTTTATGACCTGTCTCATGAGTGCAGGTTTCCTCACGATAAGTGATAATCAAATTCTGATCCGTCGGTCGGAGGTGCGGGCTGGGTTCGAACGTAATACGTAAAGCATGCGAGTCAAGAAAAAAAGAAAAATATACTTATCTCGTTTTCGTTTAGTACCTTGATGCCGTCATCTGTCGTGACCCGTTCAGTTTGCATCACTGGCTCTGGCATAACTGCCACCGTTTTGTGAATAACTTATAAAAATATTACGCAGGTTTTTATAAAACATTCTAATAATCACGCAATGATGAGATTGTGTCTGGCTCGGGTAAATTAATATTAATGAACAAAGGTTAGGTTAGGTCGTTTGTTTATTATCCAACGCGATTTTGTCATGAAGGAATAAAAAATATATTACACATAATAGTATATTGGATATTTATTTATGCTTACAGTATACAGGGTTATTTGTAAAACACCGGCAACGCTTTAAGGGGTGAAACTACTCATCAATATGAACAACTTTTACTAAGGGACAAAACATAAAATCGCGAAAAGAATTCAAACTTTTCATACAAAAGATTAACCTTGCTCCATCAAAATGTATGAAAAGTTTGATTTATTTTCGCGATTTTATGTTTTGTCCCGTAGTAAAAGTTGTTCATATTGATGAGTAGTTTCACCCCTTAAAAGCGTTGCCGGTGTTTTACAAATAACCCTGTATACTGTAAGTATAAATACAATACAATACCATAAGGTACACAATTGACTGCCCCATAACTTAATCATTAGGTACACTCTTGTCCACCCAAAGGTTGCCTGGAAGAAATTGCGAAATAACACAATGAGCTACAAGGCCACCCATTGTAAAATTTATGTTTATTAAGGTCATCTCGTAGTCCCCGTTATGAGATAGGGTATAACATCATATATATATATAATAGGTATATATATAAGATCAGTAAATAAATTCGCGGTTAATCTCTAGTTAAAAGTAATCGGATTAACATATATATTTCGATAACTTTCATGAAATTAATCTGTCTGCATTGAAATGTCGATAAGTTGCGACTTGCGCGGCTGTTTACGACACTATTACAACCACATAGTATATTGGTTACTTAATAGAATTATATGTAGGTAACTCACTTCCTGGTTGCATTTATTAAGTAATTTAAAATATAAAAAATTGTGTCGACTCTATGCTGTTAGACATACCTATTACCTATCTATGTCGTTCACACGAGAGGCCGAGACTAATTTCAAGCAGAGCACCTAGAAAGAAGGAAAGAAAGAAAGCAGTTTTATTTTGGACTCACACAGTGAATAAGAGTAGAATAGAATACATCTTTATTTCATGTAAAACCAAATACACCGACCACTGGGCGACCACTAGTACAATTTAATAGTTCAAGTTATAATTAAATTACATAAATAAATATTATAATTCCCACTGTTGGGACTCAGACCTCTTTCGAACAGTGATTATTATAGTATTAGGCTGCACTAGAAGTTTACAGGCTGAATAATGATGTTTTGTAAAGTAATTGTATCAAAACACGTCTACAGTACCACAAACTTATCTGACCCGGTCGTGGCGTCGCTGCCGTCGCTTTTACCAATGTCATCTCCCTACAAAAATGACATTTTGGAGACAATTTTGTTCTGTAGCGACGTTAGTTCCAATTTTGGTCGGTCAGATAAGTTTGTGGCATTTATACTAAGGGGCCCAAATGGATACGTCACGAAGATGAGGTGATAAATGTTTATACAAAGTATTTACTAGTTTTTATTCGCATGCCATTTGGACAGTAATGACATGAACGACCTTCAGTAGACGATAAACAAAATATTTATATGTAATTGATTCTTTGCTGTGAACATTTTACGTTATTGGTAATTAAGTTTTGCTCGCCTTCAAGGTATTCCCGCACTTTTGAAGTCGTTATGACAAGAATTATATAGCACTGACACTGTCATATTGTATAGCCAGCGTTGGATACCCCATAACAGCTGAAGTACGATCATAATTATGGTAACAATTAGGAATAACCTAACCGTTAAAAACCCCCGAATCCATCAAGAAAATGAGCTGTAACTTTTGAATAGCTGAACAGATTTTCATGAAACGTAGCTAAAATGATACCTTATTAAACTAGCTTTCAAATAAAAAAAACTGCATTCAAATCTGTCCATCCGTTTTGGAGCTACGATGCCACAGATACAAAGTACAAACTTATAACACCCCTCTTTATTGTTGGAGGTTAAAAATAGATCTTATTTGGGTTTAGCATCACGTTGTCTTGTTAACAAAACATATTTTAAAATTAATTTCGACAAATAATGGCTCATCTAAGCAGGCATCCACATGCAATTTTATATTAAACTGCTTATAAAATCAAACATATTAATATCCAATTACTCGATGGGAGACGCTCTTCTATAGGAAATGACGTCATAAACGACAAGCCGTTATTATCTCAGAACGGAACATGGTGTGAAGCCATTGTGTGAACTTTTAATTGGATCCTAATAAAAAATGGATTACATGAAGAAAAGAACTTTACAGATTGCCGACAATACCTTAATTAGACCCGCCCACTATCACCTGGAACATTATGTGTGGAGGTTACTCAGGGATTTAGGGTCGGTGCGGTACCAGTAGCGAAGAGTCCGTACAACCCGATTCCCATCGGCTTTCATTTAGGAATTGGTTAGTGCATAGACCAACGTAATATTATATTCATAATTTATCCAACTGACAAAAAAAGGCTTGTTATTCAGTTAGGTCGAGCTCTTCCAGACATGACTATAGATATATAGATTACAAGAGACGGTATGGATTTTTGTCTTGCAGCAATTTTTAGAGGGCATTTTTGGGACGGCTTCCCCTTTTAAAACTGTCACCCTTCGCTACTGGTCGATAGGTACATTATTATTACAAGCCTATGCTGTCCCAATACTGGGCAAAGGCTCCCTCCCTTTCCTCCACTTCTCGCGATCCCGCGCTGTATCGGGCCAGTCTTTAAGGAAGGCGTTCAATTCGTCCGGCCATCTCCTTCGTAGCGTGGAATTGACATCCGGCCATATTGCCTAAGGGTCGGTACATATCTGACGGAAAATGCGTCGCGTATTATCGGTCGCGTAACGCCAGAACAGACGATTATGATAGAACATTCAACCTTTCACACTCAACCGATTATGCGTTAGTGCATCTCTCATCCAATGATGATACGCTGGACGCATTTTCCGTCAGATATGCACCGACCCTCTGCCAATATGGCCGGATATCAATTCGTCAAACTTCAACTGACAATACGAGTAAGAATGAGATGAGAGATGTTCTTACAGGGGGCGTAGTATGACCTCTAATAGCAGGGCAGAAATTAAACTGCCCAGATTTTCCAGTATGAGCTGATCTTTCATTGTACCAATAGCCTATACAGTGTGAGGTCAGCTCATACTGGAAATGTCTGGGCAGTTCAATTCCTGTCCTGCTATAAGAGTTCGTAGTAAGCCCATGTCATGGTTTGAAGTTCGTGAAACCACCTAACGTTTTCCCGAACTCGGCTCGAAGGACCACGACAAAGTACGAGCGTTTCTGTTAGTTTATGGCTTTAAAATACTCTATGAATACCCGTTAGGAATACACTTTAGATAAAACTTACTATTTACGTGTAAAAGTCGCTAACTTGTAACATAATCCCGTAACTAGTTTGTGTTTATTATCGTGTTTCTTTATGTCTTGTTATTAGCATAGAAATTGACACGTTTTGTACATATCCAAATAATAAAAATGAAATATTATGGCTATACATTATACACAATCATTACTGTATATATTTGCTCTCATATAGTTCAAGATCGCAGCCTTCAATATCAAAGCATTGAGACAGCTAATGACTTGAGAAACGCCTCAAAATCTTCACACATCACACCATAACCTGCCTTAATAATTCAAACCAGAGAAGCGAATTGGAACTCTATGTAAATACAGTAGAGTTGAAAATTGTAAGATTTTGCGATGTAGAGTAGGTTGATTTTTGTGTGAAATTGTCGGTTTATGGCAAGAGCCGCGCCAAGTGAACTCGGGCAATGCTATACCTTTCAAAGTTTCTGACGCACGCAATTTTTATTAGTGTTAAGTTTCGTTATGGTCGCCTGTCCGTCAATCTATCGGTCACAGAAATTTATACCACTGCAGAGTTTACCTACAACTTTAAAATATCAACTCCTACTGTAAACTTAGTGCTTAGGGCTTGATTCCCTATGACAATATCGTGTCAAAACAATGTTTTAAAACCACCTAGAATCTCATTACATTTCATAAGTGCCTGTATCTGGTTTACATGAAATAAAGATCTATTCTATTCCACGTAGATTTGCATCAATTCCATACAAAATTTGATATGGGGTTTCACTTCAGGTCGGTTTTTACTTTTTTTAACGTAGCAAGCTATAAGCGTAGTTACGTTTATAGCTTGCTACGTTAAAAAAAGTAAAAACCGACTTTGTATAACCAAAACGTATAAAAGAATTTTCTTGAAAAACGTAACCGATTCTGAAGTCGGTGCCACTGCCAAACTGAGGTCCATTGAAGAATTAAAGCCCCCCCCGAACTACAGACTGTAAGGTTTTGTTAGTAAAATTATTTTATATGTTTTAGTAGTTTTTTGAAGTCGGTTTTTACTATTTTTATATAGTATGACATTTGATAGGTACCTCTCACTAAATAATGATCTCTACTCACTCTATTAAAAAACACTTTGAAGCTACCTAACTAACCTCAAACGCGAAGAATACGCAAGTTTTTCACATAACAAATAGGCAGTTTAGGGTTTCCCACGCCTCACCCATTAAAAACTACTGTGTGACAGAGACAAAAAATGATTTTCCATTATGAACGCTCAGTTTTCCCAAAGTGGAAAAAATGGCGATTGTCTGGAAAAGTTTCAATGAACGACCTTCCTATTCTTTAGGTGATTCTTTTGTTTATAGTTATTTAAATAGTAGGTATGTGATATACCTTTAACATAATTACGTAGAGTATAAGGGCCGTAGCACACTCGATACTTTTGCTATCAGCGACTAGCGATTTTTCGATTGCATCGCGTTTTGGCGATACTTTGCGTTCGTTCGCGGTATCAAAATCTCGCGTTTTGGCGACTCGTTGCGTTTGAGCCTGGTATTTATCTGGTAATTGTATGTAACCAAACCGCCTTCGCCGCGATTGATACTTTCGCTTTATCAATAAAACGAGATGCAGCGCAGCTTCATCAGAATCCATGGTAATGGTGTAGCTTCGTCCCTACCATTTTTTCATCTCTCTCTGTCTGCAGCTTCTAAGAACCAGTCTTTAATTAAAGGAGTCGAGCTCATCCCGTCATCTCCGTCTGGGTCTGCCGCGAGGTCCAATACCAATTGAACCAATCAGGTTGTGAGTTTGGCCCATTGATCTTCTGTCATGCGGCAGGTGTGTCCGGCCCAATTCCAATCTAGCAATTTTTTTAAATTTTCGTAATAAATCGTATGTTGAAATAATTATAAAATCAACATGATGCATCAAATATTATGTTAAATCAATCCGCTTTTAGTCGGTCAAAAACCTAAATATTTGTAGATTTCCAAATTATCAAATATTTGCAATCATTTAGATATTCGAGCGATCTTGAGCAATTTATTATGTCAGTAATTTGGTTTTAACGACTTAATCTTTGCACAAGGAATGTTCTCGAAACCTCGATTACACTAAATAAATTATCAGTTAAGCCTAAAATCTTAATTACTCTAAATAAATGTACAAGTGTAATAATGGTGATGGTCAGAGAAAGTAACTTAGTGAAAAGTAATTTTATTGTTCTTGAAGGTCGAGGTCACGCGTTCAGAACATCTGTTTTATTATGTTGGTTAGCTTAAAATTACTGATGATTTGGTTATTAACATAACCTGATTACAGAGCGCGCGAGTTCAGAGGAATCGGGGGCTGAGGAAGCGGGCACTTTGCTCTGGTGTCCCGAGACACTGGTACTGGGAGAGTGGGGGTTATGAGCGACGGTCGGGCGCAGCGCAAAGTGCCCGCTTCCTCAGCCCCCGATTCCTCGGAGCTCGCGCGCGGACTATACATACTGTGCCAATAACTTTGTAAATCATTCTTTCATTATTGTCCCACTGCTGGGCACGGGTCTCTTCTCAGACTGAGAAGGATTAGGCCTTAGTCCACCACGCTGGCCTAGTGCGGGTTGACGGACTACACACACCATCGAGAACTTTATGAGGCCCTCTCAGATGTGCAGGTTTCCTCACGATGTTTTCCTTCACCGTTATTGCAAGTGATAATCAAATTATTGTAATCTGCACATGAATTTGAAAACTCTAAGGTGAGAAAAAGAAAAGAGGGCCAACGTTTTAAAAAAAAACTAGTCAAGCCATATCAAATACCATAAATATAATAACTACCTACTACTTAACTTTGCAAACCCTAAGTTAATTAGTTAGCATATTAACACGGAGATTAAAAAGTACAAGTGAAAAAGTATACACAAGTCATAATTATTCTGTAGAAACTTCACCAACAAATTGCTTCTTAACAATTTAGCGAAACAAAAGTTTATTAAACCCAACAGCAAACAATGTAATGAAAATCACTAAAGTTTCTCATAAAGCACAGAGGGAATCAGAACAATATACTACAACAATGAATCTCAACAAGTCTCGCCCGAATCCCATACAATTTGCGCGCGCTTTTATCCAAGATGGCCGCGATTGTCAAAATGGACGCGTGGGAACTACTTAAGGTTGTCAAATGGATTTTTCTCTTTTGAAAAATGTTATCTTTATGGATTTATGAGTTGAGAATGCGATTGTAATTAACGGCGTTAATAGTTAGTTTTTATGCGTTCATTATGCAAAATGTTGGTCAACTGAATCAAAATAATGAGTTCTCAAGTCAATATTGAATGTTTTATACACGTCATATCATGGAACTAAGTTTAAAAGCTCATATCTTTGCTTTGAAATCTGTTATTGAGATGATTATAACAGTGTCAGCTGTCGTTTGATTAGACTTTTAAATCATCATCATGCTTATGTTGACTTAAGCTAGATGATGATGATAAACATTATTTACATCAACAATTGAACACATTACAATGATATTATATTGGAGTACATGAACCCTGCTAGGGCACTGCCAACATTGATAAATAAATAAAAGTTATGAGTCACATTTTGTAAAAATACTTAATTGAAACATACAATACAAAATTAAATATAAATTGATTGTTACAGCCGAGACTTGTAAGTCATTAAAATAATTAATTACAATTCATTAAAATATAATTATCCTCAACAAAAAATAAAAATTCAAAACAAAATTCATTAATTATTTAAAATATCTATGTGTAATGTGTATGTCATTTATGGTGTATGTATAAATATCATGTTAAATGGTATATTAATTTCGTATCAAATCATTAGTATCCTAGTCTTATTTTTATTCACATTAAAATACATTATTCTCTCAGCTCTTACCACAACATTGTACTGATAAAGATTGTAATCTATTATTTGAAAAGAGTTACCGTGGAGTTTCTTGCCGGTCCTTCTCCATAGGATCTACTGTTTCGAACTGTGCACCTAGAGTCTCGACATTTCATAAGTGCCTGTATCTGGTTTACATGAAATAAAGATCTATTCTATTCTGTCTGTAGTAGCGTTCCTAGTTCCGTTCACAGATAACGTAAATTTAAAAAACCAAATCTATTTTATATTTATACGTAGAGACCATAATATGACCTACATTTTCCATTATATATTAAAGCCATAAAAGATAACAGTCCACATAATTTCGGTAAAATAGAATATTATATCGTTGCTATTAATATACAACAGTTTAACTGCCTAAAGCTTTGAACGAAATCAGTCTGAGTAACAGTTACTTAAACCGCTATCATTAAAAATAAATGAAACAACCATCAAAACTGTGAAGAGGCTTCATAACTCTCAACAGAACTATCACTCTTATATACCGCTTCTAAAGATGCGCACACGCAGTGGCGTGTTATGATTTTGAATTATGGAATGCAAAGAAAGGGCCTCCACGAGTGACGAAACCTGAGGTCGTCTGTCACACCCTGGGCAGTCAACCTCGATACCACCATTGCTCAATTCAATTCATTTATTTACATAATATGGAGTTACAATGATGTTGCAATAAAATAGATCCGCCACATTAAGCCTTTCAGCATGCAAAAATTCTAGAAAATAATTAGGTACCTATAGAAATATAATAACAAAATAAAGATATAACAATATGAAAACAAAATTAGACAAAATAATACTTACATTATGCTTAAGAATTTAATTACAATATAATTAATCATGTCAAATTATACAATTTTCATTATTAATATCTAATTGTAATATATAAATTATACTTCATACATAATTGCTGACTGGCAAATCTTTCCAAGATGACATTTTTTTTGTATTTACTTTATATTGTTATAATTATGTTCGTCTGTAAGGTATTTATATCTATGTCTATAAATTTAAGGGTGCGTTTCCACTGAAACGCAACGGATCGGAGAGGAGAAAAAGTAACCAATCGAATACGAGCATTATCACGTCACTTACATGAGCGGAGAAAATACTGGAATATATTGGTTATTTTGTCATCTCTCAGCTTCTGTGGAAACGTAGCCTTATGTGAGAACTTGGGGCCTAAAAAGGCCAATTTAAACAATTCATCTGCGAATTTCTATAGTAACTGTCAAACAGATGATTGCTAAATTAAACCTTAAGTTAATGATAATAAGAGTCATCAATTAAGTGAACATTTTGGGGAGGCGCCAACATCATCCTGAAGACATTAAGCGAAAAGCCGGATAGCCCTATCCTTCGGCATTGGGTGCACACACATTTGTGTACTCGATGTCAAAGGATTAGGGACTTTGTTATAAACCTAGTGTATTATATTTATTACTAACCTAGATCATAAGTATTTTGTAAGTAACCAACTTCTATGGATGTATAATCCGAAATTATTTTTTTGAATTGAATTGAATTTTAACATTTGTAATGTGAATCATATTATTTCATCAAGCGCGGCCTCTTTAGACCCCTTCATATCAATACGATCGAAGTAGAAGATTACATGCTACGATAAATGGAAGTGAAGTAAAAAAAATTAGGCTGCAGTGCGTACGCACCTTAACCAACACAAAAAAATCTAACACATGCACGTGCAACTTTCATTCAAATTTTTGACAGCACATGACAGGTTTTTTTCTATGTCAGTTCTTATTTCAAAAACAAGTTGCCATGTTTTGGACGATAGGGTCCCGTTATACGTAAAAGTGAGACTACTACAAGAGCAAAGGAATTCTCTGCGCTTGCGCATAAAATTATTAATGTAGGCCAGTAAGACTATGTTTCGGAAATATTTTTATGCGTTTTTAGTCGATGGTGCTAAATACATTTTTAATGAGTTTTGATATTTTGTGGTACAGTTGGATTTCTGCGTAAACAGGATTAAATAAATGCCGTAAATGCCGTTACATACACAAAATACATGCAAAAAAATTCTGAACAAATATCTGTAGGTCACACAAATATTTGGTCAAATGCTGGATTTAAGCCTCATTGTATAAAATATTCTAAACAACTTGTACAAAACGGGGCCTCGCAAAAAAATTATAGACTTAAAACGGGGTCTCAATACCTAGCCTAGCTGACCCATCGGCCCTGAGCTCATCGTACCAACATAATAAATAGTATATTAGGTTAAGTTTCTTAATTTGATCATTACATCAAAATTTTGGATATTATTTTGTAGGATTTATTTTATTTACTTAAATAAACGAAGGCGGGCCGGATATAGGGCATAGTCGGGACGGGACACCGCCGCGGGCCGGGTTACTGGGCCTAGCGGGTTCATTTGGCCCGCGGGCCGTAGTTTAGAGACCCCTGACCTAGATAATGAAAAGTAGGCTGATGATACACGCTTATCAATAGGTACATTACTAATTTTCAATCCACCAAGAATCCTAATGTATCCTATGGCATTATCTTTATTTTGAGATGCAGTTTTTGGCACAAGTAACAGTGCAGTTTGTTCGTGCGATAATGCGGAACAAATCTTATCTTAAACATTCTGTTAATTCCATGTTGGTAGCTTTTTGACATGGTTTTACGGTTAGATGAGCTGTTTACCGCTTCGTCCGTGATAGATATTTTATTTGTTGTTGGTTTACCAGTGTAAGAATTTCCAGGATAGGGAAAGCGATGAATTTAATTTCATGTCGATCCGTTGAACAGATGAGCCCACCCAACAAGCATACTCACTCTCGAATTAAAACTATATCTAATTACCCCAAAACTCATCAACATTTTTCTTTCTTTTCAGAGGAAGACTGGGCTGAGAGCACAGCGTACATGATGCACGAAGCATTCGACGCATCACCACCACGTCGTGCCCCGTCTCCCCGCCGCGCTTCCCCCGCACGCCGTGCCCTCTCCCCCCGCAACTACGACCGAGGCTACCCCGAGGACTACAACGACCAATTCCGAGACCAACTCGCCCCCTTCCGTGACCAGGCCTTCGAACGCAGATTCCGACACGAGTCTCTTGAACGTGTCAACAAAGAAATTCCCAAACCAGAGAAATTCCCAGATGAAACTATAAACTATAGAAGAAGGTACGTCGCGGAAACTAAGCCTTCCAACAGAAGTATTGACAGGGTCGAAGATCGGAGATTCGGGAAACTCCAGAGGGGCGCCAGCGAAGGTAGCCTGAAAGTTGCCGAAGCTTCCCCAAAAGACAGATTCAACGTAGCTAAAGAAAAGTTCATGAATCTAGAACGGGAGAGATTCAACAGGGAGCTGGAAGAGCATATGGCAATGAGGAGGAGCATGCTGGAACGGAACAGTCGCTCGACTTCTTCCCCTGAGGAAGAACGGAGGGACGAGCGTCAGGACCGACACAGAGATATTAGCTCCCGAAGAGAGCCAGAGCGCTCTCATCGCGACTTGGAGCGCCACAGGGAGCCCGAAAGACGCAAGGACTCCGACAGAATACGCGAGATCGAACCAAGAGACCTACCACACAGGGAGATGGAAAGGCTCCCTCGCATCGGCAGAAAACGGGACGACCCGAAGCGTTACGAATACGGCGCCGAAGAATACTTGAACAGGATCGAGCCGAAGCCTCATAGAGATGAATTCGACAGTTTCGAAAGAAGGGGCAGGAGGGAGTTGGACCGGCGTATCGAGGAGGATGAGATTATTGAACCAGTGATTGAGGATAGGAGGAGAGACTGGAATGACAGGCAGAGGGCGTTCAGTCGCTCCCGCTTATTAGACGACCAGCGTCAGTCGTATGTTGAAGGAGATAGAGAGAGGTACTATGATAGGGACTACAGAGACTTCCGTGACCTTGCAGACCGACAGCAGACGAAGTTTCGTCACAGCTACGCAGAACCGATCCCTCGAGGACGCCTCGGTACTGTCAGACCATACTGAATGCCATAATAGATTCATAGATGATAATTTTGGAATATTGAAACTGAACAACCAAAAACCATAAGACGAAGACAGATGGACGAAGGCGGAAGCCGAAGGATTGTTGACAATACCTGATTTATTCGTTAAATAATTATATTAATGGACACAAATAGTTGACATACCTACTTCTGAATGACTACTGTATTTGCGCAGTACTAGAAAAGTTTTTTTTTTAAATAACTTTACCTGTCTCCTTGCGCAGTTTGTTCTTAAGTGGTATGTTATTAATTATAGAATTAATAAATCATTTAAGTGCCTATCAGATAGCATTATATGTATTTATAAATACTCGTAAGTGGTTTATGTCACAGATACTTATAGTAATTTGTAAATATAAATGAAGTACCTTTGTTATTATAGATAGGATACAAATTCACAACATTGTTATTATTACACAATATTGTTAAGAAATTTTTATTTTTATTGAAGATCAATAATGGTGTTATTGGAGGAAAAAAATAATTAAATGACACATTCTGTACCGTTTTATTGTTAAAAATTCAAAATTTATGTTATTACTTTTGGAAAATACTTATTTCAATTTAGTTTTGGATCGTTCTCTGAAAGTTCTAATAAGTTCGTATCTTCTATAATTCATGGACACTTTCGCTATTTTATTTTTAAAAAAAGCTTCCAGGTAACCAAAAAAAAATCACTTTATTGAAAAAACGTAACGGCTACAAATAAACAAATTATTGCTATTTACAGCCGAGTACTTGGTTTGGATGCGTTCTTGTTGACTTAAAAGGAGAGTTCGATTTTATCACTCTTTTATGAAGATCAGCCCTATGTTATTCAAGCTGGCATTCTCTGGAAATTTTACGCAAAAGTCCTATCTACCTTGTACGGAGGCGATAATTGAGTTAAAATTACAATTTCAAGACATTTTATAGATCTAAGACCTTATTGTTGGTTATTAAAATATTATTCGAGTACCCACGATAGCAGAAGATATTGAATGGTTAAAATTGTCAGTGCAATGATCCTAATTGTAATTTATTTGTAAGTTAATATAGATTGTAAATGAATATATCATGTTTTATGAAACAACTTTGAACAATAAACTTTTAAACATATTTTGTATTTTACATTTAACTCTGTAATAACGTAGTGTATGTATTAAAATTCTAATCTAAAATTGATCTCTGCCATCATCTGCCTAGCCTTTTTAACCCCCGACAAAAAAGGGTGTTTTATGTTTGTTGTGTGTATCTGTGTATCTGTCTGTGGCATCGTTACTCTAATATGGTTGGCCCGATTTTAATGCAGTTTTATTAATTGAAAGCTAATTTAATCGGGTATCATCTAAGCTATGTTTCATGAAAATCTGTTCAGCCGTTCAAAAGTTACAGCTCTTTTCTAGTTGGGGTCGGGAGTTCTTGGCGGTTGTGTTATTGTATTGTATGAAAACTTTCTACGCGGATGGAGTGTCGGGCTCAGCTAGTTTAAGTATATTTTGTTACAACTAACAAATTATTGAAACAATACAATACCAAGTGTTCAGTCACAAAACGCAACTCGTAAACTTAAGTTTCCAAGTATTGCGCATGCGCATTACATGATTCCACGTACTAACAAAATAAACGCTCAGTATTTCGCAATGTGATCTTGCATGCCAGATAAACGGTGTCATTAGGCACCTTACTACTAAGTTGTGGATCGTGATGGTTCGCAAAAATACTGCTGGTTTATTCCTAAAAACATTAACCTACAAACAGGTTATTTATCTGATCTACAAATAAGTCGTGTGATTAATAACCTAACCATCAAAAACCCCGACTCTAACTTGAAAAAGAGCTGTAACTTTTAAACGGCTGGTCAGAGTTTCATGAAACGTAGCTAAGATGATACCTGATTAAACTAGTTATCGATAAAAAAACCTGCATTGATATCGGTCCATCCGTTTCGTCGTTTGTTCGTCTCAATAATTAATGTTTTTGTTATTAACTCGATCCCTACAGTACTTACTTAAGATTACATAAGTACGTTATCAAGAATTTTCCCATCGGAAAAAAAATCAAAAATACTACCATGTTTTGTGGAATCTGGTCATAAATGTAAGCACGTAACTAGGTAACCAAAATGCAGGGCTTTCTAGAACCGTAAATGGTAGGATTATGCAGAATCTACGTAATCCTACCATGATGGGTTTCAGTAGAATGTGGTAGTATTTAACGTCGTAACAAGATTAGTTTAGAAGGAATAGGAAAAATTATAACTTGTTTTGGACTTCTTACAAAACATCACGCCTTTTTACATATAGGGGAAGGCAGACACGTGCCGATCTTTTCATACTCCTGCTTTGGACTAGTAGGTATGCTTGATATGGGTAAAATAAACGTTTGAAAACGTTAAATAAATAACCTAACTTAAACGTCAAAAAACCCTATCTCCAACTTGAAAAAGAGCTGTAACTTTTAAACAGAAAAAATATTGAAAGAAAGAATAATAATTTTATTTCGTACGGGATAATGAAGGCGCAACATTCACAATAAACGAAACACAATGAGAATAGGTACACTTCTAATAAAAAAAAATAAAAAAAAAACCCGTACCGAAAAGGTTACCAACTCAACATATGCTGGATGTGGGACACCCAGTGAGTTCATATTATGTAGATATATCTATAATTGAATTATAAATATAGAACATTATTAAAAATATGTAAGCAAATAAATAATTTAACAATTTAGTTTAATAAACCAAAAACAACAAGATAAACTAAAATTAAAATAATCACGTCGACAGTGGAAAGATAATGACTAACGCGCCAATTCGTTGGCAATCTAACTTAAACTTTACAGGGCACATTTTAAAGTTTAAGTTAGTTTGGCAACGAATTGGCGCTTTAGTCATTTTACCTTTCCACTGTCGACATAGATATATTAAAGTATGTAGGTAAGTGTATTGCTACACGTTCACACCAGACATGTTCTAAATTCTCCGGCTGACTAGTTACCTAAATCGTAGTAATTATGATAACTATTTAGACTTCCTGTAAGGTACTACCTAAATACATTTTTCTGAGCTCAACAAGGTAATCAAACGTGGGTAAACGATTAATTAGCGAGTGAAGGATTTAGTAATTGGATACCGGTTTGTGGACCTTTATATTTTATCTATATCTATAGTAATATTATAAAGAGATAAGATTTGATTGTTTGTTTGTACATGGATAAACTCAAAACCTATTGGACCGATTTTAAAAATTCTTTCTCCAGCAGAATGCTATATTATCACTGAGTAACATAGGCTATACTTTATAACTAGGTATATGACGTGGGCGAAGACGTTGGCGGAAGCTTAGAAAGAAAGAAGAAAGAAAGAAAAATATTTTATTTCTGCAGCAAATACGACACACATACAATACATTAATAGCATTACGATTTTCAATTTGTTTTTCTAATCTATGTATTTTCCTATAAATGAATATAGGTATTTGTCAATTTCGTTTTGTTTGATAAAAATAAAACACAGCTAATATTATTATCATCAAATCAATGTATTTACAAAATATTGCACTAGGCGAGCGCCGGCACTGACTTACATCTAACACATATTGCACACACATTGCACGAGTTATAAGATCGACAGTTTATACTATAGGTAAATAAATATTACAATTACAACAGGTTAATTTCATAATATTATTGTTTTAATATTATTATTATTGAAATCTAACTAATTTTCCGAATTTTCTCGAAATCATTCGGAAAATTAATCTAATTTCAATAAAAGATAAATAAGTCATTCTAATACCAAATAATATCTAATATAGTAAATACAAAAATAGGTATACTTTCAAGCACTTGTCTCACCCGGGCTTTAATAAAATAATTGTCCGATAATAAAAACTAGATATTATTAGAGAGGTTCTTACAGAACTTGGCGATGCTTACGGCCGTGCAGCAACTAAGTTTATTTTATAATCCGCACCAATTTACATTGCACTGTTAAAAATATTCCTAAAATACATCTAAGTTTTAATATTATCTTTAAAATATCATTTTTACATTAAAATTGGTGAGACAGGCGCCTAACATCATAGTAAGATTACAAACTACGGAACAAATAATTGCTTTCAAAGTCGCTCAGGCGCATAGGCCGAAAATACAAATAAACCGACTTTTAATATTATTAACATCGTTATACCAGTCTCATTACAGTAAAAGTAAGTACCTAATTATAAGAAACAAATCTTTTTAGCGCCCACTTCAGTATACAGACAGTACTACTTACGTCAATATTTTGACGTTTCAGTCGTTTGACGTTTAGAAATGTCAAAATATTGTGGAAAGAATTTAAAATAAACACTGTCTGGGCCGCTATTAAAAATAAAAAGTCCAATTCCAGGGGAAATATTCTAAGGCTATGTCCTAGCTAAGCAATACGTAGCAATTGCTGCATTTCAATCGTATGTATGCAAGGCAACGCTTTTCTTTTATTTTTAAATTTCTAAGGACAAAAGACCTTGCACTACAAGATACAATGCAATGCTAGGACAAAGCCTTAGGCCGAGACTAAAGCCCGTTGTATAGTCCGGCTGCTAGATTACGTATGATAAATATGACAGTTGCTGTCTCAAACGTCCTATTCCGTATCCTCTTATGAAAACATGTATAAGAGAGAAAGGGATGCATTGTTTTTTGGTTGCTGTGTCTGTCAGATTTTTCTTACGTAATAAAGGCGCGGTACTTAGTAAAATCACAGAATACCTAAGTAAAATGCTTGGTGAGTAGGTCAAAGTCAGTTTAAGTTATGTTAAATCACAATAGTGAAGTAGAGACAGAATAGCCCATCGCCTACTACCACTAAGTTATAACTAAATACAGGATGTATATTTAAATCCAAAAAAGGAACTAGGTGACTCGCATCTGTTGCGATAACGAGCTTTGTCGATGCCATTTGTGCAGCAAAGGATGGCGAAAATAGTCCAGTGTATACCCAGTCTTATTGCTAGAGTCTGGCCAATGAAAGCAGTCCCAGAAAAAAGGTAGCAATTTAAAAAATCTGAATCTCTCCTTACTGAACATACACTGCTTATCAGAGTTGATATTGTATATTATATCATATTTCTATTTATAAAAACCCCTTTGTACACAACTTCTGCAATAAATGTCTTTGCCTTTGTCTTTCTTTGTAAGGAATATTCAAGAATTATTCAAAAGTATCAACTTCGTGTATTCAGTGTATAGTCACTAAGAACAGTTTAATTTTTTTTAATTGCTGCCGTATTTCTATGGCTGCTTTCGTTGGCCAGACTCTATGTACTCTGTACCATATTTACCATAAACATAATTATACTAGTGGTAAATATTTACTGTCCTGTGTGTGTGTAGAGATCGCCTCCCACATTTAGATACTATTTAGAAGTCCTAAAACAACTACCAACCAAGATACGCTAGAAACCGATATTTTGTCAACAGCTTATTTTTATTAAACCATAGTTTGACATGTCTAAGTTGTTTTAGATTAAATTGACTTTTTTTTTATACTACTATAGTGGCAAACACGCTTACGGCTCGCCTGATGGTAAACGGTTACCGTAATCTATAGACGGTTGCCGCACCAATGCAGACGGCTAATTCACGTAATTTTATTACGCGCCGATCATATTGCAGTGACACTCGAACTTGACGCGAGCGTATCTCACTGAATCTAAGACAATACCAAATGTGTTATTATGATCTAAATTTTACTGCAACTGCACTTCTTTAGTTACGTGAATTAGCCTACAGGGGCAACACTCGCGCGTCGCCAACCCTACTACTAGTCGCTTCCCCGCGGAGCACTGGCCACCTTGCTCACCGTTAGGAACACAACGCAGCAAAAGAGCAGTGTTATTTGGCTACGATATTCTGCAAGGTGGAGGTACTTCCCCAGTCGGGCAGCTCCAATTTTGCGTGGAAAGTCCCGCTATATCTTAGCTCTCTTAAAACCTTGACTATTATAATTAAGATGTTAAAGTAGAACAAGATTTAAATACACATCCTGTACACTTAATTATTCTATGTATAAAGGTTATTTTAATAATAAATAACTACATACATAGTTTTAATGTTACTATTCGATATACTTTATATCCTTATCTTAAAATAAGGTGGTATACGTGTATGAGATACAAAAATATATTAAAATACGTGAATATACAAGTTTTGATATAAATTGGGAAGTATGCATGTCTTTTACGATGTTACTCCGAAACTGCTTGACAGTTTTCGGTGACATGGCGCGGTATGGAATGTATAGAACTTTTTACATTCCTGATATTATGACGTCAGAGATGACGTAGTCGTCAATATACGTCTATCATTTTAATTTGACGCAGTTTTCATTTCGTATTATTTGTGTACCTATAAAATAATTTTGTCAAAAAATATTGCACTTCTCGTAAAAGTATAAAAAATAATATCTAAAAAAATATTGCACCTTCCATTATTTTGGAATATTTCAATTATATTTTGGTTCCGATTTTTCATTATTTACAATGAAAATTATATCATTATATTTCTTTTTTCCACAATTCTTAAGTTGCCGATAGCCAATTAGCCATTATGTATGGCTTCTTTTTATATGTCCGATATCACATACACTAATGACTGTTTCTTTTTAGAAAATCATTTATATATTATTTATCTCAATACAGTGCTGGACATAATATATAAGCCTGTTCTAATCCATTCTCATTGGCGTACGTATTCGAACTTTTCCGATATTCGAACATTTTGTATAGAAGCTTGGTTTTCTGACAATACTTGGATGTGTTTACAAGACAGGACAAGAACTATTTAATTTAATTTGAAGTTTCTTAAATTATTAGTATGAGGTAAAAAGTAATTATAAATACATCCGAGTAAAATGTCAGTTTAATAGCTTACACAATCATTTATACATGTAGGTATCAATAAGTTGATTTCGTAAATAAATATTTCTTTTGAGATAACGCCTTATAATGTTTGAACTTGCAACCATTAAGATCATAATTAGTATAGAAATAGTGTTACGCTAGTTCTACACTGTGTGAAACTTACAGGAAACATTTACATCAACTTTGTAAACAGATGACGTCAGTTTTGGATTCACAAATTGTAAAAAAAATATTCCATTACCCGATTCCATTACCCATTTTCTGTATTCGTTAATATGACTGCTAAATATTTATTTATAATTTAATTCGCAACAAAACAAATCATTATCTCAAAAAAAAATAAGGCGTCATCTCAAATACAAAGTTGCCGCCTCATTACGTATGATAAATATGACAGTTGCTGTCGCAAAGAAACGTCCTATTCCGTATCCTCTTATGAAAACGTCTATAAGCGAGACAGGGATGCATTGTTTGTGGGTCGCTGTGGCTGTCACATTTTTCTTACGTAATCAAGGCGTTGGACACATTACCGACACACCGTCCTCTACACCATCAAGGTAAATACCCCAGCGTGTCCTCCAAGCTAGCGTTCCGGCTGAGCGGGCGGTGGGCGAACAGCGCGGCGGCGGGCGCGCGGGCCGCACACAGCGCGCGCACGTCGGTGCGCTGCGACAGGCGCACGTCCGCGAACAGCGCCGCCATCTCCGCCGACTTCTTCACGGAGAGCGCCTCGTGGGACCCTGCACCCGTGCTGCGCACTGAGGAAAACAACAGAGATATTAGATGGAGATAGGTCGAGTAGAGTAACTATTTCAATGTCAATCCAATTCTAATCACTTTTGTTTCGGTCTATATATCCGATACGTGGACAGTCCTGTTAACATGTGGCGCTAGTAAAAGTGCCATCTGGCATAATTTCAATCCCGATCAATTAGAATGTGCACTACTAGGACTTGCAATTCGAATAATTCGAATATTCGCTTTATTTCGCTATTCGAATACTCAAGTCGGTGAAATTCAAACATTTGAATATTTTCCACTTTGTTAGAATAAGGCACAACGTCACTTAAATAAGCGAATAGCTTTTGTGCGCAAAAAATTAAGCGTTCGCTCTTTAAATCCAAAATTTATTGTTCCTTGTTTGTTTGTAATATAAGATTGTTTATTTCGCCTTGATAATTTTATGTTTTCGTCATCAAAAAAAGATGATTTATTTCTGTTTATTTCTTACAAGCTTTTATTATTTTTTAACTTGCAATATTTGTAAGTATGTTTCTTTAGGTCAAATCTTGCTTCGAATAATATAAGAATAATTCGAATATCTCAAATATTAAAATAATGAAAACCATTGAATATTTGCAAGCTATAGCACTACACTATGCTAAATTTAACAGATACGATAACTCGGCTCATACCGCGAGACGTCTTTAATCTAAGCAACGTACAAGTCCCTAATAAAAAATCCCTAATCAGGTTAATAAGCCTATCATCGCGTTTTGATCGACCATTACCAGCCGTATGTTGCACTGAAAACGTAACGACTAGAAATAATCAAGTTATTGCTTTATACAACCGAGTACTTGGTTCGGATTGAACTTGCAAAGTTGACATATCTACACTGAAATAACGTAACGGCTAGAAATAAACAAGGTGTTGCTATTTACAACCCAATAACTTGGTTCGGATGAAGCCTGTAATGACGTTTTTTTCCATGTGTCTGAAGTCTCCACGCTTGAAAAGATACATCCAATAACAACTGACCACAACGTTAAAATGTTATATGTAATGTTGGACATGAAGCAGATTCATACCGGTAAGTCGCTGCATATTCCGTGCCCGTGGCTTGTTCTGCAGCAACAGTTCGTAGTCCAGCGCGACACTGTCGGAGCTGCGCGCGCGGCGCCCGCGCTCCGAGCGACGCCGGCCGCCCGCACTGGCGCCCCACCGACTGAAAAATGTAAATTATTCTGTCAGTATCATTCTTCAAGCAGCACAATAAAAGCATGTCTTTTTTTATATGTCATGTAACAAGCCTTACTCAAAATGGAGTTTTCTGCCAGTAAAACTGTGTGATAGAGAGACATGGATAGAAAAACCAGTCTTCCTTGAGATACCTATCTATTAAAATGAAAAAAATACAATCACACTACAAATGCATCATGAATCAAATGAAAAATCAATGCAAATAAATCATTATTCTCGCAGCTCTTACATTGTACTAATCAAGATTGTACTCCATTATTTTAAACGAGTTTCCATGGAATTTCTTGCCGGTTCTCCTCCATAGGACCTACTATTTGGAACCGCGCATCTAGAGCCTCGACATTTCATAAGTGCCTGTATTTGGTTTAGGTACATGAAATAAAGATCTATTCTATTCTATTTTAATGATGATAATTCTGAAACCTTAGAAATGATAGTGACTTTCATATCTCACCTAGATCTGCCACTTTTATCATCTTGTTTGATCATTCTATCGCAGTAGGTATTGGAGGGGCTCCGTAGGTACTCCATGCTGTGAGAAGCCTGCACTCTTCGGGGCCCCGTGCAGTAGCACTTGTTGCTGTCAGCACAGCTTTCTGAGTCACAGGAGCAGTAGCTGAAGTCACCATCATAGCATTCCCTGGAATTGATGAAAAGAAAAAGTTAATTTGAGGCTTATTACCAGGACACAAGAACTCCTGAATTTATTTAATGTTGCTATGGTGGATGAAGCTAGCCTTCTTAAAATCTAGGATTCAAATTGTGTGGGGAGTTTAAAAGTTGTTTCTAAAGTTTATTTATTTATTTAGACTAACTTGTTCTTGACAATAAGCTTGGATGGTGATGATCATGAGCTCTATAGCTTTTTCGTTATAATGCTTCCACGTTCTGTTACCAAACTAAAAGGCAACACATAAACATAATTTGTAACATGAGGACTTACTGCTTTTACTAGTGGCTAACACCATATAAATAGAGGAACGAGTTTCTCATGGATAATTTTATATGTAAATACATGTGCTGACCATCTAAATATCATAGGAGACCACTATGGAAATGATAGCGTGGATTTCTCTAATGGCAGATCACACGAAGTAATTTTGAAAATCCCTGCGCACACCTTGGATCTATCCGAGGCATTTGACTTCTATAAACCATTTCAAAGCATGCTATAGACAATTTTCTTTCCAATAATTCCACCAATTCGTCTGCCAATTCCACTAATCAAGCCAAATATTTGGTGAAATTAATTCCTAAATTCAACTGTAAATAACTCTTAATTCAGTTCAGTAACTCGCTAGTCGTCCCAGCCGTCTTGCACGCTCTGATAACCTACCACACATTTCATTTCTACTACACCTCGTTAACAACTAATACCAACTATAAATGTAGAGCAATAAGGTTCAAAATCATTTGATAAAAGGATATTTAATATAATTAATACTACACTCTCTGAGACACTCCTATTGGTGGTAAATGCTCAAGACGTCGAAAGTAGAGAAATTTTTCATTATAAACAGCCAAGTTAATAAGTATGTGGATTGTTTTTATGAATAATTATTATGATCGTTATGTTTAGTTTTCATAATTTGTGGTAGGGATTTTAATTGTTATATTTTTCGCCCTATTGCCAAGGTTTCTAGATAATAAACAATAGTTAATCACTGTCAACCGAACAAACAATCCTTCTATCATATCGCAAGATGCAGTTTGGCAGCCGATATGAAGCCAGTGTGGTGTAATTCTGACAAAATGTAGCATTATCGAGGTCCATATTCCGCAGTGAACATACCTATAATCAGTTCCCAGGTAAAACTCACTAACTACCTACAAAAAGGTAAAATGACTTCATACTACCAAGTTCTATATTTTTCAACAATCTATTGCAAGAAAAATTCACTATGTCCAAAAGACGATCCAAAACCCCTATTAGATTCTCAAACATCATCAACTGCAGTTTTTAAGGTTCTAATAAAATAATATTTAAAACCTTATTATTTCCAAATATCTGTAATTAATGCAAATGAATTTTACTTGTCAATCGACATGAATGGAGCTGGAAGAAGAGGGTCTTCACAAAATGGTCCAAAGTCTACTTTAGACTGATAATAATATTTTTGTTAAAAAAAGACTTTCACTTCTTGAGCTCACAAAGTTCTAGGATAGACTTTGCATCATCACAAATCAATTTATGCACACTCTACATGGCCACGAAATCGAAATGTCAATGATATAAAGATCGTCTGCTATTGCGTAAATTGTCTAACACTAGCTTTTAATTTTATTGTAACTATCGCAAATATATCTAAATTACTATGGCTAGTAGTCTAAAAGCAATAATCATTTGCTTAGTGCGAAACTATAAAGTTTGCGAAATATTATGGTATGATGAAATCTTACCCAAAAACGATTGTTGCATATCCATGAACGGTCACTCGAAAGAACTTTTAAAAGAATCTTCATATAGTAATAATTCTGCAAATAGCTGAAGAATTTGCAGTGCGATCCCTAAATACGAATAATCCACCATCTCTACGCATGAATTTCGTAAAACTTAAAATGCAACTTATGAACAGAAGGTCATCTGTTATACCTAGAACCTACCTAATCTATAAAAATATGATGATAATTATGATATGATGGTATCATCTGATTACCAGTCATAAATCCCTCGCCCAATATAACTTGTATGATGCTGTGAGCTGTATACGTTTTTTTCGTATTTAAATGTGATGCAAATAATTTAAATACGAAACTTATTCAGAGGAATTTCATTATTATCCCAGTCTTATTTGTATTCGCATTGAATTGCATTATTCTCGCAGTTCTTACCACAACATTGTACTGAATATTGTAATCTATATTATTAATTTGAAAAGAGTTACCATGGAGTTTCTTGCCGGTTCTTCTCCATAGGATCTACTATTTGGAACCGTGCACCTAGAGTCTCGACATTTCATAAGTGCCTGTATTTGGTTTACATGAAATAAAGATCTATTCTATTCTATGTATTATATTCTTATATTTAATTTCTCTAACATCTCATTTTATTTGTATTGATAAAAATTGCCATTATTGCTTTTATGATCGATGACTTGTAACACCTAATTCTGATCCAATTTAAATTGCAATTGTTACTGTTAATAACATACCTAAGAGGCGGGACATACGTGATCTCAAAATTTATTTAAAAAGTATCTGTAGTATTATATATTTACCAATGGTCCACATTATAGATAATGAATGAATGAATAATAATTTTAGAGTCAATTGTGGTTATAGTAGCGTTATCTGCAAGATAGTTCATAGTAGCAATCTACGGGGAAGTTACTTTTTAGCAATAGATATATTTTAATGCAATCCTATTTAATGCCTTTAATCATAACAATATTCATGTCTAAATCCACATTTCCTTAAAATAATACTAAACCAAAAGATACTCACTTCGAACAATCTTTACAGCTCTTGCTTTTACTTAAAAGCTTGGACTTTGCAGAGTCCTTGGGTTCCATAGCCGAGCAATAACATTTCGACTTGTTATCGCCTTTCAAGGAGCAGTAACATCTATCTACACAACTCTCGGATTCGCATTCAGAACAAGAAACATAGCCACTAGAACTGTTTCGGTTCTGGCATCCGAGTCTATTGCTCAAGGTAAGAAAGTCTGAATCTTCAGACGTAGATGTCCTCTCTCCAGGCCTGGATTTTCCAGTTCGTTTCGAAACATGGACGACCTTGTCGGAGCGTTTAGAATGCCTTTGTCTCGTCGCTTGTCGTTTTGGTGGAGGCAGCATTGGCTCCTTGGGACGAAATTGCCGGATATCATAACTGGAGGTAGATACAGAGCTTTCGGAAACCGGGTCTTTTGCAAAATCTAAGGAACAGGGAGCTTCGCTCTCTTTTGTTTTTACGTCTTTACCAAACGGCATTCGGAAGACCATTCGGAGTCCATTTGCACCTTTCATTATTTTTCGTCGTTTATTCTGGAACATGCTATTTTTTCTTAGAATCTTCTTTTTCTGTTTCTTCATTATCGCTTTACTGTGCTGGAAGATTTCATCTTTCGTCAAGGTTACAGCTAACTTCAGTAGAAACTCTTTGTATATCGGCTTCAGATCATTGAAGGACATACCTTCAGCATCTATTATGGTGCTTAGGATCTCGTCCATCGAATGCAAGTTCTCCTGAACTTTGAATTCATTAAAAAGTTCATTGAACCCTAACGGTGACCCGCCTCCCTTTTTACCGTTGTTTCTGGAATTAAATATTTAAATTATTAATTATCCAAATAAAAACAAAAATGATAATTAAAATAATTTGATTGTGTTGACAATTAGCAATTAAGCTTATAAAAAAGACTGTTCCTGTAGCTATATGGAAATTTCTGTCTGCCCGCCATAATTCTATATTTTTTGTAAACATCATTATATTTTGAAGAAAGTTGAACATTAAAGAAATTCTCGCTCCACCGCCTTCCTGTTTCGGAACATCACTGTTCCGAGGATGGCACGTGGTTTGTGTACCTATCTCACGCTTTACCAAATTAGGTAAAACACATAAAACTGTAGTATGAAAATGTTATGCTTAAAAACATAATAATGCAACAATCAACAAAAAAGCAGAGTACATCGGCTTTCTCAATAAGGATGTTACAAGTGTAATGATAGTTAAACATAACTCGGCGTCGAATTGGATCAGAGGAATGTAGCGGATGCGGTTGCATTGCCACAGTTACGAACATGCGAGTGCTCGAAACACTCCACTAAGCACGGTCTATTCGCCTCTCGTTACAGCAATTTGAACGAACATATTGATCATGTGAAAAACTCAAGATGTCAGCGTGCATCGGGTAAAAGGAAATAACAGCTCATGCGTACCAACGAAATTGCTAAGAACGAAATTTCAACACTTGATTTATACACTTGAACAATTTAGAAATACATACCTGTGTCCAATCGACTTGTACCTAGTCAGTCCGCCGGCGTTGAGGAAGCTACCCGAGCGAGGAATGGCTACTTTTGTAAGAATATCACCGGATTCGTTTATAGACTTTCTCCCGCTTTGACTCCTTCTCAAGGGCTCTTTTGATGGAGGTTCCGGTGGAGCTTCCGAAGGCGGCTTTATTGGTATCGGAGGTGGTAAAGTCGGTGGTCTCTGCATACTTTTCCGTCGTTCCAACTGTCTAAACAGCTCTATTTTCTCGGAAACCTTGCTTCGGACGGACGATTCACTACTGTTTATGTTTTTCAGATTTTGAATCTGACGTACACTAGGGTTCTGGATTTTCTTGACGGACTTTTTCGAGTCCTGCGTATCGCTACCACTGGTATCATTATGCTTTATTGAATCCAGTTTGGCTTTCACTTCTTCAACTGTGATTCTCTTCACATCGGCGGGAGGGATTGACGGAGGTGGGGGCGGGTGCGGCAGACTTTCTGAAGATATCTTCTTAGTCCTTTCCAACTTGGGTTTTTCCGTGAACGATTCGCTGGCAGAGTATCCGTCTGCCCTATCACTGTCGCCACTTAAGGAAGACGTGCTCCTCTTCTTGCGCGGCGGCCTGATTGGTATATCGTTTGGCGACATGCTGCTTCCTATGCTCATGCAGCTGACTCCGTTTCGATTCTTCAGCTTCTTCTTGTCATTATGACCCTGCCGGCTCATGTGCGCCATCAGCGATTTGTATAACGTGGCCGCTATCACTATAGCGTCCTCTGTCGTCTGGCATACAAACCCATGACACTCCAACTGCTTCGCGACGCCGATCTTCCTCATCACAACAGCGAAAAGGGGTGAATGCGAGTTTTCGTTGTGGGAGAGGATGTACTTCTTGTCTGCTGACTCTAAAGTTTTGAATAGGGCTTGTCGGTCGATGTTATCAGGATCGGTGATTAGGGGCAGAAAGGCGTAGCATAGATCGCGGTCGTCATCTTCGGAGGGTTGAACGACGAATTTTACGGCTGACCAAACTGCTATCGTGGGGAAGGGGTTGAGTTGTTCAAGATCTCCTTTTTCTCCTTTATATTTGACTTTGAGACCGCTTTTGGAGATTTCTAATCTTCCATTTAGGGAGTTTTTATGGCGGTAGTTTCTTCTGTACGTGAAGTACAGGTCTCTAAGTGGGGTTTGGAGTCCTGAGAGGCTGGTGACCTTGCTGTGCAGAGGCGTGGAGCCGAGGTAGTGGACGTTGAAGACGTGCACGCCGATGTTCTCAATGGCCTGCTTGGACTCGCCAGCCATGTCTGCAAACATTCGCTCTATCCGATCCTGCACGGTGTTGCTCATGTTGCTGAACTTGCTCTGACAGTATCCGTCGTCATCTTCGTAGATCGTTACCTTGCCTTCGCGCGACAAACTGGCCTGTGAACAAGTAGAATTTAATTATTATACTGTGAGTCTATCAACACCATAATGTTAGTTTAAGTAAATTTTATCGAGCCGACAGCTTACTTCAACAGTATTTCCAAATATTACGTTAGTGTCCACAATAAATATAGTATTAAAATAAAAAATAAACAGTGTATTTTATAGAGATGTCCTGAAGAGCTGGATTTATATTATCTAGAGGATTAACCTCAAATTGCCACAGACCGGAAAAAGTAGAAGGGGGGAACGGAGGCCTTTGTTTGGATACTACAGGCTTGTAATGTAATTGTAGATTCTATCGAGTAGTGGGCTAGACACAAAACGAATGGACATAAAACCTAAAATATGATGTGATACGGTTGGGCAGGTACAAATATGTAATTATTTGTAACAACTATTAAACAAATAATAAGCTACATCCGCATATGACGCTATACTATGCATCTTTATTATAAGTAGACCGTGCAGGCGTGCCCACGGCGCGGGCGCTGCTCGATGAGCGAAACTTTTAAATATTATTATTAATCATCATGAAGTTAACGAAGAAAATATCTGAGATCTATGTTTAATGGTCGTTTGTCATCGAATTAGTCATCTAGATGAGTATGAACAATGTAAGTTTAAGTTTTCTGTATAAATTATGGTCACTGGCTCAAAAAAGAGCCCAATTTGCCCGGCCTAAAGCCGGGGCTTGCACTGCGAAAGGGTAATGAGCAAGTAATAGCTGGACGGAACGGACCCCAACTAGCTAAACTAGATTTTACCTTCCATTAAAAAGAGTTTTGAGTTTTTGCCTTCCACTGCAAAAGATAAATGAAGAAAGAGTACGTTATTAACTATTTTTACTCGTTCAGTCCTCTCCGCTAGACTCTTTGTTGGTGGAAGCACTTCTATGAAGTTTACTATTGCGTGTTAAACGTAGTCAGTACGGAGCCTGATCCGCTGCCAGTAGAACCCGGCTTATATCGGGTAAATGAACGAATTCGATTCTACAATATTAACTTATTACTATCTATTTAATTCAGGAGAATATAAAGAAATAAATAATAAAATAAATATTATAGTTTAAAAAAAACTAAAGAAAACGCTTTTGTCATCCAAACTAAACGTGTATGCAAAATTTCAGCTCAATCAGAAACCGGGAAGTGGGTCAAATTTAACTTCCAAGATTTTTTTACATAATTAGTTAGTTACAAGTGAAGCTAATAAAAGCGTTTTAAAAATGTAGCTTCTTCGAATGTTTTAGTTTACCTAACTATAGCAGTTGCCCTACGATATTAATTTCTTTATTGCATTGTATTATTTTGATATTTCGCATTCGTAAAGGTAGAATATGGTGTAACTTCTTAATTAAATATGAACATCCTATTGTACCCATGTTTTACGAAATAAATTATTTGAATTTGAATATCTGCAGACCATACAAATTGTTTCGTGTGGAAATCGAACCCGCGATACGCATCGCAGAAAGCCAAATGTACCAATCATACCGTCATTTATTGTTGCCTAGATGCGCCCGCGACTTACTCCGCGTGGAACCATTTAAAAAAAAAAAAAAAAAAAAAACTGCTCGGATTTCTCATTCTTTTTCTAAAATAAGAGTAGCCTATCATGGTACTCCTTAGCTATCTGCTAGTGAAAATCGGTCTAGCCGTTTCGGAGATTAGCCGAAACAGAGAACAGACAGAAGCACATTTCTTTTTAACTGACTTCAAAAAAAGGAGGAGGTTCTCAATTCGACGCGTATGTTTTTTTTTTTTTAAATGGTTTTTTTTTTCAATACCATAGGTATACATATATACTTTCATATGCATTTAGTAAAAAGGTGTTTTGACATTACAAACAGACACTTCAATTTTATTTAATTGCATATAGATTCCAATATGTAGGTATGATTCTGATTTAATAAGTCTTGCGAACTGAATAGATTCCTCTAATTACAGGGTTATCTTGACTTAATTAACATTTCATCATCGGCAGTCATTGGGCTTGATTTTCGTAACATTACATGTAACAAACATAATATAATTGTAGGTCGTCTTGTACTAATTCCGCTGCAATACCATTGTAATTGTACTATTACAGCTATTTTGTTTGAGGTTGTAAAATTTCTTAATGAATAACTAATTTTGTGTTCTCATTTAATGTAATGTCTTTCTTGTCGATGCTTTCATTGACTGGTAGTGTGTTGCCGGATGTCCCACTTTTGGCGGGACGTCCTGTTTTCAGTCGTGTCCCGCCAGCACCCTGAGAAGGACGCTCAACATCCCGGTAGCCAATTTAAAAAGAATCGCTAGTGAAGGAAGAAGCGCATGAGGCGAGCAGTTGAATTTTGTAACCATGGTAGTGAATTTGAAAACTGGGTGGCTTGAGTGTTAAGTATGCAACTACTTGTACTGTTTAAATTGTAGTAGTACTTAATAAGATCTTTACTGTTCCTTTTTTATTAATTTTTTTGTAATATGTGTTGTGTAAATTCTGGTCAAATTTTAGCTAGGGCCGCTCCCGCGGCTCCATAATTATGTTATTGTTAACTTGATTTATGAAAAGAGTATCCATGGAGTTTCTTGCCGGTATCTTCTCCAGGACCAACCCTTTTGGAACCGTGCGCCTAGAATCACGACGTTTTGAAAGTGCCTGCAAAGGCCCAGTTGAAATAAAAACCTTTGACTTTGAGTGCATTTTTTCAATTTCCCTATTTTTTCATCCTAGCCTCCTTTTTTTTTTAATCCCCGTATTTTGAAACCGGGTCTGGCATCGCTTTGGAAAGGACTATAATCTAATCAATTTGTTACAGTTGTAGGTGTTTTATAAATCGGAATACATTGAATGTTTTTGAGTCGTAATTTGTAGGTCTTGGCAGCAAAACCTGCTGCTGCTTCAAAATATTGTTGGCATCACATTTCCAAGAATTCGTGAATTTATTTGCAAGATTGTACATTATATCTTTTATTCTTTATTTATAAATTCATACATGATTAACAAATGTTTAAGTAATTTTGGAAATCGGCGAAAGAACTCCTGAATGAATCTTTCGTATGGGCAGCACGGGGAGAGAAAAAAATCGAGAAAAGAAAACCAAGTTACCGTTTGTATATTGTTGACCAATAAACTTTATTTCTTTCTTTCTTTCTTTTCTCTCCCAATTTTTCGTTTTATCTTTTATCAAGGAGAAAAAGGCTGGAAAAAACCGGCCAAGCGTGAGTCGGACTCGCGCACGAAGGGTTCCGTACCATTATCTATAAAAACGCCAAAAAAATCACGTTTTTTGTATGGGAGCCCCCTTAAATATTTATTTTAGTCTGTTTATTGTATTTGTTTTTATAGCGGCAACAGAAATACATCATCTGTGAAATTTTTGAACTATCACGATTCAAGAGATACAGCCTGGTGACAGACGGACAGACAGACGGACAGACAGACAGACAGACACACAGACGGACGGACAGCGCAGTCTTAGTAATAGGGTCCCGTTTTACCCTTTGGGCACGAAACCCTAAAAACGGGGTTATCCACACGCCGAGCTATGCTGGAGTATAAATAGCAGATGTCACTAATAATGTCTACCACGCCATAGTTTACATAATTAAGATTATGCACGTGCATTATGTTAGACATTGATGCGTGGGAAATTCTCCGACATTACAATATTACTCATATTACGTTACTGAGACCTATTGTTATCACAGAATCTCTACATAGTATAAAATAAAGTAGCTTTCCGCGTCTGTCTGTATATCCGCTTACTCCCCTAAACTACGCAACGGATTTTGATGCGATTATGATATTTTCGAAAATGTATTAAAAACACTTATCACAATAACGACATGCGATAATATCGACGTTATAACGTGTCTGTGTAGGCCTTAAAGGTGGTTCTCAAGACGAACTTATTCCTATATTCGACGATACACGCGGTATTTTACCGCGCCCGGACGCCGCGTGAACGCTTTCACACAAGCGTTCACGCGGTGTCCAAGCGGTAAAATACCGTATTCAAGAAATTCCGCATGGAAAACGCATGACATTTTTAAACAAATCATACTGTCAATGATTTAATTCGATAACATCTCGTGTACTCCCCTGTACCTACGGGAAAACGTTCGTCATGTATGCCAGACCTGTACCTCTACCATGAGTTTTCCGTGCCGTCTAACGTTCACGTTCACATGCAATATTTGTAAGTATAGTGACTTTAGTTCACTATTTATACCGCTAGAGGCGCTGAAAAAATTCCCATACAAATATTTTATGTGAACGTGAACGTTAGACGGCACGGAAAACTCATGGTAGAGGTACAGGGCCCCAAGTCTGCTAATTTCCGTTATCTCAATCGTGTCAAAATGGTCTTGTAATTGTTGATTTCTATAATGTCGTTCAAACGATTTTGACTTCTATTGCGTAGCAAATAGTAGTCAAAATCTACAGAACGACAGTTAATAACTGGCCAATAACTGACTATTACTTCTATAGAACGCAATAGAAGTCAAAACAGATTGAACAATACTGCAAAAACCAACATTACGAGACCCTGTTGGCTTATCCAACCAAAACTCTTGGGATTAGACTGAGTTGGTTACCTTGGCGTCTCTCTCCAGGTGTTGTACCGGCGCATAGTGCTGACTGCTGATCGAACGCGTGTCGTCGAACAGTGCGTCGATCTTGTGCTTGTAGGAGAGGGAGGAGACAGACGGCGCGCGCGCACGCCGCGGCTCATCGTCGCGCGCGCCCAGGCGGAACCCGCCTAGAGGCGCGCTCTGGTTGTCGCACGTCACCATCTGGGGAAATTATATTCATTAAGTTCTTGTTTGTTAGGTATAGGGGTCTACACTTCCTATTGTATGGAATTGAATTTCAATTATTTTTAACACGCTTTTATTGGCTTCACCTGTAACTAACGAACTATGTAAGAAAATCTTGGAAGTTAAATTTGACCCACTTCCCGGTTTCCGATTGAGCTGAAATTTTGCATACACGTTCAGTTTGGATGACTAAAGCGTGTTCTATAGTTTTTTTTTTAAATTATAATATTTTATTTTTGAAATGACACCTACAATTTTTTCCGAAATATCTGTCCGATATTTTACTGTAAAACGCCAAGGGTTTTAGGAAAGGTCGTATTATTATTTACTCATTGGTTTACAACAAATGATACTTAATAATAATGTGAGCCACAAGCGTATTATTTTGTTGACCATACCTACACAACAAATTTTAAAACCGATGGGAGCAAAATAGGTGGCTCTTTTATTATTTACTAGCTTCCGCCAGCAGCTTCGCCCGCGTGATATCTTTATAAGTTATAGCCTATGTTACTCAGTAATAATATACCATTCAGATGGTGAAAGAAGTTTTAAAATCGGTCCCGTAGTTTTTGAGTTTATCCATTACAAACAAACAAACATACAAATAATCGAATCTTTTCTCCCTCTCTTTTCTCTCTCTTTTTTGTTGCATTTAGGAACACAGACTGAATCACCCATAGACTTAGAATATTTTCCCTTCCCTCAATCCTACATCTATGGAATCACCCTACATATTATGCGCACTACATAAAAAATCTCCTTTATAGGTACTTACTGACAGTATCGAGACGTTTAGAAACGCGTTAAGATTATATTAACCACTATACTTTCTTAAATTCCTATAAGGTAAAGTCAAAAGTCAGCTATTAACCTTAAAAGGCCAAAGATCACTAATATAATAATTATCAGGTAATCATGTCATAACAGACAGATGTACAACGTGTTATGTATGTTTATTACAATCTTACAAAACCGATCGATTGATTGATGGATTCGTGATATCACGTGATATTCGTGATATTTTGTGTTACCTCCTATCTGTTTTTAACCCCGAACAAAAAAGAGGAGGGGATAAGTTTGTAGTGTGTATCTGTGTCTGTCTGTGTCATCGTAGCTCTAAAACGGATGGACCGATTTCAGTGCAGTTTTTATAATTGAAAGCTAGTTTAATCGGGTATCATCTTAGCAATGTTTCATGAAAATCTGTTGAGCCGTTCAAAAGTTACAGCTCTTTTTCTAGTTGGAGTCGGGGTATTTTGACGGTTAGGTTATTATCACTGCTTATATCGGTGATGTGGCAAAATGGCTGAGAGTTCGACTGGTGATGAAGAGGTCGTAAGTTAGAATCTGCGGCTACGTTAGGCCTACCATGGAAATACTGTGAGAAGTCTCATTTTATCTCAACGTGGCAAAATACAAGAACGATTATTATTATAAGCACTGAACACCTTAATCTACTCTAATTTAAGTGATTTTTTAAATTTTTTCAATAATATTTAAATCATTTTATTTATTTAATAATTTATGTACACACCAGTGGGGAAGGGTGACAGTTTTAAAAGAGGAAGCCATCCCAAAAATGCTCTCTAAAAATTGCTACAAGACAAAAATCCATACCGTCTCTTGTAATTTATTATATTGTCCTGTCTGCAAGAGCTCGACCTAACTGAACCACAAGCCTTTTTTTTTGTCAGTTGGAAGAGTAAATAATATAATATTACGTTGGTCTATGCACTAACCAATTCCTAAGGGGAAGCCGATAGGAATTGGGTTGTATGGACTCTTCGCCACTGGTACACACATGAAAAGACACAGAAAACCTTAAATAGGAGAACAAAGTACAAAGGTACTGCTCATTTGGAGTTTAACACAAATATTATTTCCCTGTGCAACACGTAGATGCATAGATATCAGTTTCAATTAAAACCAGCTGCAGGCACTTCTGAAAAGTCTCCTTTAATGTTCCAAATTAGATACCTTTCCTAATATGTAAAATAAACTGTATGAAAAAAAAAAAAAAAAAAAAAAAAAAAGCCTTTTATGTCATGCATTAAGATGAACATACAGTTTTGTTACATTATTATTTCCATTTCGTAATTTACTAACAGATTCAGTATCAGTAATGTAATAGTTAAATAATTAAATTAAATTCATTTCATTTCATTAAATTGTTCATTGATAATTTATAAATTATATTAAATAACTAGATTAAATATGTTCGGTTTGAATTGAAAAAAGAAATAATGTTTAAAAACCATTAAATTATGGTATACAAAATTAAGTAACACAGTAAGAAACAAATTACTTGTAACTAAAAACATCTGTTTAGTGAAAAAGTAATGTCGTTAAATCATGGTGGGACCACACAACATAACACATAACGCCCAAAATCAATAATATCTTCGAAAAAGAAAGCGACCGACACGGCGCCCGCGGTTCTAAAGTGTTGTTTTCTTTTTCTGTTCTATAATTTAGTGAATAATCGTTTCTTTATGGGTGAAATAAACCATCACCAGGTAGGTACTCAATATCCAAGATGGATAAATGACAACTTCTTCCTATCCATCGATATTCAGTCATAAATTAATACACGCAGAACGATTATATTCGCTACGATTGATCGATCGATGGATGGATCGTAATAACACTTTTTGCGTATCTATAATAGCTGTTTTAGTATCGTTCATGTCGGAAACCGGTAACTGGGTTTTGCAGTACTTATCCCTAATATTCATTTAACATCCTTTCGATAAAACACTGCAGACTCTTTATAGAACAATAATTTATATTTTAGAGACCTTTAAAAACGACTAAATTATTGCGAAATTATTCTTTGTCTATTGAGAAAAAATTATTTATTTCATAATTTATGTACACACATGAAAAATAACACAGAAAACATTAAATAGGAGAACAAAGTACAAAGGTGCTGCTTATTTCATTAAAGAAATCTCTTCCAGCAGACCTGCGAGAGGAGAATTTAAAACACAATTTAATTTATTCAAATACGTTCTATTTTTTTATTTTTTTTGTCTTTATCTTTAGGATTAAATGAACTATACACAAATTACAAAAAAAATACTTCGGTGCAGAAGTTAGAAACTTATTTGGCTTATTTTGAGGGGCATACGTTTGAATACTTAAATTAAACTATAGTTTACAAACTTCTTTAGAAGATTTTAGGCTTGGTCCTATAGTAAGTGTTGTTCATAATGCTAAGTACAATAACCTCTTAAAGGGATCGGGACAGAAAGGTCCTTAAATATTAAAAAAAAACATATACGTAAGAAAAAACACTTGTTTACCTAAGAAATCTTACTTTTTTGGGTAAACACATTTTGATTTATTTTAGGAAGCTAATACTAGCTCATAACGCGTTCTTTTAAATAATAATTTTATTTGACGTCATTGGCAAACTTGTAAAGACAAGACAAGGAGCTAGGCAAGAGAGAAAGCTATGAATCTTTACAGGTGCGTCGGCTTTCGGCATGCAACAATAGCAGGTTAAGCTGACCACAATTATGATTGTGTTTAGCTAAAAGACGCAACTCATGCGCTAGTGGTTTGGCAGCCCATCACTTTTCTGTCATAAAGGATAACAACCAATTTCTATGAGTTATGAAAGCCGTTTCGAGAATTTCTGAGAATTTGCTACATTATTTTGTTATCTCGGCTAAAATCAAGTTGTGGCAGGAATCAAATAAGGTACAGTGCCACAAGTTTATCTGACACGGTAATGGCGTCACTGCCATCGGTATTACCAGTGTCATTTCTATACAAAAAATACATTTTGAAGTAATTTTTGATCCATGAGTTTTCCGTGCCCTCTAACGTTCACGTTCACATGCAATATTTGTATAGTGACTTTAGTTCACTATTTATACCGCTAGAGGGGCTGAAAAAAATCCCATACAAATATTGCATGTGAACGTGAACGTTAGACGGCACGGAAAACTCGTGGTAGAGGTACTGTAGCGACGTTAGTACCAATTTTGGTCACACACGGTGACCAAAATTGGAGTGGAGATAAGTTTGTGGCACTGCAGCACTGTACAGAATTGATATAATTTCCTGCTAATGAAAAACATAACAAAACATGGTCCCTGAAAAAAGGTTTCTTTCAAGACAACCTTTGGCTGGACAGTACAGCATGTTAAAAAAAATTGCTTACCTAAAAAGGATATTGCCAATAAGACGAGTAATACTGTAATACAGCAATCATATCAAACTTTTTTTTAGTCAGCTGTAAACCAGTTCGAATATATAAACTAACAAAACTACCAGCAAAATTCAGGTTATAAATAAATGAACACACTAAAACTGAGTGCCTAATAACGTATTAGAGTGACCAGATGTTCCGTATTTTACGGGATGTCTCGTTTTTAGGGTAAAACGGGACTCTATTACTAAGACTCCGCTGTCCGTCCGTCTGACTGTCTGTCTGTCTGTCCGTCTGTCACCAGGCTGTATCTCATGAACCGTGATAGTTAGACAGTTGAATTTCTGTTGCTGCTATAACAACAAATACTAAAAAACAGAATAAAATAAATGTTTAGGGGGCTCCCATACGTCAAACGTGATTCTTTTGCCGTTTTTATAGATAATGGTACGGAACCCTTCGTGCGCGGGTCCGACTCGCACTTGGCCGGTTTTTCACCTATAAATTTGGCTGTGTCCCTTAATTTGGCAAAACCAAAACGGGTCAGTATATTGTCCCGTATTTTAACGCGCTTTTATTAGCTTCACTTGTAACTAACTAACTATGTAAGAAAATCTTGGAACTTAAATTTGACCCACTTCCCGGTTTTCAATTGAGCTGAAATTTTACATACACGTTTAGTTTGGATGACAAAAGCGTTTTCTTAAGTTTTTTTTAAACTATAATATTATTATAATTAAATAGGTATGTTTTATAGGCCGCGAAATCTAATGAAAAGTATACTTATCATAAATAGGAAATTTGGTTTTACTATTACCTGTTATAACTGTTTTTTTTTCTTAATGTTACCTACTATAGCATAGTTTACTATAGTTTAGTCAATTGATGTTTTCACATTTTAGTATAAGAGAAGGAAGATGTTCAACAAAAAAAAAATCCCGTATTTTGAATGCCGTTGTCCCTTAAAATTAGCAAGCGGGTTTGGTAACCCTATTAGGTACCTACTTCCTTTTGTAATGTACACACGAATATAGTATGACCGAATGCCTTCACGTAACATTGGATTTCTAGTGCTAGTCTTCAGCAATTAATTTATAACACGTCCATTTTATTTGCAATTAACTGTAATTTACCTTAAGTCTATTTTTGGATAATTACAATCAATTGTGCGTTTGACAGTTTTGATAACCTACTACTATAATCTAGTTGCTTGTTTAGTTTTTCTGTCCAGTCTACATGAGCTTACTATACAAGTAAATTGCTCATGACGTTATGGACAGACTAGACAGCCAGCAATGGTGCTATCGAGGTTGGCTGCCCAGAGTGCACCACATGTGTTGTCACTCGTGGACCATTAGCTATAAAACAAAAATCATGTAGGAAGAATTTCCTAATAACCTAACCGTCAAAAACCCCCGACTCCAACTATAAAAAGAGCTGTTACTTTTGAACGGCTGAACAGATTTTCATGAAATATACACTGAAAAAAACAAATAACTAAACTGTTTCTGTTATTTCAGGAAATAGCCGAATTTTCAACTATTTGAAATACCAAAAAGTTTATTTGAAATAGCAAACTGGCTTAGGTTACCTACTTAATAGGCACCAAACTTAATAACCACCTTTTGTTATGTTCCCAATACTAAGTAATGTCATGTAAGTGTATCCCAATACTGTTGCATTTAGGAACAGTGAATCACTCTACTCTCTATTTAATCAAACCCTCTATAATCATAGCATATAATTTATTTTTCATCCCACCATCTCGGAAAGAGTATTTTTAATCTTCAATATCTGAGTGGAAAAGCCATTTTTATTCTCTAGAGGATAAAGTAAATTTTCATCCCACCATCTCGGAAAGAGTATTTTTAATCTTCAATATCTGAGTGGAAAAGCCGTTTTTATTCTCTAGAGGATAAAGTAAATTGAATTTAGAACATCGTGTGCACTAAGTTTGTGAATTAAACGTTTTTTTTTTGCATTTAGTCATTTCCTCGCTGAGGTGGAATGAAAAGTTACGTGTTGCACTCGAGTGCAAAGATTTTTCACCTCGTGCTCTTTTGATTCCCTCGCTAACGCTCAGGATTCTAATTTTGAATCACTCGCTGCGCTCGTGATTCAATTTTAGAATCCTTCGCTTGCTCGGTCATCAAAATTGAACACGCGGTTAAAAAGCAACTTTGCACTCTTGTATAACAAATAACTATTTATTTTCCCTCTGCTGCGACCTTGTACAAATACGTCATTAGCGCGTGTTATTTGCCTTAATTCCCTGCAATACCTATGAAATTAAAAATGTAATGTTAGCAACAAAGCCAATGACCAAAGAAGCCTCTCAGAACGATGTTTTTTTTTTTTTAGTATTAATTAAGCTTAGATATTTTTATGTTTTGTGCGTCATACTGGGCGTAGAAATAAAAACTTTTTCTTTCTTTCTTTCTTTCAACAGTTGAAAAAAACACAATTACAACTTGTACTCGTATTTTTTTTAACCGTTACAAACTGCATATTTTAACTTTCTGGACTTCTCCATTTTAAAGTTTAACTATGCCAAATCTCACATTCCTCCGTGCGCACAATATGCTTAAAAAGGCGTACTAAGTTTTCTCTTCACGTATTAATACGATTTAGTATTATTTATCCAGATAAATAATATATCATCTAGTGTAAATGTTAAAAACCAGTTGATTTCGTAATCCAATTAGTAATAAAAAGAAATTCGACAGCTTCTGTAATGCTTAACATCAAATGATTTCACCTCTCTTAGATAAGTTTATATTTAACATGTATATTGCTTTTAAACCACATTTTTCGTTAACTTTTGACTTTCGTTAGCGGTTTCTTTTATGTTATTTCACTTCATAACACCTAGTTTCATTGACATTTAAAGTATAATCAATTTCAATCTGTATGATAATTTATTTAAGAGGTGACCATTGAAAATAAATTATTTTACGTATATATCACCATCTTGTATCAATGTCATGTAGATACAATTTAAACAATATTTTAAATGAATTGTCTAACATTTAGACACCAGTACCTCTACCATGAGTTTTCCGTGCCGTCTAACGTTCACGTTCACATGCAATATTTGTATAGTGACTTTAGTTCACTATTTATACCGCTAGAGGCGCTGAAAAAATTCCCATACAAATATTGCATGTGGACGTGAACGTTAGACGTCACGGAAAACTCATGGTAGAGGTACTGAGACCAAATTGTCGTAATTAATTTACACTATGACCGAAAATTGACCGAGCCGAGAATAAATTATCTATGATTTGAAAAAAAATCGGTATTCTACTCCTCTTTCTTAAAGTTTAGTCGGATTTCAGAATGATTTCAATTTAGTCTTTTTACAGACCCATTTCAATTTCATTGTTGACGTGTATGTATGGACGAGAATACCAATTTTATTGTGTCGTTTCAAAATGTTAGCAAAATACCGATTTGTCTTCAATCAACTTTCGACCTCATTATAATATAATTTCACCTTTGACATTGTTTCATAGTATAGGAGAATACCATTTGTTACTTAAAAGTCACAAATGGTGTCTATTATGAAATTATAATTATAGATTTATTATATTATATATTATATTTATTTATGCATATTATGTATCTATTTATTTATGACATTGATACTAGATCGGAACTATATTATGAACTTTAAATTTCTGATTGTTGCTATATGTCAACGGAAATGATTAAATTGATGATTTTGCTATACATTTTTAATATAATTGTATGTATGCTCACGACGGATAGATATCATCCGTCGTAGGTAGAAAGATGACTGAACAGCAACATAATTATATCCGTTTCCTGCACTTTCAAAATTCTGGTACAGACCACAGCGGAACCGACAAATAGAAACCGGCGAAAAATTATGGAGGTTCAAAATAAACTGGCCTGAGGATCGGAGGTGTGTAAACCATAGACATAGCCAGCATGCTTTGTTTTGCTCTCCAGTATTTTTAATTGCAAAACGCACTACACACCTGTTAAACTAGGATCAGTTTAACAGGTGTGTAGTGCGTATTTAAATAATATTGAGACGGTAGGCCATCGACCTTAAATTAAATCCGAGAATTGAACCGACTCCAATCTTGAATCGGAAAAGTGTGAAAATACTTCCAAAGCTACAGAATGGCGATTTTATCATCTGTTATATTAAATTATGTACATGAATAGGGATGGAGACCTTGACTTTTCACCAAAACAACCAATATTTTCCAAACGCAGAGACAGAAAGTCAAGTCAGATTTTAATTTTAAAAATATACGTAGATATTTATTATTTTATGATGATTGTCTATACTCACTTCTTGACAAGTCGGTGGGCCTTGGGCCCAATATTTGTTAGCATTGTGACACACCCTCACCAACTATCCAGAACACCTGAAACAATTATAAATATCATATTAGTAAAATAAGATTTTATAAGTTTTGTACAGATGTATATTTAAACACATCACCTGCTTAAGTGGGCAAAAATATCTGCAGTTCCATACAAATAATTTTGGAGTATAGAATATATTAGATCTTTATGTAAACCAGATACAGGCACTTATGAAATGTCGAGACTAGGTGCGCGGTTTCAAATAGTAGGTACAACGGAGAAGAACAGGCAAGAAACTCCATGGAAACTCTTATAAAATAATAGATTATAATCTTATTTAGTACAAAGTTGTGGTAAGAGCTACGAGAATTAGTAATTCAATGTGAATAAAAAATAAGAATAGGATAAAAATGATTTGTTTACTCGACTACATGTATGGAACAGCAGATATCTCTCGTTTTTTTTTTCAACAGTAAGTTGCTCATAAATGAGTACCTACAATAATCCCTAAAAGCAACTTGTTTAAATATACGCCATGTATCTATAATATTAAGTTATATATACTGCCATGTTTATGCCTTATTTACATCAACTAATAACCTTGACCTTTCGTGTCATTATTTAATGCCTTAGCCACAGATTTTGGGTCATTGTTATTGACAAACCCTAGTATAGGGGCTCATGTTGTGGCTTGTCAAACCAAACTATGTGTTTAAATTTTAGGCCGACGGTTGTAAGCGCCGCCCTCCCAATGGTTTGCGGGACGTGGGGCGGCGGGTGTGCACGGATATACAAGGTGTATACTGTGATAAATAAAATACTATAATATATATTATAAAACTGTTGTCTTTATTAATGGAAAACTATCAGGAGAGCCGCGTTTATAAACCCAAAAAAAAAACAAAAAGGAAAAACAAGATCCTCAGAATTCCACCTTCTGAATGGCAGGAACATTATTTTCACCCATCACTGCGTCCTTACACTTCTAGTTTTTATGTCATATGAGAATCGATTTTAATGTTATGTGGTTGGGAGAAAGTAATATTGCTACATATCCTGCGACAACCACAAATTGGAAGACATTACGTAACAGCTCATCCAAGTATCCTTCAATGGAGTAAGTATATGCCTAGAAGAGTGTATAAAGTCAAAATAAGCAATATATTCTGGAAACTGCTGCGTTTGTTAAAACAAATCCCGAATTATTTCCACGACTGGCTGACACTGTAGTCCGTAACAGACGTGACAATAGCAAACTTTGCTTGCACACTGCAAAAACTTCGCTAATGCGCAAAAGTGTTTTCTGTATGGCCCCCATCATATATAATAAAATACCACAGGCTTACAAAGTTTTAAATACAAATCTGTTCAAAAAAAAGATACGAAATTTATTAACAGACAAGTGCTATTATCATTTATGTGATTTCTTGACTGACACTATTTGACATTTTTTAATTTTTAATTATTGATTATATTTATATATAAGCAGTGATAGCCTAGCGGTTGAACGCTTGCCTGCCGTGCAGGAGGGTTTGAGTTCGAACCCGGCCCGCACCTCTGACTTTTCGGATTCATGTGCAGATTAGAATTTAATTATCACTTGCGATAACGGTGAAGGAAATACATCGTGAGGAAACCTGCACACCTGAGAGGGCCTCATAAAGTTCTCGATGGTGTGTGTAGTCCACCAACCCGCACTAGGCCAGCGTGGTGGATTAAGGCCTAACCCTTCTCATTCTGAGAAGAGGCCCGTGCCCAACAGTGGGACAGTAATGGGCTGGATTTATTTATTTATTTATTGATTATATAAATTATTAACTATTATTATTTTATTGTTAACATGTATTTTATTTTTCTTTTGATTTGTGCGCCTTAGTAGGCAAGACATGTACGTGCTTTTTAAAATTTAACATCTTGCATGCTTAATTTGTGTGTAAACGCATGTTTGACAAATAAATTATCTTTATCTTTATCTTTAAAAATATTAATATATGTAATAATTTTAAATTAGCATTTAAATTATTATTTTCTTATACAGGATGCCACAGATGTTATCACATTAAATGAAACCACATATTTAGTATCAGTTTCTGTGACCGTAAACAATAAATCCAATCTGTAGTTTAGCCACAGGAACTACATAAAAATTTCATAATTTTACACTTTTCACGATCTTTAGGCAAAGTTTATTAAGTCTCCAACCTAATCTATCCAAAATTATTTTTATTTACACGTATTGAATAGAATCTGATTTATGTGATATAAATTTCTACTTCGATGTTTCTTCACCTAGTCGAATGATAGCGGTATTGGGGCTGCCACGCTTCTGCAGTGCCTCGGGCATGTTTGCGGAAGCGCGCACCGACTGTTTTCATACCATCATGCGCAAGCGGTGCGCGTCCCTGGTGCGCAGGGTGTGGCTCAGCTCCAATACTGGCCTGATGATGATTGCAGGGCGACTTAACTGCCATTAGGGGTCATCCATATAGTACGTCACAATAATTTCGTGAGTTTTAGACCCCTTCCCCGTCCTTGTCACAGTTGATCACATTTGTGAGACCTCCCTAGTGTGACGTCACATATTTTGCAATTTTACATCTAAAAATTATTAAATTAAAACAGCAGTTCCGAAATTACATTTATTTCCATTGAAATTATTTTTTAATATGATTTTGAAATGTGACGTCACGAAACTTAGGACCCCTTCCACCCCTGGTCACATAATGTCACACTTCGTCGGCCCTCTCCCCCCCTTAAGGTGTAATGTTTTTTTTCCTGTATTTCTGTGTTTTATGGGCTCACCATTGTTGCCTGAAATAAAGTTTTTTTTTTTATAGCAGAGTGAAATATGATGTAAATAAAACAAGTACGGATTCAGAACATGATTATGTTAGGGTGTCAAAGAACGCCGTCAGTAATCTCTGATTTATAATCCGCCAGATGACTATATCTCGAGGTTAGTAACCCGCAGATCATTGCCAGATTATCAAATTTAAATATACATCCCACATAGACATAAGCGTTGTTTACTTAGCTATGCAAATGAGGCTATAGAGGTGAAAGCGAAAGTTTCGTAAACCACCGCGAAATGTTGCAGATTGAATTAAATGCTCTACCGTATTACCGTTAATACGTAATTTACATGTAAAGGAAGGAATTGTGTATCAAACTAATTAATATAAATACCGGTCAAACATATAGTACTCTCCGTAGTCGGGTAAAAACTAAGAAGACTCTCAATAAATGAACCCGTAAGAAAGTAGGCACAATAGAAGATCTATTTTGCTATAGTTGCGGGAATCTAAACTAATATTTTATAGACAAAAGATAAAGATAAAGATATTTTTATTTGTTAAAACATGAGGCACATAAGCATGCAAGATGTTTAATAATTAGACAAATACAGTCATGTTTCGCTACTGAGGCATACAAAAAAAAGAAAAAAAAAAGTACAAAATAATATGTTGTGGAAGATTTGATTTTTTGTATATTTGTTTGTAATGGATAAACTCAAAAAGTACTGGACTGATTTTAAAAATTACTTCACCAGCAGAATGCGACATTATCAGTGAGTAACATAGGCTATAATTTATAAAGATATGTGAAGCGGCTGGCGGAAGCTAGTAGTGTTTAAAAGTATCGTTAATATTGTTCATGATAGTACTTATATCTAGTACTAAGTAGTGATGTCATGGTCACTTGTTTCCCTAAAACAAGAACAAATCCCATTCTTTTGTGTTGCTAAACGTGATATTTTTACAGTTTTTTTTTGTTATGAATAATAAATGTGGTATGTTTACTGAACGAGCGGCCACAGCGAGAATAAACGAAATAGTATGTGTATTAATTCGATCGGTGCGCGTATTTTTCTCACACGTTTTTGTATGGGTAAACCATCTAGGTTTTTATATCAATGATCAGATTTTTTATAAGTTAAAAATGCGGTAGACATCAATCAGAGTGCGCGTTTACAGACTGATCGATCTACTAGAGTCAAAGAAGTCGGAGGTCAAAGTTATCGTAGTTTTTATGTTGTGTTCGTTTTTTTGACCACTTCGTAAGAGAGAACACTATGTGGAAAAAATAAACCATCGTCCTAAAAATACTTGTAGGTTTCGGAGGCTATTAGGCTATACACGTATAAAATTGTACACTACGTGCATGTATGAACGCCTTATCAAAGAAAACGTCACATCTCTCCTTTGAGAACGGAGTCATCTTTCTTTCTTTCTTTTTTTCTTTTTTTATTAAACATTGCCCCTCACTAGGATTTCTCCTGTATCGAGGGTACAGTTTACAAACACACATGTCACATCCACACACAACCAGACCCGAAACAACTATCTGTAGATCATACAAATATTTGTTCCGTGCGGGGATCGAACCCGCGGCACTTAGCGCAGAAAGCTAATCGCTTAGCCACTGCGCCAACCGTGCCATCAATCTCACAACGATGACACTCGTCCTAGATTATAAGCAGAACCTATATTTTTTTTAGCCTTAATTTAATCTTTGTACAGAGGCTTAGAGCTTTTAGATATTGTGTGAGGAAACCACCTTTATATCCCATGATACGAAAAGGTATGAAATTGTCTATTAGATCCAATAATAAGCAATGAATATTAATAGTAAATATTTGCATGAATTTAATCATTATTAACACGTTGATATAACAAGATGGCCTTGCTCACACAAATCATTGAAATGTCACCACTTTACGAATGGCAACTAACACATAATTAATAGTATCAATTTGTATCAGTTCTACATATTATTTCTAGTAATTTAATACGTTTTTAATATCAAGGCCAATCTTGAACTGCGTTTTTAGAGTGGATACAAGACAGGGTTGTCAAAATGACGATCTGGGGGCCTAAAAAGGCCACATTGAGCAATCCATCTACTGATCTGCATAGTAACTGTCAAACAGATGATTACTGAATACTTAACTGAATATGAACCTTATGCAGATGACATTAAGAGTTGTCAATTATGTAGATATTTTGACATTTGTAATTTGAATCATATTATGACTCATCTAAAGCGGCCTTTTTAGCCCCCCTGATTTCTTCATCAACAGCAGATTATGGGTAAAATTCCAAATGCTCGGGTCATGGGGTCCGAATGCCCGTCTCCTTTTTAGAGACATTGCAAAACGGTTGGCCTACGCTACGCGTGACCCGAGGGCTGGCTATTCTTTGGTCAAAGAATAAGCATTGCCATTCAACCTGACAATGCTGCCAGTCTTCTGGGCACGCTACCAAGTGACAGCGACGAGGAGTACTTTGACGCCTAGGTGCTCAGTTTTATATTTGTATTTTTATTTTATGTTTTCTATAATTAGGCAGCGTTTAATTGGCAAATAAAGTATTCTTAATTTTTATAAAAAATTCTAATACAACAATTCCGTTTTATCATAAAACCTATTTTTATAAATCCTTAATTACAAAACGCCTAAAATCGTGTCCGATCTAACATCGACGTGTGACAAACTGGCAATCCCTTTTATTTTGACGAGAGAAAATCCTCGTAGGAAGTCCTCTGATAGAAAGAAGAAAGAAAATTGCGTTTATTGGCACAATTAAAATTAAAACACACACATCACACACACACACACACACCCCACATCACATTTAATAGATAAAAAAGTACATTTATGCCAAAAGGGCCTCAGCTCAGCATAATGTCAGATGGCAATACCAGGTGCTACCACCTGACGATGATTTCTAGCTGCAACCCACGGGTGTCATACGCTCGAATGTGCCTAAAACAAACTGTAAACTGATCTGATCACGGCAGCGGAGAAGCCTGTCGGACTCTTACCGACTAAAAACTTGTGTTGCTTTGGCTGGGGGCGCGGGATACACAACTGTATTCTGCTCCAGCTACAGCTCCAGCTACAGATCACAAAAATTTGCGACTAATGCCGAGTCCTGTTCTTTGTGAAGTTTGTGCTCCACATTCTCTTCGAAAGGCAGAAAAGGGCGCGCCGCCCTCTCGGGCCTGATTCTGATCGGGTTGGACTGAATCGTGTGGCAATCTCAAGTGGCTCCAAGATATACCAACCCTACTGGTAATTAAAGCTCACGGCACCAAGGACCCAATTAAGTATCATCTAAATGCAATGATCATGATTTATTCATTGACCACTGCAGCATCCGGGTGATTCTGTCGCAATTGTAAACCAAAAATAAAGGTCGAGCTAGTTATCTAGTCTGTCTGACTAGATCTAGTTTATATATAACTAGAATTATTATTTAAGAGAAGAGGCAGACCAAAGAAAAGATGGATTGCCGATGTGAAATATGACTTATAGGTAAAACAACAAATTTTAATAATTACAGTAATAATTCAGGCATAATAAATAATTTCAGGCTTTCAGGCTTATTGCCTGAGTAAAAGTTGTTCATAATGATGAGTACGATAACCGGGACCGGGATTAGTAAGGTAGGATATTTTATTAATATTTTGCCAATTCCAACTATGTTGCAAGTTTGCAATGTTGTACAACTGCATACTTTCACAGTTGCACTTTCGACCGTTTCTCAATAATTAATATTCATATTGACGAATTAATTGGATAATCAATATTATGATTAGATAATTAAAAATCGTGACATAAACGTCTTCAACGATGTCGATTCTGTTGCACACTTTAACAGAACTAAACTGTGTGTTCGACTGTCTACTTCCGTTTCAATAGAAAAAAAAATTGACAGATGCGTTTCATCTAGTTTAGTACTGTCAAAATGCGCTAGAGCATCAACACCAATAGATCGTAAAAAGTTGATTGATTTATGGTTAAAGAACTTCATTTTCTCAAAAGTTTCTCTCAAATTTATAGTCTCATAACTAAAATAATGCAAATCATAATTCATAAAAAACATTATTTAGAGGCATAATAAATAATAACAGAAACCCAATTCTCGTAATTAAAAATTATCAATATATAGTTCTGATCTCGTTCCGATCTAGAATTAATATCTTAAATGTCACAAATGGTAGATACCTATTCTCCTACACTAACAAACAACGTCAAACGTGGAATTATATTGTAATGAGGTAGAAAGTTGACTGAAGCCAAATCGGTATTCTGCTAACATTTTGAACCGACACGGATAGTAAAATTGTTATTTTCACCCATACATAAACTTCAAAAATGAGATTGAAATGAGTCTGTAAGAAGATTGAATTCAAATCATACTCAACTTTAATTAATATATATATAATATGTATTTGTATGAGTTTGTGTGTATTTATGTAGGTATGTATTAAGTATATCTTTTATTAGGATGTAATATAATGTCATCAGTTTTATTTAGCTTTCCTTTTGTATTAATTCCACACTATAGTCTACATTTCTTTTTTTCAAAGTCTCCTCTCGCAGGTCTGCTGGAAGAGATTTCTTTAGAAATAAGCAGTACCTATGTGTCATCTTTCCTATTTAATTGTAATTATTCTTCTTTCTGTGTGTACCTACATAAATTGTTAAATAAAATAAATAAATAAATAAGAGGAGTAGAATACCGATGTTATATGTAAATTAATTACGAGAATAAATTGGACCTCAGTCTTTCGTTTTTTACGCCTTTTCTTAAAAATAATCAAGAAATCATGTCACTACAAGTTCTTCACCGCAAGTTGTGTGTACTCATAATATTTGTTTTCGTCCAAATTCTGGGGCATTTTAATTGCTTATTACTTGACCGTATTTTCTTTAAAGCCGAAATACCGAGTCACTTCGCTAAGTAAACTGAGTAACGGTTGTTATGGAATATGTTAAATGTATGCTGATATTTGTAGGTATATTACAGTCGGAAGCCTAGAGCTCTTCGTTCGAACTACAATTTAAATACGGTGGCCAGAAAATGTCTCCTTCCACAGCTCCAAATTTAAATACACTCGGAAGCAAGTCATTAACTTATTAAATCTTAATATCTCGGAAACTAAGAATATAAAAAGTATTTTATCTACACTCATATCGTAAAGTTCTAATTATGAATTCAAAAATAATACTATAATGACGTACTATTATATTATGTATTATCTCTATGATAATGACAGACTTTAATATGCACATGCAACTATAATAAAATTAAAAAGTTTTATTATGATACAGTTTTCCTAACAAAACAATGCTATAAAATAACTATTTTTCTATTATAGTACACCATAGACAAGTTTTCAATTATTTTTTTATAGCAGTCGTACATTATCTATGGTGGCACGGCTAGGGGGCATGCGTGGCGCGCTATAGCGCATGCGCACTGAGTTCCGGCCATTTTGTTTATTTAAAATTTACATTATTAATGTGTTAACTACCTATTGCATGATTATAGATAAAGTAGTGTATGAAACTGCACATAACTAGGTATTAAAACACTCGTGTGATACTATTAAAAATCTCGCCTGCGGCTTGATTTTTAAACACACACTCGTGTTTTAATACCCCCTATTATGCAACAGTTTCATAAACTACCTATATAGACCTATTTAATACTACTCAAAATAATAACTACGCTTCGAGAACTGACAATTGCATTGATAGAGAAATGCGAGAATATCTCCCAACATCGCGTCACAAACTTTGTGCTGTAATACCGAATCGCATGAAATCTGTAAGATAATACAAAATTAAAATGTGAGAAAATGATATAATTGTGTAAAACATGTATATTCCAAAAAAAATGCGATAAAATATACGCATTTTTATTTTTTGTGTTTTTATTGAGTAAAACAAATAATAACTAAGAAGTTTTATTATTTTTTTTGAATAGTATCAAATGTCTATAAAATACTTTTTATTTGTAGGTACTGTACATCTGTGTCTGTGTGTGTGTGTCTTTTTGTATTGTACAATATGATGTCTTTTTTTATTTAATTGCCTTTTGATGTTTTTTCTTGTACCTACTCTTATTTTATTTATTTTTTATTGTTTAATTTGTGTATTGTGTCTCTTGCTGTCCGAATGAAAAGTTTTTTTATTTTTTTTATTTGAATATGCTAACATTCTTAGTTTCCGAGATATTAAGGTTTATTAGTGACCCGGATTCATTGCTTCCGATTGTGTGTGTGTGTGTGTGTGTGTGTGTGTAGGTAGTCCGTTTATAAAGGTAAGGATTTTTTTTAATAAAAAAATAATCATTTCCAATTTTAAGAAAGGTAAAGGTAAAAAGGAACGGGAATGTCCGCTCAAAATTGGAGCTGCCCGATTGGGGAAGACCTCCACATTGCAGAACATCGAGCTCTATTGCAGTCTTAGACTATTGATTGGTTGTCGCCACAGAACACAGGTTGTCGCAGCCGCTCCAACTAGATTCCGCCGGCGGGCGGCGTACTAATAAAATGCGGCAAAACATACTACGCAAAAATAGGCGTACTCGAGTGAGTCGGTCAGATTAAAATGCCGGTTTGCGTAGTAAAACTGTGCAAAAACAATACAACCAAAATTAAAAAAAAACACTGGGATATGTACCGTCAGTAAGGATTGTATAATTTCCGTAATAATTTCATAATTTCAACAACAATAAATAATACAAACCATAAATGACAATCACCATATTACAATCACATGTCAATACATGAGTTGACGCATTCAAGGAGCCATTTTTCTTAGGTAGTGCGGTATCTAGTTGGAGCGGCCGCGACAACCAATTTATAATCTAAGATGATCTAAGATTGCAGTGTTGTGTTCCTAACGATTCCGTTCTTGCGGATAATGTAGGGGCCCGTACTCAAAGAGTGGGAAATAAAGATCTAACTATTCTAATTCTAATAAAATTATTCAGCCTTATTGATTTATTAAGAAACAATGTAATATATTTCACGTAGATACGGGAAAGTTATAAATTATTCCAACAAGCCAGCCTTACGCAAGAAAGCCGACATTTTGAGCTAATACATACTTTATTATTCAGAAGCGGACACCTTTCTAAGTAATTAGACATAGTTTTTAGCTATTAATCTAGCCTATAACTGTCATTGGTAATGATTTAATGATTCTCCATTTGCATACTAAATAATGCGAGCTTTGATTTCTTGAGATATGTTTTTATTTATTTATTATTTATTTATTTTAATTCAATTACTCTCTACACTTACAGTTTTCAACCAACACGTGTAGAGAGTCAATAATATTTAAAAAACATTAAAAATATTCTACAATTGAGTACAAAAATATTCCTTATAATATTTAATACACAGTCCAACCTTAGTGTGGAATAAGTCCACATCCGGCTGTTGAGCAGTCAGAGCATTGAGCAATGAGATAGCCTGATTAGTTGACGCATATTGTGCGGTACATGTTCGAACTTTTGGAGTCGCCAGGAGGCGGCGCATGCGCAATCGCGTGTACTGATTCGGTACGGACAGGGCACAACGTGACAAAGCCGTAGGGTTATCAACAACAGATTTTTGTCGCAATGGGTTCATAATAAAAGTTATTCATAATGATGAGTACAAACGTACACCCCTTAAAGGTATCGGGACTAGAAAGGTAGGGCCTTGTAAAAACCTCTTTTGAATTGTTTCCCCACACTATTATTTATGCCTATATCGTGGATGCATTTAGAATGATTGAAGTAGGTATAACCTAACCGTCAAAAATCCCCGACTCCAACTAGAAAAAGAGCTGTAACTTTTGAACGGCTGAATAGATTTTCATGAAACATAGCTAAGATGATACCCGATTAAACTAGCTTTGAATTAAAACAAACTGAATTGAAATCGGTTCATCCGTTTTGGAGCTACGATGCCACAGACACAGATACACAGAAACACACTACAAACCTAAAACTCCTCTTTTTTGTTGGGGGTTAAAAATTGAAACTATTTAGAAAAATTGCGCTACAAATAACTAAGAATGATAGCGAAGCATTCAATTGCATGTATGATAACGGAGAGTGCACCGCTAACTCGTGCTGCTACCCTGACGGACGAGAACAGTTACGTTTACCCTACTTGCCTCGATGGCGAGCAGACAAACTCGGCCTTTACTCTTAATCATACGACCACAGCTATCCTCTGAACATCACTATGAATATGTATTAATATTTTATTGTTTCATACCTTTTCAGTATAAGTCGGGTTTTGGTTTTTGAACAGATTTTTTTTTTTTCAAAGCCGCGCGTTTCTTCTTGCAATGTATATTATATTTTTGAAATGTGCTAATTAAGCCCTTTCATTTGATTCCCAACACGGCATCATTATACAATTATTTTTTTTGGTTTATTACTTTATGTCCTATAAAGAGCGCCATATGAACAGATGAACATACATACATACGGGTCAAACATATAACCCTCTCCGTAGTCGGGTAAAAATATACTTTATTGTACACCAGATAAACAGGAGCAGTGAATATAATATTATTATTTACAATAAACTACCACTTCTATAATAAGTTACTGTAGGTACTATATATATATACAGGCTGTCCCAGGAAACCTGTACCAGCGAAGGTCTGTGGTCAGGGGACACTAATACTCATCGATTAAACCCCCATGTATGTATGTTCTACGATATTTTGTAGTTTTCGAGAAATTAATTATTTTGTAATATTTTCTCCGAAACAGAATTTTTTATCTTGTGATTATGTTCTGAGCTACTAGTAGTTAGAATTTGGTTGTTTTGTGTTTTTAACAGGTGAACACATATTCTAGCCATAATACTGACAAGAAAAATCTCAAAGAAACGCCACTCAGAAAAAGTTATAACTCAAACCGCCTACAATTTTGAAAAATCTGAAAATATTACAAAATAATTAATTTCTCGAAAACTACAAAATATCGTAGAACATACATGGGGGTTCAATCGATGAGTATTAGTGTCCCCTGACCACAGACCTTCGCTGGTACAGGTTTCCTGGAACACCTGTATATATATTATAAATAACAGCCCTTCGATTGTCCACACTGTTTACATCTCTTTCACGTACATACAACACAAGCGAAAGGCAAAAAGCGGCGCCGCCATTAATAATCCCATTATTTAATTGATCGTGTTATACATTCTATTTTCGAAAAACGTCTACAAATTAACTAGAATCTCATAAATCAGCGGTTACCCAAACTTTAACTATCAGATTAGCATATGACTTTATATAACAATCCAATTTCGCCATTTAATTTATTTAAATGGAGTGTTTATTTCTTTATGCTAATTGACATCCTGGCGGCAAAACTAGTATACGAAAGTCTGTTTAGATTTTTATAACTAAATGGAACTGGTTAAAAGAAATTGAATATAAACTTTGATTGGTTATTTCGTGTCTAATTGATCTAGTTTATTACTCACTTACCTATGTAGCAGTGGCGAAGAGTCCATACAATCCGATTCCCATCGGCTTCCCTTTAGGAATTAGTTAGTGCATAGACCAACGTAATATTGCCTGTTATTCAGTTAGGTCGAGCTCTTCCAGACCTTACTATACATATAGATTACAAGAGACGGTATGGATTTTCGTCTTGCAGCATTAATTGCAGCAATTTTTAGAGGGATTTTTGGGACGGCTTCCCCTTTTACAACTGTCACCCTTCGCCAATGCTATGTAGATATTTTACAGCTTTCGATGAGCCAATTTAACTATTTATTACTTACTAGCGTCCGCCAGAAGCTTTAACCGCGTGATATCTTTATAAATTATAACCTATGTTACTCAGTGATAATATAGCATTTAGCTGGTGAAAGAATTTAAAAAATCGGTGCATTTGTTTTTGAGTTTATCCATTACAAAGAAACATAGAAAAAAACAAATCTTTAATCTTTATAATATTAGTTTAGATAGAGAAATAAAATATACAAGGTCCTACCTTTCTAGTCCCGATCCCTTTAAGGGATATACTTATTATTATGTACAACGTTTACTAAGGTACCCTGAATAATGAAAAACACATCTAGTGTTTAAAACAATAGGTACAGTGTCACCACGTTATCCGTGAACAGAGTGATGGCGCTGCTGGCTAAGAAAAAGCATTTTTGACAAGACTTCAACTGTCAAATCGTATGAATTTGTTGTAGTTCCATTTTCTGCCACTTCACAGATAAGTTGGTAGTACTGTATTACTCAGCGTCAGGTGGTAGCACCTAGTGTTGCCATCTGACGTTATGCTGAGCTTAGGCCCTTTTGGCATAAATGTACTTCTTTTTTTTTCTATTAAATGTCATGTGTTTTAGTTTTAATTGTGCCAATAAACGCAATTTTCTTTCTTTTCTTTCTTTCTTTCTTTACTCGTCTAAATGTATAGAACAGCATGTGCCACTCTGTTGTGATGAAGCAGCGATGATGAAGATGTTAGATCACCATCCAACGTGCCATTATGGTTAATAACTCCAGAATTACCATGTTTTCTGCATTCACTTATACTTATCGCCTCGACAAACCACTACAAAGCAAAACCACAATAATTATTTTAATAAGCAAATATTAATCTATTAGTACCTACTAAAGACTTAAGTACTACTATTTAAATACTAACATCTTGTAGCAACCTTATTGCGCACGCAACTCCGCCGTTTTCACGCGCCCGCGCCGCCGTGAATATCGAAACACGATCATGAAACTAAGAATTTGTAAGTTTTTGCCTTTAGTTAGGTGTTTATTGAGAATGTTTAACTTTTTATAATCTATGTTGGGTTTCGAAGTGTGTCGGTCTGTTGTATCGTAAATTGTGTTGCTTGTTTAAGTGACAAAAAATCTATTGAAGATGCATGAGATTCAAACAAATAAGTATCAGGATTATGGTCAATAGATCGTCACAATAGATCTTCGCAGGTCGCAGTGACAAAGGGGCTTAGTACCCTACCTCTTCAAATAAATGGTCAATAGATACGCTAAACAGCGCCTAATTAAGCTTTTGAAAGCTTGCCCGAACTCAGAGAATAGTGAAATGCCGCAGCTGCTTTTTTATGGAGGTTTGTTCACATATATATGAACATTGAACACGTCCATAAGACAACAAACACAAACACTTCTGAACGAATACTAAAATAACACTATAGGCCAACCGCATAACTCAAACGGTCGGTGCCTGACTCCATGAAGAAGTTGCGCGGTGCGGGAAGGATGTAACGCGAAAGGCAAATTCCCCGTAAATAGGTGCTAAGATAAAAATGTTTTTTTTTTAAATGGCTGCTTGATAAAAATGAACACCAAAAACGTTCCAAATTAAGGAACTAAATATTAATATATAGTCAGTCATATTTTTTTTTTTCTGCTGGCATAGTCACCACGGTGAACTGAAGCCTCAATAAAAAAATGAATTAAAAAACAAAACTGGGCCTTTGCAGGCTCTTTCAAAACGTCGTGATTCTAGATGCACAGTTCCAAGTGGGTTGGTCCTGGAGAAGATACCGGCAAGAAAATCCATGGATACTCATTTCATAAAAAAAAAATACAATAATATCTGGGGCCACAGGAGCGGCCAGTACTTTATATGCATGCCAATTTACACAAATTACCAAGTGTAGTGTGAGCTCTAATTAAATTTTAAATGCTTACTTCTTGCGTGACAATGAGTCGTAAATTGATTGAATGTCTATCATTTGTAGTGACAGATACTAGCATTAAGTTTTAATTAACTCCAACTACTTAGAACACACAACATAATCGATAAGTACGTATATAATCTTTTTTTTTTTTTTTTTATAACATTGCTCACTTTTTTTTCTCCTATATCGTGGGTACAGTTTACAGACATACATATCACATGCACACACACCCAGACCCGGAACAACTATCTGTAGATCATAAAAACATTTGTTCCGTGCGGGGATCGAACTGATCGAAAATCAATCGCATAGCCATTGCGATACTGTGCCACCTTACGACTCTCACTTGGCAAAGAGAGAGTCCTATCTCCAGCAGTAGACTGTGATAACCTGAGTTGACAGTTAAGGCCAACCATTTGGTTCAACAAATAACATTTTGCTAAATAAATCAAAAATACATCCAACATGCATAATAAACTATTCAGTGTTGAAAGAAAATATTTAGTAAATACGTACATAAATATAAACTTTACATAACATCACGGACAATGGGACTGTTTGCAATAATTACTTACATTATATTTATATAATTAAAGAATTAGGCTAATTGATATGTTTTGATGTCAGCCGAGCTTCATGAATTTTGTAATACCTACATATTTCTAAGTGATTTTGGTATAACATTTGCTATATTTTGCAGACAGGCTAATGTTTCTACCACGGCATAAGCGTATCTTATGGAGACATGAAAGAAGATGAAGAAAGCACTCATGGTAAGTTTAACAAACGCTTGTAAACTAGGACTTTTCCAGGGTATTAAAATGCAAGCATCACAACAATACGAAGCAATAGATGAAAATGAAACCAAAAACTCTCTCAAAACGATAATTGGCAAGAGTTTAAAATCAACCATCCACATTTTGACGACACGGTTGGTGCAGTGGCTAAGCGATTAGCTTTCTGCGCTACGTGCCGCGGGTTCGATCCCCGCACGGAACAAATATTTGTATGATCTACAGATAGTTGTTTCGGGTCTGGTTGTATGTTCATGTGACATGTATATTTGTAAACTGTACCCTCGATACAGGAGAAATCCTAGGAGGGGCAACGTTTCATAAAAAAAAAACCTGGCAAAACATAGTGTATCTACTGAAGTACTGACCCATTGTAACATCTCACACATTATTGTAACCCACCTATGTTTACAAATAAAGCATTCTGAATCTGATTCTGAAAAGGTTAATCATTCTAAACTACCGCGTAACTAAAATGAACATCAACTCTGGTAATAAACTTCAATACGATCGTGAGAGATTAAACTTCGACCTTGTAATTTTTTTACCGATCATGAAGATAGGACTTCTAACTTCATGATGGATAATTTTTGAACAAGGTAGCTCGAACTTTAGTCTCTCAGAATCATAATGAAGTTAATTACCAGACTTCTAGAGATGTTCATTACCATTTTAGTTACGCGACGCCGTGCAGTCAATTATGGATCTAGATTTTAGATCTTTCGACCTAATCTTCCTTTGTTGATCTTTGTTGATCTTTCTTTTGTCGGTTTGAGTATATTAATACTCAAATTTTTTATCTTAATTTACGATATACATCACAAATACATCATAGAACTAAACACTACCACCTAGACCCCCCTACCCCCCTACTACTATCTAGATATGATCTGTGCTACAATTTCAAAATATCAGAAACAAGCATTTTAATCATTAGAAAAAGCAGTTACTTCTAACGCGCATATCACAAAATGCCGCCAACAAAAAAGTGAAATTTTACGAGTTTCGACTTCGAGTCATAGTGATGTGATATATTTTCTTAAATATGGAACCGATTACGCAACTCGATTCACAGAAAAAGTTACGATTCCATAATTTGGTGAACTTGTCATTTATTAGAATGTTTTATGCATATGTTGACTTTCACGATCAATTTATTGCCCTTTGATTGATAAAATATGTTGAAAAACTTCTTCATTTAGTATTCGTAGCACTTATCATTAGCATATTAGGCATTCAATTTAGATAAATCTTCTTGTCGTTCGGGTTATCATCAAACTTATGTCACAATTATCATTTTTAATAAATAGAAATTAAGTTTTAATTGGAAATGCTCTCGAAAAGTTCCAATCGGTTGTTATTGGATTTCAATGATACGCACATGATTCCAAAAATTCAGAGGTGTGGCTAGGTTCGAACTCAGACCCTCCTGCAGGGCAGGCAAGCGTTCAACCGCACCCTCACTGGCGCCACATTTGAAGTTATCAGCGGATATTTTATTAAACTATAACCTAACCGTCAAAAACCCCCCACTCTACAACTAGAATTATATCTCTTCATCAACCAGAAGAGAGGTGATGATCTTCAAACGGCTGATCAGATTTTCTTGAAAGATAGCTAAGAACACGATTAAACTATATTCGATATTTTTTTAGTTAACAATGAATAACTATATACCTAGACAGTGTTGATGTGTGTATTTCTCCTGTATCGAGGGTACAGTTTACAAACATACAACTCACATGCACACACACCCAGATCCGAAACAACTGTAGATCATACTAATATTTGTTCCGTACGGGGATGGAACCCGCGGCACGTAGCGCAGAAAGCTAATCACTTAGCCACTGCGCCAACTGTGTCGTCAAATTTCGTTTAATTGAAATAAAAAGTTTTCTATTCTAGTCTATTCTACTTTATTCTATTCTATTATATTCTGTCCTATCAGCAAGAGTAGCAGCTTTCACATGAAAATAGTTCTTGCCATGCCAAAGATTGGCATTATTACCAGTGCTGCTATTTCTATGACTAACTTATTTACTAAACAAAGTAAACACACGTTACGTAGGCGCGTGCGTTTATTACTACACTTAGGTTAATGTGTGCATTTCTAAGCGGTCATTATGCGAGGCCAACCATTATTTTATTATGTAGTTCTGGTTGTACGTTTAGATACTAAAACAGTGACTGCAGTTGCGATGTTTTTGTAGTTGGTCAATTCATATTATTTATTCGCAAAAACATGGGAGGAGTTGAAAGAAAGAAAGAAAAGAAAATTTATTCGGCACAGACATATTGACAAATTGAAAAATTGGTGTATGTATATGTTAACGGAACAGTGTGTAATCCGCCATGTCATTGTATACAATTCGTAGGAAATGTCTAAAATTCCTAAAATAGATAGGAAATCTATGATATATTTTCTTTCTACGAGAACTGTAGGCGAATTCACGTACCTAAAGAAGTGCAGTTGCCGCGCAGTTGCAGTAAATTTTTGATCAAAACAACACTTTTAGTATTTTTTTAGCTTCAGCGAGATACGCTCGCATCAAGATCTAGCTTTACCTCAATATGATCAGCGCGTCATGAAATTACGTGAATTAGCTTCTATTCAAGATGCAATTTTCATGTTAACCGATTATAGGCAATACATAGATATTATTATATACAGGGTGGAATTTTCGAAGCGTACCTGGAGAAAAAGTACTCTAAATACTGAAGACAGCAAATTTTACTCAAAGGAAACATTCCTTTATTTTTTTAAAAGAAACAAAGCTGCTTTTAAATATTTTTGAAAATACGCTTGCCACACCCGGGAATCGAACCGACTAAAATCTATAGGTATGCTATGACATAGCCACTATAAATAGGCAACCCACTATTTATCATTACAAACTTGACGTTGTCTATGATTCTTAGCATCTAGACCATCATTAATTTCTCACACAGATCATAAAGATAAAGCAGCTCCATTTATAAGCAAAACCAGCTGACCTAATTTACCCTACGCAAAAGAGCCGTTACAACAAAATGTAGCACCACAGCACAGTAAGCTGGGCAGTGGGTTTATGTGCTATCATACTGGTTCTATCTAGGCTGTGGCTTCTAAGTTACATGTCCTTTGTGTGGTTACAGACTGCCAAGAAACTGTAGAAAACTATTGAAATTTACTAGTGGTGCCACTAGTAATTGTCTTCATATTTAATACTAGCTCTGCCTGTATTTCCGTCTGGTTGGTAATAATATTATTTTTTAAATTCCCGATCGTCTCACCAGTGGGGCCCAGGTGGCGGGTCGTGGGACGAACAGCAATACAGGTTTGTTCTAAGCTAAAAAGGCTTTTGTGACCTGTCAATTTGTGAATGTGTGACTTGACTTCAGCAATATAGATAATTCAATGGATTTGCCCAACTGTCACAAAATCTTGTAGCAATGAGTAAACATTATTGAACTTTGAAATGAGACATAGTCAACAACAATATTAATTGTGGTATCCCTCGCTCTCTTTTGTTTATGCTCTGTGTCGGTGTGGATTGGCTCTGTGTTATAAAACAATAATTAATTAATTTACGGTTTTTTATTCAAAATATAATATTAATAAAAAATCTGTTTTGTTTTAAAACTTTGAATACCTAAGTATTATATTATTTTGCCAAGTTCACATGAATTTATATTTCGCAAATTCATTTAAATATGTAAGTGTGTCTGAGAGCAATCGTATTAATTTCATGGCTCGTTTCGTTAACATACATAAATACTAAGGTTATACAACTTACTCCAAAACTTGTCTGAATCTGTACTCTGCATGCTCGTTCTCCTAGTCTGTTACTTTAGATTTAAATGGAATCCAATTTGCATTCTTATGTGATAACAAGCTAAAATCTGTGGTGGTTTGTGAATTAATGACTGAAGTCAATTCTGTCAATCAGGGCCGTAGTTAGGAGTAAGGATGAGCACTGCTTACCCTACAAACCTCATTGCCCACCCTAGAGAAATCGACAGTATTGAAGTGTTTTATTTTGCCCCTCACTTTTATAGATATTAATAATAACTGCAACATTTGGCTACTTTAATTAATATTTAAAAAATTATCATATTAACAGATTATTATAATTATTAGTAATTATTTCTAAACGTGTTTGGTAAAAATAAGTTCTATCTTGAGAAAAATAATATATACTATTCCTCGTAAAATTATTTCGAAAATCCCAGTTTACCAAATTTTAATATTATCGAAATCGTCCTAGCCATTTCTGAGAATATTACTTGCGGTGGCTAATCAGCTGACCGGCTGGCCCCCTGGCGTATCCCCTTTAACCTATAATACTTTAACATATCTCACTGTATATTTGATCAGAACCTGAGGTTCATTTGCATGCATACTTTATTTCTATACATCTTCATGTACATTTTTCCTGGCTATTTTCCAAAATGCTTCATAACCACAAACCGATAATTCGAACTAAAAATTAACATAACAGAAATTTCTGTCATAAAGAGCTAACCGCTAATCACATGGGATATTATAACGTAAAACCGGTAAATCACCATCGGCTGTTACAACCATAGGAACCGGTATTTATGCAGATTTAGGCAAAACTTACATCACTATTATTAATTCAGTTTCCATTTCGTTCGCCGCAATGTTATCAAGAAAAAGTTTAAATATTTTCTCATTTATTATTATCTAGCTATTTCACTTTTTTCTCAATGTTTACAGTGAAAGTCTGTTCGTAATGAAGACGAAATTTAATGTGTTGTTAATTAATATTATAGTGATTTGAGAAAGAAAGGCTTATATCCACACAACACTTAGCTTCATAAAACACCATTCGATCCCGCACGGTGCATTTTCCTACTAACCAACAAGGGTCTACAACGACGGATGTTCGTAATGATGAGTAAAGATAATAGTTATTTGTTATACAAGAGTGCAAAGTTGCTTTTTAACCGCGTGTTCAATTTTGATGACCGAGCAAGCGAAGGTTTCTAAAATTGAATCACGAGCGCAGCGAGTGATTCAAAATTAGAATCCTGAGCGTTAGCGAGGGAATCAAAAGAGCACGAGGTGAAAAATCTTTGCACTCGAGTGCAACACGTAACTTTTCATTCCACCTCAGCGAGGAAATGACTAAATGCAAAAAAAAAACGTTTAATTCACAAACTTAGTGCACACGATGTTCTAAATTCAATTTACTTTATCCTCTAGAGAATAAAAACGGCTTTTCCACTCAGATATTGAAGATTAAAAATACTCTTTCCGAGATGGTGGGATGAAAATTTACTTTATCCTCTAGAGAATAAAAACGGCTTTTCCACTCAGATATTGAAGATTAAAAATACTCTTTCCGAGATGGTGGGATGAAAAGATATATTTATTTTGTAAAACATGAGTAAACAATACATGTGCATAAGGTGTTAAGTTTGAGGAAGTGCTTACAAGCTTTGCCAAAGGCGAAGGTACAAAAAATATCTAAATTGACTTAATATCTAATAATAAATCGTTCGAGTTTAAATAACAAAGGAAACGAAATAATGTATAATTATTACAGTAGTACAATAGGGATCGGGACTAGAAAGGTAGGACCTTGTATTCGAACGAATTTGGATATGGGAGTTACTCGCAAAACTCCCATACTTCAGAACATCTCTTAGATAATATATTTGTTCTCTCAGTGAACGGAAAGTAAAGAATGCAGCGATTTGATTGGTCGGTCGGTCGTAGTTGCGTCCACAGTGCGTCGAAGCTTACTGAGCGTTTGTTCTTGAATATCGGGCAACTTGCATCTTTGTTATAGATAGTGCCATCCACAAAGACGCGCCCACCCTTTCTCCTAATCATTAACAGAGCAAGTGTGCAATCAGCTAATGTGTTGGTTCTATTTTTACACACTAATTTTATCTACGGTCAACAACGCACAAAAAGATGAATTGGCCAATCATGAAAAAGTGTCACAGTCAACTGGAAACGATGCTGTCTTCTCTCATCTGTGGATGGGACTATCTGTACCCTATTGGTCAGGAATTTATGAATCAACCATACGAAACCACGGCAGTCAGTTGAAAAACGAGTCAAGATCAAGAATTTCGGATTTGCAGGCACACGCTACAAGTACAAATCAACATAAAAATGCAATCACATAACTATTTTCCCTACAAACGAAATCAGCGCATCGACCGCCTCGAAGTTCTTAATGTCATCACCTGTCACTTTCTGTAGTAAATTCGTTATTTACTGGACGTGAGCTGTTACCTCGTATTAGAGAAAGATCATCGAAATATCTCCGACTTAATTCGATTTAATTTCAATAGCAATAAAACTTTCATAACATATTGGTTCAAAGGGACTGTACTTAAAATTAAGTCATTAAATTATAAGTTTAAAAGAGTGTGAAAGTTGGCCGGATTAAATAGATTAAGTGTATGATGATAAAGTGTTGCTTTTCTTATGCATGACTTTCGGGTTCGTCGCTGTTGAGTTCAATTACCAGATCGGGAAAATTATAATTGGATAATCTTAGTTAGAATTTCGTAAGTACTAAGAAGTCGCATCGGAAAACTTCGTAAAACCGATCAGAGGGTCTACCGCGTAACTAAAATGGTAATGAACATCGACTCTGGTAATAAACTTCAATGGGCTTCCAGGGCTTACCAATTTATTTGCATGGTCCACTAACTACGACAATATGACAATATTTGCAATGTGATTATTGTAAATTCACTCAAGGAAGAAAAAATATCAATCCTGTCAGCCACTTCATTGAGCGTTTGTATGGTACGTCTGTTATATTGTCAGTGAAAATGGCCCTTAGTACGTTTAGTTCAGGCAACTTCTTCAGAAGAAAGATAATCTCCAAATATAGATGGATATAATTGGTACCTTGTATTGGTTTGGCAACTTCTTCAGAAGAAAGTTAATCTCAAAATATAAATGGAAATATTACTGTAAAAGCTTTCACGGCATTAAGTTATTGTAACTTATAACTTGGGGACCGGTTCATATACCGACATTGGCATTCAAATTTCATACAAATTTTCGCACTTACAAGTATTGGATTCCCCGAAGTAAGATTAAAAATGTCGTCGCATTTGGGTTGATGAGTTAATAAAGCAAACGAAGTTATGGCAGCTTCGGTGCATAAAGCCGAGCTTCCACTAGCAGCGGAGCGGGCTCCGTACGTACTCCATTTGACACGCAACGGTAAACTTCATAAAAGTGTTTCCACCAACAAAGAGCCTGGCGGAGAGAGAGAGAGAACGAGTAAAAATAGTTAATAACAAACTCTGTCATCATTACTCTTTTGCCGTTGAAGGCAATTGTCAAAACTCTTTCTTAATGGAAGGTAAAACCTATTTTAACTATTGAGGGTCCGTTCCGTTTAGGGAAATAGGTCATGAAAAGGAGGAGGCCTATACTCAGCAGTGGGTAGAAACAGGCTGTCAATGTTTTTTTTTTTTTTTTTTTATTGAATGCAGGTTCCGTTCCGTCCAGCTATTACTTGCTCATTACCCTTTCGCAGTGGAAGCCCGGCTTAAGTGTTGTAATTATCGGCCCATAAAAATCTTCTGAACATTAACCTGCACCCAGCAAGTCGGCAAAAAAGCTTTTATTTTATTTTTTCATTCGCTCACATGTAAATAATTTATTTTATTTCCTAGCACTTGCTACTCAATTTTGAACCCCCAACTGTCTGATCTGTGTGGCTGTCTGTGGCATCGTAGCTCTAAAACAGATGGACCATTTTTTTTTTAATTGAATTAATAGTTTATCATTCGTTCAAAAGTTACAGCTCTTTTTCTAGTTGGAGTTGGGGGTATTTGGCGGTTAGGTTAGGTTACACCGAATTCTAGTTTTACGCTATGTGACTTCCATCTTTAGTAAAACTTGGGATATTATTGATGGGATTCTACTGTCTCGTCAGACTGCCACACGAAATAGGCGTGCTTATTGTTAGTAAGCGCCCATAGCAACTTAAATAAATAAATAAATAAAACCAGCCCATTACTGTCCCGCTGCTAAGCACGGGCCTCTTCTTAGCATGACAAGGGTTAGGCCTTAGTCCACCACGCTGGCCTAGTGTGGGTTGGCGGACCACACACACCATCGAGAACTTAATTAGGCCCTCTCAGGTGTGCAGGTTTCCTCACGATGTTTTCCTTCACCGTAAACGCAAATGATAATCGAATTTTAATCCGCACATGAATCCGAAAAGTCAAAGGTGGGGGCCGGGTTTGAACTCAAACCCTCCTGCATGGAAGGCGAGCATTCAACCGCTAGGCTACCGCTGCTAGCACCTTAAAGTATTTAAAAAATTGTATCAGGTAACACTAAAACAGACTTATAACTCATATTACTATGATCTTAGATGCAATAAGCTCTATGCCGCTAACGGCATAAAGTACGTGAAGCCATCTTGAACCAAATGGCACACTTCAAACTTCAATTCACTCGGATTTAGCCGAAGTATTCCGAGTTTCAAGCCGAACGAATTCGTTATATCTTCGTAATTGTCCGTCCCTAAAGAGAAACATTACCGACACATTGACATGGTTCTAAACAAGGTTATTAATGTGAGTGACTCTTCACACGAGATGTTGAAGGGCCGAGAGAAACCAAGCAATTTCGTTAGTAATAATGAACTAAGAAGAAATTCTACTACGACATCGACGAAATGTAAGCGTACAATTGTACACCTCTGCTTTCCCTTCGGTGTGTACAAGCGTGATGTTATTAAGTAAAAATCCAATTAATAAATAAATAATTGAAGAGACGAAACGAAAAAATGCCTAATCGACATTATTGTCAATATTTTTTTGTCAATTGAAGAAAATTTCAATCAGACATGGCTGTCCAAGTCCATACACCCATGGCAGCCCGTGCTCAACTCCCCCAAAGAAAGCCTACCCCACAGAAACAGGAAAGGAAAAAACAAACTGCCTTGTTGCTCTGCAGGGTGCGGGCCAGCTCCAACTCAATCCTGCAGACCATAGCAGGGAGGTACGACTCTCTTATTTCAAAAGAGATTGTTTGTAGGTGCATCACAAACACCAACCTTGTGGCTAAAATATTAAGTTTTACTAACATAGCTTTTATAAGTTTTTTTTTAATTGTTACTAACCCACTATGGAGGTCATATTTTAGCTAGTTGGGGTCCGTTCCGTCCAGCTATTACTTGTTCATTACCCCTTTCGCAGTGGAAACCTGGCTTTAGGCAAGGAGCATATTGCGTACAGAACATTTCCACTTGAATAGAAATGTCGTTGCGCTTACAAATACTCAGTAATTACGAACTAGAAGTTACATTATGAGTATCATGGGGCAGTCAAGTTGAGTAGCTTATTATTATTATTTATTTATCAGGCTGGCAGTTGAGACAACTGGTAAGTGCCTGTATCCTGCTGTTCCCCACTTGGTTTTATTCTTGCAGTTGAGAATATTTGTCAAGTCGATTCTTGAACTGATTTATATTTTGGGCTGAGACTACGTCTTCTGGGATTTCTGGGGCTTGTTACGTATTATTAAATTCATTATTTATTTATATCCTGAAAAGTATAAAATAAGATGTTTGTAAATGTCATATTGGATCATTCATTAGCGAAGGCTCATAAAAATTTCAATGGTCATAAATATTGGTGTTTCCGGAAATTGGATCGGGTATTCAATATAAAAATAAAATGGGTAAATACTGAGCTGGCTACCCTTTCGGCATGGGCATACTTGACAACATAATGCAATAGGATGACTATTTTACTTTTATCTCTTATTTTGTTCTGAGTGTCTGTTTTTTTTTTTTACTGTTTATTTATTTATTTTTATCTGTTTTTTTTTTGTTTTTTTCTCTCTTGTGTTGTCACTTTCCGTGCTGAATAAATGTATTTTCTTTCTTTTCTTTTCTATTCACGATTTTATGGTAAGTTTCCGTACGGTCACCTTGTTTAAAAAATAATATCTAATAATAGCATTATTAGCTATTTGCCTTCCCAATCGGCCCGTGGTTATCTGTCCAAAGGAAGGATGAAATGCGTAGGTTATTGGTTGAATTTTTTATTATTATTACATGTACTTACATGTTTAATGCAAATATGAACTTCATAGTGCTTTAACTATATTGGCTAACAATAATTAATTATATGTATAAAATGTCTAAATTTGACTAGGTAAGGAAAACATCGTGAGGAAACCTACAAAACTGAGAGGGCCTCGTAAAGATCTTGATGGTGTGTGTAATCCGGCAACCCACACCAGGCCAGCGTGGTGGACTAAAGCCTAACCCTTCTTATTCTGAGAAGAGGCCCGTGCCCAGCAGTGGGACAGTAATAGGCTGGATTTTTTCTTTTATTAAGTAAAAATAATATATTTATACTTCTTGAACGCCTCGAAGTATTTCATCAACCTACTGCACCAGTTGTTCCAAAACCTTAAACCTCTTGTCATAATGATGTCACCAAACAAAAGAAATCAAAACAATACAAGCATCGTAAGCGTTATGTGTGCAACGGTACATGCGCCGACGCAGCGACGTACACTTCCTACTAGGAACTCATTCCCAATCTGTTACATAGGTGATTGATGCTCGCGTCTAACTTGCCAATTATTAATTATCATATCCACTACTAATGAGTAATGATGTCGTTAAATTTGTAATTAGTAGGTAATCTTATGTTGGCTAGGCTAAATGAGGTGCACGGAAAGAACCTAAGTTTGTCCGACGCACTCTAGGCAGTCAGTGCTCAGAACCCATCTTTAACCCCGACAAAAAAGAGGGGTGTTATAAGTTTGTAGTGTGTATCTGTGTATCTGTCTGTGGCATCGCAGCTCCAAAACGAATAGACCGATTTAAATGCAGTTTTTTTTAATTGAAAGCTAGTTTAATGGGGTATCATATTAGCTATGTTTCATGAAAACCTGTTCAACCGTTCAAAAGTTACAGCTCTTTTCCTAATTGGAGCGGGGGCTTATGACGGTTATATTGTAATATTTTTTTTGCTGTTATATTTGTTCATACTGCAGTAAGCATTTAGCAAATGAAACTTGCAACTTTTACAAGTAATAGTACAACTTGTTTCCTTTGAAATCGTTAGCCATTCACATCCCAAGGCAGATGACCGCATAAAGGGTAACCTACTTTCAATTTCGACCTTCAATTAAAAGCTTCACAGCATTTAGTTTCAATACTAAAATCTGGAGACGAAATATTATTCGGTAAGACTTGTGACATCACACAACCAGTAGATAGCGGTTCAGAACCGATGCACTGAGTTTTCCTCGAGCTCTACCGTAGTTACCTACAAGGTAAAAATGTATGAAATCAAAGTTCGCGCACATTTGAATGAACTTCTATCGAAAATGCGCACAGTTTTTCATACATTTTGGCTCTATGGTAACTACGGTCGAGGTCGAGAATAATTGATTTAAGCATGCGAAATTCTAAGACTGAAAGCTGATAAAGGAAAATGTGACAATACGTTGCAATGTGCATATAAAGTCAGCAGGGTAATCTCGATGCACGTTTGAAATCAGACAATTCAGTTTTGACAGTTAAACAATGTACATTGCGCAGTCATCATCATCATCATCTGCCTGGCCTTTATCAAAGTCAAACCCCAACTACGTTGGGGTCGGCTCCCAGTCTAACCAGATGCGGCTGAATATCAGTATTTTACTCAGAGCGACTTCCATCTGACCTCCGCCACACAATTACTGGAAGACACTGATACCCTAAGGTTAGACCGGTTATCAGACTTTTGGATGGTAATGGCCACATTTCTTTGTTGTTTGAATTAATGGTGTTAGATAAGGTTATGTACGCGCAAATCTTTATGAACCCTCGAACTCTCTCCCTCTAGCATCTATAATAGTACGCTTATTATTGGTGCTAGAGGGAGAGAGATAGAGAGTTCAGAGCTCAGTTCAGGGCTCATAAAGATTTGCGACTACGGGTTGCTGACTCCCGTAATGACTGTCAAAGGTATTCGTATGACAACGGGGACCAACTGTATGCTTTAAAAAATATTCTGAGCGATAATTCGAACAACGCAATGTACATTCAACTGTCAAAAGTGAATCCATGCCGATTACGAGTGGATATCGTGATAACCCTACGGGACAGAAGAGAGCGACCCGCCGCTTTGCGCGCCGCGCGACTTTGCGCCCCATAATTGAGCCCTTAATGATACAATGTGACTTACGACACATTGAAAAGTGTCATTGCATTTTGTGTTTCACCAGTCTGTATCCGGCATTAGATTTCGATAAGATTATCCTACGTATTCTATCCATGTAACTAAATCTAATGCTACCAAATAGTCATCCATCAACTATCCAAGAAATATTTATTATTAAAAATTGATTATTTACGCAATTCTAATAACTTTTACGTGATTTTGGTAAAAGCTGATCGTAAATCGGATATTGTATATTGATGCAATAGGATATTAGGAACTTTCTCAGCTTTCATTTCATACAAACAGAATTTTGAAAGAAGTCTAGAATATTAACATTTATTTGCATAAATAAACACTTATAAAAGTAATACAGTTTTAATATTCAGTGTTACCTATTCAAAATTCGTAAGCTTTGTTGTAGCGTGAAGGAGACATTATATTATTTAATTTAAAACAAGTTTCTTATAGTTTTATGGTTTACGAAACTCCTAAAATGACGAAACATTTCGTAACTTTCTTTAACGAGTTCTTCAACTTTTTTAAATTAGAATCATTATATTGACATAATCATCATCCGCCTAGCCTTTTCCTAAATAAGTTGAGGTGGCATTCTTATTTATATACAAATCATTAATACCTATTATTCTATTCTAATTTATTCACATTATTCTCGCAGCTCTTACCACAACATTGTTCTAATCAAGATTGTAATCTATTATTTTAAAAGAGTTTCCGTGGAGTTTCTTGCCGGTTCTTCTGCATAGGACCTAATATTTGGAACTGCGCACCCTAGAGTCTCAACATTTCATAAGTGCCTGTATTTTGTTTATTTATTTGGTTCACCAACAATTGTTTACACCAACATTATTAGAGCAAACATTTATAAAAATACTAAAAAACAGTGTAACAATTACGTAAACACAACATGCACCTTTAATAAATCTGTTTACCTTAAATAAAGATCTATTCTAGGTTTTTTTTTTTGCGATTTTTGTTTGGTTCCATAATAAAAATTGTTCATAATAATGAATACAAGAACCTCTTAAAGGCATCGCGACTTGAAAGGTTGGATCTTATATTCAAGCGTATAGATGATTAAATTTTCTAAGTTTCCTATAACAAGATAATATTTTAAAACTTGTTTTGACATTATCATAAAACGAGCAATAGTTAACTTATAACATGTTATCATATCATTCTACACGTTTATTACTAGTCATTCGAACCTTGCGCTATGATCAGGCGCAATTTGAATAAGAAGTAATGTTGTTTATATGGATTTTTCTCGCAATTTCCAAGCATTACACTCGCATTTCACGTAATCTGTATCTGGTACACCGTACCGACGGGAGATCCGACGGAAAGTATTAATTTCCGACGGTATAGAAAGCTAAGGCTCGATTGAACACTAGAATATAGATAAACTAAGATAAAATCGCAAACGGACAAGCAAACCCGATTAATTTACTAAAGGAAATGACTACGTACTTAATTATTCTTAACGCAGTTTGATTTTTAAATGATAAAAATCAAACGAAAGTTACAAAATCGAAATGATAGTGAAAATACTGGCCACAGACAAATTGCCTTCCATAATGATCTATTGTGTGCCGAAAAGGCAAACGCAAGAAGGTTTTAAATAAAATCTTGTTAGCGCGACCTTCGACATTCACTTTCGCTGCCGCTAAACAAAAAGATATATTAACAATAAAGCTTCCGCACCGTCAGTGTGAACTTGAAACGAAAATAAAGAAAGGCTGTATGTGTTGAATCCTTGGCCACACTCCCGCCATTCTGAGAGTGACAATTAAATGACATGCGCAATAAAAACAATATGGCGCCTCACTGACAGGAGAAACTGCAAGCGAATCTGGTTTTAAACGACAAACAATGGTAGCAAGTTTGTAACCACTATATTATATTGTGTTTAACTTTAAATTTAACTCATCTTCCGATTTGCTAAAAATTACAAGCTCTTAGTTAGAGTAGGTCAAATAATATTTTGCACTCGAATAATAGCAAGCTTACTTAAATAGTAATTGAGAACAGAACAACGGTTAAAAATAGGAAAGAATAAACTAGATAGTTAGTAAATGGGATTATGATGTTGATCCTATAGAGAAAGTTGTTCAGTTTGATGGTCTAATCCACACCCTTAAATATGACCACGCATTTCTAATAGAATAGAATAGAAAGTATTTATTCGATAAATGACATACACGTGACAGCCACATTTGGTTATAGTTATGTATAGGCTAAATTAAATAATAAACAATCATAGGATACGTTACCTTTGTAAGTACAGTTAAGCAGTCTTAATAAATACGTCGTTGTGTGAACACGTGAATTTTATTTGAGACCCCTTCTGTCATCAGAAGTGGGATTCGAACATTTAAATAGTTAATATTTTATAAACCTACTTCCCACAATGAACAATAAAAATATGAACAGAAAACGAAAGAACAGTGATAGACTTGAATCGGTGATAAGTGTTTCGAACGTTAGCGAACTAGATGTTATTTATACAGAAACTAGTACTAGCAAGGCTATAGCTTTGCCTACTTTTGACCCGAGTGTTGGTGCTATTGAAGCTAGTGAGTGGAGTGCAGAGGTAGATGCCTTAGCCTTGAAGCATAAATGGGACGATATTGAGACCATTGCAAGATGTGTTCCATTTTTGGCTGGGCCGGCACGTGATCTGTACAAAGAGTGGACACCAGTGCGCAGAATCTGGCCAGTGTTGAAAGAAGATCTCCAGATTACATTTCCTAAATGCCGCGATTTGTATCGTGATTTTAAAACAGCAGCAAATATGTCAAGTGAGCAATTCACTACTGTTTCTATGTATGCAGTGAAGAAACATAGAATATTAAAGCAATTGAGATTGCAGTTACGTGAAAGCGAAATTTTAGAATTAATAATTGGAGGTATTACTGATCCCCATGCTAAATCTATCGCAAGCAGTGCAGAAACAGTGAGTCGATTATTCGAAAAATTTGCGCGGTATATACCAATGCCAAATCTGAACCAAACTGACGAAACTGAGTCATCCACGTCAAAGAATTCAAAGATAATGACAGAGTTGAAACTTTGTCTTCGATGTAATCGAATTGGACATTTAAAACGTGATTGCCGTATCAGAGAATATAATTTAATGTCGAAGTCTCCTGTTACTACGATGGGCGAGAATAAATATGAAAACAATAAACTTTCTTATCATGACAAGGCGTGCTCGTTCTGTTCTAAGACAGGACATTTGGCCGAGAACTGTTGAACGAAACAGAGAATCGACCGTCAATACTCCAAAGATGTGTAAAGCAGCGGAAAGACAAAGAAATACAGTATGATGCTATTCTAGGCAGAGACGCAATAAGTACAAACGATATCAAATTTATAAATAGTTTGAGTGACACAATAATTAAAAGGCGAGATCAAATTCAAACTTATGAGACTGATTACAACATAGAAGAATTCATAAAGAATGCATTGTTAAAAGTTCCAAGTCAAATTCATTTAAAGCTACGAGAGCTGTTGAATAAACATTCTAATCTTATCGTTCTAAACAACAAAATTAGTGAAGTCATGTCAAGTCATGACTATTCGAACAACGACATATGAACCCGTTGTATAACACCCATATCGGATGTCGATCTCGGAGCGGGAAAAGGTGCGAGCCATTGTGACAGAACTTATAAACAATGATATAATTCGAGAATCAAGTTCTCCTTATGCGTCACCAGTTAAATTGGTGAGAAAAAAGGACGCTAGTATTAAAACGAATGGATATTCAAATACATTTTATCGCCCCCGGAGCTAATAGAGCTAACGAGCAAGCTGAGCGATATGTAGCCACAGTATTAAATCTATTAGCTTGTGAAGTGAGTCGAGTGTCAGAATGGTCGAGCAAAATATACAAAATACAGCTGACTCTAAATCTGTTCAAAAAAGTACCGGTTGTACCCCAATAGAACTACTCACTGGAATAAGTGTCGGAAGTGCCGGCTATAAGACGATTGAATACCGGACTTCCTGAAATTGAATCAAATATTGACATGCAACAATTGAGAATCACTGCTGAAGAGCGGTTATGAAACAATACCCTGAAAACAAAACAAAGATTTGATAAAATGCGACGTAACATCATGCAATTGAAAGAAGGCGATGTTCTTTACGTTCAGTGCCAGCGAACGCAGTTGGGTAAATTAGATCCAAGATATAATGGACCATACACAATTGAAAGGTGTTTGCCGAGAGACAGATATAAAGTAAAAAAATATTGAAAAGAAAACATTCCAAATAATACCAAAAGATAGAATTCGACTGTGGAATCGAAAGGCTGCGGAAAATGCCGTGACAGCCTGTGTGAGAAATATCGATATTGATGAATAATGCATCAATAAAAATAATCATGATGATAAAAACTTCAAGTGTGCTGGGATCGCTATAAATATTGAGTGTGCGCGAGCATCTTATCTAAAATATAAGAGTGCTAGGACCGCAAAATAAACAATTAAATTGCGTGAGCTACTTATACCATAAGTGAGCGAGGATCGCAGAGCTTGGAGCTAAAAATTAGACATGGTAGTGTTCTATTGAGCACAGGCCTGGTCGATAAAAATATGACATGGTAGTGTTCTATTAAGCACAGGCCTGGTCATCAAAAAAATAAACAATTATATTGCGTGAGCTACACGATAAGTGAGCGAGGATCGCAGAGCTTGGAGCTAAAAATGAGACATGGTAGTGTTCTATTGAGCACAGGCCTGGTCGAAAAAAATATGACATGGTAGTGTTCTATTAAGCACAGGCCTGGTCATCAAAAATTAGACATGGTAGTGTTCTATTGACCACAGGCCTGGTCGAAAAAAATATGAAATGGTAGTGTTCTATTAAGCACAGGCCTGGTCATCAAAAATGAGACATGGGGGAGTGTTCTATTAAGCACAGGCCCTGTCGATAGCTATATATTAACAATAAAGCAAAAACAAAATAAAAATTGCCAGTGAGGGCAAAGAAATTGAAATTGCCAGAGAGGGCAGAAATTAATATTACCAGTATGGGTAATAAAAATAAAATAGAAATTCGATTTATATATAATTCCAATTACAGGTAACTCAATGATGGGTGACTGATGGAGAGTTGGGCTTCGAGAACGAAGCCTGGGCAGGAAGGCCGTGACAGCCACATTTGGTTATAGTTATGTATAGGCTAAATTAAATAATAAACAATCATAGGATACGTTACCTTTGTAAGTACAGTTAAGCAGTCTTAATAAATACGTCGTTGTGTGAACACGTGAATTTTATTTGAGACCCCTTCTGTCACACGCATACCACGCACGTGCACGCACGTGCACGTATGTAGTGACATACGTTGTATTGTATACATCGTCAGTACAAAAATAAATAAAATTGAAACACAGAGATCACAAAGAAACAAAAATAATAATAGGGAATAATAACAAACACGGATAAAAAATATACAGTTGATTTTACTGCACTGACGAGCACGCCCATATCGAAAGGGTTGCCAGCTCAGCATTTGCTGGGTGTGGAACACCCAGCGCTACACACATTGTACACTCATTAATTCTAATAAAATGAGAGATGTTAAACAACTGACATACGATTCTTATTAATTCCCTGATTGTCATGCAAATCGATATGCAAGAACTTCGTTTAAATAAATATTTATATTATCGTTCAAGCATAGGTATCAGTTTTTTTTTCTCGTTTATTACAGGAATATCGTCTGAGGCCTGATCTGGTCTGAGGGGTGAGCTTACAATTGCTGAAGACAAGGAGAAATGATGAACGTACAAAGTTTAAGCTTCAGGATCCTCCTGTACGATAATACGAACGCCAAACTATACCAAGGATCCACGGTTAGATCCGAGGATATTTTTATTCTCTTGGAAGCACACCTAGGCTGACATTCAGAGACATGACCTTAAGACGGGCGAAGACCGCTCTAAGCAAAGTCGTCGCTAAGCGCATCTTCAAAATTCGTATTCAGAGACGCAGTGTAAGCTTAGCTAAGACAGGATTCTCTATGGCCATTTTTAATAGCAAAATGTTTATCGGTAAGTTACGGTTTTTATGAAAATGTGTAAGCAGGCGTATATAAAAATTAAAACAGGATAGCAATATATACAAAATGCAATTGGAGTGAGCGAAACAAAATATCTGAGACATAAACCTATTTAATTAAGTCCTAAGGTTAGTCAGACTTGAAAATCTCAATTTATCGAAATTAACTCCACCTTAGCCCACTTGGCAGCGCTAGTGTCGTCTTAAGTAGTCAATATTCACTACTTGGCTTATCTTAGTTTACGTTAAGTTTAAGTCGTGTTCCGAACGTCTCTGAATACAAATATGAGCGCAAGCTGTTGATTTTGACAGATGGAAGCGTAAGTTCACGCTTAGACTCGTTTCTGTCGTCTCTGAATGTAAGCCCTAGATCCGTGTAATAAAGCAAAATTAATGTAAAAAGTTCAAAGTAATTCATAGCTATATATTTTTCACTGTAATTATAGATATACTTAATTGGTTAAATTATAAAAAAATATTAATAGAATACTTAAAAATAACACAATTAAAAATTGCCTCTGTAGGTATAAATAATTAAAAACATTTATCTTATTCTTATTCTTTAATGTAAACAAAAAATAGATTATATGCGTTCTCTGAATGTTTTCAAGAGGAGGGTGAAGGAGCATTACTTGTCTGAATAATGTATTATATATAGTATATATATATACATATTTATGTAGGTATATCATTGTATTTATATTTGGGTAATAATTAGTATATATAAAATATTAGTAGTAGGTATTATATTTTAATTTGTAATAGGTATTTATAGTTGTGCACTTGACTGTACCCTCATTTACCATTGTGCTTTCTCTATCACTCAAAGGTTTGCTGGTAGAAAACTCAAATTTGGGTTAAGCTCGCCTGTGTACATACCATCTCAATTGTATTTGTCTTTTATCTCATTTTCGTGTACAATAAAGAATTAAAGAATATACAAAAAAATACAGTTTACAGATATATGCACAAAGGCGAGCTTAACTCAGAATGAGTTTTCTTCCAGCAAACCTTTGGTTGAGAAAGGAAAAGAGAAATGAGTGAGAAATCATTTAGATCATCAATAATTTATTTATTGAGAATTTATCATTGTAATGTAAGAAATACCTTCTCTTATTATTGTATTACGAGTATATTAAAATTGCTGTGCCCCAAATTTTTTGTCAACCTATGAACATTTGAACGCAATAACGATTTTGAATTTGGTGTTCAAGCAATCTCAAAAATTGCTCTCGGTAAAAGAAGATTTTTTTTAGAAAACAAATATCTTTAGAACTGTATTCACACCATTAATTACACTGAAATTGACTTTTGAAATAGTGATTTGATACTAATAGTGGTTATGCCACGAACCGCAAGCTCTATGGCATGCCTAGCAAAAACTAGCATGCCTAGATTTTATTTGCTTAGCTACAAACGTTATAATTTCCCACTTAAGTGGCGACCACATTCACTGAACATTGCGGGTATTCATCAGACCTCTTTTAAAATACTTTGCAACGCGAGTCAGACCTACATTCTTCATCTAACTGGATCTGCTCATGCGCAACAAGCGAATATAAGTAAACATGAAGATGATATAGAAGATTCATATCCTACTATATTTTCATGCGCCCAGAAAGTGCTGGTGAAGGAAAACATCGTGAGGAAACCTGTGCATCTCAGTCCTCATAAAGTTCACGATGGTGTGTCTAGTCCGTCAACCTGTACGAGAGAGTGGTGGACTAAGGCCTATCCTTTCTCATTCTCCCACCTTACACTCACACGATCACACACATAAACACAATAACACCTTCTCATATTGGCATAAGACCTTTCGTACTTGGGATTCAAATTTTAGTTTCAAATTTTAGTCTCGAATTAAAATTTATTTATAGATTTCAACTATTTTTCTTTTTCTTCTTTGTTACACCTAACTAATTTTTTAGAACCAATAAACGATTATGATTTTTATTATTCTGATAAGAGGCCAGTGCCCAACAGTGGGATAGTAATGGGCAGGATTTATTTATTGTTCAACTATGTGTATTCGATCCATATTCTTCATAACGCGTGTAGAATAGATCTTTATTTCATGTAAACCAGATACTCGTACAGGCACTTATGAAATGTCGAGACTCTAGGTGCGCGGTTCCAAATGTAGGTCCTACGGAGAATAACCGGTAAGAAACTCCAAGGAAACTCTTTTAAAATAATAGATTAATTACAATCTTGATCAGTACAATGTTGTGGTAAGAGCTGCGAGAATAATAACTACATAGTAGGTATAAAACAAAGTCGCTTCCCGATGTCTGTCCGTCCCTGTGTATGCCTAGATATATGTATGCCTATTAAATTGAGGCGTCCAATAGCAAAACTCGTCTACTTTGCCAAATGGTAAACAGAGTAAATCACGTTTTTTTATTACAGCCTTAGTGTAGTGCATAATGTTGAAAGCATAATTTTAAAAAATCACATTAATTATGTGAAATACATTATTAAAAAACTGGAAATGCTGATGTATTGGTACAAGCTCAAAAAAAATATCATTGTCAAAGTAAGCAAGTTTTGATAATGGTAACCTAAAGTAGGTAACGAGTTATGGAAAAGGTATGACTGCATAGGCAAGTTATGAACAAGCTATTGGCTGTATAGGCAAGTTATGAAAAAGGTTATTTTATACTATTATGTGTCTCATTTAAGAGATTATAAGCTTTGAAGAAGGATTTTACTAATGCTTACCTACTGATTGAAATTTAATAAAAAGTAATTTACTGGAAAATGTTTTATTTATTACTAAATTGCACGTGTGTGTGTGTGTGTGTGTGTGTAATGTGACTATGGAATAGAAAACTTAAAACTAAATTCTCAACTGCTGGCTATATATATATATATTATATACATTATTATCATCCATTTTGCATTATCTTGATCCCAGACAAGGATTATATTATAAAATAATCAAAATCTCCCGACACAGACATAATAATTTTACATTTAGCCGGTGCAACAATGAAATTGAAAATGACAATTGACACTTGACAGCTAAAATGGCGACTTTTGTAGCTAGAATAGAAATGTATGGAATAGGCTATGGGAATAGGCGAGTTTTGAAACTGCAAACTCAAATGCGCAAGTTTTGTTTCTGTGACAGATGGAAAGTAAGCAAGTTTTGCACAGTAGTCATTTTTAAACCTTAATTTCTACGGAAATAGACCAGTTTAGCAACCAAATGAACTTAGTAGACGAAATAGTGTTGCCAACCCGAAAAATTGGCATTCATGGCTCATTTTTTCCATTTTTTCAATTTGGCGAGTTTTGCTTTTGGGCGCCTCAATTACTCTAATCACTAATGCATACATAATTTTCAACGAAAACTACCGATATCTGGTGACCGACACCTCTTGTATGACCGTACCTATCAAAATTTAAACTGAATCATACTTTCCATTTTTTGGTACGTTACTTCGGTAATCATTTAACGGGTGTTCTGCACACGGTATCATCAGATCACTTGGACCAAGTAGGTCATCGCGTGCGAGTGTCCATCGCCATGATCCACAGTTATATCGATCAACCGCTAGATATGACGTTATTACACACCTTAGGTATATCTTTGCTAGTAAACTTTTCATCAGTAGATCAAAAATAGTCTGCAGTACTGGATCCGCGGTAGACAGCGCTGTCAATACTCAATACTCAACATTTATTGCGTTCCACAGTGTAATTTAGGTAGTAAATATTACAATTCATTATTATCATTATATATTATGCTCCCCGTCGAGCACAGCCATGTAGGAGAGAGGAAGCACTAAATATCTATACAAATATAAAAAGATGTGTTTATAATTATATAAAACTGTATATAGGAATCATGACCACTTATATTTATTAAGTATAACATTAAATATGGAATAAATTATTGTTGAAACGTTAGTATATATTTAATCATTTATATTATTATTAAATATGTAATTTATTATTTAAACACGTGTTTATAATATCTATAATTATTGTTTCAATTTATGAATAAATATGTAAATGTTTTTTTTTTTTTTTTTAATTCGTAGTACCCAGTTCATTATATTTATATAGATAAAAAGGATTCTTTGAATGAATGAATCAATTTATCTAATACTTTTATGTCACTGGATGGGACTTTTATGTGTTTTTATTATTATTTCGTAGGTATATCTAATATATTTATATCATTTTGTTATTACTGTTGTATTATTTTATAAGTAGTCTTTCTCTATGAGAAGAGCTCCGAGTTCTAGCGGTGGGAACATTTAATTATTACTGATGATGATAAAGGTTTGTGGTCTCCCCAAGAACAGCTGGAGTCGGCTCCAAGTGGAGCTAAAGATCTATTTAACATGAAACTCAATCACGGGGTGAAAATTTGAACTATAGATTCAAGACTTTTTATCAAAAGATTTAAGAATATTACAACCGGGAACCGATACGTTGACTAATGAGATTGCTCACCGTAAACACTGTTCTAAGTATTCGTATATCAACCGGCACCAACGGGTTAATGTGCTCTCCAAGGGGATATTACATAATGAGTAGTCAATATAGACTAGACTATGCGTCACAAATCGAGCGATCTGCATCGTAGACGTCAGCCATGAGCTCATATCATAAGAAGTCACTTTCTAAAAGCGACAACGCTTATTCCATTTTATTCCAACACATTTGTAAGTATGCCTAGCACCGAATTATTACACTAATTGCAATTCTGTTGCACTGTTTAAAGCCTTTGTACACGAACTTTAGCATGTGCGTTAACGCCAAACCCAAGTTATAGTATCCATTATAGCCAGACGCAAATGGAGATGGGTGGGACACATTGCACACATTGATACTGATGACTATTTCGCAATTATGCGTAAAAACGTTGCATCAATAATACGCAGAGTGAGGGGAAGCACCAACGGCATCTTGAGGGTATTTGCGGAGAGGCAGGATGGGCCGACCATAGGGAAGTTCATCAGGCTGCATGTCAGACATGGAGCTGGATGAACCTTCTTGTCTCTGTTTGTAATGTATTGTAATGTTAAATTGTGTTGTGATATTTATTGTACCTACATGTTTTACTAACATAGTTGTCTAAGTTATTTGTAATACTAACATGCTATGGGTGATGATGCCTGTGAATAAAAGATTTTTGTTTATTTATTTATTTATTTATTGCTCGAATGGAAAAGGAACGATGGACGCGGAGACTATTGGAATGGCGACCACGTCAGCATACCAGACCACGAGGACGACCACCTAAACGATGGGTGGATGACATTCGGCGACACGCAGGTCCGGATTGGATGGCAAGGGCTCAAGACCGCCAGGAGTGGAGGAATTTGGAGGAGGCCTACACCCAAAAATGGGTACAACATGGGCCGCAATGATTATGATGATGATGTTAACGCCAAGACCAAACTGAGACTATGAAAATTTATGTATGAAAATTAAATGTCGCACTATCGCGGTGTCTAAATGCTAACGCGCATGCTAACGCGCTCATGCGAACAGTCTTAGCTAAAATAACCTAACCGTCAAAAACCCCTGACTCCTTTTTGAACGGCTGAACAGATTTTCATGAAATATAGTTAAGATGATATCTGATTAAACTAGCTTTCAATTAAAAAATCGGTCCATCCGTTTTGGAGCTAAGATGCCACAGACAGATACACACTACAAACTCATTAACCCCTCTTTTTTGTCGGGGGTTAAAAGCACGATTTTTGCCTGCATTAAATACTACAATGTGCACTGTGCAGCCACGCAGCCAACATAGACAAATTAATACGACAATTAAAATTAATTGACGACACGGTTGGCGCAGTGGCTAAGCAATTAGCTTTCTGCGCTACGTGCCGCGGGTTCGATCCCCGCACGGAACAAATATTTGTATGATCTACAAATAGTTGTTTCGGGTCTGGTTGTGTGTGCATGTGACATGTATGTTTGTAAACTGTACCCTCGATACAGGAGAAATCCTAGTGAATGTGATCAAAAATGTTAAAAAAAAAAAGAAAAATACTGATTAAAAGTCGTCACAGAATAAATAATAGTATCGAAGTAGTTTATTTTAACCATAAACAGCTTTCTCGATCGCACCTTGTTACTTTCTCAGATACTGCCCATAACTGTGCACTTTGTAATAACAACTGACCTCAGTACAAAGACAATGTATAAATTGATCTCGCATACATATTGATATTGAAAGTTTGCAATTAAAATAAATTTTTCAAACAACAGTTATTGTACGAAACATCTAAGAAGCCGCATCGGGAATCTTCGTAAAACCGATCAGCGGGTCTACCTAAAATGGTAATGAACATCAGACTCTGGTAATAAAATTCAATACGATCGTGAGAGATTAAACTTCGAGCTACCTTGTAAAAAACTTACCATTAATAATACCAAAATTACCATAATTAATTAAAATTAGTATAAAGTTGGGACTCCCATCTTCATAATCGGTAAAAAAATTACAACGTCGTTCAACGTTTAGCCTCTCACGATCGTATTGAAGTTTATTACCAGAGTCGATGTTCATTACCATTTTGTTACGCGGCAGACGCCCAGTTCTTTATCCCGATAGTGACAACACAACATTAATATATTCAACTTATTACAAAAATATAAATAAATACACTTCTCATTAAAAATGTGCTGTAATTACTGTTCCTGTCAGCCCATATCCCACTGCTGGGCAATTTCATATGGGGAGGCCAACATAACTTTCATGTCTTGCGGTCCAGAGCAAATGTGGACCAAATTAAAGGTAGTATCTAAAGTTCTCATATTAATTATAATAATATATTAACACGTCGTTTGACCTACAGAACAAGTACAAAAGTACAAGTCACTCTGAAAGTGGGCTAAGCAACGAAATGACCTATTCACTGTCTCTGCTTTTACCGGCTAGTTTTCGTATAGTGTGTTGAATTTCACATCGATATTAAATCAATTGTATCTTGACACTGCAGCTCATAGAAAAGTCGGTTGGAGCTTCCCCTTTCATCATACCATTCATGTAAAAGGTATATCTTACCATTTAGAATGATTTATTTGAGTTGAAATCAAGTTGCGTGTCCGTGCTGAATATTTTTTTCTCTCTTTCTTTTTCCTTTCTTTCTTTTTCCTTTCTTTCTTTTTCCTTTCTTTCTTGTTTATTTATTTAATCATTTAAGTACACACAAGTACAAAGGTAATTCTTAATTCTTTATTGTACACGAAAATGAGATAAACGACAAATACAATTGAGGTGGTATATGTACACAGGCGAGCTTAACCCTTTGTTTTCTACCAGCAAACCTTTGAGGTACAGGTTATTTCAAAAAAGATCAAAAAAATAAAAAGAGAAAAGTTCCATAATAGGTACTAATCTATCAAGGAAGCCCGTGTTTAGGTGTATACTCATTTATGGGCCCAATATATTGATGATCTCATTTAGATCAAGATCAAAATGTAGACTTAACCAAATTCGTAATTACAGTTAGATTTCTCAAAAGCAAAAAATAACGGGATTACACATTATATTATACTTACTTAGATATTATTTGAATGAGTCAAAAAAGCTTAACGTTTTTAGATTGCTTTTTTAGTCAATCATTAAGACATTCGGGTAGAGAAAAGTTCAAAGTAGGTAATATTTGAAAACAATATCATCATTCTCCTGCCCTTATCCCATTTTATTTGGGGTCGGCGCAATATGTCTTCTTCTTCCATTCATCTCTATTAGACGTCATCTCAGAGTTTACGTTCTTATAATCCATGTCAAATTTCACACAATCCATCCATCTTTTCTTGGGTCTGCCTCTTCTCTTACATCCATCCACATGCATACTTACAACTCTTCTCGTTACATGATTTTCATCCCTCCTCATCACATGCCCATACCACGACAAACGGTTACTTCTCAACTTTTCTGTCACCGGTGCCACTTTCATACTTCCTCTGATATACTCATTTCTTATTCTGTCCATTCTTGTCACACCACACATATCTCTCAACATTCTCATTATTTGAAATCAATATCACAGAATTAAAAAAAGCTAGGTTTAAGGCTGAGGTCAGACGAGTACAATTTTGTGAGTTGTATTTATTTATTTAAAATGCTTCATGTACAATGTACAAAGACGGTCTTAATGCCGTAGGCATTCTCTACCAGACAACTTTAGGGTGATGCAGAGACAATGAAGTATATTAAAATAAGAGGTATATTAAATTATACTTAAAAACAACTATATTAACATAAACATTACCAACATAATTAAATATGTAGATATTATATTATGCTAAATAAACTTAATACACTTATATAATAAATATACTTAACTATACAATTCGGAAAAAATTGAGTTGAGAATGTTGAGATGAATCTGCGGACGTCTTGTCACGAAAGTATTTACGTTGTACGTTGTATCGCGTAGGTAATTTACGTTGCATTCGTCAACAACTCATAAAACTACGCTCGTCTGACATCAGCCTTAGCCAGGTTTTCGATAAAATAAAAGTTTTCAGTCCTTCTTTCTACTTATGCAGTAATCTTTCTTTTTTTAACAACTATAAAACTTATATTAGAATGTGCCAAAATGTTAAAGATTGTTCAATACATATCAATCTGCTAAATCATCATTAAAACTTTCTTTTATTAAATTTAAGCTTCTGTTCGTAAATCTATTTGATTTCAAACAAGGAAAGTTATTTTTTTTTATGATTGTTCGCAAACGAGCCTGCGGTTCATCTGATGGTAAGTGATCACCGCCGCCCATGAACATCCGCAACACCAGAGGAGTCACCGATACGTTGCCGACCTTATAAGATGGTGTTAGGAAAAAGGGAGGGAGAAGAGAAGGAAGGAGACTAAAGGAGGAATTGGGCGGCGCTCCACACTCACTGAACGAAACGCAACCGTATTCATACTGCTACTTAACGTCGATATTCTGTGGGAGGGTAGTACTTCCCCGGTCGTGCAGACGCATTCATGCTGGCGTGCTAGCATGCCAGCGAGACACTACTACCACCTAAATATCGATAAAGTTGAAAAAAATATTAGGTAAGCAAGACATTAAATTACTCGTAAGAGTTTCGGCCTGTGACAGTTTCTTGTGAAGCGTAATATGAACCTATTCTCCATGGCTAGTCGGAAAGGGCCGGCACCCAATTACTGAGAGACACTGATACCCTACGGTTAGACCGGTTGTCAGACGTTTTGGACTGCTGACTTCCGTAACGACTGTTATAGGTATTCGTACGACAACCGGCCTTCTCGCCCTCGACCGTATTTACCGTAAAGCCAAAAATGTATGCAAAAATTGTGCGCGCGTTTTCGATTAAAGTTCACTGAAGTGCGCGCGCACGTTCTTTTCATACATATTTTAACCCCCGACAAAAAAGAGGGGTGTTATAAGTCTGTAGAGTGTATCTATAGATATGTGTATCTGTCTTTAGCATCGTAGCTCCAAAACGGATGGACCGATTTCAATGCATTTTTTTTAATTAAAAGCTAGATTTAATCGGGTGTTATCTTAGCTATGTTTCATGAAAATCTGTTCAGCCGTTCAAAAGTTACAGCTCTTTTTCTAGTTGGAGTTGGGGGTTTTGACGGTTAGATTCTTGCTTTACGGTCACTACGGTCAAGGTCGAAAAAACTCGGTATGGGTACTGAGCACTAAAAGAAGGACATAAATAGTTTGACTTTTAATTTAGAGTTACGATGTTTACTAACATAGTTAACATAATTGTCCTATAACTGCCAAAACATACAGGTAACCAACATAATTGCGCAAAATCTGTTAAATAAGACAGGTTACGATGAAAGTGTACCTAGTTAAGAACTAGGTCGCGATTCACAGGCAAACGTTACCAGTCCGAGAATTGTACGGTGTAAATTTTACAAAACTAGTTCTCAAATTGTTATTATGAGTTTAAATAACATTAGGTTTGTTTATGTCGAAATAAGTAACTTAGTTTTAGATGTTAAAATGTTTCAAAGGAGAAACTTTCAAAGTGACTATCGACATCGTTTGCCTCGCGTAACAATCTTTTAACTTATGTTATCACTACATCACACATCTATCTGCACATCTGAGAGGGCCTCATAAAGTGCTCGATGGTGTGTGTAGTCCGCCAACCCGCACTAGGCCAGCGTGGTGGACTAAGGCCTAACCCTTCTCATTCTGAGGAGAGGCCCGTGCCCAGCAGTGGGACAGTAATGGGCTGAATTTATTTATTTATTTATTTATTTATCACTACATAGTATAAAACAAAGTCGCTTCCCGCTGTCTGTCTGTCCCTATGTATGCATAGCAAAAAAACCGTTTTTTTTTTAATAGATAGAGTGAAGAGGAAGGTATAATACTTTAATATAATGTATAATACTTTCAGATTTAATGTAACTTGGATAGTAGAGAAGCTTCATCCGTGCGAAGCCGGGGACGGGTTGCTGTAAGCTTATAATTAAAACGATGCTATTTTTTACCCGAGTGCGGAGAAGCCCAAAAGGAGGGTAATGTCTTTGGTTCGATGTATGTCTGTGTCTGTATTGTGAAATGATTTTAACAAATGAGGTTTCCTTACTAAATATATGATTTAAAGAATATTCCTTTTTCTTTCTATCTTTTCAGTTCGTTTTTTAGAGACGGGTGTTTTGTTTATTTAATAATTTCTTATTTTAAAATCAAGCCCTATCAATATGGTAGTTTACTCGAGTTTCTAGTTTCCGCGGTATGGTTGGTAACAAACCTAAGCACTTTTATGCGAATATATATTTTTGCAGAATACTTAGTTGGCCTACCGATCTAGCTCATAATATCCCTGAGTTGCCTGTTACGACACAAACAAGAGAAGATGAAGCACAATAACAAAGATTTTAATATCGAGATTGTACAATAAATAAATATTATAGTTTAAAAAAAACTAAAGAAAACGCTTTTTTCATCCAAACTAAACGTGTATGCAAAATTTAAGCTCAATCGGAAACCGGGAAGTGGGTCAACTTCCAAGATTTTTTTACATAGTTAGTTAGTTAGTTACAGGTGAAGCTAATAAAAGCGTTTTAAAAAATATCTCTGCAAAACATAATTTCAAAAGCAAACTAATAAACTAAATCTAATCAACATTTATGAATATTACTATCCAATTTGAGTAGTCTAGTCAATCAGCAATAGTATTATGAAATTAATCATACGCAAGAGCATGGACGCCAAAGACATCAAATTTGAATTTTTATATGTAATCTAAGACAGAGAAATCAACTTTCACTGATATTACGGAAATATATTAAGTAATTATTATGCTTAATCCTCAGTAATCCTAGAATTTATTGTAGCAATAAGTTATTTGTAGATGATTAAAAAAGTAAAAACCACCTTCAAAACACTAAAAGGTAGGTATAAAATTATTTTCTTAAAAAACAACAGCGGAAGTATGTGCCAACCTACGGTAAATTGAAGAATTAAAGGACCCGACTTTAAGCTGTTAAGTTTTTGAATTTTTTTTTTCATACTTTTTAGTTTTTTTAGGTCGGTTCAAGAAGAGAACCATCAACAATCGGTAACAGCGAATAAGTTATTATATCATGACTAGCTGTGCCCACGACTCCAGCCGCATGGAATTCGGATGCTGCTTATGAAAGCCTATGTCCTTCTCACGATGCACACTATTTCCTTGTCAAATCTCATCAACATCAGTTCAGCCGTTTAGTCATAAAAAGGTAACAAATAAACAGAGAGACTTTTCCCATTTTTGGTCATAAAAGTTGTTCATAATGATCAGTACAATAACTTTCGACTTTCGCATATGCTAAAAATACTGTTGATATTTATTTTTGAAGCCTTTATTTTGCCTCTGCAGGGCAAAGGCAAATATCCTTCTCCCACTTTCTTCAGGCTTGCGCAATAACAATAAATAGCTCATCCTGCCGTCTACTCCTGAGTCTGCCGCAATGCCGTTAGACGTTTCCCGGACCCAATTAGCAGCAATTTGACCCGACAGCTCGTCCGGCATATATGTCCGCACCGTTTATCGTCATTATAAAATAAAAAATGTATTAATTATGTATGTAATTGAAGATTTCGTAACTGCGTCCCTTGATTGGTCAAACGTTTAATTTACAATAATGACTCAATAATCAAAGACGCGTGCGTTTAATTATCTAATCAAAGTGTATGGGATCGAAAATGGACTGTATGAAAACGTGATTGAAAGTGTTTTTAAAATGGTTTAATAATATAATAATGAAATGGGAACAAAAATAGGATCGAACCGAACCAAAGCACCTGCTGTCAGACAATAATTATTTTAATGACATATGTTAAAAAAATATAAAAGGAATTTAAAAAATAGACTATAAAAATATTAATTCGCAAGGAGTTTGCAACATTCCAACCCCTTGTGCATGAATGCACAAATTAGCCAAGTTGGAGGCATCGCCTTAAATGTCCAACTTGACCAATTTCTTCGAGGGTCGACGAAGCAAACCTCCTGTAGTGGCTACGTCTACCACCCTCACTACCCCGTCCTTCCCAGGGAAGATGGCTGCAATGCGACCACGGGGCCAAGTGTCTCTTGGTAAGTTCTCATCGACTATTATAACCAAATCCCCAATATTGAGACTTCGTGGAGAATTATTGTTCACCTGACGGGGTTGCATGGTTGGCAGAATTTCCTTCACCCATCGATTCCAAAAATGGTCCGCCAATCTCAATGCCTTCTTCCAATCTGCTCTTCGAAGAAGGTCTTGATCATCTAAAGTTGATCCAGGTAGAGCTTGGTTGGATGATGAACCAATCAGAAAATGAAATGGCGTCAGGGTCTCTTGGTCATCACTTTCAACAGAGACGTGGCTGAGGGGTCGAGAGTTAACGATCGCTTCGGCTTCAAGCAAGAGCGTTGTGAGAATCTCCTCTTTAGGTGCCTTTTCTTTTAAAGTGGCATGTAGGGCAACTTTGACACTGCGAACCAGTCTCTCCCAACAGCCTCCAAAAAATGGTGCAGCGGCAGGGATGAAACTCCAACGTATTCCTTTGTTTGCAGCAAAATCCTGAACTTCAGGTTGGTAGAACTCTTTGAGTAATCTGTTTGCACCAACAAAGCACGTGCCATTATCGGAGTATACTGTTTCAGGGGTACCTCTCCTGGCTATAAAGCGGCGTATACCCATTATCGCAGAATCAGCAGAGAGAGAATGAACGAGCTCCAAGTGAACTGCTCTCGATGTCATGCACGTAAACAGAGCTACATATCGCTTTTCTTTTCTTCGACCGACAGTGGTGTTTATCGGACCGAAATAATCCAAACCAGTGAATGTGAATGGGCGACGATGGTGAGCGAGTCGTTGTGGTGGAAGATCTCCGGTTGTGGGGTTCATTGGCTTAGCTTTACGTATGCGACAAAATAGGCACCGACTAGCTACGCTTCGTACTGCATGGCGCAAGCAAAGTAACCAATACTTCTGTCTCATTTCGTTAATAATCATCTCATTATTAGCGTGACCAGCCTTGCGGTGATAGTATTGTACCAACAAGCGGACAATGGAGTGGCGACCATCTAGTAGTATGGGTGATCTGACATCGGTGTCAACATTCAGCACAGCTTTAATTCTGCCAGCTAAGCGCAACAGATTATCTTCTCCTATCACAGGGGACAACTTCACAAGGCGACTAGTCTTCGGGATTGGTTTCGAGTCCATTATGCACTGAAATTCTTCGGAAAAGCTATCAAGCTGTATTTTTTGTAGGATGTGCCTTTCAGCGGTTCTGATCAGATCAGCATTTAAGGGTAAGAGAGTAGTGGACGTAGATGGACGGGGGCTGTGAACAACACCGTCAGTTGATTTAGAATTTCGAATGGAATGCAAAATATTACCAAATACTGCTGCAGCTTGGTGTACCCGAGCTGTAGCACGCAACAAACGTAGCCAGTCACCAAAGCGGCTAAAGTTAGCAGTGACTGGAATCGGCAAATTCGAACCAACAGAGGTAAGTCCCACCAATTCGGTAAGTTGACATTTGCGCTCTTCGCGAACTGGTGCGACATTTACAGGCTCCGTAGGCCAGTCCTCCGGGGACTTAAAAAGAAACGATGGTCCGTGAAACCATCTGTGAGAGAGATCTAAAATAATTGGATGCATTCTAGTTGCATCATCGGCTACATTTAAGTCTGTTGGTACCCAATGCCAGTCTTTAATACATGAAATTTCCGAAATTTCACCTAATCGATGGGCAACAAAAGGCTTAAAAGTACGTGCATCACTTCGTAACCATTGGAGAACAGTCATCGAATCTGTCCAAAAGAATGTGCGTATTGGTTTTTTGCGATGACTGTCCTTAATTGTGACTGCTAGACGGGCAGCTATTAAGGCGGCCTGCAGTTCCAAACGCGGGATCGACATTGGCTTCAAAGGAGAAACTCTCGCCTTGCTAGAGATGAGAGAGAGGTTGATGTTGCCGTCTGGGTAAACTAAGCGCCAATAGGAAACGCAAGCATAAGCAAGCTCACTCGCATCTGCAAAGACATGTAGTTCTCTGTACGAAGGCTCTAAGTCTTGAGCCCTTGCGTACCAGCGTGGAATTCTTAGCGTCGACAATGTTGACAGTTCACGAAACCAGTCTGACCACCTTAATGCTTCCGTTTCTGGAAGTTCAGAATCCCACCCAATGTTTAATCTCCACGCCTGTTGGAATAAAATACGACCTTTAATTACAATGAGTCCTAATAGACCTAAAGGGTCATACACTCGCATCAGGTGTGATAAAACTTTACGTTTTGTGAGTGGACTGGGAATTGTGCCAGGTAAACCGGTACGGAAACCTAAACTGTCGGTGGTGGGGCTCCATGAAATTCCTAGGGCTTGGATATTATTAGTCGAGGGGCCAAGGTCGATTTCCGACGACTGCGAGGCTCGTAAGTCAATTGGGATGAGGCTTAATGCGGCCGGCTCGTTAGAAATCCAACCTCGCATTTCGAAGCAAGCAGCACTGTGAACATTAATAATATCCGCCGCTAACTGGGCGGCCTCGTCAACGCCATCTAGTGAGTCTATGTAATCATCCATATAATGGCTGAATAGTATGGCGTCCACGGCTTTGGGAAACGAAAGCGCATGTTCTTTGGCGTTTTTGTTTTTTATATATTGTGCGACAAACGGACTACAGCACGCACCAAATATGACGGCCGTCATCCTAAACTCCCTTATGGGATGCTCTTTTGTAGGCCTCCATAAGTATCGGTGTGCATCTCGGTCTTGCTCTCTGATTCGGATCTGTGGAAACATTTCTTTAATATCCGCAATCAAGGCTATACGACCTTCACGAAAACGAAATAAAACTTTTAATAAAGGTTGAAGCAGATCGGGGCCAGAGAGCAATAAAGAATTTAGGCTAACTCCCTCATTCGTGGCCGCAGCATCATGTACAACGCGAATTTTGCGTTTCTGAGGATGATACACGCCAAAGTGTGGAAGGTAAAGACGTAAACTTTCATTACTTTTGTCACGGTTATGATTGGCGTAGTACGTATCAGAAGCGCATTCTTCAGCGTAACCTTTAGTGATCATGTTTGTCATAAAGACTGCGTAAGCCTTAGCAAATTCAGTATCCTTGACCATTCGTCTTTCCAGACTTAAAAAACGTGACATAGCCTGAGGATAACTGTCAGGAATTCGCTGTATTTCATCGCGCCATGGCATACCTACCTCAAATCTACCTGTAGGTAAGCGTCGTGAAGTGGCTTCTATAATGTCTACAGCGCGCTGATCCTGCTTACTGTTTAGTGTTTGTGTTTTAGAGATCCCTATCGAATCAATTTTGTAATGTTCTTTAATGAGAAGCTCTAAATTTTCTTCGGATGTCTCGTTAAAAGTGCCGACATTCACGAATTCAATCAACTTTGTTTTGCTGGAAGCAACACCGTATAAAGTCCAGCCTAATGCTGTTAAACAAGCTACAGGATCGTTCCTACTACCTACGCGTACTTCACGATTAATTGATAAATGCCAATGTTCGGCTCCTATCAAAATAGTAGGAGTGGCATCTTCTAACGTTAAAACTTCAACCAAGTCAACTAAATGCGTAAAGGACTTTATAGACTCTTGTTGAATCGTTTGTGGGCGTAAGGACAAACATTCCATAGCTCTAGCGTTTTTCACTAAAAATGTTTCCTGTGTGTACCTGCCTTTAATGTGAAAATCAACATATGATACCGTGGTTTTCCGCTCAAGACCTCCAATACCATTTACCGTTATGGTTTGTCGTGGCCCTGACGCTCCTATGCTTGCAGCGATACTATTGTCGATCAACGTCGCAGTGCTTCCGTCGTCAAGCAGTGCATATACGTTGCATGTCCCTGCAGGGCCGGACACGGTGACTGGAATGATTTTCAAATAGGTATTACGTGATTTATGAATGCCTGTAGAAGTAGTGGATACGACCTCTTTTTGTTCCACTGATTTAGAAATATTTGTGTTCGTATCATGTGTCTCGAAAGTATTAACAAGAGGAGAAACAGTTGGTTTTTGATGAAGTAATGGATGGTGACGTAAAGGGCATCCGTCAATACCGCATGGATTGACTTTGCACGTCTTCCATTGATGTGAACTACCCCTAAGACACCGGTAGCACACTTTTGCTCCACGTAACCACTGCCACCTATCGTCAATAGTCAAAGATTGAAATTCTGAACACGCCTTAATGTGGTGCTTATTTTTACAAAATGTACATTCTTGTTTGTTTATAGAACTGCCTTTTGACTGCATCGTCATGTTAATATTTTCGCGTTTTATTGGTTTTTCGAAAGAAAGATGATGTGCTTTTTGTGCCAAACTAGACTCAGGTGATAAACCAAATCGGATATGTTGGTCTAGCTCGCGCCTTAAAAAATCTGACAATATTTCGAGTTTAGGGCGACCTGTGGTGTCTTGCATGGCAAAATCAGTCCATCTTATCTTAATGTTAGGGTTTAATTTACCTAGTACTGCGTGGAATAATTCTGGCGAATATAAATACTCTGTTTGCTTTAGTAATTTGATCGTTGAGATGGAATTGCGTACCCGGTTGGAAAGGATTCCGAGTTCCTTCAGATCGTAACCTAAACGTGGAAGAGTTTTAAGTGACGTCACTTCCTTGTGTACGATGAGCTCGGGGCGTGCGAAGTTATCTTCTAGTGCACGCATGACTTCTTCCGGGTCCTGCGTTGACATCAGCAGTGCCGCGACGGCCTCACGAGCGGGCCCCCGTAGCGTATTTTGAAGACGATGAATGTTATCTAATTGAGAAAAATTGTTTTTTGTAACATCAAAATTACGCTTAAATTGTAACCAATGTAATGCGTCCCCAGAAAAAGGAAATAGCTGTAATCTCGTCGTATTTGTGGCGAGAGCTTTCGCTGCTGCAGCGGTATCTGCTACAGCTTGCAGAAGAGAGAGATTGTGTTTTTCTACCTCCATAGAAATGAGCGGGGGATGGCCGCCGGCCGCTTCGGAGGCTTTTATGATGTTGACTGACTGTGTCTGTCGTGCGAAAGGGTTAGGGGATGCAGTTGCCCGTGTGACCGTCGGTAGTGGTACCGGGTGGTCCGGAGATGGAACACAAGATTGATGTTCGCATCCTACTGCAGGAGTGCCTCTATCACCTTCATTGACAAAGTGCTGGCTTTGATGTTCTACCCATTTGTTTGTTCTGTCTATGCTCACCTTAGTAGAGCTGTGATGACTGCTACGAGTTCTTGTTCGGCTGCCACCTGCGTTAACGTCTAGAGCAGCTAACTCGGCTTGTAGCTCACTGTCCTCAACCTGCTCCTGAAGTGCTGCCAGCTCCCGCTCACGTGTGCGTTCCCGCATGGCCAGCTCTTGCTCGCGCGTGCGTTCCCGCATGGCGAGCTCTTGCTCGCGCTCAAACCGTCTGCGTAAAGCGGCAGCTTCTAAAGCTGCTTTTTCCGCTCTTACCGTTGAAGATTTTGAACCAGACTGTGCGGTCCGCTGACTTGGAGTCCTACTTCCCTGTCGACCGGAGCACTCGGGTTGTGGATTGACCGTGGTAGTCGGTTGGGTTGCCATGGCTCTACTTACGCTACGGGTGATCATGGAAATATAGTACGAAAATGCAAATGACGATGAACTATGGAAAAATTACAAGAAATGATCGATGTCAAAAAACAAAAGAAAAAAAACAAATATGCACTGGAAATAATGGGAGAAGGACCAAAAATGTATGGGATCGAAAATGGACTGTATGAAAACGTGATTGAAAGTGTTTTTAAAATGGTTTAATAATATAATAATGAAATGGGAACAAAAATAGGATCGAACCGAACCAAAGCACCTGCTGTCAGACAATAATTATTTTAATGACATATGTTAAAAAAATATAAAAGGAATTTAAAAAATAGACTATAAAAATATTAATTCGCAAGGAGTTTGCAACACAAAGCAATCATTATTATTTATGGTTCTATTAATCCGTTTCCTAAAATGGTAAACCAGTCTCCACAAGAAGGTATACATACCTACTGCATCCGGCACAACGTTGATCAACGTGTACGCTATGCATTTAGGCAAATATTATATAAAAATATATATATACTATATATATTTATATAAATATTATTTTAATATTAAAGTTTAAAAAAAAACTAAAGAAAACGCTTTTGTCATCCAAACAAAACGTGTATGCAAAATTTCAGCTCAATCGGAAACCGGGAAGTGGGTCAAATTTAACTTCCAAGATTTTTTTACATAGTTAGTTAGTTACTTAGTTAGTTACAGGTGAAGCTAATAAAAGCGTTTTAAAAATAAGAAATGGCCCAAATCTAAAAGTACATAGATAAAGAATAAAATAGATCTTTATTTCATGTAAACCAGATACAGGCAAAGTCTACGGTACGTGGTTCCAAATAGTAGGTCCTATGGCGAAGAACTGGCAAGAAACTTCAAGGGCTCTTTTAAAATAATAGGTTGATTACAATCTTGATTAGTACAAAGTTGTGGTAAGAGCTGAGAGAATAATGTAATTTTCATCCCACCATCTCGGAAAGAGTATTTTTAATCTTCAATATCTGAGTGGAAAAGCCGTTTTTATTCTCTAGAGGATAAAGTAAATTTTCATCCCACCATCTCGGAAAGAGTATTTTTAATCTTCAATATCTGAGTGGACAAGCCGTTTTTATTCTCTAGAGGATAAAGTAAATTGAATTTAGAACATCGTGTGCACTAAGTTTGTGAATTAAACGTTTTTTTTTTGCATTTAGTCATTTCCTCGCTGAGGTGGAATGAAAAGTTACGTGTTGCACTCGAGTGCAAAGATTTTTCACCTCGTGCTCTTTTGATTCCCTCGCTAACGCTCAGGATTCTAATTTTGAATCACTCGCTGCGCTCGTGATTCAATTTTAGAATCCTTCGCTTGCTCGGTCATCAAAATTGAACACGCGGTTAAAAAGCAACTTTGCACTCTTGTATAACAAATAACTATTAATATGAATAAAAAAATAAGAATAGGATAATAATGATTTGCCTCTGAATAACAATCAATGCCATGGCAGTTGCAAGCTGACCCGACAGACGGCACCCGTTCACGCTCGCAATCAGCACGATGTGTGTCGTGCTTTTTCAGCAATAAATTATTTTTCTTGCTTTCTTTCCATCGGCGATGAGAAACAAACATTTAAACAAAACATTTTTTTATTTTTTTTTAAACGCCTCACTAGGATTTCTCCTGTATCGAGGGTACAGTTTACAAACATACATGTCACATGCATACACAACCAGACCCGAAACCACTATCTGTAGATCATACAAATATTTGTTCCGTGCGGGAATCGAACCCGCGGCACGTAGCGCAGAAGGCTAATCGCTTAGCCACTGCGCCAACCGTGTCGTCAGAACACGAACAGAGAAAGAACAGAAGGTGAAAATTCAAGTCTGCGGTGATGTCAGTACCTTGATTTTTATATCTATTTTACATGTAGCGATATGTCGAGACTCTAGATGCGCGGTTCCAAATAGTAGGACCTACTATTTGGAACCGCGCACCTTGAGTCTCGACATTTCATTAGTGCCTGTATCTGGTTTACGTGAAATAAAGATCTATTCTATTCGCAAAGACCGCCCTTTGTACATAATCTTTTATACCTATAAGCATAATTTGTGACAAAAATATGTGCAATAAACTGTAGGTATTTTATAACTATTATCTCACCCAATTTCGAACTCGATAGATCAATTATAAGGATCCCAAAGTTGTTAAAAAGAACTTAAGAATTTTAACGATCACTCTGAATACTTCTTTCGAGTTGGTTATATAAACTTGTCCGGTTTGATCTGGGTGGTGGGCACCCACGCGTGTATAATCATCTAGCAATTAATTTATAACCTAAGTGGTTGGCAAATATTTAGAGAGATCGTTCTGAAACCACTTCTGTAGGCGGTTAATTTAGTCTAGTTTTTGATAGAAGAGATACGGAATTATTTATCAATCAAAGGGAGGTTCCGAAGACCTGAAAATGATAGCTGGGGTGGGTTGGATATGCGTACAACAACATTTTACTAAATGCATATGAAAGTATATACAGTAGTAATAACAAAAAAACTATTTTTTTTAAAAATTGTCTTTCTGTCTGTCTGATTGTTCTGGATAATCTCCGATACGGCTGGACCAATTTTGACGCGTGTTACACTGGCAGAAAGCTGATGTTGTAAGGAATAACATAGGCTACTTTTATTTTAGAAAATGAAAAAGATTAAGATTATTAATTAATATAAAATGTAATTTTGTAAAATTCCACGCGGACGAAATCGCGAGCACAGCTAGTTAATAGATAAATCAATAAATCATTACTATAAACTGCACAACAATAATTGTCAGCGAAAACTACCCAATAAATCGAATTTTCAATCCTGTGTTGTTTTAATTTAACAGCATAACAGAGCTATAAATGTAATGCTTTATATAAACATGACGATAAACTATGATACAATACATTAATACACTTTATTGTACACCAGGAACAAATGTTAGACGTTGGGTCACCAATAGATAGAGGCATTTAAGTGAAATCAGGACGCGTCTGCAGTTATAAATCATAATTAAAAAGCTGTTATTAACAAGAAAATTATACGTATGCGGTATGGCTTGTTCAAACAATCGATCTGTCAATATACTTGGATAAATATGCCAGTGCTAAGTATGAAGATTGAACCGTTATAACATATAATATAGTGTGGATAATGTTTTATGCTAGAAATCACCACGCCTGCCAAGCAAATCGATCTAAGTATGATGCCATTTGTTGGAATAATTCAACTAGTGGTCGCCCAGTGGTCGAAATTCGACCGTAATAACATAATTTTTAGCTTTCTGCACTATTTCTCCATATAAAAATTAACTATGCCAAATCTCACACTCCTCCGTGCGCGCAATATGCTTAAAAAGGGGTACAAAGTTTTCTCTTCACGTATTAATATATAGATAAACGAAATGCTACCAATTTATTATTTAGTTCCTGAAAGAGGATAGTTAGTGTGTCAATTTAAAAAATGATAAGCTGTCTTCACTCATTTCTTTCCGTGTTGTGATATGCTAACGTTTGCCGTGTGTGGAACTAACAACAAATGTCTGTTTTACCGTATCAACCTGCAAGGCTAGCACGGGGTGGACAAACCCGTTTCCTCCACTTTTTATCTCCATAACACAAAACATAACGAAAAATCGACAATGAAAACGGTAAAAAGGTGGTTTTGTTCCCGATTTTTCTGTGGATAAACCTGTTTTATCTAACCTTTGTCTCCTAACAGAAGACTAAACGAACAATAGCGAAAGAAAACGGTTTGATGACACGGTTGGCGAGGATCAATTCAGAGGCTCTCCCTCAGAGCAAAGCCTTGAAGGCCTCTGAACGAGGCCAAACTTAACAGACAATAATCTTGATCATTATACCACCAGTCCACCTGCGAAGAAATCTTCCAAATTCCGGAAAAAGTGGTAATCTGTTGGAGCAAAATCCGGGGAGTATGGTGGGTGTCAGAGACATTCCAATCACAGCTCTTAATTTTTTTCCGGAATTTGGACAATTTCTTGCAAAGAACAAAATCCAATTCCGATGAGGCAGTCTAAACTGCCTTCAAAGATTTTATTGATTCTCACTCCCACTATTTTTTCAGCAAGGGAGTCAATATACTCATAAAATGACGAAAGTGCATCGATAACAATGGTACATACTTTGATTGATTTAATATAATAGGTTCGTGCAGTTCAATACCATAAATTAGGAACCACAGTAAAGAGCTTAAACTCTTCGCTTAAAGAGCACATTGTTCCAAGCTTTAGTAAGCTCAAAGTCAACAGTATTTGGAAAGCGAATAACAATGTAGGTACACCAAATACAGGCACTTATAAAATGTCGAGACTCTTCGCGGTTCCAAATAGTAGGTACACTCTAAAAGTTTTAGTTGAGGTTGCTTTATACAGCAATTTAGGGCAAAGACTCATCAATGTAATGCACAGCAAAGAAATATCATATACAGGATATGTTTTTATGTAGTGCGCATAATTTGTAGATTGATTCAGTCTCTGTTCCTAAATGCAACCGCAGTATTGGGATACACTTTAACACAAAACGAAAATTCGACTTAGTATTGGGGAAACGCGTAATTTATTTTCTTTTGGAGTGAATTTTAGTTCTGCGATTGCATTTGGGAACGGACACTGAATCACTCTGCAAATTTTGCGCACTACATAAAATATTATTCTGTGTTCTTCCAAATACATCGGGGCTTTCCACGATACGTCGAATGACGATGCAGATTTTGGCGTAGCAAATTCACAACGATCATGGTCCTAAAATCGTAAGAGAGTACCCAAAGTCTCCCAAAATTTCACCAGAGAGACAGGGTACATGGAAACAGCTTCCATGAGTTCCGAAACCTGATATCGGCTGTGCGGATCCTCGGCAGTCAGCCTCGATACCATTTCTGATTGATCTAAGGCTACGGTATTAGGAACTTCCATGTGATATCTCGTATAATGAGTTGTAGGTAAGTATGAATGTTGATGGCTATCAGAGAAGAGGCAGACCAAAGAAAAGGTAGATGGACTGAAACATGACATGAATGTGAAGGAAGTGAATCTGGAAATGACGTCTGATAGAGATGAATGGAAGAGAAATACATATTGCGCCGACACCAAATAAAATGGGATAAGGCAGGAGGGCAGGAGAATGATTATGATGATCTTGTATCAACTAGAGAGAAGAAGACCAGAGAAATCTTGTACCCTAAGGCATACTTGGCTATATTCAAACTTCAGCGCAAGAAGTGCTCCAAATTGGTTATAAAGTAATCTACTAAGTAGTTACCTGAGGCAAATACACACTCTCTAGCGTCCACTTTCATAATTCTCTTCATGGACAATGAATTAAGCAGACGTTACTGTAATAAATATTTATCAGTAGCAATGACTACCTACAAATTGACACTTAAAGTCGAAATCAAGATCATATTCAACCTTATAGAGAAGGGAATACGGTTAATAGTCGAGTGCAAAGTTGTGATATTTAGGTACTCCGGTAAATCACGAAGCCTGCCTACTCTTCGCAACTTTTACTTGACGAAAACTTTCGAGTTCATAACCAGTGTGTTGTGTTGGAAAATTGCTGAAGAAAATAGTACATTTTTTTAATTTTCTATGGCACTGTAAATTACTGTATGTTATCTTATTAATTTGATTATTTTCAGTGCAGATGGGTCGCTCTGCGTTATTTAATCCTCGGAAAATATTGACGAGATTTATCATGTCTATATGAAAAAACGGAATTTTCCGGCCATTTAAAATAAGTATCCATTTTATGCATTTATGGTTGCATTTATAAATATTTTTATAACTCAATAACATTGATTCACTGTAGTATCCAACATTGAAAATGTATAATTTTATTACTAAGATAAATGTGAAGAAAACTCACCATAATAAAGTCCAAAGTGATCACCACAAAAATCCAAAATGATTATAACAATTAACAAAACTTGCAACAGAAAATTACAGTACACAGCACATCACAGATTATCAGAATTTAATTTGCGCGCGCAATTACCATAGACGTTTATTTTTTAATCGGTGGCGTGGAAGTGTGTCGCGAATGCGTGCGGCGTTCGTGCCGGCCAGTGGTCAACTGCCTTGGAGTTCGTTTCGACGTATGCGCATCCACGATTCGTATCTGAAAACAAGTGAAATTTGCGCATTATTAAATTTTTGTTTTAATTTTTTTTATACGTAGCGTCTTGATTGTCAAGGATAATGTTAAGGAGGATGGCTTTTTGGCGTCATATGGAAATCTTAATTGTTCGTTGCCTTGGAAAATATTGTCGGGAAATTATGAATCTATTTTCATTTTGTATTTAATCATATTTAATTTTGCGAGCTTCAATTTAAATTAAGGCTTTAAAAGCTTTAGATACTGACCTACCACAGTGTTCCAACAAAGCTAAAAGGCACTAAAAGGTGATGTTACCTTAAACTTTCACTCGGCTATTTTGTCAATATTATTCATAATTGGCCACAAAAAAACTTTCTTTGATGATGTCATGTAACGTAATATCATATAGTATCATAGAGAAATCATCTATGGTTTATAAAGATATACCAATGAAACTACAGATAACAGCCCTAATTGCGATGCTAAATCGATAACGGTCTAAGAATCGATATTACAACAAAGTTATCGATATGCTAGGAATATATCGATCGAGAAAGCTGGTGGAGAGCTAAGTTTGTGCACTCCTGAGACCACGAAAGTGACCGAGAGTACCCGAGAGTGCCCGAGAGGCTTTTGCATTGAATATAGAGAGACAGAACATAAATTATACTTATTACTTAGTATGCTTATGTTATGGGCAAACGGCGCGGGTTACTTATGGTCACAGGCCTGCGCTAATCAGTTTTAAAGTGTCTAATGTCTGTCTTGTACTAATAGCGAGAAGCGCTGCTATTCTAGCTAGTTGGAAAATGGGAATTCCTACTGTGTTATTCTTTGTTATAAACATAGATTTTTATATACGTTTTGAGATCTCTGTATGTGTTGTAATCACTCACAGTGTTAAATGTTTATATTGTAGTTTTTTTTTCTTATAAATACGTCACTTGTATTTCTCCTGTATCGAGGGTACAGTTTACAAACATACATGCCACATACACAATTAATTAAAGCAACCTGGACGAGACCAAAAATGGCCCCAATCTCTGCATCATGCTGTAGCATTTGAGGATGACATGGTGTGTGTCTACGTCTGCGTCATAATTAGATACTGTCAGAAATACTGACCCTTGATTGATTCAATAACCTAACCATCAAAAATCCCGACTCCAACTAGAATTATATCTCTTCATCAACTAGAAAAAAGGTGATGATCTGCAAACGGCTGATCAGATTTTCTTGAAACATAGCTAAGAACACTCTTGATTAAGATACCTTTCGAACGAAAAAACTGAATCAAAATCGGTTCATCCGTACAGGAGCTATGATGCCACACACATGACAGACGCAAAAATACACACTACAAACATATAACACCCCTCTTTTTTGTCGATGGTTAAAAAGTAAATCTTTATTAAATTAATAATTTGTATTTTCTCTCTATCTGCTTCGATTTAAACCTGTAGGTTCAGTTATCTACATCTCACTAGCCAGGCGTGAGACGCAGCCGTCTGGATGGCGGGCGTCTGCGTCAGAGTGACGGTCAGAAAGCGCCGCTATCACCGCAAATATCCGTTGCGAGTACCCGCGCACCGTGTCAAGAACATGCTGTAGATCATGTAGACACAGACTAGACACCCAATCTATTACCTTTTATTGTACCAAAGAATAAGTAATGTGAAGGTTGCATGGAATGAGTCAACATTCTTAAAAAAAAAAAGGTTGGCAGTTAATAATTGGTATCCGCATTTTATTTTGAAAATAATTGAATTTGAGAGACAGAATACTGGTAATGGTCGACTGGTGAACTCATGCAAATATAGTACGAATTTGCATTTTTATTGTCTCCTGATCCTGAGCTGCAAACACAACCCTTCCAATTATACCTGTAGTGTGAAATAAAAATAACTAGCCATATTTTAGGAGTTTATCAGATCCATGTAACTAAACAACTTTCCCCAAGGAACATAGGTCGAAATTCAAAATTAATAGATATCGACTATTCAATTTTCATACAAAGTGACTGGTCATCTTGTGGCCCATGTTTGTATGAGAAGTTGAATTTTCGCTTTCAGATTTCGACCTATGTTCCTTGGGGAAAGTTGTTTAGTTTCATGAACCGCATTACCTCCTAATATATGACTGGTCTAGTACCTACTCCCACGCCGATGACATTTGGTGCCTTCAATCTGGAGCAGGTGTAAATCATAATCAGAATTTGACATTAAGTCGGATATGAAATGTTTTGCAATGTTCTTTGGTCATCAAAGTAGTCAAATAGGAACACACGCGTTCATACGTTGTTAGGCAGAAACCACAAACAACACGAGAAAAATTTAACCCTTCTGTCAACTCTTTAAATAATTTAGTCTTTGCTCACACATACGCTCGCACTAGACACAGTACTGTTATTAATTACATATACCACCTATTCGCTGCCCGGTCGGCTAAACATACGATTAAATATTATGACAGATGGGTGCTCGTTGTAACTAGATCTTATGAGATTAATTGACGAGATTCTTGAAGTGATGGATCTGGAATTGATTGATCAGTGAATCAGTTGTATGAGTGCATGTTGTGAGAGTCGACGTGGTTTGTTTTGTTGCCATTCCATACAAAATAATCTTGGTCAGAATTTTTGTAAAAAAAAATTGATGTCGCTTAAATTGTTGCCACCTACGAAAGGGTTATCACTAACAGATTGATTAAATAAAAGGTCGGGAAGCGGATGCAGCCGGCATCCGGACCTACGGTCCATTCCAGCCCTCCGCGGATCTTCCTACCTGTATGGCCGTGTCGGTTTCGTCACGTGATCGGTGCGGTTCTGTACGACCGCCGTTCAACGGTCAGCTCAAAACTGGAATGGACAAGGTGACTACAAAAAAAAAAAAATTTCAGGCTCTGCCTGTTTGTTTTCTAAGTACCAGCCAGCTTTCCATCCCGTTGAAACTGGGTGACCACTAGTATTTTTAAAATGTCTTAGTTTTGACGTGAATACGACTTTGAGGCATTTCAGAAAACTGATGATAACAAAATCGGGGGATACAGTATGGTGTTGCAGCTACTGATCTATCATCTAAATCCGAAAGTTAATTACACTATTCGATAGCTAAAGGATCAAAGAATTCGTTATGTTGAGTGAGGACTGTGACGCATCAAGCGCGGCGGAGGATCCACGCCGCAATTGAGGTCGTTTCACTGCGTCACATAATTTCCGTTTAGTGTAAATTTTGACTGGGAGAAACTACGACGATCGTTTCAGTTTCAATCACCAACTCTCGTAAAGATCTATCGATTGAGTATATAAAACATAGGTGTGAAATAGTTAATTTCTTATACATTATTCTCGCAGCTCTTACCACAACATTGTACTGATCAAGATTGTAATCTATTATTTTAAAAGAGTTTCCATGGAGTTTCTTGCTGATTCTTCTCCATAACATCTATTTGGAACCGTGCACCTAGAGTCTCGATATATCATAATCTTAAGTGCCTGTATCTGGTTTACATGAAATAAAGATCTATTCTATTATATTCTTAGTGTTCAAAAATGTTACAACACGTAAAACATACGGCCGTGTCCACAGCCACACACCGATTTTTTTGTTCTCAAATTTTCTGCAGTTTTGCGTAGTATCTACCGATTTCCATCTGTAGTATCTAGATAAACTGACTGGACTGAAGGTGATTTGCGGAATCAAGCCTCCTTCAAGAGCGTGCGATACCGTACGACATACTCGTATTATTTATCCGGTTAGACGACTCTATGTGGTATAAGGCGCTAAGACGTTGACTTCTTTTAAAGTACCTACAGCAATTATCTTGCTACCACAGCAAATTCCAACGCTGTACTAAGGGTAACTTAGCTAAGTTATCTTTGAGCTTTCGCGTTCATAGATTTTTGTATACGCGGAAGGGAGATGTCGCATACGAATAATGCTATGAAGAAGAAAAAATATGAAGGGGAAAAAAAAACAATGCGGCAAAGTGCTGACATTTAGAAAAAAAAATTGTGTTTAATTCTTAGAATACATTATTATGTTTAGGGGAAAACATGGTTATTTTTTATTATTTCGATAGTTAGTGAACATTTTGAAAAAAAAATGTGTTTCATTCTTAAAATAAATGTATTGGGGTTTTTTTTTTAAAAGTGCCTAATTTAGGGAAACTTCACGAGGAATGTGATGTGATCTGTGGTGATCACTCATGTCGTAGTGGAAAAATTAACTAGTCAGTATTGGAGGTATCGAGCCTGACTACCCAGGGTCATAAGACGAACTCAGGAATACTCAGGATTCCTCACTCGTGGAAGCTCTTTCCTTCCAGCACCATTCAAGATAACTTTTATCATTTCCGTAGTCAGTCACACGTCCTTACCATTGGTACGGTACTCATTACCGCGTTAATTGCCAAAAGTAAACCATTTAGATGAGAACTAACAAGCAATGGAAAGTAGACTGCAGCTAGGGTTACCAACTCTTATACACGGATAATCGGGATAAACGGGACCTGCCTACAAACGTACAGAAACGAGAGAAAAACAATTGCAATAATTTTTATTAGTTTTATTTTTTTAAACTAAATATACTCTTCGTTAGCTCCTTATCATCTACCATTGTTTCCTGTAGTTACACACTGTGTCTTCTTTTCTTTTCACTCTTTCCTGTCGCAGATCTGCTGCAGAAACTTTAAAAATAAGCAGCACCTTTTTACTTGATATCTTTACTTATTTTCTTTGTCATGTGTATGTGTGTACATAAATAACAAATATAATAAATAAACTCCTCGGTAATGCCACCGTTGCACGATTGAGACGCGCCGCCCTGTATTCGTACTTAATTTGAATGGGATTTCTTTCCAACCTGGGCCAGATTTACCATAAAGCGGCACAATTACCACACAATTAATTTTGACGACACGTTTGGTGCAGTGGCTAAGCGATTACCCTTCTGCGCTACGTGCCGCGGGATCGATCCTCGCACGGAACAAATATTTGTATGATCTACAGATAGTTGTTTCGGGTCTGGTTGTGTGTGCATGTGACATGTATGTTTGTAAACTGTACCCTCGATATAGGAGAAATCCTAGTGAGGGGCAAAGTTTAAAAAAAAAATTGGGTTCCGCAGACACACATCACGGGACGCATTATTTGAGCCGTGGAAACGGGACGTCCCGCATCCGTCCGTACGTCCGTTCCGTCCGTCGAAACGGGACGGTTGGGAACCCTAGCTGCAGCATAACGCACATAATGTAATGGTGTGATGTAAATGCCTTAGTTTTCATCCGATTACGCCAGCGGAAGGATTATGTAAAGTTATGGACGCCCTAATTTACTAGACTGTTTACTTTTTGCTTGATTGCGCCGAGCGAAAAGGTTATGTTTAAGCTTATCTTGCTTTCTTTGCTAATTATTCTATTTTTTTTAATATTTGTATAGTACGAAACAACCCAGAAGTCGCATCGGCAAACTTCGTAAACCGATCAGTTCCGAACTGCGCGTATTTTCAAGCTCACGAATGTTTATTGGTACTGCAGTAAAACATGATCTTTACGCTGATGATGATCTTTAAGTTATACAATTATTTAAGCGAGTGAATGCCATTAGTTGTTCGATCAGGTACATCGATGTTGCTTCTCAGTTGTGTCGTACTATATATAATTCAATTCAATTTATTTCATAAATATTTACAATATAAAATACCTTCCATTGGTCCCAAACTAGGCAAGGTAAAGGAAAAGCTGGACGTCAAGATTTAAAAAGATGTGAAAGAACTAGCGGAAAAGAGACAAGAGAGGAAAATGCTACCCTGAAAAGAGTCAAACTCTTCAAAGTCAAAGTCAAAGTATTTTATTTCAACTGGGCCTTTGCAGGCACTTTCAAAACGTGATTCTAGGTGCACGATTCCAAGTGGGTTCTTAATTTTATGATGATAATGTATTCCTACATCCTTATATGCAAAAAACTTTCACGGAACTAAATTAGAATATTATGTGTCATGGTTGACATTATAAATACATAATTATTATTATGCACAAAAATTACAATAAACATGTAGATAGATTTTATCGGGATATGGGACTCGCACCTAATACTCTTGGCTCAGATAATCACTGTACAAACTAGAACTTATTTAATACACTCACCTACTTCTCTCGTTAGTGGTGACATCTATAAATTTAAGGTTTTCATCCGATCAACGATTATTACATTGGAATATCTCTTTTCATAACAACCGACACCTCTTTTTGATAAACTGATGTTCTGACGACAGATGGCGCCGCATGAAGATAGCTTTATCATAGCTGCATGTAAGTTTTTTTTTTTTACCACTTGTGAGTCAATTATGCAGCCCGCTTGATGCTAGAATTGCTAGGTGGTTACCGTAACCTATGGACGCTTGCAACACCAGGAGCTCGGCTATTTCAGCTGTAGCACCGTCACGCCTAGGGACCGAGATCCCGCATGCATTATACGGGACTAATCCCGATCGAAAATTGAGTAGGATCCCGCGGGACTGCTCGACTGGCGGGATTACGGAGATATGGAGTTTATCGTAATAATTAGCGTATCTGCCTCCAAATTAGCGAAGCAGCATCATCAGCAGCACCATTGTCACTTCAAGATGAACTCGAACTGACCTTGACCAGTATGAAGAGTTTGGGATCTGGAACAAAACCCCAACCTACCACCAACACCAAAAGCCTCAAGATTGCTGTTGCCAGATCTATCTGGCTACAGCAATCTTGAGGCTTTTGATGTAAATTCTTTACATATGATTATATTGTGTTTAATAAATTAGGTTGTCTTTTTTTAATTTTGTTGTGTAGTATTTTTTTTTCTATATTTTCTGGCAATAGGTATACTTTCTTTTTTAGTCTTGTATTACGATCCTCTTCAAAATTAAGCTGGCAACACTGGTCACATACGTCGTCCGCTCTAGTTGGTTATTATACGTGCTAGAGGGAGGGAGAGAGAGAGAGAGTTCAGGGGGCTCATAAAGATTTGCGAGTACTATAGCTTGAAAGAGAAAGGATAATAAAATACGTGCTGATACAGTTACAGACTACATTTAATTGAATAACTATAATAATAATTGAATACATCGTTGTCTGTTCGTTGAAAAATTCACCATACAATATAAACCATATAGATTAATTTACGTGTATCTACAAGAATATTGTACAATTTTCAATTATTTTGCATTGAATTTTTTGATAAAATATTAATTAGAACATAATTACATACATAATAAAATAACCGTCTTGATCCCCGGGTTGAAGAGCCTTCTTGCACAAGGTGACAATCTCCAATCGCCAAAAAAGAGATATACGTCAATGAAATATTGACGTTAGCTATCGAACGAGCGATCTATAATGCCACCCACAAACTATCTAACCCACCGCCTCATTACGTATGATGAATATGACAGTTGCTGTCGCAAATAAACGACGTTCGTGACGACGACGTTCGACGTTCACGCCTATTCCTTATATCTGCTGCTCATGAATCAATAAAGAAACCAGAACACATTGAAAAATGCATGTACCAATGTTTACGTAAGCATAGGGGCAGGGGGGGTAAGAGCTTTGATTATTTTTGCTGATGAGGGGGAGGACGGGGTCAATAATTATTGCAAAAAACTGCTTACGTAATAATTGAACGGTCCCATGGCGATGAAAAACTGACATCTTTATGGCAAGTAGGTTTAACTGACGGTTTGCAGAGCACGGTATTTAGGTCCCACATGTGATAAGCAAGCCTATCTTATAAAATAATTATAAAAAAATAAACTAGGAATGATAATATAACGTTAATGGCACTCATAGCCTACAATATTTGATGATGATAATTATATTATGTTGTGAAAATATGTTTTTAATACTATTTACATTTTTTTAATATATTTTTATGAATTATAATGCTTACGTTTCTTACATGGTAAGCAGTTGCCTACTAATGACATTGTTCATGGTAAATGCTTGATTGGCGCCAATAGTTCTTATTGAAACCAACAGATGGCGCTGCCTACAGCAATTCAAGACTTACACGTATTTAAATTAGAACAATGACAATATTTTTAACGAATTTTATTAAATGTAAGTAAATAATATTAAATAATATCGTTGTTATTGTAATATAACAAATGCTTGTAATAAAGAAATTTTACGAAATTCCCAAGTTTTTCATGACACTATGTAATTTAATAAAATCATCCTAAAAACTAACATTACTCCAGCTTAAAAAAATTCAGGATAATTTTAATACGTGCAGAACAACAACTGGTGCTTTCACCCTACCTACTCTATATACCATTTTACAATATTCCCATCTACTTGACTAACATTTTCGTTTTGTACACACGTTATTTATCAAACTCTTGTTAAGGTACATTTAGGGCCATTTTCACCAACAAAATAACAGACATTCAACCCTTTAACCGCCTGTGTCGCATTTATGCGACACATATTTCCGTGCCCCTACCGCTCGTGTCGTATTTCTGCGACTGAGAAATTGCATGACTTTTTCGTTTTATTTAATTATCTCTTTATATTTCTATTGTAGGATTATTTTATCGATTTGTAGCCGGGCGCTAGGGACACGGAAATGATAATTAGTCAAGCGCTTATAAGGTTAAAATGAAATCTGTCGATTACTAATACAAAAATTCATGACTAAACGGCTGATTTTGCACTAATCGTCTGTTATGTTGTCGGTGAACTTGGGCCTTAGTGCCTCTTCACACGAACACGGTTTTGGGACGGTTTAATAACGGATGAGCCGCGTAAAAACCGTGTAGGTGAAAAGGTTCGCAGCCGTATTAACGGTCGCCGTAAAAGCGGAAATCGGAAACATAATGACATTTTCATGATTTGAAGGACATATCGTTTTTTTAAGAATTATTTCGCAAATCTTTACAAAATTACGTAAGTTGAACTTTCAAGCACCTTTAAGGTATTCGGTAGATATATTTATTAGTTTTATTCCGAAATAATTTATAAAAACAGTACCATTTCAACTGAATGGCCAAGCCGCACTGTTCAGTATAGGTAATAATACTGTAGTCTTTAAACCGCACTAAAGGCCCATCTACACTCACAGTATGTATACAATTTCAGAAAGTAAAAGCAATTTACTGACCACATATAATAAATCTTTTATTATTTAAAATACGTTCAACGTTAAAAATAATTCAGGAATGCATGAAAATCAAATAAAATATTCGTCTAATAGTTGAAATTGAATTGAAACAATGACAAAAAAAATTACTGACTTATATCTCTTAGCCCGGAATACACACTAAACTTAACAAATTTCTCTGATATTAAGGCACAATTAAATAGGTATATAAATGACTATATAGTTCTTATACTAGCTGCATACAATTATATCAAGAACACGTTCCATAATAACCGAATTCATCATCATTGCACTTCAAAAACTTCAGTAACAAAGTCTATTTCATAGGCCGCTGAAAATCGTGTCCCAATACCGTCGCAATCTCAAAATAAAGAACCCGCTTACGCTAATCGTCGTAATATTAAGTCTGACCCATAGAGATAATATATAGTATTGTACTATTTCTATGGTCTGACCATAGAGCGTGATACGTTTGACAGGTCTATACCATAAACATTTTGTTTTTGTTCTTTCTTTCCTCTTTGGGACAGGCAAGGGGAGCTGAGCCCATACAGCCAAATATACCATAACCAATAAACCTTGACTTAACTTGAATCAGTGCTCTTCGTGGAATACCTCACAGCTACAGGGTTCGAAAATGATCTGTGCTGTGCTGGCCTGTGTTGCCTACGCGGCCTTTCTGTATAGGTACCTAGGTAGATATATGAATGTATTTAGATGATAATATTTATAATTCAATTATAAAACGTGCTCTTGACTATTAAAAATATTTAAATGAAATATACAATTGATATTAACAACATAACCTTATAAGTTTTACTTAATACAATAAAAATCGGACCTTTGCGTAAACTCGAACGGATAAAAAAAAACTCATGCAATCATTTGTTCCAATCGACTTAACACACATTCCTGTCTCGAAATCGATATTTAATTACTAGAAACAATTAAAATACAGTTTCGTAGGTACCCTGTTTACGAAGGTACAGATTTCTAAAGTAATTAATCGATAATCAGAAACAACCCGAGAACAAACGTGACAAATCGATTTAAAACTAACCTCAATTCGATTGGTATTCCGCGCGTTCGCAGTTTGAAATTGGGTTGTTATATTACGAATACAATACAAAATGATACAAACCACACTTCTAAATTCATTGCTGTTTTTGAATACCAGATATTCATTAGTGTTATTTGAAATCTGTAAATGTAAACATACGGTAAATAATAAAGCCGAGCTTCCACTGGCAGCGGAGCGGGCTCCGTACGGACTCCGTTTAACTCGCAACGGTAAACTTCATAGAAGCGCTTCCACCTACAAAAAGTCTAGCGGAGAGGACTGAACGAGTAAAAATAGTTAATAATCCCTCATCTGACTAAATACAGACATTCATAATTCTCAAGGCCCACTGCGGCCGCTTGTGGTTAGACCTTTCTAAAAAAGAGCAAAAAAAATGCTTCGCAAAACAGAAATGAAGAACGAGTCCTTACTCGTTCTTCATTTCTCTTTTGCAGTGGAAGGCAATTGTCAAAACTGTTTCTTAATGGAAGGTAAAACCTATTTTAGCTAGTTGGGGTCCGTTCCGTCCAGCTATTACTTGCTCATTACCCTTTCTCAGTAACTGGAAGCTCGGCTTATATCATGCCCATAACTATTTTGGAAAGCTACTCGTAGTGTTTCAACTGCTTTAAACGTCATTGACAATTTTCGATATCATCTTGAAAGACGTCTTGTTCATCTATGTATGATTTAAATAGAGCAATGATTATAAAAGTGTGGTTTATATATCGATAGTGGAAAACCATAATGGTTAAAGCGCCCATACGTAACTTTACAGGGGCACATAATTTAAAGATATATTTTTATTTTCTGTAAAACGTATTTTCTGGTACATAAATCTTATTATGATTTATTAGAATATACTTTTTACAGAAAATGATCTATTAGATAAATTTGCTTAATATGATTTTTCGTAAAAAATCATTCAACTGTAAAGCTTACATATTGGCGCTTTAGCCATTAAATTTTACTTTTTCATTATCGATATCAATGCTCACTGTATCATAAGCCTTAGAGACTAATCACACTTGTCAGTGTCATTCCGCAAAGTTTTTATTTTGTATGAAAATACGTTCGCGTCACCATTTTGCTACATTCATACAAAATGTGTGACCAGTCCCTTGTCGTTTAACAGACTGCACAAGTTATTTGGTTGTTCGTTTAGATTCGAAATCGAGGTAAAATATGTTGGCTCCGATGGTGCGCTGCTTTCGTATTCAGCCGGCAGATGGCGCCCTTACAGCTGTGGCGTTGTGTTATCTGAAACATAGATAGGAGCATATTAAGTATTGGTAATTAGACTAAGGCTAAGATTATTGCGTACTTTAACTTAGCTCAGACTTTGCTAAGCTTAATTATATACTTAGATTTGGAATTTATAGTCATAACACACCGAAATTGGATGTCTATGGCTTAGACCGACAAAGTCAATAAGCCAAGTTTAAAAGTCAATAAAGAAAGTACCTAATTCAAAAGCTAACTCTGAGCAAGATCTAAGTACGCACTACGCATTATAGATCTCAACCTAATAAATATAAACTCCAGATAACAATAAACTTAGGGGACACCCATTAGCAGATACATTCATAATTGTAGTTGTATCTCATCGCCTACGTGAAAAAGATGCAGCCCAACGGTTGGCCTATATTTTCTTTGGGCCACAGTCCCCGATAGATCACTTGAGTGGCACTCACCTTCATTCCCCGACTACCAGATTAATAACTCACAGCCTTTGCTCTGAGAAGACCACAAAGAATAGACTCATCGCTAGGTGTCACGGGAACAATGACAAAATCATCACTGATTTTTCTCTAACTGTCACCGCATTCACGCATTGCATGTTGTCATCTTGTCACCGTCATAGCCGAAGCTGAAGTTCACGTTCATTCAGGCGCGGCACAGACGACGGACTTTTTGTCCGGCAAACCACCGCGGACTAGAATTATTGTGGTTGGTAGTTGTTGCCAGTGAGGACACTAGAGTTTTAACGACAACTACAAACAAAATAACTGTAGTCTACGTTGAGTCCATCCCGAATATTCTTGTCTGCGGCAATATTTTGTCGTAAAATTTCTTGTCCGCGGTAGTTTGCCGGACAAAAAGTCCGTCGTCTGCGCCGCGCCTTAGTCATGGTCATTACCGAGTGATGATTTTAGGCATTGATGATTTTGTCGTTGTCACTGCATGACGAAATGATTTAAAATATCGATGATTTATACCTACATGTGACATGATATTGGAGTCAACTCTAGTGGGACACCAAGCTCTGAAATGCGGCTATCCCAACACAGGCAGGTTTTTTGGGGAATTAAGGCGACATTTGGTTATTGAGGAATTTGACATTTCGATAAACCGGTCTATGGCCACTGGGTACGTAAATATTAATGAGGCTTATTACCATAACCCTGAAGTTAATGGTTTGATTGGTTAAATATTTACCAACTTATGGCCGTGTTCAAATATTGAGAAATAAAACCATTAGGTTTAAAACTAATAGCACTTAGTAATGGAGCTACTTGCATGGCATACTCCAATCGCTGCTCCTCAATTTTTTTCGGAATATGGACATTTTTTGCAAGGAATAAAATTCAATTCCGATAAGGCAGTCAAAACCGGCTTCAAAGATTTTATTCATACTCGCTCCCATAAGTTTTTCAGCAAAGCCTGTTATTTTTATACTACCATACTATAACCCACTAACTAAGTATTTATACCTGTTTATGTATGAAATACTAGGTGGCTCTCTTTCTAGCAAGCGTCAATCCAGTTAGTAAGAATGAGAGCAAAACTGTTATTTAACAAACTAACAAGCAAGGTTTGCTGCGAATGAAAGTGTCTGTTATTTTTTATAACAGATAATTGGCATTGTCAGTAACAATTGTTATCTGTTATTTTTATCTGTGACGATAAATACGCCTCACCCAAGAATCCTATCTATAATATCCTTGGCCTCACCAGTAATATCAAGGCCTGTCAATTTACCTGGGAGCGTGTCTCTGACGCATGACGTGCGGTAACTCGCGACGCTCGTCTTCTCCGAGTTGCAGGCCAGCCACCAGCTGCATGATCTCCCGCTCCTTCTTCAGTTCTTCGCGACCTGACTCCACCTGGAATGAACAACGTTACTTGGTTAACAGAGGAAGTATAATTGTGTTATATTCTATTTGCAGTTGCACACTGTAAATTACGTAAGTAGTAAACTTAAAATTATATTAGGTATCAATAAGGACTGTGTTTGTGCACAGTAAAGTTATATGTTTTAACTGCTTTCTTCTTCTATAAACTAAAAATATTATAGTTTAAAAAAAACTATAGAACACGCTTTAGTCATCCAAACTGAACGTGTATGCAAAATTTCAGCTCAATCGGAAACCGGGAAGTGAGTCAAATTTAACTTCCAAGATTTTCTTACATAGTTAGTTAGTTACAGGTGAAGCTAATAAAAGCGTGTTAATAAAATAAAGTCACTTTCCGCGTATGTCTGTATATCCACTAACTCCTCCTAAACCACGCAAGGTGTTCACCATCATTTTGAGTATTTCTTCCGGAAGGTTTTTATGTATAATACTTTCATATTTAATGTAAGGATAGTAGAGACATTGCACCCGTGCAAATGCAGGGACGGTTCGCTAGTAGATGGTGTATGTAAATGTTCTTTTTTTATTCTGGAAGGCTTTTTGTAAATATTAGGGGAAGTTTGATTCAGTAAGATTAGCTACTTCGGCACCTAAATTCAGCGCCAGCGGCTGGGTTGCTAACCGTCCGGCTATCGACGGAGAAGTCCAATTATAGTAATTAACAGGTTCGGTTTATTTGACGACATGGACGGCGCGTCGGCTAAGCGATTAGCTTGCTGCGCTACATGCCGCGGGTTCGTTCCCCGCACGGAACAAATATTTGTATGATGTACAGATAGTTGTTTCGGGTCTGGTTGTGTGTGCATGTGACATGTGTGTTTGTAAACTATACCCTCGATCCAGGAGTAATACCAGTAAGGGGCAAAGCTAAAAACAAACAAAAAATATGGAAGTTACTGGACTCTCAATTTTGAATGTCTTATTCAAGCAGATCTGCTGATTCTTGTCTATTAACATCGGTCAAAACAAATGGCGTAATGACGTCTATGTAATACGAATAATTTACACACAATTACATCAAACTACAGATGTGAATGAAACCAAGTAATACATGTCACCAAAACCACTTATTCAATCCACGATTCGATATTCAATAACGTTAACGTTTCTCACCACGTAACTCATTACGCAACAGACGCAGGCGCAGCGCAATAACTAAACGGGTATTATTTCCTTATGGCTGAACGTGGGATATAAGATATTTCACCTCACGCACGAACTAAACGAATAGAGCCATTTAAATTGAGAACAATTTTGAAAATTGACCGTTTTACCCAATTCCGAACGTTAAAAGGAGGTCACAAATGTGTTTTTGAGTGCGAGACAAAGGAATTGCATTCATTCTCGTACGTAAATGCATGTAGGTACCACATTGTATGAGGCAATGGCAAATTGTTTTCATTCGCGTTCTTGGTAACAGCTCCCATAAATTCCTCCCGAATTTGACGTCGTTTGTACTATGCCACAGACAGATACACAGATACACACTACAAAGTTATAACACCTCTCTTTTTTGTCGGGGTTATAAACAAAAGAAAGCGTTTGACAACACTTTGTTTTCGTAAATCAAACGTGCGACAACAGTTAATTAGAATGCTGACAATGCAACGATATGTGTGATTATGCATGATTTACTCCACCATTCAGCAACATAAATCATACATTTGTAAAATGTCATTGGATAGAAAGGCTTGATTTACGCAAATTATCATCTAATCATAAAAACACAAGTATAGCGTTTTATTTGATGTTTTCCGACGTTTAAAACACTTGCTAGTGTTGGTCACGGTTATTTAATTTGACAGAATGATTTGTGATAATGACACTGAAATATAACTAGTTTTTTCAGTTAAAAACAGACAGTTTTTAACACGTTCTGAAAATGCGGACCGTTGTTTTTTTACTTAACTGTCTCTTTTAAAATAAAGTCATTACAATTTTGTATCGTAGTTTATTATAATTATTAAAAGAGAACAATTTAAAATAAAAAATAAAAAACAAAAAAAATAAAAAAAATATATAGATACCTACTATTATAATACCTACATCTGACATCTATCAAAATTACCATCACGTCTAAATCTTTTGCGAGCATCGCCGAAGTACAACAAAGCTGTGAAATGCGAGAAAATATTTATCCAAACGACATTATAACATAACTGCGTATGCAATTCAAAGTCAATCTGTGGTGCGAAGGAAGTGCGTGATTCCCACGCCTGCGCTTGTGTAGTACAAGTACAGTCGACCAAATAAATAGTATAGGTACATGGTCACCAGATAAAGATGAACTTTTTCAGGAAATAATGCATGCATTCGAGTAAACAACAAACCTATGTAGGTTTTTGTGATGTTCTTTTGTTAAGTTTTGTGTTTATCAAATTAAACAAAGAGAAAAATAAAATATAAACATACTTGAAAAATATTTAGGTTTTTTTATACAACTAAAATGACGCTTGCAACATCAGGGGCATAACTAACACGTTGCCGACGTCTCCCCTACTGCCAACACGACGCGATACTTCTCCAAGGAGCAGTGGCGACCTTGCTGACTGTTAGGAATACAACACTGCAAAAGAACAGTGTTATTTGGCTACGATATTCTGCAAGGTGATACTTCCCCGGTCAGGCAATTCCAATTTTGAGCGGAAAGTCCCGCGCCTTGATTATGTAAGAAAAATCTGACAGCCACAGTGACCAACAAACAATGCATCCCTTTCTCGCTTATAGACGTTTTCATAAGAGGACACGGAATAGGACGTTTATTTACGACAGCAACTGTTATATTTATCAGGAGGCCGTTATGCTCCGCCCTACCTCTCTTAAAATAAAATACAAAACCCTATTTAAAAAAAATTATAAAAATCTTCAATTGGGTAGGTACTCTAGGTAGGTATACCGTGACACTATTTTTTTATTCGATTGTACTTAAGCTGTCATAATATTGAGTGACATGGCTGTGGACATGGTGTGGAGGGTATCGAGTTTCATTTCGCTAGGGTTTTGCTGAGTTATGTATGGGACATGTGGGTGTTATTGTAATTTGATGAATTTGAATATTGTAGCTAGGGCTTCCAATACCGGGATCCCGGTATTGACCAATACCGGGATCCCGGACATTTTTGGTAATTTTTTAATACCGGTATTGAAATGCCTAATACCGGGATCCCGGTATTGGTGATTTTATTTTATTTTTAGTAGAATCTACACAGTGGCAATCTTGTTCTATTGCAAATTATATTTCCAAACGTTTTTTTTATCTGCGTGAGTTTTAAACACAGATTTTTTTAATTATCTCGTGGTTCTTTGCTGGTGACAGTACCTTAATTATAAGACATGATAAAAATAGAAATTATGAGCGTGATATCCAAGATGCATTGCAACAATCAATTGACTGGCTTGAACAAAATAATTTATATTAAATTTAAATAAAACTAACATTATGCAGTTACGGCAAAGAGCTACGACTCCTAGTGTTAATTTAATCTAACTTTCGATAATAATATAATTGAAGAAGTAAAACAAAAGTTTGTAGGCTTGACAATTGACTCTAAACCACTCTAAACTGACTTGGAACGAACATGCATCAAGCCTAATTACAAAATTGAGTAGGTTTTCCTTTGCTCTTTATAAACTTAGGAAAATAGTTAGTCAGACAGCTGTCGTAACTGCGTATTATAACTAGGTAGACTCCATATTACGTTACGTTACGGAGTCATTTTTTGGGCAGATTCCTACGTAAAACATGACATTTTTAAAGCACAAAAGAGGTGCATCAGATGCATATGCAATCTTATTTGAAATATTAAAATGCAAATTGTGTGAAAAGATTATAAAAACTCATGGCGGATCAACAAGTGGACTTCACTGCGCATCGTATTGATACAAAATCAATTTCAGGCGAAGCTTCTACGTCAACTGTGTCTCAAACACAAAATTATCCGCCATCTAAGAAAACCGAACTTACAGATTATTTTAAAAGTTAAGTTTAAGTAAAAAAATAATTTGTAAAGAGATTTTGTTTGAAACTTATAGTTATTATATTAAAAAAGTGATTTTATATAAAAACGGTGTTTTTTTTTTATAATGAAACTTATTAGGTACTAATTTTATACAAAAAAAATATTTTGTAAAAAACTTGAGGTTAATGGAAATTTTCTTGATGGTATTAATACCGGTATTGAAAAAATCCGGTATTCGAAACCCCTAATTGTAGCCATCTGTCTTGAGAACCTTGTGGAACGAAGAACTTTTTTTTCAAGGTCATAGTGAAATATATGTACATATAAAAGGTCATAGCTGACCTGCAAACCTGTCAAAAGTGAATCGATCCCGATTACGAGTGCGCATTGTGATTACCCTGCTGGTCAGCTTGTGACTGCCATGGCATTCTTATTTAAAGGCAATTAAATTATTATTACCTATCTTATTCTAATTTATTTTTATTCACATTAAATTACATTATTCTCGTCGCTCTTACCACAACATTGTACTAATCAAAATAATAATCTAAGAGTTTCCGTGGAGTTTCTTGCCGGTTCTTCCCTATAGGACCTACGATTTGGAACTGCGCACCTAGAGTCTCGACATTTCATAAGTGCCTGTATATGGTTTCTCTTCTATTCTAATCTGTTTGCCAAAATTTAAGCATTTCAAAAGCGGAACTGAATGTGGGAATCATAGTCATGATTATGACTAATTTAATTGCTAAAGATTCTGCTATGTCACTTCCTAACACTTTCCAATATCGCAGTAACATTAGCGTTATGAAATATTGGACAATGGCCACTTCAATCTTATAGATTGAACATATTAGTTATGTTATGTCTATAAGCTTGTGCTCTTTATTATTTGGATAATCTACAACTGTAGGTACCAGCAGGGGGCCTACCACCATTTCTTACAGCAGTTTTGTTTTAACCTTAAATCAAAATTTCGTATTATAACATCCTTATAGTAAGCTTACTACGTTTACATATTATTACGGAAGTATATTTTATTATTACGTATTTTATTATACTAATGGTCAGTTGGTCGCCCAGAGGTCGTAATTCGACCGTAATTTTAGCTTTCTGCACTTCTTCTACATATAACCATGCCAAATCCAACACTCCTCCGTGCGCGCAATATACTTAAAAAGGGGTACAAAGTTTTCTCTTCACGTATTAATTAAATAGATAGATATGCTAATTTGAGTGTGTGAGGTTTTGCATTATTTATTGCACACAAAATAGAGTTACAGCATTATACAATATAAACTTCTTAACAACATAGCATAGTAGACTGTGATTCCAAAGGTATGTGTATTTATATCACACAGCATACCTTACCTAATTGACACTCCTGCCTACCCTCTTGACTAGCAATCGGTTCGTAATGAACACAAATAACGCAACCAGCACGGAGCGACGTCTTACTTTCTACGACCAGCTATGCAAACACTGTCTATTTGCGAAGCGACGCGCATGCGCTGTGTGCTAATCGTTTGCGTACGCGCATTTGAATGTGCGGACTTCGATATTGGTAGTTTGTAGGTACTACGTTGATTGGAAACGGTGCAGGGATTTAAAATAAATTAATCATAATTATTATTAAGGGATGTGCTAATACCACGTTTACATAGCTTGATCGCCGTAAGCGCAGCCCTCCCGGTTGCTTTCCATTTTAATAAATACAACAATATATTGTATATTATAGTAATCTTTTTAATACCAGATTCTATCACACTATAATTATACCATGCACACCCTCCGCCTCGCGTCCCGGGCCCGCTTGCTCGGCCGGGAAGGTCGTGCTTACAGCGGTCGAGCAGCACAGCCATAGATTTCCGACTGTCAGAGTATGAAATCTGGTGCTACTTAGGATAATTGTCAGCAGTAAGACGTCCTGACAATCTTCCTTCACAGATAGTTACAACCTTCAATCTTAGGGAAATATTGGATAATGCCATGATCACGACGTTTGCAGATGGTATGTTGGACCTAGATGATATTGTCTTCGTTTGCCTAAGGGCGAGGCTTATGAGCCTGTCTTGCTCACTAAAATGTCTCGTGGCGTTGTGTGTCGGGTCGTTGAGTTCCCTTCAGCATGGTTGAGCTTAGCGATGCTGACGCATGCGTCATGCTCGTGAGCGGATGCCATCTCTCGGGACTGGTCATCTTGTAACTGCCATGGCAATCTTATTCAGAGGAAAATCATTATTATCCTATTTTTTTTATTCACATTAAATTACATTATTCTAGCAGCTGTTACCATAACATTATATTAATCAAGATTGTAATCTATTATTTTATAAAAGAGTTTCCCGTGGAGTTTCTTGCCGGTTCTTCTCCATAGACCATCCATAGGTCCTACTATTTGGAACCGCGCACCTAGAGTCTCGACATATAATTAGTGCCTGTATTTGGTTTACATGAAATAAAGATCTTTTCTATGCCAACGCATACTACTACTATTTCTGTCCAACTATCCAAATACTTTAACTATTGGGTTCATCACGACAGTTCAAACATTTGAACTCACGACGCCTACTCAGTAAACGGACATTAAAGTTAGGTCTATGCAAAGTTTAACTTTCTAGGTTACACGGTTTACATTGTATATGGTTGAGTTAACGGGTGGAGACCATAAATATTGTTTAAACCTCGGTTAATATTTAAATGAAGCATTGGTTACGCAGTTACAGCGTACATGCTACTAACTGCTTTACAAATTACTTATTTAATTAATTACTTCGTAAAATGTAAGCTTTCCGCAGATTAAAATAACTATGTGAGAGAATAATTTGTAAACACGGCTACATATTATCAAGCTTGCATTATTGCACTCTTGCACCTTCCCATCTCACTCTTGCACCTTCCCATCTTCCTGGCTCGGCAGGCTGTGCTGGCGCTGCAGCCGCAGAGACACTCAAACGGCGCAAATATAATAACCTTATCGGTAGTTATATATTTGAGCCGTTTGGTGTCGAAACGCTCGGGCCATGGGGACCGAATGCATGTCTCCTCTTCAGAGACATTGCAAAATGTTTGGTCGACGCTACGCGTGACTCGAGGGCTGGCCTATTCTTTGGTCAAAGAATAAGCATTGCCATTCAACGTGGCAATGCTGCAAGTCTTCTGGGCTCGCTACCAATTGACAGCGAAGAGGAGGAGTACTTTGACGCCTAGGTACTCAGTTTTATATTTATTTTATGATTTATTTATTTAACATGTAACATGTATTTAATTAGTATACATATTTAAGTTTATATAGTTATGTAAAATAATTCATTTTATCAAGCTATATATAAATTTGCAGTATAAGCTGACCTCGCATTGTATAGGCTTTCCGTACTATGAGAGGTCAGCTTATACTGAGAATGTATAGCTTGATAATCGTACGGCTTCTAAAATTTCATGTTCATTAATTGAGCTAGCTTTGATATCATTACATTCGTCATTCTAATTTAATTACACATCTATACAGAATATTTTTTATGTAGTGCGCATAATTTGTTGATTGATTCAGTCTCTGTTCCTAAATGCAACCGCAGTGGGATACACTTTAAAACGAAACGAAAATTCGCCTTAGCATGGGGGACACGCATAATTTATTAGCGCAAACCATACAATTTTTTTTTTATAATTATTGTTTTGGAGTGAATTTTAGTACCTACTGCGGTTGCATTTGGGAGCGAACACTGAATCACTGCAAATTTTGCGCACTACAGAAAAAAATTTCCTGTATAAATACCATGAACAGTCAATAATTCGCACCCACTCATAAAAATCCGAGTCTACAAACCTGGCAATTACCAATTTCAAAGCAACACTCGAAAGGATTCTTTCAAACTGCAATAAAAGCCTCGTAAATGACTCCCGTTGCGCCTAATGGCTGCTATTAGGGGACCTTGGCGTGCCTCGGGAGTCACGGACAATGGAAATATCAAAGTCGATGCCAGCCTTAAGGTACAATTACCAGCGTCTTCTGAATTCTTTACTAGCTACCACGGTGGTAGCGGCTGTGAAGTATTGTAGGGATGTGTCGGTTCGGTTTAAAGAACGTTATACTTATAAGACAATCATCACTTGGACTTTATTCTCATTAAACAATCGTCACTCGGTTGCAATAATAATTATAATACATTTATTTCAGATTCATTAAATCCATATAAAACACAGAGAAATTTTTGGTTTATTAGTAATAATAGACATTTAATTACAACCAGTGGAAAATAGAGAGTTTTTAGTCGCAATTTCATGTAGCACTACAGTGTTGTTGATAGCTATTTCGTGTAGCACTATAGTGTTGTTGGTAGCTATTTCGTGTAGCACTATAGTGTTGTTGATAGCTATTTCATGTAGCACTATAGTGTTGTTGATAGCTATTTCGTGTAGCACTATAGTGTTGTTGGTAGCTATTTCGTGTAGCACTATAGTGTTGTTGGTAGCTATTTCATGTAGCACTATAGTGTTGTTGGTAGCTATTTCGTGTAGCACTATAGTGTTGTTGGTAGCTATTTCATGTATCACTATTATAGTGTTGTTGATAGCTATTTCATGTAGCACTATAGTGTTGTTGATAGCTATTTCATGTAGCACTAATAAGTTTTTAGTTTTCAAAAGGAGCGAGAAGAAGCTATACCTTTGTTCCTTTTTTTAATGATAAGAGTAAAAGCCCTCTTATCCCCTCTTAAATCTTATCGTTATTTTATATATTTTCTCACAGGAACAGTAACAAAATAATATTGGTATTGAAGCCGGCGGCCATGATTGCGACATGATTTGTTTCCGAGACGAGAGCGTGACATACGGGCACACATATCGAATCGTGCTGAATTAATTGACATAAGCAATTAATTGACTGTAAAATAGGTGCAGGTTCATAAAATTGTATGCACGCGATTTTTGCTTGGCATTTCTAGAATTTCCAAGTCCTTTAAAACTGAGGTACATATAACCTTATTCTATTATACTAAAATTAAAGTTAAGGTCGTGGTTGGTTAGGTTTTATACCTACAGCTCGCTCGTTTTTTCAGTGTAGCTACATCTGTGTGGTGAATCCGTCCATGCGAGAATTCCACCATTGACCTACTACAATGGGCGGCGGGTCTAGAAACAAAATTCACGAAAAATGTGTCCCGAGTAAATAAGCGTAGGTACATATAAAGAAATATAAAAAACAATAACATCATAATTCAAACCGTATCGTCATTAGTAAGAAACAGCTTAATTTTACTTGCGACAATTTATCAGCCTATTGAACTTTTTCACAATACAGTACAGCATTTTTGACTTGTATCTTGTCGGTTGACGAAACAAAGACTGGCGCGCGATTGGAACTCTTTTTGCGTTTTGGAAGTCTTTTGGTTCGGACACAATGTCTATTGTAGAAGTAGGTCAATGTTTGATAGACATACAGTACTACCAACTTCTGTGAAGTGGCAGAAAATGGAACTACAACAAATTCATATGATTTGACAGTTGAAGTCTTGCCAAAAATCAAAAATGCTTTTTCTTAGCCAACAGCGCCATCACACTGTTCACAGATAAGTTGGTAGTACTATAATGTACGATATTTATGATAATTAGTGATTCATTTTAGTCAGTTGGTCGCACAACCACTGTCAAGATGATAATTTATATATTATTTATGAATGCAGTTCACTGATTAACATAGAAATACCGAAATGTATATTATTAATGAGACTAGTTTCATAGCCGGCCATTGACTTCGGATGATATTTTCTTAATCAGGAACCATAATTTATAAATTAATCAAACTAATTCAATCAATTTGACGACACGGTTGGCGCAGTGCTTAAGCGATTAGCTTTCTACGCTACGTGCCGCGGGTTCGATCCCCGCACGGAACAATTATTTGTATGATCTACAGATATGTAGTTGTTTCGAGTCTGGGTGTTTGTAAACTGTACCCTCGATACAAGAGAAATCATAGTGAGGGGCAACGTTTTAAAAAGAAAAAAACATCGATTGGATTTATATCAGATTGCACATTATACCCTCACTAGCGCCATTTGTTTTGACATTGACATTATATTCCAGCTACGAATAATAGGTACTCATGTTTAGCAATATTTATAAATTAAATGGTTAAATTTTAGGTACAGTGCCACAAACTTATCTGACCCGGTGATCAAAATTGGAACTAACGTCGCTACGGAACAAAAATGACTTCAAAATGACATTTTTGTAGGGAGATGATATTGGTAAAAGCGACGGCAGCGACGCCATGACCGGGTCAGATAAGTTTGTGGCACTATACTAACGCTTTTATTGAGACTACCACGAAGTAAGTACCTTCAAAGTAAAAGGTCAACAACATGACACTGGCAGCAGACGCCGACGAGACAGAGTCAATTGCCAAAAGAGAAAAAAAAATAGCTACTCAGATAATGAAGCCGCTTAATTCTTATTATCTGAGAACGGATAAATGTGTTCCGACGTGACTCTGGTAGAATAGTCGCCAACGGCAGTTTTTTTTTTTAATAATATGTGTATTCGAGATTCATGCCAAATTCGCCCCACAAAGTTTTGCCTCGCATAAAAATATCCTAACAAATCTATGGATTTTTTATGCGAGGCGACACTTTGTGGGGCGAATGTGGCATAAATCGTATTCGAGGGTGAAAAAGGGCCTCCCAATCAGTATTGCCAGATTATTTTTCGTCTAAGTCGTTTTTACTATCATGTAAAAAAGCGAGATTCGTTGGAAATAATAAAATATTATAGTTAAAAAAAACTATAGAACACGCTTTAGTCATCCAAACTGAATGTGTATGCAAAATTTCAGCTCAATCGGAAACCGGGAAGTGGGTCAAATTTAACTTCCAAGATTTTCTTACATAGTTAGTTAGTTACAGCTGAAGCTAATAAAAGCGTGTTAAAAAGCGGGACAAAATAAAAAAGCCTAATAAGTAATATTTTTACTCCATGTATTGAAACAGATACATCGCACTCTATCAAGTCCCTGAGTAGGTACTTTAAGTTTCGGGACGTCCCACCAAAAGTGGGACGATAAGCAACACTGCTCCCAATCCCAATAGACTAGTAATAACTTATTTAGCTTAAATTCGTAGATAAGTCATGAAAGCAACAACACAAACCATGCAAGACATGCATGACAAAATAATGCATGATTCTGTCGCTCGTAATTTTACGTTCACCAATTCAATTGATAAACGTAGACATACGACTACATTAGTCTGTTAAGAGTCCCATGTTCAGCAGTGAACCTCGCTTATGATATGAGTCATCATGATAATCAAATTCGAAGCTAATAATTTCCATATATTTTGAGGTCGACCCCCAGTCTACCCAGATGCGGCTGCTATTTCCTCAGTTCATAATATATGCGTAAATCAATCAATATGCGTAGATTCTAATTCACCGCTGGAACCGATCGACAATTTGACAGTGACGTTTCTAGGTCGCTTAGTCCATTCACGTCGCGCCGCCCGTTCAAGGTTACAGCTTTCACACAATCAGCTGGCTAAGCGAGTCCTCATTACAATGTTCAATCATTCAGACATTGGGCTAATTTGACAATTACGGAACAGAAAAAGATAGAAGATAAGTTTTAAAAGTTGCTTGGAGTTCTAATAAATAATACAGTGTTCGAGGAAGACAAAATAAAAGTGAGAAATACTAAAAAAAAAAACAGGTTTAAAAAAAGAGTCCTTGCAATGGGATGGAAAAATATAAAAATGATTAATAGAAATATCGTTATTGGACAGAAAGTTATGATTTTTAATAAATATCATATATCATAAGACTTTTACTAGATATTTTTTTTTGTTTTTTATTTACTTAGTGCAAGTCTCAGTATCTATTTTAGATGAATTAATTTCATCTAAGATAACCCACTTATAAATATTCTAATAAAGTTCTTTAAGTGGGTACGGGCCGCAAAAATCAAAAATAATACAATAGTTCACAAAACATTAGAAATCAACAACTTTCAGTGAAAATAAAAAAACGCATTGGTCACAATAAGTGTACTGAGCCAAATCAAATTCACACGTTTCGTTCGCTTATTTTGTATCGACATTGGCAGGCTCCAAAACTTGTGTGCCGCGAGAAAGTAAAATGCAAAGAAAAAATACTCGCCCGTCAAGTTTCTCCCGCCAAAACCGAGGTCACTGACCGATTGACATTCGTTAGTCCCGCCCATACATCGATACTGTATTTCCGACGCCATTCATCATTGACGGCGCAAACTGTGGTCCCTTTACTGGCATGTTGGGTTGCATGAGCAACTTTATGAAAAAAATCTGTTGTAGGCAACCAACACAGCTCCGTTTACTATAGCATTAGAAAAAAGAGGCTCGTAGAAGCAGTAGTGCAAAACCTTTTATTTCAAAGTTAAGTTATAACTTTGTTGGATAAATCTGAGACTACTAAATACTGAGATAAATGAAATAAAAATAATTTTATTTTAAATAATGCTTTATTTATAATAACATCTTCATCACACACATTACAAACTTACACCAAAGGGAATGAATGAAACAATAACAAAATCACAGAATATTTACGTCAATTTCACAGACGACATAAACCGGTAAAATTAGAAAAACCCGGCTGTCACAGCTTATGAAGGGATGAGGTGACATTTTAGATTTGGTAGAATTATAGTGAAGCGAAAAACGTTCTCGATATTGTTCACTCCTGCTTCTTTTAGGTTTTTAGCATTGACACTTTAATTTTAAGTTGGAATGAAATAATATATCTAAATAAAAGCCACTTAATTTCATAAGATATATAGTTCAAATGATTACAATGAAGTGTGACAGCTGGTATATAAATAGATATTAATACTTTTGGCGTTAATCGTAACTGTAACAAATTTAATGTACTTTTGTTACGAAGTGTACATTAAAAAGAACCTTTTTTAACTTCTGTCTAATGCTATTGTAAACGGAGTATATGTATTAAAAACTTCAAGTCCGTAAAGATTGCGGAAGCGATGTGGTCATGGCAGTTGTTTCACGTAAAACCAGAAATTCGCCATAGCTATTTATCGTAGATAGAATAACTGGTTTTATTTATGGATGGAAGGTTATATTTATTTCAATAATTTTAATCATAAACAGATACACCACAGGATATTTTTTTATATAGTGCGCGTACCTACTTTGCAGAGTCCGTTCCTAAATGCAACCGCAGTACTAAAATTCAACCCAAAACAAAATAAAAACATGATTTTGCATGGCTTGCGCTAGTAAATGATGCGTGTCCCCCATACTAAGTCGAATTTTCGTTATGTTTTAAAGTGTATCCCAATACTGCGGTTGCATTTAAGAACAAAGACTGGATCATTCTACAAATTATGCGCACTACATAAAAACATATGTATTCATTGCAGTTCGATCAGCCATTCCAGTAAGAAGAAGTTATAACTCCAAGGTCAGGCTTTAGAAATTGCATGCTTCTCTATGTAGGCGAAATTATAAGAACTGTATTACATTATAAGATCTGGTTAAAATACCATGTTTCAAGCAAATATAGATACTCTATTCTATATTTTATTCTATCAATATCGTATATTCGTGTGTCGACACAACATCTGTGGGCCGAGCACGAATGTTTTGGCGAATCGTAACGTTAACGTAACCCAATTTAGAATAAAAAATACACGTCCAATCTATGATATTTTTAACCCCCGACAAAAAAGAGGGGTCTTATAAGGTTAACGTGTCTGTCTGTGGTATCGTAGCTCCCAAACGGATGAACCGATTTTCGTTAAATGGTTTTTTATGTCATAGATAATTTTATCCCGAGTGTTCTTAGCCATGTTTCATGAAAATCTGTTCGGCCGTTCAAAAGTTACAGCTTTTTTTCTAGTTGGAGTCTGGAGTTTTTGACGGTTAGGTTATTTTGGAAATACATGCAATATTATTACATTTTCATGAAACAAGTGTGTGTATTGCATAAAATTGAACCAAAATGCGATAGATTCATCGTATTTTATAATCAAAATTTGCAAGTTAACGGTACCATACGTCGAAACATTCTTGCTCGGCCCACTGGACTGGCATTTTGAAGAAAGTGTCAGTGCTATTACTGAAGAATGTCGAATTAACCTGTCCTGGCCCCGGTAGCTTGCTGGTTAATGGACCAGCTCTTTTACGGACCTTGGCTCCGACCGTAAACACGATTAAATTCTGAACAAGTAGCATACAATTTTTTCGTGGATTTTTTTTGTAGAAAGAAATATTCGACTTCGTGTTCGGACTCGGACTTGCAGGACTTGCAGGACTTTCAGGACCATAATTTGCAACCTTTTTGAGACGATTAAAATGTGAAGGAAGAATTGGATTTGATAAGCGGGGGTCGCGGTAGCTCGGTTGGCAAGAGTAGCTCTGATGTACTGAACCAGACGGTCACAAGTTTGAGTCTTGTACGTGGTCGAATTTATCTTTCCACAAAAACAAAATCTTCTAATATAGTACGCGCAAATCTTTATGAGCCCTCTGAGCTCTCTCCCTCTAGCACCTATAATAGTACGCTTATTATAAGTGCAAGAGGGAGAGAGAGGAGAGTTCAGGGCTCAGTTCAGGGCTCATAAAGATTTGCGAGTACTATACAACAAAATTATGTAGCACTAGCGACCCGCTCCCGGCTTCGCACGGGTACACTTTCTCTACTATCCTTACATTAAATATGAAAGTATCATACATATAAACCTTCCGTGAAAAATTATCTAACTGATGGTTAAAACCGCATCAAAATCCGTTGCGCAGTTTAGGAAGAGTTAGCGGATATACAGACAGACAGACGCGGAAAGCAACTTTATTTTATACTATGTAGAGATAGAGATACAGGGTAACAGAACAGTTTAAAGTACCCATAACCACCATAGTAACCTACTGCCCTCCATCTGTTGGCCCGAACAACTTGAGATAAGCATTGAGGCGATTTTCATTCATTTTTTCTCGGGTCAGTTGTAATGGCCCAGCGTGGACCACTGTGTATGAGCAATGGCCTATTAACTGCACTAATTACGATGTTCGGTCTTGGTTATAACTGCACACAACAGATTTTTCTAAGGGCCCAAACACAGTAGCTTCTGTCTGCAGCAGAATCGTGCTATTTCACAGATCCCCGACGAAAAACGGGGGTTTATAAATTTGTAGTGTGTATCTGTGTATCTGTGCATAGCTCCTGAACGGATGAACTAATTTTGATTAACTTTTTTCGTTTGATAGGTGTCTTAATCGAGTGTTCTTAGCTATGTTTCAAGAAAATCTGCCGTTAAAAAGTTGCAGCTCTTTTTCCAGTTGGAGTCGGGGGTTTTTGACGATTACCATTTAAGTACCGATATTTGGACAAAACGTATCTAGCTACGCTACTAGTGGGGCTGACTGCCGTGTATGCTGAACATACTGAGGTATCGTCAATCGGAGAGACAAGGTACTGACATTCAGATTAATGTTCCCCTACTTTCTGCATAAAGTTCGTTAAATTCACTCCAAAATTATTGCATTAGTATTAAAAACAGTATTCAATTATTTTTATTCATAAGCTATCAAAATAAAATATTCAGTTTGATTTGGTTCATAGACATAGGACAACTAGACGGATAACTTACGTGGCTACGTCAATGTGTCTCGCTTTAACAATGTGTGTTGCCATCAAAATACTATTTCCACTACATTAGGGTAAATTCAGCCATATTCTCATCTTTATTTTGAAACCGATACTAAATGATATTTTCACGAAATTGAGTTATTAATTTGTTATACGCCATCTCCTATATATTCGATATTTAATTTCGTTTAGAACTGGTTTCGAAATAAACATACGAATATAGAAGTTCTTCTCTATCCACTAAAAACTTGGAATTCACAATAATGAAACATGTTAGGTTTAAATTAAAAGTGTATATTAAAAAAACCTGTTATTATTAGTAATTAAAAATTCTATAAAATTCGAATCAATAAGCAGAAATGAGATCAATTTTACCACAGTAATTTATATCCAGTTATTCAATGACCTTTATATAAGATGATGATAAAGGATGATGGGCGAAAATATAGGGGACCCTGCCCTGAGACCAATAACGATGTGACATATGTCATTGGAAAGGTCTTTTCAAATGCTACAATTGTTACTATGGCCGTCCGGGTCAATTCGCTGTGGGTAAAAAGTTATGGCGTCACAAAAGTATTGCGGCGTAGAACTAGTCGTCTACATACACTATAACTGCCAGGAGACCAATAACGATGTGCCATACGTCATCGGAAAGGTCTTTTCAAATGCTACAATTGTTACTTTGGGCGTCTGGGTCAATTCGCTGTGGGTAAAAAGTTATGGCGTCACAAAAGTATTGCGGCGTAGAACTAGTCGTCTGCATATACTATAACTGCCAAGAAACCAATAACGATGTGCCATACGTCATCGGAAAGGTCTTTTAAAGCACTACAATTGTTACTATTGCCGTCCGTAGCATTTATTGTGGGTAGAAAGTTATGGCGTCTCAAAAGTATTGTGGCGTAAAACTAGTCGTCTACGTACGATGAATATAACTTCCCGGAGACCAATAACGATGTGACATGTGTCATTGGAAAGGTCTTTTCAAATGCTACAATTGTTACTATGGCCGTCCGGGTCAATTCGCTGTGGGTAAAAAGTTATGGCGTCTCCAATGTAGTGCTGGCCCCGTAAAGTATCTAAGCATTATATTGACCAAAAATTCTTTATGAAAGAAAAATATCGTTATTAATACCGATCGTTGTTTGTTCGAAATAAATGATTTATTATTATTAATACACATTTTAACTCAATCTTAAATATCATAAAATTAACATTATTTATTACATTATAAAAAATACCGTATTTCTTGGGAAAGTTATTGAATAAAACAGACCATGAAACATGCACATTACATGAAAGTATCTCGTACTAATTCAAACTCAAAGTCAAAAAAAAAATATTTCAACTGGGCCTTTGCAGGTACTTTCAAAACGTCGTGATTCTAGGTGCACGGTTCCAAGTGGGTTGGTCCTGGAGAAGATACCGGCAAGAAAATCCATGGATACTCTTTTCATAAATCAAGCTTAGGTACTTAGGCTTAGGAGGATTGAGCTCCCAGTACTCGTCACTCACAATATTTGACGCGGCAACACAATCTTGCTACTTTCTGTATTCTGAGAGCGTGTTAGGTTCATAAAATGTACTTATGTGGTCAGGTCAGCCTATATTATGAGCCGTAGTGAACTAGAATAGAATAGAATAGAATAGATCTTTATTTCATGTAAACCAGATACAGGCACTTATGAAATGTCGAGACTCTAGGTGCACGGTTCCAAATAGTAGATCCTATGGAGAAGAACCGGCAAGAAACTCCATGGAAACTCTTTTCAAATAAATAATAGATCTTGACAATCTTTATCAGTACAATGTTGTGGTAAGATCTGCGAGAATAATGCAATTCAATGCGAATATAAATAAAACTAGGATAATAATGAATTGCCTCTGAATAAGATTGCCATGGCAGTTACGAGCTGAGCAGTTCCGACAGACGGCACCCGTTCTACTACTGGTTGCAGTAAGGCTCGTCCACGTAAAAATGTACATAAACCAACGGCTGCCATCGTCGCTAACCAAGGTCAAGGTATGCGGACCAGTTTGGTGCCACACTACTTTTGAGACGCCATAACTTTTTACCCACAACTAATTGCTAGAGACGGCCATAGTAACAATTGTAGCATTTGAAAAGACCTTTCCAATGACACATGTCACATTGTTATTGGTCTCCGGGAAGTTATATTTATCGTACGTAGACGACTAGTTTTACGCCACAATACTTTTGAGATGCCATAACTTTCTACCCACAACAAATGCTACGGACGGCAATAGTAACAATTGTAGTGCTTTAAAAGACCATTCCGATGACGTATGGCACATCGTTATTGGTCTCCTGGCAGTTATAGTACATATATGCAGACGACTAGTTCTACGCCGCAATACTTTTGAGACGCCATAACTTTTTACCCACAGTAAATTGACCCGGACGGCCATAGTAACAATTGTAGCATTTGAAAAGACCTTTCCAATGACACATGTCACATCGTTATTGGTCTCCGGGAAGTTATATTTATCGTACGTAGACGACTAGTTTTACGCCACAATACTTTTGAGATGCCATAACTTTCTACCCACAACAAATGCTACGGACGGCAATAGTAACAATTGTAGTGCTTTAAAAGACCTTTCCGATGACGTATGGCACATCGTTATTGGTCTCCTGGCAGTTATAGTACATATATGCAGACGACTAGTTCTACGCCGCAATACTTTTGAGACGCCATAACTTTTTACCCACAGTAAATTGACCCGGACGGCCATAGTAACAATTGTAGCATTTGAAAAGACCTTTCCAATGACACATGTCACATCGTTATTGGTCTCCGGGAAGTTATATTTATCGTACGTAGACGACTAGTTTTACGCCACAATACTTTTGAGATGCCATAACTTTCTACCCACAACAAATGCTACGGACGGCAATAGTAACAATTGTAGTGCTTTAAAAGACCTTTCCGATGACGTATGGCACATCGTTATTGGTCTCCTGGCAGTTATAGTACATATATGCAGACGACTAGTTCTACGCCGCAATACTTTTGTGACGCCATAACTTTTTACCCACAGCGAATTGACCCGGACGGCCATAGTAACAATTGTAGCATTTGAAAAGACCTTTCCAATGACATATGTCACATCGTTATTGGTCTCAGGGCAGTTTTGTCCCATCATCCTTTGTTTTTGTTTTTCCAGCAACAACAAAGCAAAATAAAAGATACTTATAGAATCTATGTTTTACTAAAAATAAATAAATCCAGCCCATTACTGTCCCACTGCTGGGCACGGAACTTTTGTTTCTTCACCGGCGCGCGTGGCGGTGGAATATTTTAATTTTTGGGTGTATGTTTTTTTGTTTGATTTAGAATTTGTCGACTGTTCCGCTTCCAAATCATTCTTTAGCAATTCTGATATGTATAAATATAATCCACGTATTTGGTTGGTACAGCGAATGGCTTCAGATAAATATATTTTTTCTTGGTAGCAGCCGATTCTGACGTCCGGTAGCATCAATCTACCTTCTTCGTAAACTAGGGTCAGATGGAAACCTGTAGAATGTACATCATTACTTAGTGGGAATTTTTTTAAATTATCTGGCAACACTATTTTCTTTTGTCCTTATAGTTTGTTTGGGTTTGTTATGATATTTTATGCCGAAATTGGTATAGAACGACCTTGTAGGCCATGTACTAACCAAAGTGGGTAATAAATGTATAAGAATGGAAATTCTCAGCATAATCAAAGGGTGAAAAAATACGTAAATGTTTACTTACGAGTCGAAATTGTATTCCATCTTCTTTTCTTTCACTATGCCTATCACAGCCTAAAATGCTACAACCACCCATTATCAACACACTTTTGTCTTTTTTCTCTAACGAGTTCTCACAAAATACGGCACTGTTTAACTTATAAAACCACACGAAAACATGAACTATTCAATATGATCTTTTGTTTGGCAGACATTTTGACAGTTATCAATCTCCGCCAGCAAAAAAGTGAATACGCCGATAAGGACAGAAAAAAGTATCTGTATCATTTTCGCACTCGTACCATAGCGTATCTACCCATCTTATTCTAACAATACCGTTGCTAGTCTTATAGTTATTAGTCTATGATTTGGTTATAATAGATCAAAAATGAAGCATGTTTTTTTTTAAATTTATGTCTATCGGCCACCTGTGTAGAAATACTGGCAGTCAAATATTTATTATCTGTGCTACAAATGACTGGTTTTAAGATTTCAATGGGTTGATTTTACATAAAATATCTTACAAGTATTATCACAACAACCAGTTTGTCTGTCTGTTTAGGATAGTTAAAATACACGAACCCCATTTTATCTTAGTAAAGATAACTTTATTAATTCTAATTGAGTAGATACAAATACAGCATATTATTATGTATATATTATAATATTAGGAAGATCGTTAATATACAACGTGTATCTAATACTCTAATAATCTAATAACTTGAAAACTTTTGATAACTACCTTCCTAATTTCTCTCTTTCTAAATTGTTTTTCTTTCTTTCTTTCTTTCTTTCTAATTTCTTATCAACAGAGATCGATAAAATACGTTTTTTCTTTTCGACTCTCGACAACAAATTGTATAAATTCGTATAGAATGTTTAGTATTTATTTCTGTTTAAGTGATTTGTAATCTTTAAGAAATAAATGAATTCAAACCGTATCTGGGCATGGGTGGTCATATTTAAGGGTGTGGATCAGACCATCAAACTGAACAACTTTCTATATGGGACCAACATCGTAATCGCGAAAAAATTATCAGCTGTCCCGTACAAAACTTCAATTCCTACCCGACCCAGCGACGAAGTTGGTCCATTTTTCTTGACACGAATTAAAATTTATTAGTACAGATACAGATAACTTGAGACTCAAGTTTAGGTATCCACAGTTGTCATGGTCAACAAGAAAAACACGACAAAAACACAACCAATGAAATATAGAAAGTAAACATAACCGCTATCGAAAACTAGTCAAAAATAAACCATAAAATAATTTACAAACCACCATAAAATTGTGAAGCTTAAATAACATAATCGTTTGGTTTCGCAACCAACCAATCATTGGTGATGCCATTACATAGATTAGTACAAAAGTTCCACAGATATCCGTGGTTCCACTATACACAAGACATTGTAAAATGCCGATTAAGACAAAGTTTTACGAATACACAATTTAGGACCATTTTCACCGACAAATTAACAGATGTTTAAAATTAAATCGGCCGATTACCCATACAAAAAATCATGTTTAAACGGCTTATTTTGCTCTAATCGATTGTTAACTGCATAGGTTTAGGCTTTGAGTATTACTCAAAGCTAATAGGTTAGCAACCTATCTTCCTTTTGAGCTTTGGAGAACTTTCTGTACAATCTATAGTCATTATATTCTATAGGTGAGGTATACTTATGTAGAACCTAAGTAATTCAATACACATAATACTTACATTACATTATATAGTAACCTACAAAAGATACATTGGTGATGGTATTATAATATATAATAATAATAATAATGAAACTCTCGTTGGGGGGTTGGATCAAGGGCTTGATACAGAAGGCGGTACTCCTCGACACGGCACGCATTGTGAGGAGGTTCCTCTCTCTGGAGCCCTAGCCACCGGTAGCTTGGACCCTGTTCCCGATACCGGTGGGCTACTACTACCACTTAACTATTCTTGTATATTTTTAAATGTTTTTATATTATTTTTTGTAAAAATATTTATAAATTTAAAAAAATGTATGTGTAAATAATTAAATAAAGGAAATAATAATAAATCTTTTACTGGCCAAAAGACAAGTACAAGATGTAGTTTATACAATAAATAAATAAATAGACTATCTATGGTCGAAGGCTAACCTAACGGCAGTAAAGAATTCGGAAGTGACGTGATTCATCTGAACCGGTCGCCATGCCTAGCATTATGTGAAACCAGGCAGAACCGGAACAAGGGAGCTCGGTCTCGAAAATTTCTTAAATAAGTAGGCAAATACCTTTGAACGTGACTGTATAAAAGATTAATATGAAAAAAAGGGACAAATACACGTTTTGTCTTGATAGAACATGTAGGTAAATAAGTTCTTCACGGTATTAATTCGGCGTGACATTTCAAATGATATGTCTCAAAATATTATGTTTATTTAACTTCCAAAGACAATTTGAAGAACATACCTACCTATAAATAGATGCCCCATAACTTATTTGTCACTGTATTCCAACCAAAATGGTTGCCTTGAAGAAATTGCTTTATGCGATAAGGCCGCCCATTGTACTACGAGTATATTGTTACCTCCTTTACTTACAAACTTTATATATTCAGGTGTGCATTAAGGTATGTAATAAATAAATAAATATATTCTTTTAATTTATTTATGTATCATAAACGAAGATAAAAAAAAACAAATAGTTATTCTAAACGTCAAATTTACAATAAAAGTTTAGAAACTTGCAACATTTCTATTTCCACTTTTAACGGGAACTTTTTGTTGCTTTATTATTTATTCCAAAAACTTATTATACCCGTTAAAATAAGTTTATGACTTATTTATACATCCCATCTCCTACATAGGTTGCGAATGTGATGCAGTATGACTTAATCCCAGATGAATCTTGCGCATCATCTTGATACACAATCCGCCGGAGGCCCAATTCCTCCCTTAGTCCCCTTCCTTCTCCTTTCCCTCCCTTTTTCCTACCACCATCCTAAAAGGTCGGCAACGCATCGGTGACTCTTCTGGTGTTGCTGATGTTCTTGGGCGGCGGTGATCACTTACCATCAGGTGAACCGCAAGCTCGCTTGCCAAATATGGCACTTTTTTTTTTATCCCTTACGCGCCTCTTACGACTCCTTAAACAATTGATGGTCCATTCGTCGAAGACCACATTCCTAATTGAGGTTACGCACAATATAAACAAGTACTTATAGCTCTATAGCATATGCAGTCATATGCGAGTGACCACACCGGATCCTAAGGTTAAACACTTAACTGACAGGTTAAGCACCACTGAAGTTAAACCTCACCTGTCGATTTAATATCAAGTATTTAACCATCAAACGTGTTCCGGCATTGATTAAGCTAGTATTGCAAGGTAAGCGACATTGAGTATGGGTAGTATAAATAGTATTATTACCAAACTAACCAGTACATGATAATACTTCCTATCTCAACATTATCATATGGTATATCAATGGCCTTAACAGCTGTGAAGTAAGCTGCAGACCCACATTATCATGAATCATCATCACTGACAGCCTGTTTCTACCCACTGCTGAGTATAGGCCTCCTCCTTTTCATGCCATGTTTCCGTGGTCTGTGCTAATCGCATCCAGGTCTTTCCCGCGATCCTTTGCAGGTCACCTGTCCATCTGGCCGCAAGTCTTCCAACACTTCTTCTACCGTCCATGGGTAGCCATTCTGTTAGGGCTCTACTATCTTATCATGAATACAGTGGTGGATTTACCAGCAGGCTGAGTAGGCTGGAGCCTAGGGCGATAGATTTTAGGGGCGGTTTTGGGGTCAAAATTTAGGCATGACCTTACCCTGCTTTATTAGTAGTATACGTGATTGAGCTTTTATTAGCTCAGAAATATAAACAAAATCTATTTCTTGTGCAATCTTAAAATCTTCTAAAAAAAAAAAACTTCTAAATCGATTGAGAAATTAGAGTAAAGGTTGTAGAAATAATCTAGGAACTGACACATCGATTCCCTAGTTCACAATCATACTAATTACGGGAAAAATGTGGTGGAAAAATTTAACAGCTTCTGAAGTCGGGGCCCTTAATTCTTCAATGCACCTAGCTTGGCAGTGGCACCGACTTCGCAGAAGCTGTTAAGTTTTGAAGAAAATTATTTTATACTTTTTAGTTTTTTGAAGTCGGTTTTTAGTTTTTTTTTAAGTTTATTTTTCAGACATTGTACTTAATTCACAAAAATGAATGGAATCCTAAAATGAGGAGCTCTTTCGCCAACTGTGCAACACAACATAGATACTACATACTTCATAACGTAGTTAACATTCTTGACCAAAACTATCATATCTTAACTTTCTAAACACAATTCAATTTGTTTCTTTTATGTGCGTAATATTAGATATTAATTGTGTTTCCGCGACCGGTTATGAGATTACAATCGCCGCGGTCGTGGGAAAAAATGAAACGTTATCTAAGAAATATGACCCGTGCGTGTTAGTGTGGTGTACCTATGAATGGGAGCTTAGTGTAGGTACTGTTTAACTGCTGCTCTGCGCTACGTGCCGCGGGTTCGATCCCCGCACGGAACAAATATTTGTATGATCTACAGATAGTTGTTTCGGGTCTGGTTGGATGTGCAATGTGCATGTGACATGTATGTTTGTAAACTGTACCTTCGATACAGGAGAAATGCTAGAGAGGGGTAAATAAAAATAAATAAAAAAAGAAAGAAAGACAGTTGAAATTTTCATACTAAATGTGACATTTGAGAGGGTTGGCAGTAACGTTATCACGCCAACGCTCATGTAAACAGACTCTATTGCAAGTAAAAAAAAACTGCATACATATCCAACTCACTAGAGTCCAAACAAGATTTTAATTATAATTATATTTCTTTAATTACATTTATTATATTCAATTCACACGCAATGAATTCCGTTTAATTACAATGTCAATTGTAGGTACTTTCAAGTTTAATTACTTTAATATTCTAATTTGAAATAAACCTCGTGCAAGCTACAGTTTTATTTCTATCGATTTATATAGTCATAGTCATAGTATTTTATTGGTAACTAATAAGGTACAGGTCAACATAATCTAATCAATAATAATAATAAATTATAAAATAAAATAATCAAAATGTAAATCAAATAAATCTAAATAACACTAAAATAATCATCGATGTCTATAGATACGCTCTGTCATACAAAGGGAAGCTAAAAAAATGAGACATATTTTTTGAAGATGTCAAATTCTAAATTCAAAAGTGTTCGAATTAGATTTAAATAGAACAGCGATACATGCACTAATGGAATAGCTATTGTTATTATATTTTTTTTTAATACATTAATTCATAATAAAAAAAATTGTAAACAGCATCATGGGTAAATATCAGTTATTCGGGATTATTCATATATTATGTCGAGATTTTATTAATTTAATGATTTTTTAGGTTAGTAACTGTAATTTAACTGTAACTATAAGGCGGAGTTCTCAGTCACAGCGGAGAGTGAAGCGACAGCGGCGGCGGCGGCCCTGCTGTAAGAGATCGTAGTAACCCCCCAGTAGACATTCAAGTAAAGGAAATTAGGTAGGTACATACTAGGAAACGAGGGTTAGCGTTTATTTTAATTTTTCGGAGGCCGTTCTTAGTATAATAGAAATCTTGTTCATTAAAGTGTAAACTACACACTATACTTGAGCGAGTGGACACCCAGAATTCATCATTTCTTTCTTCGCGGACAGTTTTTATACAACTATGCTTCCTAAATTCATCGACGGGAAACCTTGAAATATTATAAATAGTATTAGGTATATTTATAGTCCTTATCCCATCAGCAAAACTTATATTGGGTTATAATAAATATGGCGTACCTAAATATATTTAATTGGTATTATGTTCAACTATTTAATTGCATAAAACATATTAATTTATTTTAAAACGGAAAAACATTAATTCTACAGTACCAAAAAAAAATAAACATAAGGCTACTCCGATGACTTTTTATGTTCAAAGTTAAAATGGCGCCTATAAATATTGAGCAAAATTTGGATAACATAAAATTGTTAAATTTGTATGTACTAAGAGTGCTTACGTATGGTAAGTTATTCCATCTTGTTTTTAAAATTTTTGTGGTCTATTTTTGCATTTATTAAATACACAAGCGGGCATTTTTGTTCGATTTTCGATTATTTAAAATATACACAATTATAACCGCACGCAGTGATAGTTGACAGTTGACTGATGATCAACTACTCCATTTTTCTGAAAATGGAGTACCTGACACGTCTCACTTTTTGAGTTCACTAAGCATATCTATAGACATCGATGAAAATAATCATAATATATTTTTTATTTTTTTTCAACATGTCATTCACATTATAAAATGCCTGCTCAACCAGCCATGATATAGATTATATAATATAGATTAGTGCCGCATAAAGGCATAGTGTAAGAATGCAGGTAGGACAGTATAAAAAAATGGTAAGTCAGTATCAAGGATTGATTCCCAGAACAGTGTTCAACATCGACGATATGCATAGCTTGCGAGAAAAGGAACCTGTATGTTAGGATTAGTATAGTACTCGCAAATCTTTATGAGCCCTGAACTGAGCTCTGAACTCTCTCTCTCTCCCTCTAGCACCTATAATAAGCGTACTATTATAGGTGCTAGAGGGAGAGAGGGAGAGTTTAGAGAGCTCTTAAAGTTTTGCGCGTACTATACTAATATTTGCCAATAAAGGGCGCTGTTCATTTTTAAGTAGAACCTCATTGTTTATCATTATTTCTTTTTCATAACTCTATCGATGTATTGACAATATAAAATTATACTCGTTAAAATTAGCATTACAATTTTTTTCTTCGCTTCCTTTTGATAAATGAGCTCATCCCTATACATTGGTCCTTCGAGCCGGATTTGAACCAGCGCGCAGCGACCTATTCTGTCATCATCACGTGCATGCGTATAGGGATAACCACTTGGTTAGATCTTTTTATGTTTTGTTATTGTTTCATGAATGAACAAGTCTTGTTCACGCCACTATTTGGCTCAAGATCGGTAGGGGTGATCGGTACCAATCGGCTTGTGAATAGACAAGTTGCAACAATCAACGTAAGCCAAATTGTGCTGTTTGTTAGTTACACCTTACGCCAAGAACCACACGGCAAGATATTAATTTCTAATTCAGATAAAAGACCAAAAAATAACGACTTAACCTCTTTAATTCATAATAATCAAACAAACTAGAAATAGACACGTATTTACGTATCTAAATATAATTAGTTAAGCTATTAACCTTAATTGTTTTTTTTATGGTTGACGTAATTAAACTATAATCAAATTACATTTAACTGTGAAACGAAACGCAATGAAGTTACGACACAATTTAAAAATAAATTGGAATTTTATTGTTATTGTTCTTTCGTGTTGATCCGGGCCTCCTATAGTAGGCCGTAATTTACTAAGTTTCTAAAGTGTAGATAATAAAAATAATTACTTCAATCATTCTTCAGTTCTACAAGATCAGGGACCATATCTGTTACCCATTCAAAGGCTTTGTGATAGGGTTTTTCTAAGCAGTTAATCAAAAACCCATACGATGAGGGTAACCCTTTTGAGCGGCTTAAAACAAGCCATTCAAAAGGGTTACACTTTCAATTCTCTCAATGTAATATGACCTCTCGATAACTTATTCTTATGAATAACTAATATCAGTTGTAAAGAGGTGCACGAAAAAAGCTAGACTGAGTTCAAAAATAAACAAAAAACTGTTGAGATAATTAACCGATAATTTCAAAGCCAAAATTCAGAACGTTTTAAAAAAACATATTTTACCCCGAAACGTTGTTCGGAACAGAAAAAGCCATTACAGTGCCACAAACTTATCTGACCCGGTGACCAAAATTGGAACTAACGTCGCTACAGAACAAAAATTACTTCAAAATGTCATTTTTGTAGGGAGATGACATTGGTAAAAGCGACGGTAGCGACGCCATGACCCGACAGATAACTTTGTGGCACTGTATTTATAAATGACGCATAAGAATCGTCAACATAGTCAATAGAATATAAACATTACTTCAGCCTTTGTTTGTTATTATTACATTCAGACATGGCTAGTGTTGCTACAAGACCTAAAGAACACCGATAATAGATGTACTCACATCTAGCTGTCTTGTACTTACGTCACTCATTGTAAACTGAGCTAGCGACAAGAGGAGAATTTGACTACTCACTCGTGTAGGTACTTACATGTTAAAGTTCGATTTTGAAAAATATAGATAGAGAGAATCGGCCTATCGCAGTCTACCGATGAAGTGTGTGTAAATTGAGGTCGAATTTTAGTCGGGGCCGCTCTCGCGGCACCACATTTGTTGTGTAGTACCTAAGCTTGATTTATGAAAAGAGTATCCATGGAGTTTCTTGCCGGTATCTTCTCCAGGACCAACCCACTTGGAACCGTGCGCCTAGAATCACGACGTTTTGAAAGTGCCTGCAAAGGCCCAGTTGAAATAAAAATCTTTGACTTTGACTTTGACTTTGAAGATAGGACACTCCCAAGTTGTACTATGTTAACTGCCAAGGTCTTGGTGGCCCATCAAGGTAACGAGATGGAAATCATCATAGTTTGATCTCCAAAAAATATTGCTAATGCGATGGCAGTTAGTTAGCATTGAACATCCAGTTAAATCGGCCTATCGCAGTCTACCGATGAAGATAGGACTCTCGTCATATCACTCAACAAATCATCATTTTGATCTCCAAAAAATATGCCGTTACCTTTTCCCTATGGAAATCAGCACCTAAAGAGGACAAACAGTAGACAGTTTGTTTCTTCTATCTACTAAACCGATATCATCAAACTGTTCTCGCCATCGACCGACGTGAAAGTATAGACGATCGGAAAAAAGACTCTTGCTTTAACAGAGGCGCTGGAGTGGATAAGATTTACAACAAAGTGCTGTACCATGTTTGTGCCAAACACGGTTCAATTTAGAGCTAACTATCATTGTCTAGTAAATTACAACTAATTATCTACCACATTTAGAAAATACATCGAAAGTCTTCTTAATCGGTTGTCTGCGTCCTTCTGCGCGAGCGCATAGTGTCGGTGTAACTTATAAGCGTGATTAAATAATACAACTTGTGCTATCGCAAAATTGTAGTGGTCACTTAGATTTTCACTCTTAAGATTATCTGGCTCTGGACCGGAAGACCTGGAAGTCATGGGGGGAGGCCTTTGCTCAGCAGTGGGATGATATAGGCTAACATCATCATCATCATCAAGATTAGCGAGGTAACTTTGAAATGTGAAAGCATTGCTTGTAAACCGTAGGCCACAGAATACATACTAAGAAGCAAATGTGATGTTTGTTAGATCCTATTTAAAGTTACATGGTGCAACACAGCCTTAGGGGCCGTCCATTACTCACGTGATGTTTTTTTTTTGCATTTTTTAACCCCCCTCCCCCTTGGTTGGTGATAGTGGGTGAGGTTTAATACTACCCCCCCCCCCCCCACTCAAAATCACGTGTATTTTTTAGTACCTACAAAGAACCTTAAATTTTTTAGAATATTATCTTTAAATACAAGTTTCATCAAGCCACGTTTAACGAAAAAATAAATACACGTGATATCTTACTACACCCCCCTCCCCCCTTGTGATATTTCGTGATTTTTGCTAAACTCCCCCTCCCCCCTTTTCAAGTCTCACGTGATTAATGGACGGCCTCTTAGCAACACGAAACGAAGCAAAACAAAGAAACCATATTAAACAAAACAAAGGCTATAATACTAATGCCTATGACGTCACCACAGACTAAAAATAAAAAGTAAAATTAACAACCGCAATACATCAAGGATTTTCAATACACGAAGCTGTTGTGCATAGAATAAAATGCTTGAACAAAATAATCTTCCCAAGGCTTACTTCATCATTTTTGCAGCAAGAAGTTGCAAAATATGACAATTACTCGGCTTTTCGGAAACCGCTGGCAATATAATGTTAAAACTACAGTATGCTTGGGTTTAAATTGATAATTGCAATGTCTGATAAGATTTGGAATTGGTTTTTAAGTATCTTAAATTATGGTTTCTTGTTTGCATCTTTTACCGGTAGCCAAAATTAACTATAACCTTTTTTCTTTTTCTTTTTTTCATCAATCAAAATTCAGCTTTTTCTTTATCATCAAGTTTGTAATTGGGTTACATTTTGGTAATTTTTTTCAAATCCTACAATCATGTTACCTGATTTACAGACGCAGTATGATTAGGATGCACCTAGAATCACGACGTTTTGAAAGTGCCTGCAAAGACCCAGTTGAAATAAAAATCTTTGACTTTGACTTTGAGGATGAATCACGAGAGTTCTTGAAATAAGAAACCACGACCAATTGATTGTAAATATAATTAAACATAACATCGCGGTATGAAAAGGTCATGGGCAGTTATAATAATAAACTTAAAACTACCAAAGGTTTTCAAAATAAGGTTTATTATTTATAACATATTAATAGTATATTGCTGTCCAGGCCTGAAATAAAAGAATTGACGGCTGAATAATTTTGGAAGGATGAGTCGAAGCCAAGTAAATAATATTGTCCAGAAATATATGTATATTATTGTCGTGTTGGAAATTGCTGGCGTGTCATTTCGTTGCGTACCAAAAACAGCTGATTGATTTTTAATAGTTAAGCAATTTTTGAACAGATGAACCGTAGATGAACGACAAATACTTTGTAGCATAGCCAAGCTGTTTTGGAAAGTCTTGAGTATGAATAAAAGCCTTTAAAGTTTAAAGTAAATAACTAAGGCATAGCTTAAAAAAAAGTCAACCTTAAAGAAATTCTAATACAAAAATATTTGTTACAGTACGTGCTTATATTCTGAATCATTTAAACCTTAACACTAAAACAATACGAGCGTTTTTCGATTAGCATTATTCCTAGGCTTAATTCGAAAGTACTAAGTGGACCTTACCCACATTGACATAAGGGTGATGATCGCTTAGCGCATTTACTAGCCTGTATTCAGAACAGTTGGGCCCCGCATTCCGACAGCCAGTTACGTGACATTAGCATTATCGTACACAGTACGCTTTGATACTCTAGTATCGAGAACCTAATAATGAAGTTTCCGATATTTGCCACTACTATACCCTTGAATACAGAGTCACGCAAATAAATTTATATAACTATACTTAGTATAATCGTCAATATATCTCAGAATGATCATGTAGAAGAAGATAGAATAAATGAAGATAAGTCTTAACACAGTATAGCAGACGCTGAAGGAAATCTTGGTGTACGTGACATCGCCGTCAAAAAACCATCAAAAAGAACTCTGGATCATCTAGGGAACCCAGCGCTAAAACTATCCGTCCCCGGAAACCAAAAACTAGATGTGGATAGTGAGATGGATGTGAACTGAACAGGGATATGGTGACATATAAAGATGCTGATACAAATTAATATATTAATACGTGAAGAGAAAAAATTGTACCCCTTTTTAAGCATATTGCGCGTACGGAACTACGGAGTAGTGTGAGATTTGGCATAGTTTAAGTTTATATAGAGAAGAAATGCAGAAAGCTAAAATTACGGTCCGGTCCGGTACGGACCACAAGGCAACCACTATTATATAGATAGATCAAAGTAGAGGAAGCAGATAAGGAATACTGATCGCAACACATGTAGAATTTAGACTAGATATGGGAAAACAGAAAGAGAAAAACATTAGATGCACATCAAAACAGAAATTATACAATGAAGGGAAGTGAATCAGTGAACGACAAATCATTTCAGAAGAAGAGATAAGCGAACAATACAAGGATGAATACACACAACTTAATTATTACCTAACATTTTGAACAGGAGGCTAAAACGAAAACAGAGAATAGAGAAGTGGCAATTGGTCCACCAACAAAAGCTGAGCTTAGATCTTTTTGACTAATTGTGATCATTGGACCAAAACTGAAATCATTCGCATTTAGTCGAGTTAATTAAATAAATTATTTGTATGGAACAGTTGAAATTTATTTCGCGATTTTGGGCTTGGTCCCATAGTAAAAGTTGTTCATAATGATGAGTACGTATTGTACTCATCATTATGAACAACTTTCCTTTCCTTTCCTTTCCTTCAATATGTGCAGCATTCAACCAGTTACCCTGCATATCTTTCTGCGAGAACATTCCAAACAAATCTCGATTTATAATTAAATCCATCAAATCGCCAACTCGAATACAAATTACATTAATTTCACAATTGTATAATTATTCTATTATAAACGCCCGGAACATATGATGCAATAGGAAATTAGCCGACAGTGGTAATGAGTGATAATCACTTTGCGTCGTTATGTATAAATTATGTGGCTAATCTACCAGAAAATTAACGTTTCTATCAAACAAAGGTTATAGAAACGTGTTTTAGAAATGAATGGACTTAAAACCCGCGTGTCTACCGCGTAACAAGATGGTAATGAACATCCTTCCTCACTTCATCCTTTTATTAATTTTTTTTGGATCGTGTTTTTAATTTTTTACTTTTAATTTTTTGTCTTCATTTGTTACTTCTTTTTTTATTTGTTTTAATTTTAATTTTTTTACTTTTTATGTGTGTCGTAATTTGTGTAAGAAATAAATCGTTTTTCTTTCTTTCTTTCTTTTCTTTCTTATCCGACTATGGTAATAAACTTCAATACGATCGTGTCAGACTAAACTTTGAACTACCTTACAAAAAAATACCGATCATAAAGCGTATAATATAGGAGTCCCAACTTCATGATTGGTAAATTTTTACAAGGTAGCTCGAAGTTTAGCCTCTCACGATCGTATTGAAGTTTATTACCAGGGTCGATGTTCATTACCATTTTGTTACCCTGAACCCCAATTCTCGTAATTTTACACTATGAATGAAAGTTAACAAAACTGAGATTATATTATGAATTGACATAAAATCGGTATTGTACTCCTCTTAAAGTTCAGTCCGATTTCAGTATGATTTGAATTCAGTTTTCTTACAGACTCATTTCAATCTAATTTTTGACGTTTATTTATGGACAAGAATACCAATTTTACCTGTGTCGTGTCGGTTTAAAATGTTAGCAGAATACAGATTTAGCTTCAATCAACGTTCGACCTCATTACAGTACAATTTCACGATCCACATTGTTTTTTTGTGTAGGAAAATACAATTTGTGACATTTATGACTTTGATACTAGATAGGATCGAGATCGGAACTATATTAAATCAGTTTGTCTTCCGGGAACATTTACGTTGTAACAAACTCCAATAATTCGTTTTTTTTAATACCCAATTGTCTTTGCTCCAATTACACGAAATCATAAATATCATCATGGACATCATCAGTATTTTGAAATACTTATTATTATAATATTATGTACAGGTAAAGACAGCGTTTTACCGTAAAAATACACAAATCATAAGCGAATCAAATGAACCAAAAGGTAGGGAACGTAGAATGTCTACGGTCATACCACCCTACTGTTTTCAAAACTGTTGCCAACGCCATCTAGCGAGAGAAAATAATGCTAAAATTACTAATGGAAAACTGCTCATTGCCAGTTTATAAGTCTCTCCTGTACCAATTTGTTTATGTGCCCTTATTATAATAAAGAATTTTATTATTATTTATAGCTACCATGATTGCTGTATGTGCTTGTCATAGAATTTATGTTTCGTTAAATGAAATAAATCCAGCCCATTACTGTGCCACTGCTGGGCACGGGCCTCTTCTCAGGATGAGAAGGGTTAGGCTTTAGTCCACCACGCAGGCCTAGTGCGGGCGGACTACACACACCATCGAGAACTTTATGAGGCCCTCTCAGATGTGCAGGTTTCCTCACGACGCTTTTCTTCACCGTTATCGCAAGTGATAATTAAATTCTAGTCCGCACATGAATCCGAAAAGTCAGAGGTGCGGGCCGGGTTCGAACTCAGACCCTCCTGCCCGGCAGGCAAGCGTTCAACCGCCAGGCTATCACTGCACCTTTACCACATATTTAAATGAAATAAAAACTTAAAAAAATACAGTACACGTAAAACATTACCAGCTGATACATTATATTTTTCTTCTAGATCAGCTATAATTATATCTATAGCACGTATGTAGCGCATACCAACGCTGTTGCGCAACTACGCATGCGCGAGTAACTCGCCTATGCGCTTGCGACTATAAAGATAACATCAACCATCTTCAAATCTTTACTTTATTTGTGTTTAGATAGAGTTTAATTTCCAATGGTGGTTGCTTGCTATGAATAAGCAATAACCTGATGAATGTGGTTAATTAATACTTAAGTGGAGTAATAGTTTTTATGAAAATTGTGTAGTAAGTTACGTTAATTTATATTTATCTGACGCATTAAGTACGTTATTTTGGCACTCTTTTTCGCTTATAGCAGAAGCACTACAAGATTATAATAAATTTGGAGTGCCACAAGGCAATGTTTTGGGACCATTCTTATTTCTCACAAGTTACTGATTGAAAAGTATTTTATTGTAGTTTTTTATCAAGAAACCTGATGGAATGTATAGTATATATAACTTTAACGTAATTACAATATAAATAAGTAGATTTGACTAAAAACTTTGCGACCGACGCAATAAGTCCGTAACTGCTGCGGTTTTCGCAACAAAGCGGGTTCGAGTCCCGTTAGCGAGAAAGTGACGGAACGTGATCGAGTTGTTTCCTTATCTTCACGCTGTTTAGCTGTGGGGTGACGACAGATGTATCAACTGAGACATTTTCTTAGAGGTTTTAATACAGGTTAATGTTGTTTATAAATGTCGTCTAGGCGACATTTTACATAAGATTTTTTATGAGACTTGGTTTTTGGCTTGGCCTTTCTCAAAACATAATACAAGGTGAATTTTAAGTTGTTTCGGATACGTTAATAAATTATTATTTTCATAGAAGATAATGAACAACAAAATACGATACAAAAGAAAAAAAAATCATCATTAATTTTCTTTTTACTTCACCTACGAACTCAACCAGCTAATATTATGTACCATTATGTAGGTATGGGAAGCCGAAATCATTTTTCTCCTGGAAAAGGTTTTGTTTAGAATAGAATAGAATTATTATTTATTTGTACATGGTGGAGATTATCAGAAATCAGGTGCTAAGTTTTAGATATTTGAACACCATGTTTTTGCCTGGTCGGCGTACAAATGTTATAATACTTTAAAGAGCAACATATATATTAAGTCTTTTAACCAATAATAATAACTAGTGGTCGCCCAGTGGTCGACATTTGACCACATATCACTATATCATAGTATAAAACAAAGTCGCTTCCCGCTGTCTGTCTGTCCCTATGTATGGTTAGATCTTTAAAACTACGCAACAGATTTTGATGCGGTTTTTTTTATTAGATAGAGTGATTCAAGAGGAAGGTTAGAAGAGAAGAGAAACTGCATCCGTGCGTAGCCGGGTCGCTAGTTATATTGAATTATAGCTTTCTGCACTCCTTCTCCATATATTATAAACTATGCCAAATCTCACATTCCTCCGTGCGCGCAATATGGTACAAACTTTCCTGTTCACGTATTAATATATAGATAAATTAACAATTTCAATCAATAATATTAATACAATAACAAGTACACAAAGCAGTTCATTTTCATGGGTACAATCATGCATTATCGTTTCCGAAACGATTTGAAATTCACCGAGTGTAATGAAATAAATCCCAGAATCACCAAGCTTTTTTTTTTTTTTTAGCGTGGTAAAGTCATCAAATGAGTCCTCCCACCGGCAGGGCGGGAGGGACTGTCAGACTTGTACTGACTAAAATCCACGGTGTTCCTTTAATAGCCCTTTACGTTCCGGGGTCACGGTAATGAGATAAGTCCCGCGACCAGAATCACCAAGCTTAGCAGAAAATCTCATAAAAAAATGCGTATCCTATACTTATAAAATAAAAATAGTTAATCGTTATGTCGAAGAAGAAATCGTAAATCTTAATGCCTAATAGCCAGCTGTTATGTAAATACTCGCGTAAATATATAATGTACTTTGGACACGGTCTGCGTACGCTTTCCAATGTTTGGACAATAATTTTCGATGTTAATAGCTTGTACAAACTATACAAAACCAGTTTCCCTTAGTTAGTACACTTTTACAAATTCTTTCACACGAACTAACTATTCCTCTAGTGTTGTTGAAAGTACAGTACCTACTGCGCTTGCGTTGATTCATTCATAATCTGTAGGAAAATTCGGCAATCTATCGCGTAACTTAAATGGTAATGAACATGAACTCCAGTAATAAACTTCATAACGATCGTGAGAAACTAAACTTCGAGTCAAGTGATAAAAAAATACCTATCAAGAAGTTAGTAGCTCAGCCCAATAAAATTGGTCTAAGAGTTGTTCCAACTTCATGATCGGTAAAGATTTTACAAGGTAGCTCGAAATTTAGTATCGCAGGATTGGAAGAAGTTTATTACCAGACTCTATGTTCATTAAACCATTTTAATTACGCGATAGAGTGCTGTACCTCTACCATAAGTTTTCCGTGCCGTCTAACGTTCACGTTCACATGCAATATTTGTATTGTGACTTTAGTTCACTATTTATACCGCTAGAGGCGCTGAAAAAATTCCCATACAAATATTGCATGTGAACGTGAACGTTAGACGGCACGGAAGACTCATGGTAGAGGTACTGGTCAGATATTCTGCCTGGAAGCCAACCCCAGTATAGTTGGGAGAAGGTCAGGCTAATAATTATATTTTAATGTCAGGACTTTTTCCTTTTTTTCTGATGTTCTTTAGTTTCTAAACCTAAGGGAATCTACACAGCGCCTTGCCCCGATACCAAAGTTATCTCTTTGATTCTTCTACACTCATACTTGAAAAGATTTCATACATGCACGCCTGTAAGTACGTACCAGATATTTTCTAACGACATTACCAATAAGCTCAGTTTGATGATGATTAGCATTGGACATTGTATTATATTAATACGTGAAGAGAAAACTTTGTACCCCTTTTTAAGCATATTGCGCGCACGGAGGAGTGTGAGATTTGACATAGTTAAATTTTATATGCAGAAGAAGGGCAGAAAGATAAAATTAATGTTTAATATGTGGTCGAATTTCAACCACTGGGTGACCACTAGGAAACTTTAAACGTTATAAGGATGTAGAATTTAAATGCATACTGTATTCAAGATCAAGAATTTCTCGTCTATGTTTTAGTTAATAATTATGAGCAATAATCTAAATTCAAAGATGGTGTAACGAAGCATCCGACGGGGTCAAAGTCAAGAATTTTATCAAGGACAAAGATTGCATAATAATTGTATTATTATACAGTTTTAGCGAATCACTGTGTGGACAAGATTATTTGTATAATTTTGTAATAAGATTAATATTATTATTTAAATTAGATCTTTGATTAAATACAGAAGGAATGTGAACACTGTCAACACATTCCTTTATTTCTCTTAGGTATAGTACTCGCAAATCTTTGTGAGCCCTGAACTCTCTCTCTCTCCCTCTAGCACCTATAATAAGCGTACTATTAAAGATGCTAGAGGGAGAGAGGGAGAGAGTTCAGAGGGCTCATAAAGATTTGCGCGTACTCTACTATTTGCCTCTTCTTTTGAAGATTGTGATGTTCTGGATGTACACTTAGGTGTAAAAGAATAAGCGTGACAACTTTGGGTTTTACTTCACATTCGAAAGAGGCTGCGAAATTCTAGAAATAACGGGTTAATTAATCAATAATGCTTTCGAATTTATGTCAAATCATAATTTGATTATCACTTGCCTTAACGGTGAAGAAAAGCATCATGGGGAAACTAGCACACCTGAGAGGGTTCCTTATGGTTCAAGATGGTGTGTGCAGTCCGGCAACCCGCACTAGGCCAGCGTCGTGGACTGAAGTGTAACTCATACTGAGAAGAGGCGCGTGACCAGCAGTGAGACAGTAATGGGCTGGATTTATCTATATATTAATATGTGATTATACTCCTTTTTAAGCATATTGTGCGCACGGAGGAGTGTGAAATTTGGCACAGTTAAAGTTTATATGGAAAAGGAGAGCAGAAAGCTAAAATATAATTTATAATATTACGGTCGAATTGCGACCACTAGGCGACCTCTAGCATTACTAGTATTATTATTAGTAGATATTATTTAAAGTATTCAACAAGGATCAGGAATGTATCATATTGGGTTCTTATAATAATGATGTGTTTTTTAGTGAACAAGGCATACTACTCAGTAAATGAATTTTTGACAGATAAAACTGATGGGTGATTCCACAGTGTCCGATTTCTTCGTTATGACCTTTTATTATTTTGGATATTCTTGTGTTGATATGTTAATGTATTTAGATAATATAATATAATTTGTACGCCTATCAAGGCAAAAACATAGTGATACCAAATTAGCTATAAATTTACACCATGTCTGTACATAACACCTATGTTTTACAAATAAATAAATTTGAATTTGAATTTGAATAAATGAGACTTCATCACGGCATTTTACTAGTTTTATAATACAATAGAATTCCCTTCCTTCCTTCCTTCCCTTTTAATAGGCACATCACGCACAAAAATTTTCAACTTACCAGTTACCATCGGCTTAGCAGACTGACACACAAAATATTTCCCAGACTGCTAGATTGTGTTATAAGGAAAAAACGGCTCGCTAATGATTGTGAAGTCAGCTGTTAAACAATGTGGTTCAAACTGTGGCACTCAGACCGCTAGATTGATTGGCCTTACATCTAGGGGTGTCAACCGTAAGATACAGATTATAAATATAATATCCTACTTTATTAGCGGAGTTCCTTTTAAGGAGTTATAGTACTCATCATTATGAAAATCTTTTACTTTAGAACCAACCCTGAAACCGCGAATAAAATATCTAGGCATACAAATAATTCAACATTACTCGACTAAATTAATGTATGGAACAGTTGGTTGTTTTGTTTGCGATTTCCGGATTGGTCCTTTAATAAAAGTTGTTCATATTGATATAAACTGTAACACCTTAAACTGGCCTCCGTTAATAAAATTGGACCTTTGTATAGTGGTTGAGACTTGATAACATCATCATCGACAAGCTTTTGATTATCAATGCTGATATAATTTGTCATATTTGGTACTATTAATACATACTAGAGGTCGCCTAGCGACCGTCATATTATAAATATATTTTAGGTTTCTGCACTCTTTCTCCATATAAATTTTAACTATGCCAAATCTCACCTCTCATCCGTGCGCGCAATATGCTTAAAAAGGGGTACCTACAAAGTTTTCTATTCACGTAGTAATATAGATATATTATACCAAATATATATTTGGTACTATTAAGAATATGTTAATATGTTATTCTTTTTTTGGTACTCTGCCTTCAAATATAAAAGACCTTACTACTTTACCATTTGTTGCATATAATGTTATAAAAACAATCATTAGAGTACAACGATGTAATATTAACCACTTGATAATTGCGAAAGTGAAATTGTATCTTTGTTCCACTTTCATGAGTTGGTTGTTTAGCAAAACTCAATGAAATTTTGCTACTTTAAGCAAGTCTTGGATATCGTCCTGATGGTCACCAGCTGTATACTTTTTATCAGAGTTTTTTGGAGTTATTATTTTGTTATTGATATTCCAACAGAACTTAATTTACCTGTATATAGTAAAGCAAACCAAGACATGGGCAAAAGCTAGTTAATAAAAATCTGTCAACCCTAGTTCTCTATCGACACGACATTCCGTTATCATTAATTGAGGTACCAAAGATACGCACGTTTGCTTTTTAGAACAAAATCGCAATTGATAATATGCTAATAGCCCTCTATAGCACGCCAATACGACTTGTAACTGTACAACGGCAACCTCTGATTTACCAGATTAATTACGTGTGACAGGCTTTATTGTAGGCTATTCATTTTTTTATGTGTATCTCATTATTCGAAATTATATAGATAGGTAGCAGTGGCCCCCGAATGAGATGATAAGTAGATAGTTTAAATTGCTTTTAGAGATGAGAAAGTCTCTTTAAACTGGCATAATATATACGGGAAAAGTATAAAGAAAAAAAAATGGGCCGAGAATTAAGCCCTGTGGGACTCCAGTTGTGAACGGACAAAGAACGCAAATCTGTTTTCTTTGACATCGAGTTTCAGAATCCTTTTACTAAAGAAAGAAATAATAAGAAACACAACAACGTTCTTAATGCCACAATGATACAATTTCCTCGTTTAACGACTCGATAAGAACACAATCAAAGGCCTTGGACAAATCGCAAATATCATCACGCGTAGAACTAGAAAGTCCTTATGTCTTGAATTAAATTACGATTGTGATTTGGGCGCTGGCTGATGGAGTACTAGTAACACTTGCGCAATGAAACATTCAGTTAACAACACATTTTGGAAGATACATCTTTTCCCAAGAACCGTCAAAATATAGTGACTCACTAAAAAGTCTAAGTGTGGTCTATATTGCAATTGAGGGAAACTACTCGGTTTTTTGGAGCGTGTAATTTCAATATTTCGAATGATCATCGCAACGCAAATAAAACAAATATCTGCAAACAAAATAGGTCATTGTTCACACATAGTTGTCGGGCAACGAGAGTTATTAGCTATTTAACAAGCTATTGTTTCTCATTCGGTCTCGCTCGGTTGGTCCGACGTAATTGTCGAACGCTCTTACTCGAAGACGATAAACAAAACAATGCATACAATGTTTTGTTTGAAAATATTGACTGTTTCCGCGTTTTGCAATGGATTGGTAATCATTCTCTAGATATAATAGCCACCGTAAGGCGCCAAGCTGGCAATGGGTCGTGATATTGAACCACTCCCACCACCTCTCAGTTGCGCCATTGTGATGATACTCACAAAATCAATCAATCAATCTCTCAATTGTGTGATTCAGTTTTGTAATTATAGATATTATATTATATTAGTTATCCAGATATTTGTAGTAGACTGTGTAAGGGGAGTTGCATCCGCCAACAAACTGTTTTACAGTTTGGCGGAAGTACAGAATTAAGTGTAATTTGTTGTTTTCCTTAAATAAACATTTTTTTCTTTCTTTTCTTTCTTTCTTTCAAGTATATTTTGAACCGACTTCAAAAAAGGAGGAGGTTCTCAATTCGACTGTATGTTTTTTTTAATGTTTGTTTCTCGATTACGCCGCTAATTGCAGAACGATTTTAAAAATTCTTTTTTGTTTGAAAGCGTATATTCTTGAAGTGGTCCCATTTAAAGTTGGTGAAGATCTGATGAAGACCTTCGGAGATATACAATGGAACTCTTGAATGAATAACAGCATATCACTCGAGATTGCTGTAATCGCATGTTTATGTATTATTTATGCCACTCAAAATAGAAAAATAAAATAAACTTAAAAAAAAGTAGTAAATAATTTTCTTAAAAATCTTAACAGTTTCTGAAGTCGGTGCCACTGCCAAGCTAGGTGCATTGAAGAATTAAAGGCCCCGATTTCAGAAGCTGTTAAGTTTTTTAAGAAAATTATTTTATACGTTTTTTTTTTTTTGAAGTCGGTTTTTACTATTTTTTAAAGTTTATTTTTTTCAAAATCTAACATTATCTGTTGAAAAATTACCCATAGTGTCATCTTCTATTAACTTAGGTCTACGTGCAGTGCAAGTAATACACTAGATAGGTAAAGACACACACCCACCTTTAAATTGAAAACCATCATTAGGCATGAACATTTTTGACACATAACCTGTTGCAAACAGAGCACTACTTCCGGGAAGATCATCTCCGGTCATCAAGAAATAGAAATATCAATAGAATCTATGGTAATGGCAGTAACGGATCACAAGATCATTCGACAGCGTTAATTCAGAGCAATATATTGCCCTAAGTATTCCATGGCTATCGAAGATTCTCATCTTGTCTAAGGCTGACATTCAGAAAGGAGTCTAAGCGTGAACTTACGCTTCCATCTGTCAAAATCTGATCATAGACTTATTATCTAAGAGCCCTACTTATTATTTCTATGGTCAAAATCAACTTGATTTGTTCGTAAGTTTGACAGATGGAAGCGCAAGTTCACGCTTAAACTCGTTTCTTTCGTCTCTGAATGTCAGCCTAATAGCAGGCAGGCAAGGTGACAATCTCCCATCGTATCGCCAGAGAATAGAAACGCCAGCAAAATGATACTTACTGTTTGCCTGCATCATCCCACTGCTGGGCAAAGTCCTCTCCCCATGATTTCCAGACTTTTCGGTCTAGAGCCATTGTGAACCATTCTTTATTCGTTTTATCAAGTTCATCAATACAGTGGTCTGCCGCGTCAAAAAAAAAAGCAAAGCAAAATGTACTAAAATTAATATAAGTTGTCGAATTATGTAGTACTACAGTACAGCCGCAGAGAGAATGTATTCCTGATACCTGTTAAAATAAACTGATTTCATAAAAAAATCATGTTTAATGTTTATTTAAAAAAATCTGTTCCAGTGTTGTGTATACTGGACAGGTGTCCGAAACTCATTCTCTCGGCGGCCCTACTGTAGATCTATAACTGCCAAATAAGCGTTTCTATTCATCGCGAGTCGGACTCGCGCACGAAGGGTTCCGTACCATTATCTATAAAAACACTAAAAAAAAATCACGTTTGATGTATGGGAGCCCCCTTCAATATTTATTTTATTGTTATTTAGTATTTGTTGTTATAGTGGCAACAGAAATACATCATCTGTGAAAATTTCAACTGTCTAACTATCACGGTTCATGAGATACAGCCTGGTGACAGACGGACAGACAGCGGAGTAATAGGGTCCCGTTTTACCCTTTGGGTACGGAACCCTAATAACTCCCGATCACGATAATATATTTAATACACTTCCTATCTTTGTTTTATTAAATCTCAGCGAATCTAAACCGTTTAACGAATCAATCTCGTTTAGAGCAAGGTTGATCCTAAAAATATTAGGAAACAATTCGTTCGAGGACAAGCCTACGCTCCGAACGTTACTGAACAAAACTAGTTATCTTAACATTCCTGCCTTGACTGTAAGTTATAAGCGTCATTTTGTTAGTAGAAAATATTATAAACAAGTACTTCTTTGTCTATAAATACTTAACTATAGCCTAGACTCGGGTAAACGTTATAATTCATCAGCACAGGTTTTATTTTTTTTAAACATTGCCCCTCACTAGGATTTCTCCTGTATCGAGGGTACTGTTTACAAACATACAAGTCACATGCACACACACCCAGACCCGAAACAACTATCTGTAGATCATACAAATATTTGTTCCGTGCGGGGATCGAACCCGCGGCACGTAGCGCAGAAAGCTAATCGCTTAGCCACTGCGCCAACCGTGTCGAAACCAGACAGAACCATTCATAGTGTCATTAACTTAATCAAAAACGGTCCATCCGTTTAGGAGCTATGATGCCATAGACAGACTCACAGATATACACTACAAACTTATAACACCCCTCTTTTTCGTTGGGGGTTAAAAATGTCGGAAAAACAAGGCTTAAAAACATATTTTTAATATCTTGCCGTTATGGTGATAATGGCAAGATCATATAAACAAAATATTTTTTAATATCCTCAAGGTTGTAGTAAAGTGGCTATTTTTACATACTATTCGCTTTTTACTGACCATAAGCCCATGTTTACGACATTTTTAAATTGTTGTAAACAGGAAGTTTTTATTTATATAAATAACTTGATACAGGTAAGTAGTTTCCATGTGGTTATAGCGAGATTTTTATTTTCGTTTCTCCCACTATGGTTTCTCTTATACCAACCAGTTTACAAACATACATACGATTAAACCCGTGAGGAAACCTGCACATCTGAGACGGCCTCACAAAGTTCTCGATGGTGTGTGAAGTCCGCTAACCCGCACTAGGTCAGCGTGGTGGACTAAGGCCTAACGCTTCTCATTCTGAGAAAAGACCCAGCAGTGGGACAGTAATAGGCTGGATTTATTTTATTAAAAGTCCATACACACGCCGCATTTATAAAAGTTAACTTTTCTCGCTAAACTGGATTATCCACCGCCCTCAACTTAACCAGCAGTTAATTCTTACAGCATACTTATTAATGAAGCAGCTAGGATTTTATAGGTATATTTTTTCTTTCCAGATCAGTATACAGATTGCTTCAGACTATAGATTACTGGCTCGGAACGAATATCAATTATCACCTGTAATTGTACGTTGGTAATAACATCAAGATATGCGGGAATAATGATGAAATACGAAGCGAAAGTGATAATTGTGGAGTCGGTATACTGACTGAGCTTTAGACGTGGTCACTATAAGCTGAAATTAAAATTTGAAGTCACTCAGCGATCTCTATCATCACCACGAGATCGAAATTGATTTTTTTTATTTTAAATATTTTTTTTACATAAACATTTACAATAAAGGCCATAAGATTGCTACGAGGATTAGATACATCTGTCTATATCAGAACGGATGAAATTGTGAGAAGGTCAATGATTGGTCAATGAGTTAGGTCGGGATGGCGAACCTTCTTAAATACGCGTGCCAATTTTTTTAAAGAAATGTTTAATGTAGCTTAATGTGCCAACTAACAATCTTAGCTTATTGGGAAAAATCATTAAAATATTATAAGTAGGTAGCTCAATTAATGCAGCCGTGCCCTCAATTTCTTGCCCCGTGCCATCAATGGCACGCGTGCCAATCGTTCGCTATCCCTGGTCTATATCTATCTATACTAATATTATAAAGAGGTAAAAGATTCTTAATGATTTTTGATTCTTTTTGATTTTTTCTTTTCTTGATGTTTTTTTTTTATTTATTTATTTAAAAGATTTTTTGTTTGTATGTAGGGACTTAGGGAGTAATGTGTGCAACAACTGAAGCTCTTTCAATAATAGAAATTAAATTCTAAAAAACCTTTCAATTATAATAATGTAAGATCTAAACTAATAATATAAAGAGAAAAGATTTGATTTTTTGTATGTTTGTTTGTTTGTAATGGATAAACTCAAAAACTACCGGACCGATTTCAAAAATTCTTTCCCCAACAGAATGCTACATTATCAGTGAGTAACATAGGCTATAAATTATAAAGACATCACGCGGGTGAAGCCACTGGCGAAAGCTAGTGATACATAAAGGAACCTACAAATAAATTAAATATTAATAAAATTCGTATATGAAATCGTGGTAGGTAGTTCTTGTAAAATAAATAAACATGTCAAAAAGAAACATGATGTACTTGTGATCGTGTTGAATGTGATTCTCAACTAACTTGAGGGTAAACCGGTGGGTGTGAGCGTGATGCGTAATGAGTACCCACATTGTGTTTAATCGACTGTCGACGAATCAATGGTGTACAGAAAAACCTAATGTGGTTTATGTTTACACCTTAAGGAGCTGTCTTAAAATGTATATTATTGTCCAAGTATTAATAATTAAATTAAATAAAATAATTGTTTAAAAAAATGGTACAGTCGCGTGAACTTGAAGCACTGCTAACCATTAAACAAGACGAGCGTGAAGAAGCGACTTTAATAAAATAAACAAAAGACTGATTGCTTAAGAAGTAGGTCGAAGTATTATTGAATTCTTATTGAACAGAGCTCTGTCAGCTAATATTTATAGATGTTACTTACACAGATGTTTTGATAACAAAGACTATTTGTTTGACCCATCTGTAGCTCATACAGCTGACATACATGCATTCTAAATAGGTAAATATAGCTATTAATATCCCATAACACTATCTGACATAATAGAATATACTTTAGTCTATAACTAGGGCACAAAAGGATTATGCTTCCTGTTCTATGACCATGAATTTCACGATATAAGATTGTCCTGCGCACTTAGGCTGACATTCAGAGACGACAGAAACGAGTCTAAGCGTGAACTTACGCTTCCATCTGACAAACTCACGAACAAATTTTGACAGATGGAAGCGTAAGTTCACGCTTAGACTCGTTTCTGTCGTCTCTGAATGTCAGCCTTAGAGTCCCGACATTTCATAAATGCCTGTCAGGTTCGAAGTTTATTTCTCATAAGAATACACATATTCACTTACATGAGAAAATTAACTAATATAATATAAAATCATTTCTTGGCGTACAGATAATTCTTAAAATGTTAGTGAGTAGTGCCTGTATTTGGTTTACATGAAATCTGAAATTAAATCCGATACAAATGAAGATCTTCTTACGCGTGTTTCCGCAACCTCCAAAAATACTTGTTTTTCTAGATGTTTAAAAAGATATTTTTTTTATAAAAGTTGGCTAGTCATGGTATTGAAGATTTTATATAATAAAGAATTAAAACGAGTAAACTTCTCGATGGTGCGTGTAGTCCGCCAACCCGCACTAGGCCAGCGTAGACTAAGGCCTGACCCTTCTCATTCTGATAAGAGACACGTGAACAGTAGTAGGACAGTACCGGATTTATTATTTATTAATAAATATTAACTATGCCAAATCTCACACTCCTCCGTGCGCGCAATATGCTTATCTTACCCATCAAAAACCCCCGACTCCAACTAGAAAAAGAGCTGTAACTTTTGAACGGCTGAACAGATTTTCATGAAACGTAGCAAGATGATACCCGATGGAACTAGCTTTCAATTAAATAAAACTCCATCGAAATCGGTCCACCCGTTATGGATCTACGATGCCACAGACAAACTTAAAACACCCCTCTTTGATACAAAGGGGTACAAAGATTTATACATACTAGTGGTCGTCCAGTGGTCGAAAGCCGATCGTAATTTTAGCTTTCTGCACTCCTTCTCCATATAAACTTTAACTATGCCAAATCTCACACTCCTCCGTGCGCGCAATATGATTAAAAAGGGGTACAAAGTTTTCTCTTCACGTATTAATATATAGATAGATTGCAGTACCGCCTTGAACGACTCCCTCTTCAAATTGTCCGTTAAAAAAAACGCTATACAACCTAGGAACATTGACCGAGCGTCCATCCAGCGTGGGACTTCCAACACAAACTTACACATGCACTTCATAACGCTCTTAACACTTCACGTTAGGGTTCATTTTCGTTTGTTTAAGTGACGGTATTGGTGGTAACGATGACAATGGGTGTCTCACGTGAATCATGGCTTTTAAGTAAACTAGTGCAGTGTACTGTGTAACTGTGTTGATGTTAAGTTGGTTGATTGAGTTATTTAGCGTATGTTCACGCTTGCGGTATTGTGGAGGAAGTACTTTAAATCTATACTTTTGTATAATATCTTAATATTATCTTAAAAGAATCTCAATAGGGCTGGATACAGAAGGCGGTACTCCTCGACACGGCACGCATTGAGGAGGTTCCTCTCTCTGGAGCCCTAGCCGCCGGTGGCTTGGACCCTGTTCCCGATGCCCCGGTTGGTTCCTATTTTTATGTTTTTAAATGTATATTTTATTAAATTTTATAATATAAAAATGTATAAAATGAATAAAGGGAGTTTAAAAATAATGTGTAATGTCCTTGACGCCAACATAGTTTTCATACAAAAGACTTCAACGCGTGTAAATAGCATACATTGACTTAGGACTATTATTACCAGCTGGACTGGGAGCTATTCCTGGAAGCCTCGATCGTGCAGGCCTGGGTGTCACCACCGGACAGGCCTGCCGACATAAACGACGAGGCGGAGTGGTTCCGGGAGGCCATGTCGGAGATCTGCGACGTGGCCATGCCCCGGGTCCGGCAAGGACGCGCCCGGCGTCAGCTGTACTGGTGGTCGCGCGAGCTAGCAGCGCTGCGCGAAGCGTGCGTTGCGGCGCGACGCCGGTACACCAGGTTCCGCAGGCGCCGCACCCGACCTCCGGATGCGGCGACTGTAGAGGCGGAGCTGTACGAGGGCTACAGGGCAGCGAAGGCCGTCCTCCGAGACGAGATCTGGCGGGCCAAGGAATTGGCCCGTGAGGAGATGCTGGGGACTCTGGACGGGGACCCATGGGGGCGCCCCTACAAGTGGGTGCGAGAAAAGCTCCGCCCCTGGGCTCCCCCGTTGACGCAGAGTCTCCAGCCTCAGTTCTTGGAGGACGTGGTGAGCGCCCTGTTCCCATCGCGAGGGGAGCATGCTCCCCCGCCCATGGCTCCGTCTCTGACGGAATCTGACAGCGAAGCTGGCGCAAATGCGGACCACAGCGACGGCGACGTCCACGACGCTCCAGAGGTGACCGAGGTAGACTTGAGAGTGGCGGTACAACGGCTCAAGGCCAAAAATACCGCCCCAGGACCCGACGGCCTGTCAGGGAAAGCCTGGGTCCTGGCCTCGGGAACTCTCGGGCCTCGACTGGGGGGGCTCTTTAGCGCATGCCTGGAGAGGGGCCAGTTTCCGCTCGGCTGGAAGACGGGGAAGTTGGTCCTGATCCAGAAAGTCGGGCGCCCTACGGACTCTCCGTCCGCATTCCGGCCCATTGTGCTGCTCGACGAGGTGGGCAAGCTCTTGGAAAGAGTCATTGCAGACCGCCTCGTCGGGCACCTGAATCGGGTGGGCCCGGATCTTGCGGAGTGCCAGTTTGGCTTCCGCAGGGGGCGCTCCACGGTGGACGCTATCATGCGCGTGAGAGCCCTCACGACGGGGGACGCGGTATCCCGGGGCAGGGTCGTCTTGGCGGTGTCTTTGGACATCACCAATGCCTTTAACACCCTGCCCTGGAGTTGCATCAGGGAAGCACTCCGGTATCACCGGGTGCCGACCTACCTCCGTCGCATAGTCGAGGACTACCTGACGGACAGAGCCGTCATCTACCCCGGTCACCGGGGAGAGTGGAACCGGCGAGAGATGTCGTGCGGTGTCCCGCAGGGTTCGGTCTTGGGGCCGCTCCTGTGGAACATCGGATACGACTGGGTGCTGCGCGGCGACCTCCCTGACGGCGTCGGCGTAATTTGTTACGCCGACGACACGCTCGTCCTGGCGCAGGGAGAGTCGCACCAGGCGGCGGCCGATCTGGCGACGCAAGCGGTTGCGACAGTCGCCCATAGGATTCGGCAGCTGGGACTCGACGTGGCGCTGCACAAGACAGAGGCCATGTGCTTTCATGGCGGTCGGAACGCGCCACGGTCCGAGTCCCACATAACGGTGGAGGGGGTTCGCATCGGCGTCGGGAGGACGATGAAGTACCTGGGACTCGTCCTCGACAGCCGGTGGAACTTCAGGGAGCATTTCCTGAGTTTGGCCCCAAAGCTGAACCGGGCAGCAGCCGCCCTCAGGCGACTCCTGCCTAATCTCGGCGGGCCAAACGCCTCCTGCCGAAGGCTGTACGCCGGCGTCGTGCGGTCCATGGCCCTCTACGGGGCCCCCGTGTGGGCCCTGAGCATCCGGACGCGACCACTAAAGTTGGTCGCATGCCAGAGGGTCATGGCTATCCGGATGATCCGGGGATACCGCACGATCGCCGGCGAATCGGCCAACCTCCTTGCCGGATTGCTGCCCTGGGATCTGGAGGCGACTGCCCTCCAGCGCGTCTATGAATGGCGCGTGGAGGCGCAGCGCCGGGGCGTATCCCTGCTGCCGCAAGAAGTCGAGGCGCGGCGGGAAGAGCTCCGGCGCGATCTCGGGGCAGTATGGAGGGGACGATTGTCGCAACCGACGGCCGGGCACGCCGCAATCGCGGCGGTAAGACCCCTCTTTGAGGAGTGGCTGGATCGGCGGCACGGCGTCCTGACCTACCGCGTGACGCAGGTCCTCACCGGACACGGAAGTTTCGGGAGGTACCTGTGTCTGATGAGGAAGGCAGAAACGCCTGGGTGTCACCACTGCGAGGATCGCCCTGAGGACACGGTAGAGCATACGGTGCAAGACTGCCCCGCTTGGGCAGAGCACCGACGTGTCCTCAGGGCGGCAATAGGCGGAGACCTCTCGCGCCCGGCATTGGTCGAGGCCATGCTGCGGGGCGAGACGGAGTGGGAAGCGGTCGCCTCCTTCTGCGAAGCAGTCATGCTATCGAAGGAGGAGGCGGGCCGCTTGAGGGAGAGGATGGCGTCCTCCCTCCAGCCCAGCCGCAGTGGTGGTCGCCCACGGCGTCGGGCGCCGGCTGACGATCTCCGGCCACCGTAGGCGCGGGCATGCGGACAGCGAGTAAAGGGCAACTCGCTGTCCGACCATGGACCATGCCCGGGTCGACGGCGCGTTGTGTTCCACGCGCGCCTCAAAGAACGTCAGCAAGATGACGGGGCCCCCCCTGTAGAGGGCCGAAGCCTGCCGGGGTCGCGGGGCTTATCTCATTACCGTGACCCCGGAACGTAAAGGGCTATTGAAGGAACACCGTGGATTTTAGTCAGTACAAGTCTGACAGTCCCTCCCGCCCTGCCCGGGGTGGGAGGACTCATTTGATGATTTTACCACGATAAAAAAAAAAAAAAAAAAAAAAAAAAAAAAAAAGGGACTATTATTACAACTCAAATGATGATAATAAAATAATACCAACATTAGTTTTATCATATTCAAGGCCTTACCTTTTCGTCGGGGGTTAAAAATGAAAGCTGCAAATATAATAATGATAAACTTTCACTATCAGTTAGCTTAGGTACCTGTACACGGTGTAATTCAATATCTATACGCAAAAACTAAATAACTATAGTTTTTTCATAATTGACTACTGAATCGATTTCACAATTTTTTTCAAAAAATGGGAAATTCGCTAATGCGATGCGATTGAGCCAAAGAAAATTAAATCTTATTTGAAGGCAATACGAGTCAATTTTAAATGCAGTAATTAATGTTAGGCTCAAAACTATTTTCTTAAAAATAGTTAACTTAAAACTTACGTTTTGGTTATTAATTTATTAACATAAACAATTTGTATATAATTAACTTAACTAGTGATATGTCTTCGTAAACGTGACGATGATGGCTGATGAGTTCATAGTGAACATCATTATTATGTTATTTAGCGTGCTAAGATACCGAAAGTTTTTATATTTAATAACAGTAGGTAAGCTTAACTTTGTATGTTATATAATATTATATCTGTGGTGCCAAGGAAAGTGAAGGAAGTTGTTATTTGGTGCGAGTGCTTATATTGAATACCGAGCAAGCGAAGGATTCTAACAGTGAACCACGAGCAAACCGAGTGGTTCAAAAATAGAATCCTGAGCGTAGCGAGGTATTCAAAGGCACGAGACGCAAATAATTTTGCAGCCGTGCGAAACACACAACTTTTCATCTGACTAAAGCGAGGAAAATGTTAGATGCCTAATTATATTTGAGTTGTTCTTCTTCACCACTCTACACTTGTCCAGGGCGCCAACCCCTCACTCGTGGCAGAATGCTCTCGTAATTACAACAGACTTGGGGCCCAGGTCGTCACGTTCTAATTTCGAATAACTTTTCCACGCTAGCGGATAAAATAGACTTTTGCGCTCAGATTTTGAAGAATAAAGAAAGCCTTTTCGAGCTAGTGAGATGAATATTAAATATTTCACTACAGCTTAAAAAAATCACAGAAGCTAAGTAACCCCTTACAGTACCCACCCTAGCAATGTATCTATCTATTACCTCGCTGAGTATCTCAGTTAGTTCTAATTCTTTTTAATGGTGGAAAATTCGTATTTATTTTACGGCCTTTACCACTTAAATAGTTCAATAAACTACAGTTGCGTTAGCGACAAGTCGCAAGTTCGCAACTGGTTTGACGACTGACGACTAATCGATGTTACAGCACACTGTTGCGACACGCGACTACTGCATGCGACAGATCTTCACGCTTTGACGGCTACCGAGACTGCAGGGGCATAGTCGTGAATGTTTAAGATTTTGGAGGAGATGGATAAGAGATGAGTAGAGTAGGTGCCTATCTAAATGGTGATATCTGAGGCCCAATTCTCGTAATTAAAAATGTTCAAAATATAGTTCGGATCTCATTCCGATCTACTACCAATGTCATAAATGTCACAAATGGTATTCTCCTACCATGCTCCTACCCTAACAAACAACGTCAAACGTGACATTATATTGTAATGAGATCGAAAGTTGAATAAAAGGCAAATCGGTATTCTGCTAACATTTTGAACTGACACCGTTAATAAAATTGACACTCTCGTCTATACACAAACGTCAAAAATGAGATTGAAATGAGTTTGTAAGAAGATTGAATCCAAATCATACTGAAATCGGACTGAACTTTAAGAGGAGTAGAATACATGACTTTTTGTCAATTCATAATATAATCTCAGTTCGGTCAACTTTCAGTCATATTATAAATTAATTACGAGAATTGGGCTTCTGTTCAATTTTTTGTATTGTATATTCCTATTGTTTACTGTAATTGTCGTAATTTTTTGTTTCTACCTATTTTGTTACATAATTACGTTATTTTGTTTTTAACTGTGGAACGTATTGGTATTAACTGTAATGCTGTTCATGTAAAGTTGATTAAATAAATAAAATAAAATAGGTATTTACCTTTTGTATCTTACGTCTAGTAACTCGCCATGTGGTTCTTGATTCTTGGCAAATAATAACCTAACCTTCAAAAACCCCCGACTCCAACTAAAAAAAGAGCTGTAACTGTAGATTTTCATGAAACATAGCTAAGATGATTCACGATTAAAAAAGATTCCATTAAAAAAAAAAAATAGAAATTTTAATTTTTAAGAAGATCTGGTAAAAATACCATGTTTCAAGCAAATGTAGATATTCTATTCTATTTTATTCTATCAATATCGTATATTCGTGTGTCGACACAACATCTGTGGGCCGACATCCGATTATTTTGACGTATCGTAACGTCAACGTAAGCAAATTTTGAATCAAAAATACACGTTTAATCCATGATATTTTTTTGGAAATACATGCAATATTTTTACATTTTTATGAAACAAGTGTGTTTGTTGCATAAAATTGAACAAAAATGCGATAGATTCATCGTATTTTATAATCAAAATTTGCTTACGTTTACGTTACCATACGTCAAAACTTTCATGCTCGGCCCTCTGGTGACCCTAACTATGAAAAGATACTGCATAGTGAACAATATGAATTAACATTAAGTCCATACAATATTGCAATATAATAAATCACGCGCAACGCGACCTTTGAATCAAGATTCACAAATGTTTCGCACATCAATTATTATGTAATACACCATACATTCATACATATTACATACATCCATTTTGTATGATGAACTATGACCCGTACAGTCTTATACCTACGTTTACCCAAGATATTACGTTATGTATGTGTGTGTATATGTATTTATAGTATAATATACAACGGTATATGAATGTATATACTGGTGTGAGCGTTTGTGGTCTTGACCGATAGATTTCATCAATGTTCGTCAATGAGAAATTCCATTTTTTTTTTTTTTGTTGCGATATGTAAAATTCCATGCACCGGTAGGTATCGTAATTATAATTTTTTATTATAATAATTTATGTAAAGGGTAATTTTTTCTAACATTCTCGTTGATAAAAACGTAAGTACTTCATACACATACATTATACCTATAGGTAATACGTATTTCCAAAAGTTACTCTTCGTGTGAAATTGATATTTCTTGTAAAACAGGTAGGTACCTACCTAGTTATCATATTTTATATTGTCTTGACTTCTAGAAAAACGGTTAAATACCTTTAAATGACTAAGGTCGTTTTAATGATAAATAGTTACATGGAAAAACGCTTATAATGGCTATAAAAACTACCTTGGCACATCTAGACTTTAGTAATGTACAAAAAAAAACTTAAAGCAGCAAAAAAAGTTCAATGTAGGTAATAATTTTATATTTTATGCACATTTAAAAAAATAATATGCAAGCAATCGCTCTTTAGTCTTCAGTCAATAATACACACAAACATACAAAAAGACATACAGAAAATGATGACGTAATACGGTGAGACTGCCGACCCTTTGTTAGTAGCGAATCCGCTTTTAATTATATGGAGAAAGCTGTAGTGTCACTCATTTTATTAGCTTGACCCTACTATTTACGGGTGTCGATTGCCCCATGAATATGTGTAATGGAAGGGTTAAACGGCCAACATTGGTCAATTGAGCTTGGTGAAGAGTGAGCCGGAAATGGTAACACCTGGGTTTGAATCCCGGCTGATGTCAGAACCGGTTGTTGTGGAATGCGGACTTATTATGCTTCCTTGCTCAAACCCGATCTTCAACATCCTAAAGGGACGGTCCGTTCGGTCTCATATTTGCTTTTTTTTTTTACGTATATTCTAGTTATTTATTTCGAAACGTGACGTCAAATGCGCGTGACAGAAAAACAAAAAACTAAACAGTTTTGCTTACCTCGGGTGGAGCTGCAAACTTCAGGTTAGCGAGAGATCCGTGCGACCTGCTGCGATGCTCCTGCCGGATGCTGTACGAAAACGCGCGCTCGTTCAGATGGCCCTTCTTCCTATAGATGCCACCGGCATCCTCCACAGCCTCCAGCCCCGTCATGCTCTGCGCAGCTTTCATAGCAGGAGGTGGAGGAGGCTTTGAACGTCTCGGATCTACTGTGGCGTATTGAAGTCGACCTCGTCCCGGTCCAGGCGGGCCTGGAGGGAACGGACCGGCGGTCAATGCGGCCGGGACCCTCCCCCTGTGGCCCAGCGTGGCGGGACGAGCGTGCGGCAGCGTGGCCGCCGGGTGCGCCATCAGAACCATCGGGTGAGCAGCTGCCCAGGCAGGAGGCGCGCGTCCCAGTGAACGCCCGTTCATCATTGGCGCAGGACCCGCGTACAGCTCATCCGCTGACGCCGAAGACTTCTTTTTCGTCTTCTTCGTAGTACCCTTCTTCTTAGGCTCTTCAGGAGGTGGTGGTGGCGGTGGCACAGACGCCGGCCGCGCTATCTGTCTCGGCCGCGGTGCTCGCGCCGGGTGCGGGATGTCGTCACTAGCGTCATCCCGTTCTGTCTCTCCTACCCACACCTTGTGATTCTCATCGCCATCGTATACCTCGAGCTCCTCGTCCTGGTCTGGCGGCAGCTGCGAAGGTGCGCGCTCAGCTTCGAGCCGCTTGGCGTAAGAACTGTCCGCGTACGCGTGGAAGCAGCAGCGCACGAGCGCGTTGGCGGCGGCCTCGCGCCGGCAGATGAACGCGTGGCACTCCAGCACCTTAATGCCTTGCGTTCGCCGCAGCACCGCCGCAAACAGGGGCGGACGCCGCGGTGCAGGCGCCCGAGCGAACGGAGAGTCCAGAGGCAAAAACCGAGGCGCACCCTCCACTGTAACCCTTCGTACCGCTGCACAGTAATGCAAACTCGAGATCGGGAAGAACCGCGCCACTCTGGAGCCACTCTCGTCTATGTTCTCGAGCAGGATGCCGTTGGACCACACCGACAGCCACGAGTCGATGCCGCCGCTCGTCGCTCCCTTTTCCGGATACAGCTCGCGCAGCGGTTCCTGGATGCCTTGCAGGCCGTCCTTGCTCTGCTGCGGCACTGCAGAGCCGAGGTAGAGCACGCGGCACCGACATATCGGCGTCGACTCCATTTCGTCACTACACTATCACAACATGACACTGAATCACTTGAAAACACAAATAATGTCGCGGATCGGTCGGTCGCGGAGGTGTACAGCTAGCCGCGAGTCGGGCGCGGGTCTGAGTGAGCGGAATTCAAGATGGCGGGCGGGGGCCGCGGGACGAGGGGGCGGGGCCGTACCTGCGCGCACGCACCTGCGAAGACGGCTCTACGGACGGGTACGGGTAGGTACATGAGTGCCGATGAACCGGCATTGTGTCAAACGAATCGTCGCGAATTTGGCCGCGTTTCTCTCCACGTCACCAGCCCAGCGACGTGACGGAATGCCGCACTTTTGTCCTGTTACAGTGAAATCTGAAGGTCGATCGATATTGAGATATTTCCCAGCGGAGACGTTCTATATGGACGTCCGATCGATGCGCATACTTTAGTTTTCCAGCGTGCCTTAATTGGGATATTGTTTTCGAATGTTGTCCTTCACGATTCCACTTAGCCACTACGTTTATTACATTAGGTCACAGAGACAATTCGTGTGTGAACTTTAAAATATAATAAATGCGATTAACTATGCAGATCATTGGAACTGGTTGGTTCGAACAATGCCTTAATCTTTTTATTAGCTGTACCCACGTAGTTATTAACATTCTTTTAAGTTCTCATCATAATAAAGCTGGTTTTATGAAACCAAAGGTCAAGAAAATTCCTACATACCTAGGTATCTAATTACTAAATGAGAATGCAGTTTGTATTCAGTAACCGCGTCATTATTCTAATAGTCGCAAGCGCAGCTACCAAGCGTGAAGTCCCGAGTTTGATTCCGAAGTCGGGACATTGTTATTTTAAGTACTAGCTGCAGTGGCGGATTATCCATAAGACAAATCGAGGCTACAAAGGGGTGCGCGAGGAAGTTGTTTAGTTGTTGTGCTTTACCAAAATATCTTTGACATTTTACAACTATATTTACGTCATATTGCTATATTTACGCCTGCCGCAAATCATCTGCAAATCGCTATCGTGTTGCTGTCAAAACGGTTTACGTAATACCAGGTAAAGTAATAAATACCTTAGACGTAATATACTACTAGGTAAGTACCGGTCGGTACCGGTAATACGAAAACAATTGACATCTAGCGATTGACAGCAGCAATCAGATTTTCCTCTATCGCCGCAAATTGTCTGCTACATCGGTAATATTAGGCTGCCGTGTGACTGAATATCAGCGTACTGGAGATACTGCCATCAGTCCTCCGCAACTGGCGTACGCCACGGTTGGCGCAGCGGCTAAAGACTCGGCTTTGTGCGCTACATGACACGGGTTCGATTCCCGCACGAAACAAATATTTGTGTATGGCCGTTAATAGTCACTCCAGATAGACGTTCCAGGTCTTGGCGTATGTGCCTGTGAGATATATTTCTACAAACTATACCTAGAAAACAGGAGAAATTCATCACATTCATCATTTTCCTGCTATTATCCCACTTTATAAAAAGTCTATATCTATTTGAATTCTGGGTAGCAATTTGTTCTTTGCAACTTATGCCAATCAAAAAGTTCAACATTGCAATAATAAGTGACTTTTTACTAGCCCATCAACTGAGCATAATAATCCGATTCCCACATTGATTATTGTAGACTGGTGCGGAATAAGCAATCAAAACAATGGACGTGCGAGGTGCATTCAAAAGACCTAAAGCCCATCACACACGTAGCTATAATATATATTATAGCAAGACATATTACGATATATTTTCCATAGTAATCTTCGAGCGACCTCAGACGCAGCTATAATATATATTTCTGTTACGTCATCAAAATATGTTATAGTATAGCTACCACGTGTGGGGGCTTGCTATAATGTAATATATAGCACAGTATATTAATATATATTATAGCTACGTGTGTGACGGGCTTTATTAGTTCGTTACTCAATGGAATAAAGATTACATAACATAGCATCACGCCGTATACCCCCGATAGTTTAAGCAGACGTGTAGCTACTTATACATTTTTTATTTATTTTATTGTTGAAAATAAACAGTGATAATACCTATTACATTTTATATGAAAAAAATAAAAGCAAATACGAGCAAATGTTGTATACTCTGGTTTTTGTTATTTGTCTTATCTAGTAAACAATCTTCACACAACTCATTAGATAATTAATTTCATTTATACAATACAATAAATTGTTCACTACATATAGCTTTGGTAAAGTGATTAATTATCAAATAAAATAAACTTTAAAAAAAAGTAAAAACCGACTTCAAAAAACTAAAAAGCATAAAATAATTTTCTTAGTTTTTTAAATCGATTTTTACTTCTTTTTTAAGTTTATTTTATTTTTCTATTTTGAGTGGAATAAACAATACATAAACATGCGATTACAGCAATCGCGAATGATATGCTGTTATTCAGTCAAGAGTTTCATTGTCTATCTCCGAAGGTCTTAATCAGATCTTCACCAAATTTTAATAATACTTAAACCATAGAGGGTATTTATAAAAGAAAACAAACGCTTGAATTCAACACTGTATAATTGCATTTATTTACAATATTTTACTATGAAATGTTACCACAAAACGTGTAGTATTACAATTTTCTAGCATTCTAGTGAAGTGCCATAGAGAATTGAGCACTTAGGCTAACTTAGGCTAAGTTAACTCTTCGTCCTACGTGAGCGACAGAAGCCAATGTTGCACAGCCGGCCCGACCGAGCTCTCCACCAAGAGCCCCGAACACAGTCAATGCATAAAATAGAGTCGAAATTAAGATTGTTAAAATAAACTTACACCAGTGGCGAAGAGTCCATACAACCCGATTCCCATCGGCTTCCCTTTAGGAATTAGTTAATAAATAGACCAACATAATATTATATTATTTACTCATCCAACTGATAAAAAAGGCATGTTATTCAAGTAGGTTGAGCTCTTCCAGACATGACCATAATTATATAGATTACAAGAGACTGTATTGATTATTGTCTTACAGCATCAATTGATGAATGTGCTTTTTTGGACGGCTTTTTTGAGCCGGCTTCCCCTTTGAAAATTTTCACCCTTCGCCACTGACTTACACTATCATGGGCCACGTTCAGTAATTCATTTTTCGGTGCGAAAGTCACTCGTGCGAATGTCGCTCGCTCATCGAGAATAATTGAACGACTTCGGGCGATCCGCAGCTGCGTTATGCGAGTGACCAATCGAACGACCTCAAAATATCTGTTGGATCCTATGACTACAGTCATTGGTCGGTTGACAGCAGTGCGACTTTTACCCTATGTAAAATAATAGGGTAAAAGTCGCACTGCCGCCGTGGGGTGACCGGAGCGATCGCCCGACGACGCTCGCTCAAATAACTGAACGGTTTAGTGTGATCACCCGGACGATAACCCGTGACCGATGACCGTCTCGACATTTCATAAGTGCCTGTATCTGGTTTACATGAAATAAAGATCTATTCTATTCTATTCTAATAAGTGCGTCGTCGAGCGTCGTCCGCCGTAATAACTGAACACACCCATAGGCATCTGAAAAAGTGACGTTACAAAAAAAATATGTACGTCAAATGTCAGACGTTACGTCAATTTATCACAGGCAACACTGCAAATGTTGCAGACGACCTGTTGAACCAAATTTTTCTTAAATAAATACAATTCTTGATTGTAACGTACACAATATCATTATCGAGCTTTTTAATTTTATACCAAACCTTCGACCCCTTAGCTCGCTTTTTAATTCATACGATAATTATTGTATAATAACAAACTACCCCTTCTACTAATAAACGCAGTTTTTTTTTTAATGTCAATTTCATACGTCAAACTACAAACATCGCTCATGAAATGTTTTAATTTGTGCAATTTGTACACACCAGGTTGTTCTTTGTGTTATTAAATATTCCAATCAGTTGCACAGCTAGCACTTTCTATACAACCCAGGCACGGCAAAAAAAAAGGGAGAGAAAATCGGGGACAAACCCGTTTTCTCCACCCCTTGTCTCCTTGACAGAAGAAAAAACGAGAAATCGAGAGAGATAACGGTAGAAAGTTTTGTCGCCGATTTTCTCTCCCCTTTTGACGTGAATACGCTAAAGCTTCCACAATGGGACGCAATTAAAAAAACTGATGATAACAAAATCGGGGGATACAGTTTACTGTTGCAGCTACTTATCCATCATCTACATCCAAAATTTAATTACACCACTCGATAGCTAAAGAATCAAAGAATTCGTGGCGTTTAGTGAGGGCTGAAACGCATCGCGCGCGGCTGAGGGGGAGCGCCGCCATTTTGAGGGCGTTTCGCTGCGTCACATAATTTCACGTATTCACGTAAAACACACGGCCATGTCCACGACGCAGCCACATCTCGATTTTTTTTTTGCCATGCTAGCCCTTGGTTTTGTGGATGAAATCGCTGCATTTCGATGAGACCGCAGATTGTACTTTCTTTTTCTTTTTAAGTGGTACAATAAAGAGGATTTATTTTATTTTATGTCAAAATAATTATTATTAAAAAGCCGCTACTCATGACATAACTTTATAAAACGTTTCTTAGTAAGGGTATACAAATAGGGCGGGTTACTTTACTCGACTCAGGCGCACACACGTGCATCTACATATTATAAGCACACGTTAGCGGCCCTATGGGTACATGTTGAGTGCCGCTGAGCTAAATATATACTTATGTACAATATTATACCTCTTATGACAAAGTACTCCTAATAATCTGGTAATTACAAACACAAAAATGTTTTAAATTCTAGCTTAAATTTCGATCCTCGATTTGACATCTTCATGTGTCCAGTAGGTGTACAGTACACCTGTGTCCTGTAGGACTACAGTACACCTGTGTCCTTCCGATAGGCGTATTAGTCAGATGCTAGTATTTGGCAGCTTTAAAGTTAGGTTCGTCTGCTGCTTGCGGCGCCTTGCGTTTCTGAATTATGTTTTGGATCTGTAACAATATTTGAGATTTATAATAAATGAGTATAATCTAATATAATAATTCGAAAATACGGTTGGCACTGAGGCTAAGTCATTAGCATTCTGTGCTGTGTCGCGATCCCCGCACAGAATAAGTATTTATATGATCTACAGATAGTTGTTCCCTGGGTGTGTATGTGACATTTAGGTTTGTTTATAAACTGTTACCCACGATACAGGAGAAATCATGTGAGGCAAAGTAATATATAAAAAAGTTTTTTTTTTTTAAAACTTTGCCCCTTACTAGGATTTCTCCTGTGTCGAGGGTACAGTTTACAAACATACATGTCACACGCACACACAACCAGACCCGAAACAACTATCTGTAGATCATACAAATATTTGTTCCGTGCGGGGATCGAACCCGCGGCACGTAGCGCAGAAAGCTAATCGCCTAGCCGCTGCGCCAACCGTGTCGTAATAACGCTTACACGAAAGCCATTTTTTTTATGAACTATTTTTAATAAAATGACGTGATTTCTTTCAAGCAATGAGGACTTATCATCGGCGAAGCACTAGGATAAAAGATAAAATACCTGTTGCCACTCCCTGTCTAACTCTGCTTTCTCGCTCTTGTCCTTGGTTTTCCTTGTCTTGCGTCCGTCTTGCGTCTTCACGCCGTACTGGAAGGCGGCCTTAGGAAGCGCTTCCTTGCTGCTCATATATGCTGAATACTCTTCTTGCGTGTCGAAGTCCCATCGACCTGGTAAACGATATTATAAATTATATGCAAAATATTTTAAAGCTAGGCTCTATGAATGGTATAGAATTCATTTCTAATATCAAATTAAAGCTGCAGTAGATTCATAAATTATGTAGGTAGTAGGCATTAAGATTGGGCGGTGCGGCGACGCGATGCGTGTGTGTCAGAGTAGCCGAGCGCGCCAGCCGTCATGTGGTCGAGATCATGACCTTAGTGCCATACATAATCATAGAGGAATTAAGATTTTATGCAAATGGAATAATTTAAAAAAAATGTTGCTTAAAAGAGTCTTTGTAACCTATTATATACAGGATAATTTGTATGTAGTGCGCATAATTGGTAGAGTGGTTCAATCGCTGTTCCTAAATATAACCGCAGTATTGGGATACATTTTAAAACAATACGAAAATTCGACTTAGACCCGCGGCTCTTGGGATACGGTGATGCACACTCACCTATGGGCCCCTTCTTGTTGCCGGCGTCCATCTTGGTGTAGTCGACCTCGTCGTCGGAGTCGTCGATGGCGTCGTCCATCTCGCGCAGCCCCGGGTAGCACTCGGCGTAGCCCTGCGGCTCTTGGGATACGGTGATGCACACTCACCTATGGGCCCCTTCTTGTTGCCGGCGTCCATCTTGGTGTAGTCGACCTCGTCGTCGGAGTCGTCGATGGCGTCGTCCATCTCGCGCAGCCCCGGGTAGCACTCGGCGTAGCCCTGCGGCTCTTGGGATACGGTGATGCACACTCACCTATGGGCCCCTTCTTGTTGCCGGCGTCCATCTTGGTGTAGTCGACCTCGTCGTCGGAGTCGTCGATGGCGTCGTCCATCTCGCGCAGCCCCGGGTAGCACTCGGCGTAGCCCTGCGGCTCTTGGGATACGGTGATGCACACTCACCTATGGGCCCCTTCTTGTTGCCGGCGTCCATCTTGGTGTAGTCGACCTCGTCGTCGGAGTCGTCGATGGCGTCGTCCATCTCGCGCAGCCCCGGGTAGCACTCGGCGTAGCCCTGCGGCTCTTGGGATACGGTGATGCACACTCACCTATGGGCCCCTTCTTGTTGCCGGCGTCCATCTTGGTGTAGTCGACCTCGTCGTCGGAGTCGTCGATGGCGTCGTCCATCTCGCGCAGCCCCGGGTAGCACTCGGCGTAGCCCTGCGGCTCTTGGGATACGGTGATGCACACTCACCTATGGGCCCCTTCTTGTTGCCGGCGTCCATCTTGGTGTAGTCGACCTCGTCGTCGGAGTCGTCGATGGCGTCGTCCATCTCGCGCAGCCCCGGGTAGCACTCGGCGTAGCCCTGCGGCTCTTGGGATACGGTGATGCACACTCACCTATGGGCCCCTTCTTGTTGCCGGCGTCCATCTTGGTGTAGTCGACCTCGTCGTCGGAGTCGTCGATGGCGTCGTCCATCTCGCGCAGCCCCGGGTAGCACTCGGCGTAGCCCTGCGGCTCTTGGGATACGGTGATGCACACTCACCTATGGGCCCCTTCTTGTTGCCGGCGTCCATCTTGGTGTAGTCGACCTCGTCGTCGGAGTCGTCGATGGCGTCGTCCATCTCGCGCAGCCCCGGGTAGCACTCGGCGTAGCCCTGCGGCTCGGCGGCCAGGCGCGACAGTAGCGCGGCCGAGCGGCGCGAGCGCTCGTCTGCTCCGCGACCTACACCCGCTATCTCGACTGCCAAGCAAACAACACATTAAAGCAACTATAACTTAAACTTTCATCGCATCTATTTTAGCCCCTTAGAGATAGAATTTTCGAAAATTCTGAAACACATGTTTCTTTATTTCTAACCGAATCGCCAAATACCACATTTTTTAGATTTAACTTTAAAAATGACGTATTTTCATACAAACATTCATCCCCTATTTTATTCCCCTTAAGGGTGGAATTTCCAATAATCCCTTCTTATTGGATGCCTACGTCATAAGAGGAACCTACTGTCAATATTTCAAGGTTCTAGCTCCAGCGGCTTAGGCTGCGCGTTGATAGATCAGTCAGGACAAAGTCTTGTCTATACTAATATTATAATGTGGTATTTGTTTGTTTGTATGTAGGGGATAATCTCTAGAACTACTGAACCGATTCTAAAAATTCTTTCCCAAATCGAAAGCTAAACTATCCCCGAGTGATATAGGCTATATTTTATTTGGATAAAAATAAAAGGCGCGTGTGAAACCGCGGGCAGCACCTAGTTATACATAATATAGAAGAAAATAGATTTATTATATCAATTCAACATCTCAAAAAGTTATCAAAGTATCCAAAGATTACTGTCATATGCATGACAGTATAGAACGGTTGATGAGGACCTTATATTGAGCATTCAAATGATTCAAACACATATAACCTAACTGTCGAAAACCGGCGACTCCAACTAGAAAAAGAACTGTAACTTTTGAACGGCTGAACAGATTGTCATGAAACATAGCTAAGATGATACCCGATTAAACTAGCTTTCGATTATAAAAAAGAGCATTGAAATCGGTCCATCCGTTTTGGAGCAACGATGCCACAGACAAATACACAGATACACACTAAAAACTTATAACATCCCTCTTTTTTGTCTGGGGATTTATAGAAAAGAAAGAAAACAATTTTATTCTGTACTCGACAGGAACAAACAAAAGTACAAAACTACAAAAATAACAAAAAAAAAAAACATAAAAAAAAAAAAAAAAAAAATTTAAGTAACCTGTACGAGACTAAAAATGGCCCCCATCCGCCCCCATCTCAGCATAATGCTGTGGCATTTAGAAATAGAAAATGTCACAGCGCTGATATTCTGATGGCACCGTTGTCGTGATGTCACAGGCAACCACAATACAAATACGACAGGCATTCTTAAGTCAGAAAATTTTAACGGATTTCCAACTGTTTCTACAAGAATACATTTAGTATGCCTCACCATCATCCTTGTCCGCGTCGGCCGGCTTATCAAAGTACGCGCCAGGCCGCTGCCTCTCCTCGCGCCGGTCCCGCCTCTCCCCCCCCGTGTAGTCCCCGATATCACCGTAAATTGAATCGTCTGCACGACCCTTTTCAGTTGGCTTGTCCTATTAACAATCGGCTACACTTTAAACGCACACCCACACATTATACAGGGTGACTGGTTAATCGAGGGAATCATTGAAGGAGGGTATGGTACTCATCATTATGAACAACTTTTACTATGGAACCAAAGCGAAAATCGCGAAAAAAAAATCAGCTGTTCCATACATTTTGTCGATTAATATTGAATTATTTGTATGGAACAGCTGATTTTATTTTCGCGATTTCAGTTTCGGTCCCATAGTAAAAGTTGTTTATAATGATGAGTAGAACACCCTCCTTCAACGATTCCCTCGATTTACCAGTCACCCTGTATTATAATTTAACATCTTGTATGTAACCCACATGTAACATGTGTTCACAAAATAAATGAATTTGAATACCAAAATAATTTTCCACCACCAAAAATTGCTACCAAAATAGATAAATGTCCACCAAAATGAATTATACAGGATATTTTTTTATGTAGTGCGCATCATTTTGTAGAGTGATTCAGTCTCTGTTCCTAAATGCAACCGCAGTATTGGGACACATAGTTTACAAGCGCAAGCCATACAAAATACTATACATAATATTATATAACAATGCTTCTGGCGCAGTCGGGTATAAATGAAAGTTTAATATACTAAAAGAATTTCAGCAAAACGCAAATTCTGTCACAGTAGGTTTAGGTGAGGCTGGGATGGCCCTAGAACCACCCTTAAGTCACGAACATGTGTAACAAATCATAATTAAATTAATTAAATGGCAACACCGAGTGACCGAGCAAAAACAAAATAAGAAATTAAAAATAAACCTCGTTACAATATTACGAACTTCGTCTATTACGGTCGACTTTTGGAACGTTAGGCTCTAGCAACTTCTTAGTTCTGTCGTAATATAACTTGTTATGGGTTGATTCTTCACTACCAAAGCGATGATTTAGCATGTTAGTCCTACCTTAGTTTTCTTCAGCTTCCTGTGCCTGCCATGCCTCAGATACGAGAAGATCTGTGCCAGCTTGTCCAGCACCACGTCGTTGGCGCTGGAGGCGGAGCTCCTCTCGTCCATCTCGGGCACGTCGGCCTTGCTGCGCGTGAGGGTGGTGGGGATGTCGCTGTCGATGGTGCCCTCGTCGTCCAGCTCCACCACGTAGGCCATGCGACCGGGCGCGAACATCTCGTTACGACATACTTTTTTGTTTCTGTGTAGACGTAATAAACAATTTTTAACACGCTTTTATTAGCTTCATCTGTAACTATGTAAGAAAATCTTGGAAGTTTTTGACCCACTTCCCGGTTTCCGATTGAGCTGAAATTTTGCATACACGTTCAGTTTGGATGACTAAAGCGTGTCCTGCAGTTTTTTTAAACTATAATAATAACATATCGACTGTTGAACGGCTCTTTGATCTAAGCATCATTTTTTTGTATTTTTTTAATCGTCTTGCGAAAAACAATAACTGTTATCTATTGTGAGCATTCATTATTATTGATTTACTTCGCTATCGCCGCAGTATTTTAAGGTTTATGAAATGCTGGCCAAATCTCAGATCAAAAGGCAAAAGGCAACAAGATTACCCAAAAAAATATTTAAAAATTCTTTGATAACGTTACACCAAAATGTCTTTATTACCGAAGGTCCTACTAAGGGGCTAATAAAATAGGACCTTAATTACATTAATGAACTTAACGTACTTTTGGTCCTGGATCATGTTGTAGATATTCTTGCCTACCGTCGTTTCGAACTGCATTTCTTCTTCCTACGACACAGAAAAGCACATACGTTAGGGCTAGCAATAGACAGACACTTACCCTGCGGTCCGAATCACGCTAAAAGTGATAATATCGCTCAAAGATGCGGTCCGAATCGGCGTGAGCGCGCTAACGACAGAAGGCGTGACGTCATGAATGAGGTCATTACCAGCGCCATATTGGACTTACAGAGCCTATGCTCCTGCGTGAAATCACTGTGAGCCAAACGTTAACAAACGTTACCTCATGCCATAATTGCTTTTAGTCCCTGCACTGAATTCATTTGTAATTAAAACTGCTGAGAAATGTAGCATTACATGATACTCCCTCTTTGAGGTAGGACAACGAAGCCCAGGGGGGGCTAAAAAGGACGCTTTAGATGTATCATAATATGATTCATATCACAAATGTCAAAATATCTACTTAATTGACGACACTTAATGTCATGCGGATAAGGTTCATATTCAGTAATCATCTGTTTGACAGTTACTATGCAGATCAGTAGATGAATAGCTAAATGTGGCCTTTTTAGGCCCCCAGTTCAAAAGGCACTTACAACTGGAACGTCCTTCTTCTCCTTGACAGGCTCAATTGGCTCCGTCACGAGGCGTTCCATCTCGGCCTCCTGCTCCTGTTCCCGCGTCTGGATCTCGGAGCGGACCTGCAGAAATATCCTCATATAATCAAATGTTAATGTGGTCTATCGGCTTCGCAAAATAAACTGTTTATTTACCTTCTGTAGCAATGCATAGTCAAGACCTTTCACCAAATGGGTGTGCTCCATGTCACCACCAAGGTATTTGGATTCCTGGAAGTAAAATTGAAAAAATTTGAAAAAGAATAATTATTTATTGCTTACCACAGGTAAGTATAAATACAGATAGTAATAAAAAAAGTTAAAACTGACTTCAAAAAACTAAAAAGAATAAAATAATTTTCTTAATAAACTTCACAGCTTCTAACGTCGGTGCCACTGCCAAGCTAAAGAGCATTGAAGAATTTAAACAATTGACGGAGAAATCGGTGAACATACATAAAATTAAAATAAATACATACATACAGACAAACATAGAATCTCTCCCTTTTTTTATTCAGTAAAAATAACAAGTGTTTCACCATAACATACCCATTCTACCCATACCCATTCCACCCATACCCCATATAACTCTTATATTTTGGGTTTAGATAAATCTTGCATTTGAATTGCATGTGAATTTGACTCGGCACCAATGTGTAAATCCTAGTCCCTAAGCAGGCTCTGCTATATCTAGATAGACCAATAATAGTTATTTGTTATGCAGGGCTGCAAAGTTGTTATTTGGTGCAAGTGCTTGTATTGAATACTGAGCAAGCGAAGGATTCGAGAATAGAATCCTGAGCGCAGCGAGATTCAAAGGCACGAGACGCAAATAATTTTGCAGTCGTGCGAAACACACAACTTTTCATCTCACTAAAGCGAAGAAAATGTTAGATGCCTAATTATATTTCAGTCTACACTTGTCCAGGGTGCTAACCCCTCACTCGCGGCAGTATGCTCTCGTGTTTACAACAGACTTGGGGCCCAGGTCTGTGCTCTACACCATAGTTCATCACGTTCGAATTTCGAATAACTTTTGCACGCTAGCGGATAAAATAGACTTTTGAGCTCAGATTTAGAAGAATAAAGAAAGTCTTTCCGAGCCAGTGAGATGAAATTTAATTAATAAATTAATTTATTAAACAAACCTGAATAAGCTGTCTTCTTCTTTCTTTGGCATCCATTCCTGATTTTAAATCCGGTGCTACCGCTCTGTAAGTTAAAAATATTTTGAATAGTTTCGAATATAGGTATGATGATAATGCTTGCTAAGGACTAAGTAGTTTTTGCTTTAAATCAATAATAATAAAAATAATAAGGCTCTCGCTAGGTGGCTGGATCAAGGGCTTGATTCAGAAAGCAGTACTCCTTGACACTGCGCGCATTGTCAGGAGGTTTCTCTCTCTAGAGCCCTGACCACCGGTAGCTTGGACCCTGTTCCCAATGCCGGTGGCCTACTACTCTTTTATATTTTTAAATGTTTTTATAATCTTTCTTTTTATTTAATTGTAAAATTATTTAAAAATATATAAAAGTATGTTAAAAATTGAATAAAGAAAAAATAATAATACAAAAGAAAACATTAAAAAAATGGAAATTTCTTTTACATATGGGGAGTTATCAAGAAAAGCAGAAAATTGCAATATTTCGCAAACTAGTGGAATTCGGTAGAACATAATATTATCAGAGGTTAATTTTATTGCATTTATGTCCCACCAGATGCTGCAAGGAATACTCCGTGTTACCAGTAACCCTGTATACTTCATTCTACCATTGCCATATTCATTCACTCATCTGACTAAACACAGACATTCATATTTCTCAAGGCCCACAGTGACCGCCTATGATTAGAAAGGTTAATTTTTAACTTTATAAAAACTTAAGAATCTTTATAATACTTATTGTTAAACAATACTACCTGTATGCACTACTAGTATTGCTAGTAGGGTCCAAGGGCCCCAGCTCGTTTGAACCATCTCGTCTTTCCCGCGCCCTATCCCGGTACTTCTCCGCCAATTCTGCCAATTTATTATCTTCCTGTTTCTTGAGAGCTGCATAGTATGATTTCTTTTTTCTACGGAGTTCACCCTTGTTTTCTGCTGGTGGTGGCATTGACCTGAAATGTGAGGTGTATGTTATTAAGTAATGAATTACATGTCTTGATTCTTCGACCATAACTATTTACTTTAGATAACTATCATAGAGAATATTTATTTGCTCAATTAATGTTCCCAATACAGTCTACCAGTGTGCAAATATTAAGTATGTGGACTAACAATATTGGATTAAGTTTATAGTTAAAATTTTAAGTGTAAAGAATTATGAAGGAATACAGAATACACTGTTACTATGATCACATTATGAGGAAAAAATTAAAAAGAAAGTGCTAGCACACTTTTACGGTTAATTTCCAAGACTTAGAAACTTTATTTTTCCAGCCAAATGCAGTCCCCTGCTGAGCCAAGGCCTCACCAATATAGAGATGATTTTTATAAAAATATTACTAACCCAGAGTTAGCCATGGCTTCACGCACCGAGCCCGTAGGGTGCGAGCTCCCAGGGCCCCCGGGCGTCGCCCTAGGCGTCATGAGCAGCTTCCTAAAGTCCTCATTTGTGAGCCTCTGTGAGGCTGGCGTCTGCTCCACGCTGTTATCATCCATCTTTACGTGTTTTGCTGGATACGATGCCGGTAATAATGTGTGCTACACTACAACTTTAAATGAATGATTAGCGAACGTAGATTTCACAATAATTATTTATTTGTTTCATCAGTTACATGTTTAACACAATCGCCTGGTCAGATGAAGAACCGCTTTACGCTAAATCGCCTGAAACAACATTGATTACTTTGACCAACTTTGACGTACTCTGTGACTTTGACAGCGGTTGTTGATTGATTTTAATTTTTTAATTATTTTATCTTTCTGCACCAAGGCTTTCAAGATAGAAAATTTTGTATTCTCATACCGATGGCTGACCATAAATTAAGCTTGTTTGTTAGTCTTGTACACGGTACACACTGACCTTTATTTATACGGATTCTTTGGTCATTGATTTATACCCTTTGAGTATCTAGTACAATGACCAAAGAATCCATTTATACGGATGATTTATACACTTTTGTATTAAAGCCAACATAGACTTAGTCTATGAAAGCCAACATACTATTAAATCATTCGATGCTTGTCCTGTACGAGCTCGCCGTTACCCGACTCGTCAAAAAATGCGTTGCGTTGCGCATCTTTTCAAAACCCACAATTGCCCACAATAGATTACTGCTCAATGCCAACAGAAAACACTCGGGTCTGCGGTGACTTTTTATTATTGCTATGCGCAATATGCTATGCTAACCAGCTAAGACAAGGGCTTAGTTGTCCTATCCGTGTCCTATCATTGGTCCTATCCAAGCAAAACCTATATCAAACAGCAAAGGTGATTTTACGATGGTCGTTGTTTTCTCGTAATATCGCAGCAAGAACATATTTCCTTACGTATGTCAGGCGCGAATCCAGCTCTCAAAAAAGGTTGTGGTCACTAAGAGAGGATTCTATAGTCATTACGGCCACCGTTCTAGATAGGTACTCAAAGCGGCCACCCGAAAATCGGCCAAGTGCGAGACGGACTACGGACTCGCTCACGATTGATACATTGTAGTCCTACAAAGGAGACATTTACAAAATGTATGACGGCCCGGCGAAGACCTTGTACAGTGTATAGGTCCATATAGGTCCACGCGGACGAAGATGCGGGGGAACACAAATAAATTATTAACCCTGTAAAATGGTCTGCATACTCACGAAAATTACAAAAGTAAATGTGTGCGTGTTTCCACATCACAATATCACATCTAGACTCCAAACCACTGAACCGATATTGATGAAACTTTTACAGCAAAGAAGCTGATCAGACTTTGGATTTAATTAAAAGTAGGGTGACTTGTCCAACAGTTAACCACTTGTACACAATTAACCATGGCCATATTTCGCAAACGTGACGTTACTATTTCGTGCAACCGCGCAATTTAGACGTCAAAACGGCCCCGCTCCCCCCTCCCCAATTTGCAGCGAACTAGTGCGGGCGTCAGTTGTGTGACATCAAATTTTGTGTTTTTAATAAAAAAAGTTAAAAAAATAGCGTGAGTAGTTTTTCTCTTAACTTCATTTGGTTTGATTTTACAATAATCATTATTTGTCGGCTGGGTAGACTGACTAAACATGCTTTATTTGGTATAGATATTACGTGTGTAATGACGCTTATTTAAAAGTGAGGTTAGCTCAACGGCTTTGGGAGCCGGGTGGCCTACAATTAACCAAATGCAGTTGGTACACAGTTAACCATGGTTGACTGTATAGGTTATAATTAAACTTAATGGATCTCCCTGGTTGTATGTTCTGTTAGCATGGAAATGTTAATTTAATTACATAATTATAAAAAATAATGCTTTTAAAGCCTTGTTTGGATTTAAAAGCATTATTTATTATAATTATGTCTCAAATCAAGAAGTCTGATTGATAATGTTATAAACATGTAAATTGTTTCGTAATTATTATCAGGAAAACATATATTTTGTGTTAATTTGGACAAAATAACCTTTAATAACAAATAAAAGGTCAATTTAATAACATATAATGTTATTATTTGAAAATAATTAATTTATCATATTTAGTGATTAATTGTGTACCCCATGGTTAACTGTTGATTACCCCCCCGGTTAATAGTGTACTATAGTGTGGACACAGTTAACCAATTCTCATTTTGTTTTAAAACATTTTTTTCTCTAAATTCCTTTGGAAAACGAACAGTCCTTCAATGCCAATATGTAGCTAATGAACCTGCCTTTTGACCAGAGTAGAAGAAAACATGTTTTTAATGAACAATTATGAGATATGGTGGTTTGAATTTTATGTGGTTAACTGTTGAACAGGTCACCCTACCTTTTTTTTTTTTTTTTTTTTTGTTTTACGTGGTGAGGACCCATCATGGGCTGTCCTCCGCCTGGGGGGGGCGAAGGGGTGTGCCGGACTCCTACCGGCTAAACTCACCACGGTGGTCCACTTCGGCACCTACAGGTGGGCCTCGGGTACTCTTAAAAGACCGCACCGAAGCCCACCTCGGTGCCACGCCTATTAGGGCACTTCTCGGGGAGGGGGACTGTAAAGAGGTCCCCCTCCCAGGCACGTCCCGGGGGAGACTATAAAGTGGTCCCCCCGGTACCCTCGCTGTGCGGTGCACGGCGCGCAGGACCGACCAGTGCGCGCCGTCTTCTCGGGGGTCGCTTCGGTGAGAGCGCCACAGAGTCCCCACTCTGTGAGCCCGCGACCCCAGAGGCCCCCCGCCAGGTTATGTCCGGCGGGGGGAATTAAAAGTACCTAGTAGTAGTAGACCTGGGTTGCGGGCATGCCCACCGTGCCTACAGTAGTGGATCCGCGCCTGATGTATGTTGACTAAAACTAGGCTAAAGAGATTGCTCAGTTAGACTCAGAGTATTCTAGACTCGCTTCAAGCAGTCTGGCCGTGGCTGGTGACACACGGACGTAATTAGCTGTTAAATTGTTTAATTTTTATCGAAATCAAATAAAAAAACACATTAGGTAAATACCATGGACATATGTACTTCGGTGTATTATGTCTATGTTTGGTACGAACTAATAGGAAGTACTTATTAAGTCCATAGTAAATAATAATAAACTAATGAATGAGCTAATGAAAGTTTAAATGACACAAACAAGGTAAGAATAGGTATATTTTTGTTTATCCAAATAAAGCATGGAAGGTGGTGCCTTTGTATCCAACATTTCCGGTGGCGTTATCTTCAAATGTAATGTACATTCTGAAACAAAAATCATAATCATAACTTCAGACAAGCATTGAATATTATCGACTACCTAATCACACTACACCTTGGCATTTGATGGGGAATACTTATTCCCTCTCATAGACGTAATATACTACTAAAGTACTTATTAATTCTATGTTCCCTCTACGATCGTTCATATGTCTATGAGGCACATGATTCACCAATGAGACGTTTGTTGGATTGGTGGTCTTAAAACCAAATTACCATGGCAAGTTCAGATTGAGGACAACAGTCATAGTTACCCATAATGTAGTAATATTGCCTGATCTTGCCTTGACTTTAGATCTTCGTCCCATACCTACAAAGTTACAGCTTCATGTGTTTGTATGAAGATTTTTTTTTGTCTCATTTCAAGTTCCTCCAGCTCTTTAATTTTTTTTATCACGCTCTGATGCGGACACGTCTACGGCCACAACTTCGACATGCCGCATGCGGCCAATAAAAACTTGAATTTAGTATAGAAACGCACTGTGGACGTATCAGTGGGCGTCTGGCTTTAGATACACGTTCTTAATACCTAACCATTTAGCTATTATAAATTATCATTAATGATTTTTTACGTCAGGCAGATCTGTCCTGCCGGACATAGGTCTCTCTACACAACATTTTGTTCCCATCTTCCGCATCAAATAGTCTACTCGCGTCTTCTTCGATTCGTAGTTGAACGGCCCCAAAAAACTAAATCCGAGATTTGATCTTGAAAATATTTGTAGAATAGTATTTATAGTGTACATTTATTGTACAATCTTAAAATAATTAATTATTGCTCCTTTTTATCAGGTGTACACATAGAAATAGACATATAGACAATAAACATAATTATACAATTAATTATTTTAAGATTGTACAATGGGCGGTCTTATCCACAGATATCTAGATCTGTGGATCTTATCGCAATCGGCGATTTCTTACAGACAATCTTTTTATTATTTATGAACGTGGTAGCGTGGTAGGTAGCGAGCCCCTTCGTAAGTAGGTATAGCCGAAAATATTATTATAGCAGCATGCTTATGCTGTTTAATCAGGCGAGTAGCATACTTACCTACTGCATATCTAAAGATACCAATACTCGTACCGAATACTTGGATATTGGTATCTTTGAATTAGCAGTATCCTACTATGTAGGAAGCGATGAAGTGACGACGACGATGATGAGGTGATGATGTTTTATTTTCTGCCTTTTGGATGCGTGGTATGAATTTGGAGACTTAATAAAACAAAAGCTACGAGTACGCCTACAAGGAATGTAATAGAGAAAACACATGACATTATTAATAATAATAATTTATTGAATCTCAAAAATACAAGTTACTCTTATTTCTCTAATAATATAAAAATAATAAACAATTTATAATTCATAACATTTAAAATTTTGACTGTCAACAATATAGAAAATCAAATTAAAAAAGGATTCGGCCATGACTAGTTTGACTGAGGATTAAAAGGGTTAAAGCCAACTTTACGCCACGCCTCGGGCCGTACTGTGAATAGCCCGTGTAAGACTTAGGGTGTGTGAAATGATGAATATGTTCGTTAGAGATGAAGTAGCACCAGGAGGGTTCACCCTGGGTAGCTATACTTAACCTTCACAGCCTTTATACCTACCCTCATGGCAGATGGATAGAAAAGCTCCGCTGGCAACAGGTTAACTTTTGCTGCCCTTGGACATGCACTGGCTGTGTACTTAGACCAAAAGAATAAGAAATTATTTTGGTCTAAGGCTGTGTACTGCCCTTTCGAAGAGGTTATGTAGGTACACGCAATCTGAGAGAACATTCGTGAAACAATGATGAATGTCAATGCTAAAAGGTGGGTAAGGATTATACAGGGTGGAAAAGATAAGTATTTTAAACTAATCTTATTTTAAGAAAATAATCGTCTTTTAACAATTTCCACTATCGTTTCCACTCGTATGTCGACACATGCATAGGCAGAACTGCGATACTGACAAGTAATCGGAATACTGATATTCAACCGCAGGTGGTTACATTGGAAGGCGACCAACGTATTTGAGAAAAGACTAGGCTGATGACAATAGTGTAGGTGTGCATACTGCATAAAACATCAAGAAAAACTTATGAACTAAAACAATTGGAAAACGAAAAGTTTATCCAAAAATAGCGTGAAACGTGGTGCCTTTGAATCCAACGTTTCCCGTCGGTTCGTCTTGGAATGTTATGTACATCCTGAAATAAATACAATTTTTATTAGATAATTTATTATCCTATTAATCTAATCACAGTAAATATCCCTACATTGGTAGATAGTTCAAGTCGAGATTTGTTTAAAAAAATAATCTTATCAACTGAATCAAATTCTCTTATCACCTGAATGAACATTATTGGACTGTTAAAATTAAATAGATTCCGATAGTGTTAGGCCATGAGGTCATACATCTTGAAGATAATAGATCGATTCCCCTGATCAGGCAGTGTGAAATTATCGGTTCGGTATTTATCTACTTCGGACTTTTGGATTTGCCCGGCATTTCAATTTCGGCGAATAATAATAACAGACCGTCTGATTTGTATAAACAAAGTTGCTTAGAATAATGATATTATTAATAGTCGTTAACGACGCATAATCTAGCCGGTAATAAGAGTTAATGTAAGCCCCGAAGTTTGCAGTTAATAGGTAGGTAGGATATTAACTTATTGAATCCATATTGTCAATTTAGCGGACGTGACTCTTGACCCACTCGGTAATCACATGATAAGTGTAATTACATTGACGATACGATAGCTGGGTACTTCGCGTTACTCACAAGTATCCATGAGTACTTGAACAATAGGTCATCTAACAATACAAGTTGATAAACATTGCACTGTGTGTGACCGAGCGGATGGAGAGGAACTTCGAGTACCTACTATTATTTTATTATGTGAACCTACTATATTATAATCGACTGACAGGGTTTAAGATGTTCTTCGTCTCTTTTTCCCGTTATTGCGATATCATCAAAATAACTATATTAGGTATATTTTGCAGTAGATTTTCGAGAAAGTATTGAAAGATTGATGGTGCCGTTGTTATTCCAAATGGCATCCTATTGTATTGAAAGTATCCTTTGTTTGTGGCTATTGTTAAGTACTTTTTTGATTCCGGTGCAATTTTAAACTGTAGGTCAAGTCAATCTTAGAATATTTCTCTCCATCAGCAAGATAGTCATGAATATGTATTTCAAGAGAATTATTTTTATTTAAGACCTCATGCAGTTTCGCTGATAAAATTCTTTGGTTTAAAGGAAAGAAGAACGGAAGTTTTCAACCCTTTACTACAGTAACATGCTTATTCAATGAAATTCCACTATTTCTCTAGTAACTATCAAGGAATTTGCAGCATCGCGCTAACATCTGTAAAGGAGTAGAGTTAGTGTGATGCCAAGCAACAGTTTAACACCAATATTCTTTGACTAAACGGACGGTTCGTACGGCATTTTCCAGCCCAGCCCTGCCTCGTTATCAGGAATGCATGCACATGCACTATGATTTCTGTGTGTCATTGTAGCTGCTGCTAAGGTGCTTGGATGCAGTACTACGAGATGCTGTATCTTTCTCTATTCAAATATTTTATCGTAGATATCGACGCTAGGAAAAAACGAACTCAGCCTCATTCTGAGTACGTGTGTTACGCAATTAGGATGCAGTGTAAACCTAGCAGGTCTTTCGGAATATTTCGGATTATTCTAAGATATTTCGTTTTCGATGTTTCGATTCGAGACCTAACCCGGAAATTTACTGAATCGCGATAATAAATAAGTATATTGTAATCGGTATAACATAAACTTGGCTGCTGTCCAGAGTTCTTATCAATTAACTAACTACTTTATAAGACGTGATGTTTACAAAAATACAAAGATTTGTGCCTTGCTAATGGCATTGTGGAATATTATGCTACTCCCGTGTTATTCTTTCAATTCCAGTAACAATATCGTTTATACAGGTGCTGGAGATGTTATCACATTAAAATAATGGAACTGCGTATTTAGTATCACGGTCTGTGACCGAACACAAAAAAAATCAATCAATCAAATAGTTTAGCCACAGTGGGCCAAGCACGAATGTTTTGACGTATGGTAAAGTAAACGTAAGCAAATTTTGAACCAAAAATACACGTTTAATCTATGAATTTTTTTTTGGAAATACATGCAATATTTTTACGTTTTCATGAAACAAGTGTGTTTGTTGCATGAAATTGAACAAAAATGCGATAGATTCATCGTATTTTATGATCAATATTTGCTTACGTTTACGTTACCATACGTCAAAACATTCGTGATCGGCCCTCTGGAACTAATTTAAAATTTCATAATTTTACACGATCTCTAGGCAAAGTTTAAAATGTTTTACATGTAGAACAGCTGCTACTTCGATGTCCCTTCACCTATACGAATAATGGCAGATTGAAATTTATTGCAAAAGAAACTTGCGTAGAAATCGCAAATTTTTTTTAGTTTGGCTTCAGTGCATGATACCAAATACGTGGTTTTATTTAATGTGATATCATCTGCATCCTGTATAGTTTGGTTACCGGGTTTTATCTTTACTTAATTAAAGTATAGGTACGTCTATTTTATTGTAGCTACGGAGAAATGAACAGGGAAATGCGGAAAACCGAGTTTTGGTGGGATAAACTCGAGACCCTGTGTTTAGGACTAGACTATGATAGTTTACTGAATAATACCCTTTATGTACAACAAGAAAACGCATGCAGAAGCCGAGATGTTTGATCGGGCATATAACTGTTCCTGTACTTGCACGGTCACTCCAGTGTAATCTTTAAAAAATATTTACGACTTGTACTCTTTTTCACATCTTGGAGCAACTCAACCCACCTTCTATTTAGAGACTAATGTATTCCAGGAAATCGCACCACTTGAAAATCAGCCTTGAAAAAGGTCAATTTTACCCTCGCCGTCTCTTACGGTGGGTGTCTCACAGGCAAATAATGTCTCATCAAAAATCTCCTCTGTATATTTACCTGTCATTCTTCACTCCTAACTCCTGTTCCACCAACTCAAACAAGATTTTAGCATGTTTCTTATTTTGTTCCACTCCGAGTGCTCCGATTGACATGAGGTTGGCAATGGCACAGGGTTCTGTTGTGCCACCGAAGCTCATTGGCACGTCCGGGATAACCGACACCACGCAATACTGAAAAATAATAATAGAAAATGGTTTTTTGTATTTTTATGTTGCACTACTAACTCAGAACTATCTAACTATAACAGAAAGTGTAGTCACTGTAAATGCCCCAAAATTTTGCGCCACCCTGTATAGGTCCCCTTCCTGACTAACTATGCATAATTTATTTAATTTGAAATTAATATATTTATTTTGTTTTCATACCACAAATAAATGCAAGAATCAGGAGGAGGTTTTATTAACAAGGGCATTCAGGGCTAAATATAGATAAAATCATTTGTTAGTTTCTTTTTAAATAATAATGCTAAATTTTATCAGACTAGAAGCTGACCCCAACATAGGATTCCAGTCTATCCAGATGTGGCTAAATATAAATATTCAATATTAGAACGATATTTATTGGAAAAAAATTGAGTGAACTAGGTACATAATAGAGTAGAAGGCAAAAAACCGAGAGGATGCAGCCCAAAACGATGGCCAAACCAGTTGTCAGAACAACTGGAAGTACTGGTGAATGTGACACTCTATCAAGACACACCATAGCAAATGGAGATCAACAGTCTAATTTAGTCACTATTAAATATCAATGGTTTTGACGTGTAATTTAAATTACCAATAAATTTTATTCCACAAGAATTACAACTAAAATTAAATAGCCTAATCTATATATTAATATGTGAAGAGAAAACTTTGTACCCCTGCACGGAGGAGTGTGAGTTTTGACATAGTTTAAAGTGTATATGGAGAAGGAGTGCAGAAAGCTAAAATTACGGTCGAATTTCGACCACTGGGTGACCACTAATAAAGTTAAAACATAAAATAAAAATACAAATTTAAAACTGAGCCGCTAGGCGTCAAAGTACTCATTGCTGTAATTGATAACCAATAAATTGATCCATGATTTTTTTCAACTATCCAAAAAATCATGGGAAGGAGTCACGATCCTCAACATTGAGGGACTGACATAGGAGGGAGATACATCATAAATTCAGCTTTTCTCTCTTGCATCAAATCTTAGGTACAAGTCTATCTAATGGTCTTGGTTAGAGAGGCAGGTAATGAGGTAAATTATTAGTGGATTTATAATAAATAAATATGTCAATCAGAATACCTGCTCCGGTTTCCCAAGGGCCTTTGCTAGCACTGGCACAGCCTTCAGCACGAAATCCTGAGGAATTTTGCTCCTAGGGACATTCGTTTCAATTCTAAAATGAGGCATCGTAGTATTTTATAAGTAAAATAAAATACAATTATCTAGCAGAGCGACCAAAAACAACTTGACTTGTTATTCGCAAACGCAATCAGCAAGTTGCAAGTTCGTTCACTATTCACTACAGATTTATTATTTGCTATTGCTGCTGACAATGTCACTTTAATGTCATTATGTTGTGGTTTATTGACAGTAGATGGCGCTACTAGATGAAGTATGATCTAAGGCTTACATTCAGAGACGACAGAAACGAGTCTAAGCGTGAACTTACGCTTCCATAATATGTCAATTTTACGAACAAATTTTGACATATGGAAGCGTAAGTTCACGCTTAGACTAGTTTCTGTCGTCTCTGAATGTAAGCCTAAGAGCATTGGCGCTTGGGGTAAGCGCTTTCGAGCTATTCACACCAAAACCCTACTATTAAATAGTTATTAATAGTTTTTTGATCCAAACTATTCCAAACGCTTGCGACGCATTCAGTAGTCTTGAACCTACCGATTATTGGTATTTCTTCCGATATGGGATCTGTCCTACCGATCTTTTTCCACGATTTATGAGAATACGACTAAATTCTCCTGATTTATTTACCGATTTTACATTTACAAGTGTTGGCAATCTTTTTGTTTGTTTATGTCTCACGGGGAATACCTTTGCTCGTGTCGTACAATCACTGCACATCTAACCATTTTTCGCTATCGTCTTTGCGTACAACCCTAAGATTTTAGGGGATTCCGTCGCTTTTCAATAAGTATACACCATTTAGTCATTGGTATAAACGGGAATTAAAATTTTACTTTTTCATTCATTTTTATTACTCAGAAGAGAAACAGTGATTATCAAAAATGTCATAAGCTGAAGAATTCAGTGCAAGCACGGGGCATACAGAAAAAAATATAATCAATTTTACATAAAATAGTTAAAATTAAATAGGTACCTAGATTTAAGGTTGAACTGCTCTCAGGCAGTACGCGAAATTCAATTTTCAATAAAAAAATATATTCTGCGGGCTATCTAATAAGTTATTACCTTGACTGTATATTATATATACCTACTTTAATTTATTTTTTTCCTTTATATCCCTCCTTTTGCTGTCCACGCAGACGGTGCACGGTGTCGCGGGCAAGATTCGGGTAGACTATAGACCTTGCTCTATACTAAATGTATCTGTCACTTTCTTTTTCCTTTGAACAAAAAGAAACAAACGCTCTTAGTTTAGTTATTAGTCCTGTAAAAGTGTGCAACAAAATCAGCACCAATATCTTATTATTTTGGGGAATTCCCTTGAATAAATTGCATTTTAATTTGTCACGGCATTAATATTTTTCCTAAAATAATATAAAATTCTGGAAACGTTTTATTTTTTATCACGAGTTTATTATTACATCAGTATCATTGAGCTCAATAATACAATGTATTGAGTATTTTTAAGTAGAGGTCAGTAAGAGAGTATTCAGTCTTCTTCTTCTTCTTCTTTCTATAAGGCAATTGAGCCGATGTCGACTATTCTGCCAGTGTCAAGTAAATTGGGTCAGTGTTTGTTTCTCCGTCTACGGGTCAGTGCTATGCTCCATAGATTAAACATATACCTACACTCGAAGGAACCTATTCATTTTCAAATTTTCGAGCAAGTATAAAATATTGCTTTATTTATTAGTTATGTATTAATTATTATTAGGTACTTTATTATAACTTGCCTTAGTAATTTTATTTATTACTGATGTTCTTTCTTCTACTTATGCTTATAATTACACAAATTATGGCTCTGGAACGCTGAGATCGAATCATCGTTTCTGAATCTTTTATTGTTCATGGTTGGGTTATTCCGGTAAATCCGGTCATTCGGCATGTGACTAATAGAAACAAAAACTATCGATAAAGATGAAAAAGATACGTATGAATTTTAACTTAAACCGAATAAAAAGGCAAAGGATTGTTTTTGAATTTAAGAAAATATTACAAATCACTTGTCGAAATATGCTACTATGAAAATGAGAAAGTAGGATTCGTATTAATATTTACTTACCACGCACCTTGTGCTTGTGTGAATGTTGAGCGATGTATTGATGCAGTTTAATTTGATTTAAGTAGCTTATTTATCCAATCTTGGAGATCACGCTACGAATACAAATAAAATAAATAAATACCTACCGAAAGCCGAAAAATTTAACCTTGATTATTCCGTTTGAAAATCTGTCTATCTAGTAAGTCTATCATATCTGTCTATTTATCATCATATCTATTTGTAGGAAAGAGATAAAAGTCCGATTATGTTTTCAAAGAAATATTTAGAGACCCTAGTATAAGTTTATTTTAACAATCTTGACTTTATACATTGACCACGTCGGCACCACGATTTGTGAAGAGTTCGGAGCAAGCCAATCAGCACGCAGAACGAGGATTATGCGTTAAATTGTAAATGTTAAAAGAGACTTATACTAGGGCCTTATTTGTTTATTTATTTTTGTACACAATGCAAATAAAAAGTACATAGATTATGGAACACTTAAGTACAAAGATACTGATTACTGATTATTTCAAAAGAAATTTCCGCCAGCAGACCAGCGACTGAAGAGGATAATGAAATTTGACAAGGAAATAGTGAGCATCGTGAGAAAAGACATTTTTTAAATTGCAGCCTCCGGATTCCCCTCGGACGGAGTAGCAAGCTAGTCTATTGATAAGTAGATCTTTACAAATTATTTCTGTTACTAGCTATGCCTGCGAGTGCGTAATTTATTCTTAATGACCGAATAAGAATTACGGGCACATTAATATTTTTATCGATAGTTTGGTTTACGTCCCATCCCTAAAGTTAATTGAGGCTTGTGTTGTGTCTAGACTCTAGTCTATGGCACATGCACTTTGTGCACTTGTGCAGTGAATATGGTAGACGGATATTTTTAACAACGATTAGTCCTTTGCAGTATATAAATCAGTGTCCTGCTTATGATATTGTTATTCTCATTTGGGATCTCGTAACAGTCGTAATAAAGGATCAGATACGTGGATGAAAATTTAAGTTTCATAAATATTAGGTCTTATATTTTTACTTATTTGTTTTGTTTGTGAAAAGGACGTTAACATGGGAGCCGAACAATCTAACAACAGTAGGAGACACAGCTATGTCCCCCAAACGTGAGTATTTATTACTTGTATGTTTATGTAAGTTCTAAAATTATTGTTGTGTGTTTTATACTATTGCGAAGTTATGATTATTGTACCTACATATTGATAAATAAAAACAGGTACTAATAAAGTAGGTATGTGAATAGGTACCTACCTATAATTATTATTAAAGTAGGTACCTACCTACTTTGGTATGTGGATAGGTATGTTGTTATTATATTTTTTAATTTGTTGATTGATTTGAAATATTTGAATATCTCCACGTAAACTCACCGAAATATTAATTTACCTATGTCAATTATCTTTCACTTTGCTTGCACCCCTGACCACAGGGTTGCACAGGAAAAAAATTGTTTAATTTTCTTGCTATACATGGGCTTGAAATAAAACATAATAAGTAGGTACCTACATTACATAGGTTGGCTTGGTGACAATATGGTGCATCCTTTGTAAAGATTGGGTCTAACCACAATATTTAGATAAATTACGTATTCCGTGGGCCTAACCAGGCCTAACTGCTTACCCTCCTTCCCTTCCCCTCTGACACCCTTTAGTTCGTTGATTGGCTAGTTTCGTCGGCCAACGTGTCGCGCGGCGGTTGGCAGATAAGGCCTTCAAATATTTCTGCTAATAGGTAGGTATCTATAGGCTATTAGGTAGGTAGGTACTGTATAGTGGTTCAGTCATCAACTTATCAGAACGTTCGCATTGTGTTGTGGGTATTGGAAACAAAGCAAAAATATACCTACCATAGGTACCTACTTGTACTTAGGGTTAGCCACTACCATTTCTAAATTTGAAATGGCCTGAAAAAAGCTTGAGATTTCAAAAAGTCCGGACATATATGAATATGTCCGTACATTTAGTCACAAAATGAAAGTACGTACCTATGCATTAGTCCCACGCGCAACGTACGTTTTACAGGGAGAGCCAGCACGGGAGCCCGTGCGTATTGCGAGTATTTGCGAGGGCTGATTAACTAATTAAATTAATTTAATAGGTACTTATGTTTTATTTAATTAATGCGAAAATTAAACATTTCTTCCATATATGTAAAAACCCGGACAAAGTCTGGACGGAGGGCCGTGCGTCCGGACAAATCTGGACAGATTGTAACCCCACTTGTACCTACTTAATGTCTATTATTCTAAATTGTTTAATAAATTAGCCGATTTTTTATCTATTAGGACTGTCAGTTGGTAATTACCATGTGCTTACACTAGGTATCTACATAGGTAGTTGTTCTTAAAAATACAAATTGTTTATGGTGATTACTATTAACGATAATTAATAAATTACAGTCTCAAATGTAATGGGAATTAAATTAAATTATAAACAATTTAATTGAGCTTCGCATTTCGAAGAATAAAATTGACATTTTGAAACTGACAGTCCTAATAGAAAAAAAATTATACCTACTTATAATAAAATCGTAACGAATCTTTAATAAATATAAAAGTGAATGTTTTTTTGTTCGTCTTCTACAAGAGACATTCTTTGAGTAGGTACTATCTTAGATAGGTACTCAAAGAATGACAAGAGTGCATTCTTCATTGTCTTCTTCTACACATAGATTAATTACCAGATTACATAATCTAAGCTTCTACACGTTCGTACGTCATTCATCCGATTATTTCATTTGGGTGAGTTATTGTGGGCGCACCCGGGTAGCCAGCCGGACATGTTTGGCTTTTTACGGACATGTCCGGCCTGTCGATATCGAAGGAAAAAATATTATTTAAATATTTTTTCCGTCGATAAAATTACGCATAGTTTCCCTCATTTCGATATGTGCACATTATGAAGACTCACTGTAAGTTACCATTCATCCGATAACGATGAAACTTTGATGAGTTGTTGTGCCATTGCAAGCATCGACCATTGCAAGGCAAGGCCGGTACAGCCAGCTTTGATGGTATAAGTATGGTGCCATGAATGGGTCGGCTCGACCGGGGAAGTAGGTAGTGGTAGGTAGGTAGTGTGGAGCGCTGGAGGCCCAATTCCTCCCTTAGTCCCCTTCCTTCTCCTTTCCCTCCCTTTTTCCTAACACCTTCCTAAAAGGTCGGCAACGCATCGGTGACTCCTCTGGTGTTGCGGATGTTCATGGGCGGCGGTGATTTCTTACCATCAGATGAACCGCAAGCTAGATTGCCATAAAGGCTATAAAAAAGGGCAAATTTTTACCTAACGCGAACATGCCTATTCGCCGCGCCGCGCTGGGCATTTGTAACCTGACGACCATTTTATCATGTCAAGATGAATTTTATCGGTCTATGAGATTCAATGGGACAGTTCACAGAATGCTAATAATAATATTATGATGAATGGAATGCGTTGTCAGCCAGTGATAGCGAGTAGTGGCCCTGACATGTCACATGAGTCCTAAGGTCATAGATCTGAAATCAAGGTGTCACCGCGAATTTTATTCATAAGTGCATTATTTATCACATTATAATAGAACTTAAAGATTTGTAATATCTACCAACTAGTGGTACTGGGGCTCGAGGCGAGTATTGCAGTCCTCTCTCTGTCAGCAAAACTAGGCTCGTGATGGGTGTTAGATGCAGAGCCTAGCAAAATGCCACGATTATAAACAGTCAGTAGTAGTACCTACCTACCCCATTACAATTACCCGTGATGATATCATCAAAATTTACCAATGTCTGTCTGTCAGATGGCTAAACTAAATAAATAGACGTCTTTCTTTCTTTCTTTTCTTAGGTCCAAGTTAACCGATAACATAACACGATTAGAGGAAAATCAGCCGTATAAACATGAAGTTTTGTGTGGATAATCTGCCGATTTCATATTAAACATCTGTTATTTTGTCGGTAACAATGGCCCTTAGACATAGATTTCGTAGAATTTTTTTTTTAATACAAAATTAGGGATATCTCTGGTAAAAATATCGTGTAATAAAAATGGTAGTAGTTATTTAGTTTAGTGGGTAGGTACTACACCGCCGTGCACATATAGAATGGGAATAAAAATGGCGTCGCTGACGGGAAAAAGGTGTTGTAATTAGGACGATAGTGCACAAATCATAAAGTTACAATTTCATTGACAAAAAAATTGTAATTAAAATATGATTGTGAACTAGGGCACAGGGGTGTAGAATTGTAGAGGTCGCTTCGGGTTCGATTTCCAACCAATATTTGTATGGTACTCACGAAGTCATACAAAAGATACCATAGTGTCGGGTAACTTTTAAAAAGATAGAATTGATCTAAGACGATTTTATTAAACACAGGCCGCAGATGTCTGAAGACAAAGTGAAGCGTCTTCTCGAAACTCAGAGGCTGCAGTACGAGAAGAAATGCCAAGAACTTATGGACAAAGCTGCAGCTGCTGCGCTGAAATCCCAGAATTCGCAGAATTCGCCCTCACCCGGGTAAGTGGTTCAGATTTAGAAAGACTTGTGAGTCCACAGTCCAAGGAGGACTGGGTAGATAGAATAGAAGACACGCATTCACTGGATCCTCTGTATGCATACACCTCGATTTAACTTCAGAGTATACACCAGGAGTGATAAGGGAGAATCCTCCGACCAGGCGAGGTGATATTACCTGGCGACCCGAGGCCGACGGTTGTTGACGGACAGTTCTATGTATTAGATATTTTGACTTGCGTGATGCAGGCTTCTTAAATCGGATTGATCGATTCGTTTTATACCCCATGTAATAATAATAGTAATGCCTGCAAAAGCCCAGTTGAAATAAAAATCTTTGACTTTGACTTTGTTGTTATTTCTCAGGATTACGAATGATAATAATAATTATAGTTGAGAATAATTATGTTTTGATAATTATCTTGATAATAACGATTTTGTCTTCTTGCAATACATACGGTTGCAGCGCGGCATCACGACGATAACGTGGGTTCGAACGCAGGCAATGTCCTGCAGCTACGAGGGGATTCCTCTCTGTTTTTTTGCTAATGTCAAGTCAAACGACAAACACAAACTTTGCCGTCATTGTTTTGTCTTTGCTGTGCGAACTTGCGAAGATAGGTAAATATCAAAAAGATAAGAATTTATGCCGAGAAATAAAGATCCACCTTGTAGTCTATGAATGATGAGCTCGGATAATTATTGAATAATAATAGGATAGTTAGTTATCTATGAACATAATTATCTCGTTATTTTGCAACCCTGTTATTTCATAATACAGCATAGAACGAGAAAGAGCACCGTACCAGTACACCAGGGATGACTTACAGAATGTGCAGAGGGAACCGAATTCGCCTCGCCCTCTGTACCCCAACCTGAACCAGGCTGCATCTACTTCGTCATCCAATATCCACTCCTTCAACTTCCAGAACAGCAATGTTCCTCAGTACCCGCGGCCGCCCCAAGACTTCGTCTTCGTTAATAATTATGGACAAACTGGGTAAGTAGATACTATCCACAAACTCTACACCTTCCCAGTTTCGAAACTATTTCGCTTGCAAAGAGCTTTTTTCCACCAATTGGGGTTTTTAAAACAACACTTTTTTGTATTATGCTATTTCTTTTTATTACTTTACGAGACTTTTTTTAACCCCCGACAAATTTGTAGAGTGTATCTGTCTAGGCATAGTAGCTCCAAAACGGAAGGGACGATTTCAATGCAGTTTTTTTAATTGAAAGTTTGTTTAATCGGGTATCATCTTAGCCATGTTTCATGAAAATCTGTTCAGCCGTTCAAAAGTTACAGCTCTTTTTCTAGTTGGTGTCGAGGGCTTTTTACCAGGTAGCTCGAAGTTTCGGCTCTCACAATCGTATTGTAGTTTATTACCAGAGTCTATGTTCATTACCATTTTTGTTACGCAGTAGACCAGTTTGCTGTGATCGCCCGGACGAAGACTTACGACTTCTTCGAAGTGTTCATTAATATGTCGTATCCCCCGATCTTATGCATCTTTCTTCGGTCCAGTGCTTTCACCTCGTCCTCACGATTCTGTATAATTATGTCTATCAAATCAACATGTTATGTTTCTTTTAAACAGGTTCAGACCCGCACCATCGGCACCATCAGCTCCTTCGCCGCCAGCGTCCAGAGGCAGAGACCGATCCCTGAGCAGGTATATCATCATCATCCTAGCCTAGTCTTATATCAAGTGCACTAATCAGCTCCTTCAACAATCGCACTCGTTAATTTGACATTTCAACGATGTTCGTTACCCAGTATTTTTTAACCCCCTACAAAAAAAGAGGGGTGTTATAAGTTTGTAGTGTGTATCTGTGACACCAATTCGCTCGCTCGTGATTTCACGTGGTCGCACAAAAAATACATGTGATAATCCCTTCCCCCGTCGTGATTAATCGTGATATTATACTAAAAAGAACGACCTATAAGGTGTGGGACGGATAAAGGGGGGCCAGCCCCTGAGCAGCCCCCTCCCCAGCCCCTTAGTCACGTAATCTGTATGTGCCATAGAGATCGTTATGGTAAACAATATGTTTTTCTTTAGAAACCGCAACATCAACAACAACAACCGGAACACGGGAGGCAACGAGCTGAATTGCCCCACCTGCATGTCGCGGTTCGGGCTGAACATCTTCCAGTGCAACAACGGCCATAGCTCCTGCAGCGACTGCAAAGCGAGGTGCCGACCCTGCAGGGTTTGTGGGCAGGCCCTCACTAACAGGAGGAACTATGACGTAGAAAGCATTGTCGCTCAGGTATTTAGCTTTGGCTACTCTCATCCTAGATAAACTACTTTATGTACCAAGATAATCCATTCCTAAATGGTCTATGTGTCATATTTTATTCAGTCCAATCACTAGCACAAGCATAAACGACATTAAGTAACAAACATCTAAAATAGAATAAATCCAGCCCATTACTGTCCAACTGCTGGGCACGAGTCTCTTCTTACTAGAATGAGAAGGGTTAGGTCATAGGCTGACATTCAGAGACGACAGAAACGAGTCTAAGCGTGAACTTACGCTTCTATCTGTCAAACTTACGAACAAATATTGACAGATGGAAGCGTAAGTTCACGCTTAGACTCGTTTCTGTCGTCTCTGAATCTCTGAATGTCAGCTTTAGTCCACCACCCTGGCCTAGTGCGGGTTGGCGGACTATACACACCATCGAGAACTTTATGAGGCCCTCTTAGATGTGCTGGTTTCCGCACGATGTTTTCCTTCACCGTTAACGCAAGTGAGAATCAGATTCAGATAATTAAAAGATATTAAATCTTTATATTCCAGACGAAAGTGCCATGCCCTCACACGGACGATGGCTGTCAACTATTCATCAAGACTGCAGACATAGAAACTCATATAAAAGAGTGCCCTTTCAAGGAACAGTTTTGTCCTCTCGGGCCTATATTCGGCTGCTATTGGAAAGGTAAAAGCTAGTTTTATTTCTGTCCAATTCCATCGACCCTTATAACCGCACCTTTGGATTGGTATTGTGACAACGAAACGACAAAGCTCCTTTACATATCTAAAAGTCAAAAACAAAAAAAAGTGGCGTGCGCCATTTTGTGAAAATCTGCTTACAAATCTGACCCGGGTAATGGCGTCGCTGCCGTCGCTTTTACCATTGTCGTCTCTCTACAAAAAATTCATATTTTGAACCTTAGAGTTTTGAGGTCATTTTTGTTCTGTAGGGACGTTAGTTCCAATTTTGGTCACCGGGTCAGATAAGTTTGTGGCACTGTAGTTTATTTCAGTGAATGCCTATAGGTATATATACTATCTCCATGATGCCTACATATACCTGAAGTATAGACTTGTATAGATAGTTATCGAATTTTCTCAAAATGGCGCTCATCCACCTGATTCCTTTTGAAACATATACAGATGTTTTATCTCATGATTGCGGGTTGGTCAGGTCTTAATTGTGTGTATAGATGCACATGGCATATTGTTTCTGAGTGTATAACCTCGGGAGTGCTCAGTATCAACTACAAGTATGTCTCGCCTGCCTACTTCATTAACACTGCTAAAACCATGTTAAAATTTCAGGTAAACTGAATCAAATGTCTGACCATTTCAAGAACTTGCACCCATCTCAGCATCAGACGGACGTGGACACGGAGATGCGACTCCTGAACATCAAGAACACCAGTCAACAAGTTCATCTCGTCGTGCTAGGCGTGTATAACTTCCTCTTGCACATCAAAGTGTCAGAACCCGACAGCAACATTTCCATGACCGTTCAGCTCATAGGCACCAAAATGAGCGCATTTAAATGGTGTTACGAAATACACGTGTACAACAAGGGTGAAAGCCGCAGGAAGTATATGTTCTCGGACAACTGTAGCTCCTCTAACGAACCCGTCAACGATATATTTAGAGAGGGTAGATGCGCAGTGTTGCCACTTGCGTACGCTAAAACGTTTATGAACGACCGTGACAGCGCGTTCACTTTTAAGTTTTTTATTAAAAAGACTAACGAAGAAAGGAGGGAGTTTGGCAAGAATACCCGCGGTCGTGGTAGAGGTAGGTGTTAATGAGATTCATGATTTTATTTGTATTGTGTCTATATGGAGGGAGAGGGGCTGAAACACTTGAGGCTGTGCTAATATGGCCTTTATAGTAGCATAATTTGCAGGTGTAGAAATCGACTTCGCTAGCAAAATAACTTACTGCCTACGTTCTGATTGGTTGTAATAATTGGAAAGGACTGACGATGATATTACAAATTATTAGAATGGTGGTGCTGCTAACTGCCATTTGAACGTCAGTGTTGCTAACTGCAATAATTTGGAAGGTGGTGCTGCCCTCTGCTTTAGTTTTGGGAAAGACTGTGCCCACATTTTGACGAGCAGGCCTGCAGGCGTAGCATGACCACCATATCAACTGGTTTTGTCTACAGAAGAATAGACAAAATGTAGAAATATTTCTACTCTTCTGTAGGAATTGGTAGAATAACTACATCACTAACTTCTCCATTGCTATGGAAAGAATATTTTATCTTTATCTACGTAGAAACGCGAGTCAAGATGTCGAGATCAGAAAGAGCTTTGTCTATTCTTGGAAGAATAGAAATGGTCATGCTACGGGTGCTGGTACATTTTTGAGTTTTTTTTTATATAAAACGCTTGACATTACCTACACAGCCTTATCATTAAATTAAAATTATTATCGGCCGATAAACTATCTGGGGTACGCGACACTTAATGATACTTACACAAAGATTGTTTATACAGGATAACTTTTTCATAATATGTAGAGCGCTTCAGTCTGTTCCTAAATACAACCTCAGTATTGGGATACACTTTTTATCAAAACAAAAATTCAACTTATTTTTTTTATTTTTTATTTTTTATTTATTTGTTTATTTAGAAAAAAGATCATTACAATTAACAATAGGTATCTTACATTAACATAAATCACAGTTGCTTATTTGCCTGAACTAGGTTAAACCTGTGCTTCAGGCTTAGACTTAGGATGGGGACACGTATAATTTACTAGCGCAAGCCATACTAAATCAAATTTTTATTTTGTGTAGGGGTGAATTTTATTTCTGCGATTGCATTTGGGAACGTACACTCAATCACTCTGCTAATTTTGATCACTACATAAAAAAATATCCTGTATAGAAAACACCCCCCCCCCCTCTCCCTTTATTTATTTTTTGATAAGAAATGTGACGAAACGCGGACGTTTAGACATGATAATTATAGTATTGTTCAAGGCCTCATGTGGCCAGATGCGATCAGAAAAGCGAAGTATTTGACTGAGTGCGTTATATTATGTCCTCTATTACAATGTTTTAGTGAGGACGGGGTAAAAAATGCTCGCTTTATCGCACAAACTAAAAGGGCGCTGATGAAGAGGCAAATATGGCTTCATTGATGACCGTTGTGTATTACATACCTACATAACGTTTGTTTTCGTCGGGGGTAGCCAGAAATTACAAAGGACCCCTTTTGTTTTTTCCACATTCAAGGACCGGACACTTATCACAGCCGGCCCCACGCGTTGTCATTGGTCGCTTGGCAAAATTCAACCCGACACAATGGAATATAAATCAATGAGCAAGCGTAATTCGCGTTGCGTGACGTGGCGTGTTTGAAGTGTTTTTTCGGCTTTATGCGTCTTTGCATACAAAAGTTCGCGATGCAAGAACTTTTCACCCTTGTGGAGCCAATATTATAGGTCTAAGGGTCAGACTAATAATTCGAAAAATAATTTAAGTAGTCTGTATTTTGGACATTGATCGAAAGTTAACAACAAAATAACTTTCAAAACTTTATTTTGATTTGATTTTTTAATTTTAATGAAAAATATCTTTATTTTTAAACGTTATTTTTAATGTAGCTATAAGCCATAACCTTATTTTACCACTTGTATAATTATGCTAGTTATAAGCAATATTGATACTGATAAATGTGAAGTTAAAATTCTTCCAAAAGCTTTTATCGAACTGAAAAGTTTTACGTGAAGGAACTTTCTCTTCCATACAACTACGTAAGAAACTTGACGTCAGTATAGTTGTAAGTAACTGTAAGTAACCCTATGTATCATGTGGTATTGTTACAGACACTAAGGCTAACATTCAGAGACGACAGAAACGAGACTAAGCGTGAACTTACGCTTCCATCTGTCAAAATTTGTTTGTAAGTTTGACAGATGGAAGCGTAAGTTCCCGCTTAGACTCATTTCTGTCGTCTCTGAATGTCAGCCTAAGATCCTGGTTTCGGGTAAAAGTGTTAAAGATTATTCTGTAACAAAAATCTTATTACATTAGGAATTGAAATTATTTCCCACAGTTGGTGCTAAGTTCACCATTATAACGGTCATTTTGAATAACAAAATAATAATTAGTAGACTTCCCTACAAATCATCATCTTACTGACCTTGTCCCGTTTTATTTGGGGTTGGCGCAATGTCTTTTTCCATTTTTCTCGTATCACACGTCATCTCAGTCTATTTTCTTATTCGATGGATCTTTTCTTCAGTCTGTCTCTTCTCTTAAACTTAATAACCATCCACCCACATTCTTGTTTGCTCCTAGACATAACGTTAAACTGGCCATACACGAGCACTCCATTTCCTCCACATCGCGCAGCGTTGAATGCGGCCGAACGGAGGACATAGTCGAACAACCACACGAACACTCCACTCGAAATGGGCGCTCCACTGCGCCCCATTTCATCCAACGGTTACGTACTGCCAACTGAGCGTGAAAACCTAAAAGGTCGGCAACGCATCGGTGAGTCCTCTACTGTTGCGGATGTTCTTAGGCGGCGATGATCACTTACCATCAGGTGAAACGCAAGCTCGTTTGCCCCCATTATACATAAAAAACAATGACCCCACATAATATTTAAAAAAAAAACAATTGTTGTATCGGCCACAGAGGAGAGCGTGCAGGGCGTAGAGTTGCCGCACTGCGCATGTGCATCTCGCACAGGCGATGAGTTGGATTGTGGAGTGTAACGTGGGATTTTGGATTATTGAATGTAAGAAATATTGGATTTCCAAAAATCCAATATTTCTTACCACTCCACCCAATCCATGTGAGGTTTCGCACACGAAAGGTTTTAAGTGTTTTGTTATGTGGAATATTATGAGTAGAGTGCTCGAGTATGTCCAGCTTTACAATTTTTCATCATTTAAGGGGAAATCTACTTACATTTTCGTTTATTGAAAATGACCGATAGGGACTTTGTAGGTAGTTAGATAAGTATAAGACAAAGCAAATGGCTCTAAGCTTTCCATTTATGGAAAGCTTAGTCCATTTAACGTAATGATTCATTTGTATTTTTTTCGGCAAAATATTGTCTGCGTGCATTTTATACTTTATATGGGATTGAATTGCAGAGTTCCCTGCATTTAAGATAGAAACACTGACCAGTGTTGCCAGGTAGGGTTTACCACTGGCAAGTCTTATGGCAAATTTCATATAACGTGATTGCCATATAAGTAAGACACAAATATTATAATAATTAAGTCAAGTTTGGTGAGTTAGGGTTAATGAATACCTCGACGATGATAACTGGTCACTCCGTGTCTCCCACTCCACTTCCACTTACGTTTACCCTTTGTCGCCCGCAAAATAATTGATGTTGTTCGTCGCGTACGCATGGCGAGCGCGAGAGTGCGGGCGGGGGGGGGAGTGGAACGCCAAGAGACGAGTTCTAGAGTAGTAAGTACGTAATTATAAATCAAATGTTTATTTTAGCATTAAGTTTAATATTATATTCCTATATTATTTTCGCAGACGACGATCGACGTAAATTGAACGAGGAAAATTACCTACAAACTGTCACGACCCAGGTTTGGGTAAATAAAAGTTATCAACAATGATTATAATTATGAATACTTATAAAAAATGTATCTTTTATTACGTATGTTTGGCCTACAAGGTCATTATAATTGGATAGAATTTAAGACTGTGGTTGTACCTACATCTTCCAATCAATCCCGACGTTTCTCATATTGAATTCGTTGGGTAATTATATTTCACATCGCTGACATGCATGCGTTTGTATAGTCAAAATCTTTCCTGTGATCTATCTTACGATACCAGGACAGACCGCGACAGATTGGAAGGAGCATTTGTATTGATTTTAATCTTATTTTTAACTATTGTACTATTATTATATCATTCTGTATTGAACATTGTAATGTTTCTTAATTCAATAAAGTTTATTAATAATTATGTAGGTACTTTTGATTTGTCAAGGGGTGGGTTTTTGTTGGTTTGTAACACGCTAGGTTTGGGAAAAGAAAACAGATTTAGGTATTTTTATAAACTTTATTTTCATCGACAAAACTAGTGTACGTGATCTGTGACAGTGAAATGAAATCGAATAAGTGCGGACACAGACGATCCAATCACATCAAACAATATTAAACACATTAAACCAATAATAGTAGCCTAATTAACACTTAGGTAGGTATCACGCCAAAGCTCGATTTTCATAATAAAAGTTAGGATAATACAGCAATTTTATTACGAAATATAATTATTACAATCTTGTGAAAAAAATACCGGCACGTAGCTTCAAATTTAAAATATTACATGCATATATATTTTGTTTTGTTACATAGTAATGAATTCCTGGTTTTCTACAACCATATTTTGTGACGTGTCGTCAGTTCGTCACTCGTACAGATTGGACAGTCCGTACCCGCGCTTACACACACATTCAATACTTAAAACACAGTTACTTCAGTCTATGCATTTACAAATACCTATAGCTGTTCAAAAAAGTTAGCATATGGTCATAATTCAGAACATTTTTAATTTTATTTCTAAATCATCAATATTATAATTGGGAAAATTAATCTAGTTGAACATTAAAACCTATCGGTAGCAGGATCTATACTGAACCTTTTCTCATGGGCTATAGACTACCTACGTACAGGTAACTATTGTTATGAAAATAGGGTTTACAAGAAGGAAGGCCATGTGGCCGCAGATCGAGAAGGTTCGAGTTCACCAATAATATAAAACAATTAAAAAATGTGTGCTGGGACACATAGCAAAGTGAAACTTTAACGGATATATCGTGTACCCCCTCCACGCGGCCGTAACGCTTTTTCGTGACAGAAAAATCCTAATACCCCCCGTCTACAAAGAAGTTTCACTTCAAAAGTTAGGACAAGATTTATAGTTCTTCAACATGAACATAACATTTAGGGGTAAACGGCAGTTTTCATTTTAAACATCTGTTATATTTTCGGTGAATGTGGCCCTTAGTATAGTCACAAATAATATAATACTATAGTGTATATCTAAACTAATATTATAAAGAGAAATGATTTGATTTTTTGTATGTTTGTTTGTTTGTAATGAATAAACTCAAAAACAACTGGACCGATTTTAAAAATTCTTTCACCAGCGGTATGCTATATTATCACTGAGTAACATAGGCTATAATTAATAAAGATATCACGCGGGCGAAGCCGCTGGCGGAAGCTAGTATAGTGATATATGAATAATCTCCCTTTTGTTTGGATAAAACTAATTTTAATTTATTGCATTATTGTTATGTCCCATATTATCAATTCTGAAAACAATTGAATGTTCTTTCGAGAAGAGAAATGTGAAATTCACGATTTCCTTTTTCAAATATTTTGTACTTAGCCAAACTAACAAAAATTACATAGAAAATAATAGGTATGATTGTTATTAATTCTCAGGGCACTTGCTATATTTTATTAAATAAAAAACAAGCAACGATGAAATATCAAAGCAATGGTAGGTAGTTAAACTTATTTAATCAGTTCTGTCATGACATAAATATATTTTACAAAAAGAAACGAATACGTAGATAATTGTACGTTGTTATGTACCGAGGCGCGGATTCAGCCCGCAAAAAGGGTTGTGGTCACGGCTTCCATAAAATCGGCCAAGTGCGAGTCGGACTACGGACTCGCTCGCGATCGATAAATTGCATTCCTACAAAGGAGACATTTACAAAATGTATGACTCCCCGGCCAAGACCTTGTACAGTGTATAACAAGGGCCACGCGGACGAAGCTGCGGGGTAACACTAGTAAATTAATAAACCTGTTAAATGTTAGTCTGTTTGCTCACGAAAATTACAAAAGTAAATCCGTGTTTGTTTGCACATCACAATCAACCTTTCAATTGACGACACGGTTGGCGCAGTGGCTAAGTGATTAGCTTTCTGCGCTACGTGCCGCGGGTTCGATCCCCGCACGGAACAAATAATTGTATGATCTACAGATAGTTGTTTCGGGTCTGGTTGTGTGTGCGTGTGACATGTATGTTTGTAAACTGTACCCTCAATACAGGAGAAATCCTAGTGAGGGGCAATGTTTAAAAAAAAAGAAATTAACGATTAGGGTTGTGGACATGCCACCGTGCCAAAAAGGATAGATCCGCGCCTGAAGATCCTACTTGAATACACGAAAAAAAAAATAGTTGTGTTTCAGAGATATGATCAAAAGTACTGATACTTCATCGTCTGCGTATATTTATGCTAAATTACAGGCTTCACACAGTGTACACAGCATTACAATATAAACTACGATTACAAAAAAAACCTACATAAAACGAAAATTATTGATTTAGTGAACACATCGAGTTCGTATTATTAAGTTATACTCGTACATTAAACAAGGGCACTTTATTAAACCAAAAATGGACGGCCCGTCATGGGAATATCGGGATTTACTTTTGTCTAAAATTATTTAAAGCTGTACATTTTATGTTATATTTTCCGCCATTTTATAATACCTACAGATAAAAGTAGAATTATTTACGTTACAATGAAAGATTTACAGATAAAATGCATCTAAGGTAAATTTTACTTCTTCCGTATAAAGTTTCACCGTAGTACAGTTAAGCTTCAAACTTGATCTAATATAAAGCCGGCCTTCCACTGGCAGCGGAGCGGGCTCCGTACGGACTCCGTTTAACTCGCAACGGTAAACTTTATAGAAGTGCTGCCACCAACAAAGAGTCTAGCGGAGAGGACTGAACAAGTAAAAATAGTTAATAACGAACTCGTTCTTCATTTCTCTTTTGCAGTGTAAGGCAATTGTCAAAACTTTCTTAATGGAAGGTAAAACCTATTTTAGCTAGTTGGGGTCCGTTCCGTCCAGCTACTACCTGCTCATTACCCTTTCGCAGTGGAAGCCTGGCTTTATGAGGATGTCCGTTCATCTAGTTTTGCCTACTTCTTCACTCGGTACACACTTAGTTTGATGATCAATGTAGCCTAGTTCCCTTAAATCACATATTCGCGAACGCAAGGAACTTGAATCCTTATTAATGATCAAACAGTCATATAGTTCAGTTTTAAATGAAGCATGTGTCCTTACCAGTGGCGGATCTACATGTTTTCCAAATATAGGCTGTTAAATTTTTGCCGCCATTAACTCTCTACAATATTGTCAGTTCCTAGTTTATTTTTGCAATTTAATTCAATGCCTTGCGACATCTCCCCTTCTTTCTCTCCTCCGTGATTGTAAGTAATTACATAGGAACTAAGAATACGTCATAAAAAATTGTTATATTATCTACCTTCCATAGATACGATACGATATATTGTGTTGTTCTGTGACTCATACCAACATTAACTGCGCTATAACGATATAATATAGATTCTGTGCCGTCCATCCGACACATAGATACTGGTTTTTGTACCCAGTATAGATATTGTATCTATATAAATACAATTTGTATCTCAAATGCATACAGACGTCCAAAAAAAGTTCCTGGTTATACACGGACTGTCAAACTGCTATCAATTTTTTAACATTTATTTATGAAATATCAATCGCTAACAGCGTAGAATGACTAGAAAAAATTCAGATCTAAAGCACCACTTAAAAACTATAAATATAGAAACACAAAATAGGGAACCTAAGCAATGACATTTTACAAATAGCTACATAGCAGTACATATAATTATACAGTGCGCGAAGAAAGGGAAAGAAAATGAAAGCCACCATACGCCATGTCGGTTGTTAGAAAAAGATGAATATAGACGTTTAGTTACGTGGCATTAGCTGCTGCATGCTCATTCTCTCAGTCGGTGCAGGGCATTTACCTTGCATTTTTCTTGCCAATATAGAGCGCGGGCAACGCGTCTATTTGTAAAATGTCATACCTAACAATGAAACCTACCTTGAATTTACATCGTCGTCGCTAAAAACGGTTAGCCGTTATAAGCGAAGTCGTTATATCCGGATTCTACTGTAATAATACGTAACTATAAGTGAAACCACGGAGGAGTAAACAAATAAAGAGTTAATGCGTAAAATGTCTCAATAGGAATATTCGGTGAATGGGAATAGTTGATTCGTTATGTTGATTATTCGCACGTTAATCCGACATTCAGAACTCTTAATACGAGCTTTTATTGTCATTTTGTATGAAATTTTACAAATTGCGACTGGTAATTAGAGCTAAATGCACATATAAACGTCTCCGTAGTGTAAGTTTAATTTAACAATTTCGATTTAACGCATTAAGCGCGTTCTGCGAGCTGATTGGCCCGCTCCTACCACTTCACCAATAACGCGCATAACGCGGTCGATGCGTAAAAACGAGATGGGTAAAATAAACCTACACTAAGGCCTCTGGGGGCTTAATATGAGAAGTTTGTGTGTCCGTTTGTTCGGGCGTTGCGTTGCATTGAGTGGACCTTTTGTTCCATATCTATTTTATGATAGAAATGATTCACACAAAAATTGTGACCCAAGTAAAAGAATTGCTTGGTGTCAACGAGCTGGTCCAAAAGCTAAAATAGGTAAAACTTGCTCTTATTTGTCTACAATAATTCGTTTTCCATCTATTATAAACTAACAAACATAAAAATAGTAATTAATACAACATACAGTAGGTAGGTACTCGCCACGGATCTTTGCACCTGTGAAATTGCTACGAGTTGCGTCGCGTCGAATCAGGATCCAGAATTTCGTCGTGCGTCTCGTTCCGACGCGTTGGAATGTTTCATTATTTGAATCTAACTTCACAGACACAATATGCGTGGCGAGTAGCTACCGTACACTATACTACAGATATTGCACCATTATAAAAAAAAAATGGTGCTGATTTGAATTGTATCGGTGTTACAATGATATCGATAATGCCTCATCGTATTGGCTTTTTATGAACATTTTATCGGCGATTGTAGGTATTGGATACATATAAGTAGTCGGTAGTATTCATTAATCTTTAAATTTGCCTTAAGTGAATTTTTTTAGGCGACTGCGACTCCGTGGTTTTACTCAAGTGACGTATTAAATGACTGTGAAATAAATAATATATCACAGTAATTTATAATTTTGTAGCTACACCATGTAAAAACTAATTTCTTTCGAAGTATTAACCTGACTGACTTTTGCCCGACATGAAATAATACCAATATATGTATAAACAGTACTAATCTAGGATAACAAAACGTTAACAAAAAAGTAAAACGTAAAAATAAATTGTACTTACCTACTATTTAAAATTTGGAATGTTAATGCTAAGAGCAGTGGCGATTGCTCTACCAACATGAGCTAAGCCCTTAAATTAAAAAAATAATGCTAAGATAACTATGTTAAAATCGAGATCAATTTTAAAATGCAACAAATAATACTTCACAAAATTACATTCAATATACTTCTTGCCCTGTTTACCGTATTTCCACAAAAACCCCACCAACTTTACATACTATCGTGTTGCGTATCAATACAAAAAAAAAAACTTAAAAAAAGATAATTTTCAATAAATAGTCCTCTAAATTATTATCTATAAAAGACCATAAAAAATTAGATTATTATCAAATCAATATTTATAATCATCATCATCATCATCAAATTAAATTCGAATAACAAAAAGTTGCATGTGCAACACCTATCACGACTTCAAATAAAACACACCCTTATCTTAAGTTTAAAACACATTAATGTATGTCAATTATGTGTAAAAATCACAATCAATTAGATCACAAATATTATCTATTATAGTGAAGAATTTAAAAAGTCATTCTGTGTCTGAGATACATAGAGCAATAAGCAACTGAAGGCTTTAATTAAAGTGTTCAGATAAATAACAAAAATTATTTAAATTTTTGACATTCAAAAAGTACAGAATAGCCCAGTTTGCATTAGCATTTTTAAATATTAGTATCAACATTCCATTTGTTTATTGCTCTATGATGAGATACCAAGGTTAAAGGTACTTACGAACAATAAGCTTCCAAACGACTTCTGGCCACGCCGCGTGGGATATTTGCTTTAGGCTCTTCAATTATACTCCAGCGCGGTAAATGAACTGCACGTCTTATCTGTCTCCGTATGACGTCACAACACGGCACAGTTCAATTTAAGCGCGAGAATAGTACTGAAGATTACTTGTCAGTTTTAAAAACATATTTGTTTATGGTAGTGTTCCAAATATGAAACATTTTTTACTGCATGCTCTTTCAAGTATAAATTCAGTTGGTATGAGCAGCAGTAGCAAGCTACTAGCCATATAAATTATTCATGTGGTTTTTAGAAGGCAAAGTTTTATCACATGGCGGATCAGATGCATCAATTGGAAGGCCGCTTTAGGCTCACATAACTTCGGTTTGGTGGTTAGTTTCCTCAACACTATTGATAACTCACACTCATAAAACAGATCTACCTACAAATCTTAAAAATCATTTTGTGTCAAATAGTGTCTTGGAATTTAAAATTTAAATCACAAACAATGCATGGTGCCAGTTGGAAAAGAAAGTAAAATATTTTTTTAGTTGTTTATGCCTCCGTTATAAGCATAGTCCGCTTTGTTGTGCATAACCAGACGGTTGTCCACGAAGTAAAAACTGTCAGAACAGGTCTCAAAAGGTGCAGTGATCATCTCATCAACTGAAATAAGAAGAAATAATTATTTACAAAACGGAATTAATGGGCACTTTCAAGTTTCAGATAAAATTCTGAGATTCACAGAATTATGGAAAGTTTATAATAATTTTTTACAGATAAAACTTCATTCAAAAAAGGTATAACTTACCGAGATCAGGTGGCAGTGTAGGGAACTCGTATATATGTTCACATGTGTTCCTAGAGAATGGAATACAGAAACCAAACTCAAAGTCAAACGTCTTGAGTAATGTGTCTCTAAAGAAATGTTTCTCGATCATCCTGAAGTGGTTTACGGGACGAGCCCCAACAGTGAACTCAACCCTGAAATGTGAGAATGACAATACTATTTTAATATAAATATTACCACAATTTTCCTATGAAGCCTTTTCAGGAAATACATTAAACATTAACACACATCGAAAATCTGTATCTTTTTAAACATAATAAGCTTTGACAAAGGAGAGTCTATACAGTGTTACCAACGCTCAGAAATATTTATCCCCAAAGCTAAAGATACAAACCCCTAAAATCCCCCAAAAAAAATGAATACTCTGTAAAAATAATAAATAAATTGTAATATTATACAATAATTGAAACATTTTCAAAAAGTTTACAGCCAACTGCGTCACAATCATTATAAACTTCGCAGTAAAAGTCAAGAATAAAAAAATCCCTAAAAATACCCCTAAAAAAATAAAACCCCTAAAAAAATCCCAGCCCACTTATTTACCCCCTAAATTTGGGGGGAAAACCCCTAAGTTGGGAACACTGAGTCTATATTATAAAAAAAGTACTTATTCATCCATGATTTGTGTTAGTTCTTTGGTTCAGTGATATATTATTAATATGCAAGGTACTAACATAACACAATAGGTACCAATAGGTACTAATAAATAATTGTCCTAATATTTTTGATGGCCTATCACATTAGGTTTAAGACCTGTAAAGATACCTGCTATGGAGGACAAATAAATAACATACAGACATTGAGCATCTTGTCAGACCAATAATCACATTTAGGGAACAGTCAGTTGGCTAGTTCCTTTAAAATTTTAAGGAAAAGCCATTGTTACCTACTGATCCAATACTTTGAAAGACTTGTGTATAGTGAAAAGGGGAACAACAATGATTACTAACTATGCAGATGATATCACAAATGAAATAACATTCAGTCAAACCTCTTTCAAGGAACCATGAAGGCCAAGTGGCATCTAGGTCAAGGCATTTCCTATAAATGGCCTTCAGTTAATTATATGGCCAACCCTTCACAGATGGCACTCTAGAGCTATTATACAATATCACAGATGTCTGTAGACTTTTATGATACTGTTTAGATCAGTGATATCTTCGGATTGTAAAAACATCTAAATAAATTGTTATAAACTTACGTGGCGCCAACAGTCTTTAGTTTCAAAAATTGAGGCGTGAACTGGTATCGAACAAATCTCCCTGCATTAGGGTCCAATGGTTCTTCAGGCGTATCCTCCGTACCCTCGCTATCCACTCCGAAGTCCGTCGGAGGCTTAGCGATCTCAAACAAAACTGTCCCAGTTTCCAGATCCCGTATTTTGAATCTCGTAAAATCAATGTCGTATACATTAGCCTCTGGACTACACATATATGTGTCCGTAATCCGATCCATTCTCAAAACTTCTTCAGGAGTTATTCCACTGACTATTACGTCGTCTTTATTCGTTTCAATCAACGATATTGATTCACACTTTTTGCCGACCAAACTCATCTTGAATAGGGAAATAACTGGAGCGGAAATATCAGTAATCTCAAAAATATAGGCACGATTGAAATTTAGAAGGCATAGAAAATATATCTAAGAATTATATGTACTGCTAGCTACTGGAACTTGGCATAAATAAAAATTCTGAAAAATCCAATGTTTGTCTTTCTTTCACGTCAACCTGAAACTATGACAATTTGAATTGACAATTTTGACATTACGGCGGCGGACTATCGGATTGTGGTTGTGGTTGGATCAATGACTAAAGAATCCTCTTGTTTACTTACGTCGATATCGACCCTAAAAACTTATTTATTTTTATTTAAAATAAAACATAAACATAGAATATTTTCGCTTCAAATAAAATACCATAAAGTTATTATTACTAGTGGTAGTAATAATAACTTTATGTAAAATACAGAGTAATCATGTTATTCTTAGTTAAACTTCATATTATCCGTCCACGTATTATTGCTTTGTTTTGAACAGTTTTGATTAAATTTATCAGAGTGTATTTATGTCTTTAAATCAAAATGCATGGCATGCATGGCAAAGATGGCAGCCGATCGCCTTTAAGCGTAGCCTTTAAGTATATACTCAAAAGCGATCGCTCGCGATTTGCCATTGGCCTGAGCAGGATATTCACGAGGCACGCTCGTAATCGGAATCGACTCAATTTTGACATTACAAAAATGTTCATTGCAAAAGCATTGATACCGCGCCAAGAACATTGTTTTATGTACAATGTTCTTGTACCGCGCAATGTAGTTTGTTAGACTGTCAAAATTGAATCGATTACGATTGCGAGTGTTTATGCCTGGCCTCCGTACGAATTTAAATTAATTTAATTATATTTTTTCTTAAAAACTAGTTCTCTATTTATAATAAACAATAATTGTTTATTGTTAATTTAGTAAATAAGTAGTTAAGTGTTAGCGTGGTGGATTAAGGCCTAACCCTTCTCATTCTGAGAAGAGGCCCGTGCCCAGCAGTGGGACAGAAATGGGCTGGATTTATTTATTTATTTATTTAAGTAGTTAAGTAAAATAGGTACAAAGGATGGTAAAATATTTTGAAAGTTTTATGTGCGCTATGATCGGGCAAATCAAAGTATACAAAAATTATGCATGCAAAATACAAATGATGAAGAAGATATTTTACACACAGACATATAGTATTGATTTAACATGATAATATTATTTCCTATATATAAATAATAAACTCGGAGAATAAAAGTTGTTCTTGCGTGGTAAAAATAATGCATGTTATGAAACGTTTGTAGTTCCGGTTGGACTACGTTCCATTACAAGGTAAGCCTATAGTAATAAGTCTGATTTTACATTTTCATTTACTGATTGAAGACGTTGATATAGTTTCACTCTGTTTATAAACTTTAGAAAACCTAATTTACAGATTCTTGGTGATGGAGAGTGATTGTTTTGATTTCATAAATAAAAAACAGAACCTTCGAACTTCGGATAAACGGAACGTATCTGAAAACGTTGACGTAATATCCGTTGCGTCATAACGAAGCATGCGCCTTGTCATTTTCATTGGTTGGTCATAGATTAAAATTATAATAATCTACCAATAATCGGGCCATCGCTCAAGTCTCGTTCTGTGATAAGTCTTCATAAAAGGTGGTAGTGGACTGTCTGATGTGCATTTAAAGTGTTAGAAAATATATATACAACATGATTATCAAAGAATAGTGAGTATATTATGTTAAGGTTATACAAGTTTGCGAATACAAATCGATTTTTGGGCAATCTACTCAAAAATTTGCCACGGGCCGCCTAGTTGTCCCGTCTTATCAGTAGACACAGTTCGTGAAGTTATATTATAATTTGTTACAATAATTATATCGGTTCAGATGTCGAACTATAAGAAGGTACTGACAGTGACAGATCTTCAGGTCAAGGTTTATCCGTAGAAGTAGTGAATTTCCGCGGATTTATCTAACAGATGTTAGTGTCATTAGTAAAAATAAAAATGAGAAATAAAACGCAATTCTCTTTGTTTGCAGCCGCGTCACGCTTCCCCTAACAGTGGAGGAGGTAAGTTTCTGTTCTATTTTCAAATTGTAGTACCTACCTGTGTTCAAGGACAATAAAGCCTAGTTTTAACCAATTAATTCTCAGTGTTCTCAGTAATAAATGGTCTGGTAATGAAACTAAATAAGTGTTATTGACTAACCTCCCCTGAACCCTAAGTAGGAAGTATCATTTATTACAATAGAATCTAACTACCTACATCAATTACTTCTACATCTTAGCATTCTAATAAGATTCTTGTAATATAATTTAATGTTGATATTTGTATAACCCCTTTATTTTAGTTTCAAATTAGGTCATTCCCTAGAGTGCCTGAATGAAAATCTAGGTCAAGAAATTCTCATTGATTTTTGGCTCAATAACAGGCTTTTGGATATTTGTTTATTTAAATTTTAATTAAGCCGTAGGCCACTTAATCAAATTAATTAAATTCACTTAAACTTATCAAAAATATTATAAACTTGCTATCTTACAGCTCTCGTTAATTATTAATTATACTGTGATTTTGTTGTGCTGATTCTTCCCGCTACAAAACTAGAGGAAGCAGTGAATGGTGGGAGTTTTGGGGGTGCTATTGAATGTTGATATCAAAAAGAGTGAAAACTAGTCCATTTTGAATACACACTATTTGAATTTGATGGTATATTCATTAACAAATTTTATAATGTTTTTATTTATTTTGCACACATAATAATATTAGTATCTCTGATAGATTAAGCATGTCAAGCAAATAATATTGAAGTCAAAATGACAAATAGCATGGATTACACTATCTTAGGCATAAGTCTTTAATTTTATATTCTCTATTATTACAATGGGGAATTTATTTCACCCAATTACCCACTTATTTATGTCCTGTTAAGGTACAGGCAAAGGTATCGTCATTCATACAGGCTGACCCATAAATATTTATTACTTTTTTTAAAGGGAGGATTTTTTTACTCCATTTTTTTTTTTTTTTTTTTTTATCTTTTACTAAAATATGATAGTGGAGTTGATAAAGATCATATCTTAAGTGCATAGAAATAAAACCGATTAATGTAGTAATCATAATATTATATTACATGCTATGAATCAGTCTAATCATTGCTAAACTGTATCTATCTGACGCAGAATTTAAAAGTAATACTGTGGTAATATCTCCTCTTATATTTATTATGTATATATTTTGTACATGAATTATTCCCCAGGTCTCTGAGGCCGTTTTTGAAATGTATTAAAAAAAGGCATTAAAGGAAATTTGAAAAAACAATTTATGTTCCTATGGAGAAAAAAGTTAAAAAGAAATCTTGAATATAGCGCCTGTTTATTAGGAAGAAAAAGTTGGGACATTTTTCTAAACAAATTAAGTGCTTCCAATCTATTTTGATTTTGATGCTAATATTGACACTGACCCAGTTTGTAAATGAATGTGTAATTTATTGTAATATAGTTATTAGTATTTAGAGAAAATCTACATATATTTGGTAATCAGATTCTCATTAAGAAAACCTGATTACCAAATATATAATAATTAACATAACATAACATCACACCCTTGTTCTCTGAAGAGTTGGGACAGGTGTACTGCTGTACACCCACATTTCACCAATGCTGTTATTGAGTCCCATGTAATAGAGCCTATTGTCATCTACCAGGCACAATTCCGAACTCTCCGGGCTTCTATGGAGAATTTCATAATAGAAATGCCTATACTTTACCCAACTCGGGAATCGAACCCAGCAGGTGTAGTATGACCACCATAACAATAATTTTGTCTGCAGAAGAATAGACAAAATGACAGATTGTAGAAATATTTCTACTCTTCGATAGGATTTGGTAGAATAACTATTATACATCACTAATTACTTCCCCGTTGCTATGGAAAGAATATTTTATATTTTTCTATGTAGAAACGCGAGTCTAGATGACGAGTTTGATAAAAAGAGTTTAAAGTCTATTCTTGGAAGAATAGAAATAGAAATGTTCATGCCATGGGTGGAAGACCTCACGTTCAGCAGTCGCCCTTGGGACCACTAGACCATCCAGGCAATCAGTATTTTTATATTTAACTGGCTGTGCCCGCGACTTCGTTCGCGTGGAAGTTAACAAAATTATTTTTTCTTTAATTTAAAAGTAGCCTAAGTTACGCCTTATAACATCAGCTGTCGACCAGTGAAAGTCCCGTCAAAATCGGTCCAGCCGTTTCGGAGATTAGCCGGAACTAACCGACAGACAAAAATTTAAATATAGTTTATTATTTGTTAAATGTACTTTCATATGCATTTAGTAAAAAGCTTTTATTTTGACAATACAAACAGACACTTCAATTTTATTTATTTGTATAGATTTATCAAATATTAATATCATAAATGTCAATGATGTGTTTATAATTTGTAATATTAATTATCACAAAATCACACCTGGGCCCTTATTGCTTATGCCGTGTTAAAAATATCGTGCAAATAACACGATCGTGATAAGATAAGTACATTTATAAAACAGGCAGCTAGCGCGTTAACTTACGTGATATTTTTTGGCCATGGGCGAATACGGGCCATGGGCGCATTCGAGCCATGTTATGTCTGATGAATGATAGCCGAGGTTTTGGTAGGTACACTCATAGGCTGACATTCAGAGACGACAGAAACGAGTCTAAGCGTGAACTTACGCTTCCCTCTGTCAAAATTTGTTCGTAAGTTTGACAGATGGAAGCGTAAGTTCACGCTTAGAATCGTTTCTGTCGTCTCTGAATGTCAGCCATAGAGGTAAAAAAACCTATCTTACGTTCTCACTTATAACCGTTTTTTGCCATTGGAGCGGCAATATTTTTAAAACATATTCATTCCGCAATAAACATCGATGAACTGTCAAAATTAAAACAATTCCTATTGCGATCGTGTTATACATTTACGTTACGGCAGGATAATCATGATACACACGTAATCGGGATCGATTCCTTTTTTATTACAGTTTAATAATATACATTGCATTGGTCCAATTGTCGATCGGAGTTATTTTTAAAGCATACTGCGCAATGTACCTATCCACCTCTGTCTATGCACCTGTCCTCTTCTTATTACCTATGTCTATCATTCCAGTGTGTCTTGTTTTTGTGGCAAATAAATGATATTTCTTTCTTTCTTTCTTTTATGTACATTGTTGATCTATCAAAATTGAATCGATTACGATTACGAACATGCATCGTGATTACCCTGCTGGTCTGGATGTGTAAATATTTGTTCCGTGCGGGAATCGAACCCGCGACACGTAGCGCAGAAAGCCAAATATTAATAGCGCCGTGCCAAAAAGAAATATCAATTTAATTCTTAAATATTACTAAACATAAATGAATAATTTATTATTTTAAAACATATAGCAGTAATAACCTTGGTAGACGTTTACCTTATACATTACAAAAAATTACGAAAAAAACTTAATCACTTTTTTGAATAAGTCTTCCTTCTTAATTTACGATAGCATTTATAAAGATTGCATTGTGTTTAACATCAGAAAATTACACAATTGTTTGCTTCACTACTGTATTTTAATGATACCTTGGGAAGAGATATTTAAAGGATGCTGCTTAAAAACCTTTCTTCGTCAATCAGCCCGTAAATGCCCAATTCTGAACATGGGCCTCTTAATAACCGCTACAATGAACGGTCATAGGGGGATATTGCCAATCACCAAGCTTTGCAGGCGGGTTTTCCTGAATCAGCTGCGACCCTTGCATTTGAGTTTTCCCCTGTTGAGAAATGATTGGTTAAACTATTAAATGGGTTCTACGTTTGTCATTGCGCACACGAGTTCCTTTGAGAGAAACTGCTTCTGGCACTAAGCCAAGGTATACCAAAGAAAGCGATGAATAAAGTCACTGAACTTACATACATTTTCCCAAGTTACCATACAACGTAATCTTGTCATAGCCATACATTTTTTCAGCGTTTATAATGTGATCAGAGATTGTCATTTTCATAAATGTTCGATAAATCTGCAGCGTCTTTGCGGTCATGTCTGGTTAGTATTCTTTGCTTGCTAATGTCTGCACTAACAATAGTCCCGGCAGTCAGAAACCTTGAACTGGCTGGAATTCATAAGTCATCTAAGTAAGCTCTCTGTGAAACAGTCTATTTCATTGGATTAGACTGGATTTCGACACAGACTTATCGGGGAAAAGGGGGTTCTAAATCTTTCTCAGAAAGCTATCTTTCCACCGGCAGAGTTCGGAACCCGTTACTTTTTAGCAATCTGTGCTACTGTTGCGTTTGCATTTATTTAATTCATAATACTAGTGGTCGCCCGGAGGTCGAAATTCGACCGTAATTTTAGCTTTTTGCACTCCTTCTCCATATAAACTTTAGCTATGCCAAATCTCACACTCATCCGTGCGCGCAATGTTCTTAAAAAGGGGTAAAAAGTTTTCTCTTCACGTATTAAATATAGATATGGAAAAAGCGCATGCGCTCTAGTTGGTCTAGCAGGGTAAATTGTCTACATCACTTACACTAGGGCCTCATATATTTTCCGCAAAATGTCCTCTGGTGGATTGGTGGATGGACATTTATAGGCTTTCCCCATAGAATTCCATACTGAACTAGTGTTCTAGCATGCAAAGCGTAGCATCCAACTTCTGAGCCTGGCCGTTACATAGTTCAAGTCGCCATTCGAGATCTTTTCATCCTGAACGATTATCGATTCCAGAGTTATATTTGGCTTGCCCAATGCCACTTTGAGTTGCAAAGGCGAAAGAGTTGTCTCGATAATTCTTTATTCAGAATCTATTGTTTGTTGACGTCCTCAGCATGAGTTTCTCTAGAACATAATTTATTTTTGCAACTTAATGGGTCTTCTAGATCTGAAAAGAGGCTTTATTTATTAATTTTCTATCGCTTGCTTAAGTATTATATTTATGTTAGTTCATTTTCTATAGAGAAATTGTGTGTGATAGCTCACGTACAGTAAATAATACCTACTATTGTAAAATGACAGCGGGAATGTGTTGCTAGTTTGTTGCATTGCTTCTTCCAAATAGGAGTGGGCGATGCTGTCTTTTTTTTTAAATAATATATTTTACTTTTAAAACCGATTTCAGCCTTTTCAGGCTACTTACTCTTACTCAGGTTACTAACTGGAAACAAAAATAATGTCCGAGACAACGGTTCACAAATCATCCCCTCTTTAAATAATAATTTAGGTAGGGGTAGCTATCGAGGGCAAATGATTTGCCCTCGATAGCTTGCCGCAACTCATCTTCAATTGATATTATGACACGCAGAACTCCTTCGTTTCTTGGCTTTTATGTTAGCACCGTATTCAAGAACAAATTTCGCCATTTTCGCCATCTTTTATACCATGTTTTTAAGCAAATAAATATTATTCTATTCTATTCTATTCAATACTTTAAGAACACTCAATTAACTTTGACCCACAGTGGCCAAAATTCTTACCGACCGACCAATCAAATCGCCGCATTCTTCACTTACACAACACAACAAATAATATAATTATTTAAGGGATGTTCTTGAATACCGGTGTATTATTTTTAAGATGCCAAACCAGCATACGGCCCTCCTGATGGTAAGCGATTGCCGACGCTTGCAACACCAGGGGCATCAATCGCGCGTTGCCGACCCTGCCAAAATCTTTTCTGGGTGCTAATCCCTGAGAGTAAATAGTACTACTTCAATGTCTGCTTATGTCAAGACAAAGACAATTTAAAATATAAAGTAGGCTTTATTAATAGGCTTAAAATGTGTTATTGATTGTGTAACCTAGTATTATAATTACTCACGCGATATTGTAAATACCTGTAAGTAGGGTTACTAGGCAAGCCGATTTTAACTTTAGCTTAAACCCTCTGTTTTACTTAATATACCAGCGTACCTACATTCTCCGAAGGGTTAGGCAATAGGCAGTAGTGGTGTTGTACACCCAGATTTCATCGATGCTGTTGTTAAGTCCAATATAATAAGGCCTATTTTCATCCACGGGGAACAATTACAGACACTAGCTACTACTGGCAGTCAATAAATACTGCCGGAAGTCAACCCCAAGATCTCGGGGCCACAGCACACCAGCTACTTTTTGCAGCAAAATCGCGCATCTTCGCGTTCGTTGGCTGCCCTTTGCAAAATGTGAATAACGAACGCAAAAACGCGCGAATCGCGATGCTGCTTCAAAAAGTAGCTATTGCACTCGTACTGTGGCCCTCGCGCAGCATTCCCGCTTGAGATCATTTGCCCAATGAGTCTGTCAATTCTGTTTCTAAGTCAAAACTTTTTATGTCAACTGGGCCTTTGCAGACACTTTCAAAGCGTCGTGATTCTAGGTGCAGGGTTCCAACATGAGAGTAATGTTTTAGGATTCATCCATGTATTGTATGACACAACAATATTCGTGTCATGGATGATATGAAACACACATAACATGCACAAACAGCGAACACCCGAATCCGGAACAATTATTTGCCATGATCATCAAAACCGCGACTTTTGATACGCAGACCGACCAAGTATCATGTTTGTTTGTACTTTAGACCCTTTTCCGGATTTTATAATACTAGATATTAGTCTTATAAATTATTACAATCGATTGGTGTTGATTTTAGGTCAATTTGTATCTTCACTTTCGCCATATTAGTTCAATTCAGAGGGGATTCGCGGACTTGTGAGTCAGGGTGCTTGTAAACTTCCATTACTGAACATGGCGGCTAAGGCAGTGGTTTATAGAGCGTACTTAGTCTTTGCTAGACGATGTAAGTAATGTTATGTTAGACTGCTCAGACTGCATTGTAATTAGGTACTTTCTGTATTGAGTTTTAGACTTGGTTTATTGACCTTCGGTCTTAGCGTAGGCTAAGCACAATTTCAGCGTGTAATGAGTATTAATTCCGAATCAAAATCTATGATAAGCATATAAATAAGCTTAGCAGAGTTTAAGTAACGTCTGAGCTAAGTCAAAGTACGCACTATAGATCATAGTCTTAGGCCCAAGTTCACCGACAACATAACGGACGATTAGAGCAAAATCGGCGAACATGGTCCTAAGACAATTACTACAATACCTCGCTCATGATAACATTTCTATAAGCACTACGCACGGCAAATAGGTGGGTGATTCCACTTTCCAGTAATAATATATTATTGTTATTAAAGCAAAAACAAAATGCGCAAAGGAGGAGAATGCTGAACAGTCTCCACATATTAATTTAATAGAATAGAACATAAAATATTATCTTTATTTCATGTAAACCAGAAACCACTTATGAAATGTCGAGATTCTAGGTGCACGGTTCTAAAAAGTAGGCCTTAATTATGGAGAACCGGCAAGAAACTTCATGTTGTGATTTTTACTTCATTGCCAGACCATTATAGATTTTTATTGAGACCGTTTTATTTCGCCACTTGCTATTGGAAACCTATTACCTATGTTGTGTGAAGATGGGTAGGGATTTAATTTTCGCTGCGTTTTCTAGTTAATTTTTAAGTTGTTTGTATTTTATTTCGAGTGCATAATGCTGTCAATATTATCGTAAAACTATTTTTACCCGTAAATACATAAAAAGAAATCCTTTCATAAACATTTTTTTTTTTCACAGTATCAAGTGGCCCAGCTATATTGTGTGGCCGAAGTGTCCAAAAATGAAACCGGCGGCGGTGAAGGAATAGAGGTCATAAAAAATGAGCCGTTTAAAGATTTCCCCCTCCTTGGTAAGTAAATTCACTAAATAATTTAAGACATAATTATAATTAAATATTTTACACTTGAACACACGGAGAAGCAGGCATATGAAATGATAAAATGCATATTACTAACTAGAAACAAACTCAAGATTAGTGCATGCGTGTGGAAAGAAACGTCTATCATTGGATGTTTGTTGTCATACAACGTAGTTCCGAATAGCGACAGTCGACCTTCTATCGACATATACATTAACACTTAATTTGTTTACTATTCAGTGGTCATAGACTAGGGATTTCCTGTGATGTGGGTGCATTCAATATTAACATGCAGACATTTACAGGAATTAATACATTTTGTCCTGATGCGGGTATTTAATCGATCCATAGTGCATTCGTTTCAAAATCACGCCATTTAGATAGTTATAACTCAGGTCGTCAAAATATATTCAATCTGTCTAGATATGACCCAATTCCACACTCAATCGGCAGATTGATTAGGAAATTCATGTGCGCTTCATTTCCGCTATCGTGCGACATTACTCGGATGTCGGAACGTTCGCGCCTTTGGCCTTGAACAGAATGTTCTAAACGTGACGGCCTTATAGCATTCACTTTATGGACACCACGGTACGGATCAAATAAAACTTAGGTATCTTTATTGTTTCGGATGCGGGTGTCAGATAGAATCGTGCAACCCAGCTTCCCTTGACGTCAACCGACAGACCTCTGACGGCAATAAAGCCATCCAACTTGCCTGGGCCTTTTCCTTGTCAAGCGGGTTTGGCCCCGCGCCGCGTGGGGATCTGCTGCGCAAGCATGCCACACACATCTTTTAATACATTTTACTGTAACGTCACGGGAACAAAACTGTGGTCCGGGGAATATTCGGATGCGGGACACAGGGCAGTGACGTGGGGTGTCATCCGGACGCGGTTGTTGTTTTTACTACACTGAATCAATTGTCCTGCGTGTTCCGCTGCGGAGAAATAGGTCGGACTTGTCACAGCTAGGCAGCAACGACACAGGGTGAGAGAAGGCTCTCTCTCTCTCACTGACTACTGCTAAGCTGCTAGTATTAATCTTTCCTGTTCTAATTTACATAAAATCTGGAGCGGTAGCATAATATATCTGAACTTAGGCCTTAAATCGAGACGTTTGAAACGAATTCACGAAACGAATAGGCCACAATGACGCAACATTTATTGCAGCTCGTAGACTGCAGTGTCAAATCCACCAAAAAGCGAGAAGGCTCGGAACACTTGGTAACCAGCAATATTCCTCTTTTTGAGACTGGCTTAGGTATGTCCAGGATGAACTGCGATTGCCTGACTAGTATAGGAAACCCACCAAGGTCGCAGTAGTTTAGCATTGTCGTGTGAAATGACACCTGTCCCATCGAAAACAATCATCGAAATCGATAAATGTACGCCATTTATGAACAAATCAATACTTTGGTTGTCCTCTAAAATAAATTCATTGTCGATTGCATATGGTGAGCGTTTGCCTCATTTCAAATAATTCCCATATCAACATTCACAATTTAGTCCATTTAATCTTTGTAAACTGCCGTTTGTTGGAAAGTCGTGGATAAATGCATTTTTTATTTATTTATATTAAGTATTACTTTCGTTAGCGACTTTCATGTTTATGAACTTGTATTGATTTCTATGTGAAACAATATGAACTCTTACCATTCGAATGATCTCCTAAATAGAGCCAACCATTAATTAAATTAAATAATGTTGATCTCTTCAATTATAAGTAACCTGAAAGTCAATTTGTATATTATTTATCCAACTTTCAGTGACTCCTGAACAGTTTATAATTATTTTTGCGCCAAATCTTCGGGAAATCGGGAAGGCTCGGCGATTCTAAAATTCGAAATATGTTTGTTTTAAATAAAGCTATCAAGAAAATCTTAATAGTTATAACTACTTTACAATTCATGCGAGACCTTCAAATTTATAAAAAACCTAAAAATAAAACATTGAAATCATAATATTATATGATAATGAAGTACCAAATCGTAACTTCTCGTGTAACCTAAAAACTAGTTGTAAATAAACTTGATTTTAAAACGAGTTATTAAATAGTGCTCTTGGCCAATTACCAGTTTTTGGCGTCCGCTTAAAAGGCTACGTAGCAACAGCAAATGACGTAAAAGATTCTGGTTTTTTGTTTACGAGGATTATGAAATAGGTTATTTAAGGGGTAGGAAACATGGCTACCAAGGGTGCGCGAAGTCTGGCTTTGCATTTTGCGACCACCAATCCGTTTACCGAGGAAGATGATAAGCGATCTCGTTTTTTCGGTAGGTCTAGTTACTGCAGTGGATGAGACAAGAAGCTTTTTTTATTTTTTTCTTGTAAATGACTTTCACATGAGATGGGATGGCGTTGTGGAAAGGCTGCTGAGGCTGCCCAGGATGCGTCAGACGATCAGCTCATGATTCGTCGTTGTGGCTCTTTCCTTACATTGCAAGCTGTTGATGAACCATGGTTATTGGCTATAAAATATTGTGTTCGAGTAGGGTTGCCATCTGTCCGGATTTCCCCAGATTTGTCCTAGTTTTAAGGGCGTCCGGGTTGAGTCCGGGCGGGGTTTTCGAAAACATTCGTGAAACCTGCTAACATAAACTTACAACTATTTCAGGTAAAAATCATTCTCAGATAGTAATGTCCGGATTTTGAACTCCAAAACCGGGAGTTTTGGTTCTTTTTGTCCTGGATTCGTGATATTCTTGATGGCAACCCTATGTTCGAGTCACATCACGCACAAGAATTTAGGGCTGCACTTAGCGGTTTTGGTCTAAAACCCAGTTATCGAAGCCAGCTCAATTCTTAGTTTATCGGTGATTCTTGTTTTAGGCTTACATTCAGAGACGACAGAAACGAGTCAAGCATAAAGTTATTATTACTAGTGGTAAAGTAATAATAACTTTATGAGTCTAAGCGTGAACTTACGCTTCCATCTGTCAAAGTTACGAACAAATTTTGACAGATGGAAGCGTAAGTTCACGCTTAGACTCGTTTCTGTCGTCTCTGAATGTCAGCCTTAGAGCTTACTCGAAAAGAATCCAAACACGTACTTGATTTTCAACCACCGAACAGCACGACTTGTGACGTCAATTAAACTTAGCAATAAAACATTATCGTTATCGTTACACATTTGGGACATAAATACGTACGCTTATTGTTTGAGCGCGCATTGTATTGTTCGTCGTAAGCATGTCTTCTTTATGTTATCGGTAACTTGTAGCATTTGATCACGTTCGTGCACCGAGTGCCGTGAACGTTGGTTTACTTTATTTAATTACTACTCTGTCGTGTATAACACTTTTTTATATATTAAAAAAATCTCAAATCATATTATTAATTAATGAATCAATGGATCCTAGTCTTTTTTTATAAATCGAAATCTTAAGAACCCATGGACCACCGGTTTGTTGATTGCAAAATGTTGTTTTAAGTGCACACAAGGATGCTGCGGTAATGCCCTCTTTTCTCTCATAATCCCTAATTCAACTTGTCCTAACCTTTACATGCGGCAGAAAGTCTAGTCTTCAAACATTTCTTACTAATACCAGTACTTTTTTATTTGCTTAGTTAACTTTCTTGTTTATTTTATAATTCCCCATATTTTTTTACTTTTGTTATTTTTTTACAACTCCCTTTTAATTTTTAGCTGGAAATAAAAAAGATGAATCATCAAGCACGGCGGAAAACAAATCGGTTGATTCCGCTGAATGTGGCACCTGCCCGGTTTGCAACGCATCCAGTACGCTTTCCATCTCTTTGAGTATTAATACAAGCTATAGAGCGCTGACTTTTAGTGGTCTACAAACAGCATGTGCTCACTGTATATAAGTAGTTCACAGTACTAGTTACGGATGACCAACTTACAAAACTTGGACCTGAATTCACGTTTTTCGCCAAGATTTTACGACGGTTCAGTGGTATACGGTAAGCATACGCAGTTTGTAAGGTTATTAAAAAGTCGGCGTGTAGAGCGCTGTTGTAGTCATTAGTATCTTACGCAAAACGTAAGCAGATTCTCATAGCTACACCGATAGAGTTGTTGCAGAAACAATATGTGTTCTTTTAAATTAATTTCGCCACTATTCACATTATTTTCATCGTATTTTGTTTTGTTTTGTGCATCTGTTCATACTTGGGTTTATAGGTTCTGTGTCTTGTCAAGTCTTGTAGATAAACGCTATGACTACGTTTTGATATAATCAATTCATGATTTAAAAAAAAATAACCAGTACTTAACAACGCTTCCGCATCGTTTATAGACGTTTATAGATCAAACGCTCGCAAACTCAGCAGTAGCGTAAAGGACTGTTGACATACCGCATGACTGACAGTGGACAGCTCGAATGATCAAACATCCGATTTCGGAAGTTTGTCTTATTCATACCCTTACATAAAGGTTAGAGTATTAGTTGCGTGGGTGCATATTGTCTTAACATTCAGATTAAAATAGAACTTAAAAAACAGATCTTAGAAGAAAATAGCGGATGGATTGATTACATAATTGGGTTTCCAGGAGTTTCGTGGTAGTGTGATACTAATAAGTGATAACTGACCAGAAATTATATTTCACATTATGTAGTCGGATATTTTGAAAATTAGCAAAACAAGTTCTGTACACTGAAAATTTTTTTTCGCAAAACTTTGTCTACTAGTTACATAAATTAAATGACAATCAAACTATATGCGAACACATAACAAAAGGTGGTTATTAAGTTTGGTGCCTATTAAGTAAGCCAGTTTGCTATTTCAAATAAACTTTGTTAATGACTAAACAAAATTCGGCTGTTTTCTGAAATAACCGAAACAGTTCGGTTTGTTTTTTAGTGTATTTTTGAAACCAAATAATATTTCAAAACATTTACATAACAGCTATGACTGCAAATATTCTGCAAAAATCCACTTTATTTTTTTTGGTCGAAATCTACTTTTTGAATTCGTCACCAACGGGCTATCGTTACCTCATTTTACTCGGTCCATTGCCCAGCAGTGGGTCCATTGCCCAGCAGTGTACCATACTTTGTGTTGCAACCGACTAACTATGCACCCATTTTAATAGACAAGACAGCAAAATATTGTTTTACATGCCTAGCACGCTGTCGTAATAAATATTTTAGCTCACGTACAATAATTAACATTAAAAATAGTTTTAGTACATCAGGTTTCAAGTTCATTCGTTCATCAAACAAGTTTTTAGTTTGTTTTAATATTATTTTGTTTGTAGATTGTATTTCTTAAGTTACCTGTTTTTAATACGTGTTCACAGAATTTTTTCTTGTCATGATTCATAGGTGCAAACAAACAAATATCACAATCACCCAGATTCTAAGCAAATGAGTAGGAACAGGGGGCCTAAAAAGGCCACATTGAGCAATTCATCTAATGATCTGCTTAGTAACTGTCAAACAGATGATTACTGAATATGAACCTTAAGCGGATGACATTCAGAGACGACAGAAACGAGTCTAAGCGTGAACTTACGCTTCCATCTGTCAAACTTACGAACAAATTTTGACAGATGGAAGCGTAAGTTCACGCTTAGACTCGTTTCTGTCGTCTCTGAATGTCAGCCTAAGAGTCGTCAATTAAGTAGATATTTTGACATTCGTAATATGAATCATAATATTATGATTCATCTAAAGCGGCCTTTTTAGCCCCCCTGTAGGCCATATAAATGTTTGGTCCGGAGTGAGGATAATTCCCCTACACCTCAAGATCTATTATTTATTTGAAAAGAGTTTCCATGGAGTTTCTTGCCGGTTCTTCTCCATAGGATCTACTATTTGGAACCGTGCACTTAGAGTCTCGACATTTCATAAGTGCCTGTATCTGGTTTACATGAAATAAAGATCTATTCTACACGACGTTTGCCCCCTTATTCCAAAAGGTGGTTTAAAGGCTTAAAGCACATCTAGTATAACCTAGGTTTTAAATATATCCATCACTTTCTAACGTCATATAACAAATAGAGCAACCATCTTTTGTTATAAGACAGTTGGGAGTTTTGTCCACTACGTACAAATAAGAATAGAAAATATTTTTTTAAATAGTATAATACATTTATGTAGGATAATCCTTTAATTCCAATAGACGTATACAATGAACGGTATTGGGGAAATATTACCATAATCACTATCCATCCATCCATCCGCCCATAGTTGCGTACCAACCACTGCACATAGGCCCCTCTGCCCATACTCTTGGCGTTATCCCGTAAAGACCGTTTTCGATACACTCAGGTAAACAGATTGGGAAACTGACACTGACGACAACTGAGAAGACCACGTTGCCAAGATTGACGACACGGTTGGCGCAGTGGCTAAGCAATTAGCTTTCTGCGCTACGTGCTACGTGCCGCGGGTTCGATCCCCGCACGGAACAAATATTTGTATGATCTACAAATAGTTGTTTCGGGTCTGGTTGTGTGTGCATGTGACATGTATGTTTGTAAACTGTACCCTCGATACAGGAGAAATCCTAGTGAGGGGCAACGATTTAAAAAAAAAAAAAAAGATCTGACACGGCTTATTATTCCAGCAACAAAAATCACGTTGCTAGAATATTAGTGCCAGTTTTTTTGCAGTCAGGTGAAAATAACTTCATCGTTTGAAATAATAGGAAAATGAGGTATCAGCTTGTTTATTTGTTCGGCTATTAATAGCTTGAGGTAGTTCAGGAACGTCGGAAGGAAAACCACACGTTCATAATTAAGATCGCGGCTACATTGGTAAAGCAACGGCGATAATAACATCATTTTGTACGCCGCGCCGTGTTAGCTATGTGCCTAAGCCTTAATTTCAAAGGATTCGTTTTTTAGGACTGCAGGCTTTTCAGTACACGTTACTCTAGTGAGTGCGTGTAACAGTAAGTTGACCTCCCTTTTTTTCGTTCTGAAATGAATCTAAGCTTTCGTACTGGGTTACCTTCATACACAAAGGGCTATGAGATTTAGCAACTTGGGAATCCAGTGATCTCTACTAAATTATAGATTTAAACTAGCGATCTGTCCCCGGCTTCGCGCAGGTCCAATTTCTCGACTATCCTTACATTAAATAGCAAAGTATTATACATATAAACCTTCCGTGAAAAATTATCTAACTGATGGTGAAAACTGCATCAAAATCCGTTGCGTGGTTTAGGGGTAGTTAGCGGATACATATACAGACAGACATACGCGGAAAGCAACTTTATTTTATACTAGCGACCCGTCCCAGGTTACGCCCGGGTGCAATTTCTCTATTATCCTTACATTAAATATGAAAGTATTATACATATAAAACTTTCACTTGAATCACTCTATCTATTAAAAAAATCCGCATCAAAATCCGTTGCGTAGTTTTAAAAGATCTAAGCATACATAGGGACAGACAGACAGCGGGAAGCGACTTTGTTTTATACTATGTAGTGACTATGTAGAGATTTGTTATTTTCGTTCCAAATTCACGCCATTCTCTGATACCAATTGTATTTCGAGAGAGTTGGTCACTGAGACATGAGATTTATTTTTTCTGTGTATACTACAAAAGCCACTTTCTACGACCATGCAACCTCTATTTCATTATCATTTCTTCATCTTTTCATTCATACTCTGGTTTCTAGTATTACGCATCCGACTTTTTTGAATGAAACCCGTAATAACAAGTTACTGACAACATTTGGTCATAGCTTATCTATCACATAAATAGCTTCTTGTTCAAATATTGAACTAGGCGCCATCATAAACAGACCCAAATTAAGACTGTTATTTATTGCATAGATAATATTACGCATTGCTTTACTGTGTTAAATACATTCAACTGTCTGGCGGTTTGAGTATTTTATGGAGTTATCCTAGATTGGACCTAAATGATTTATTTATTTATTTAAAACACATACACCTATCATTACAGGTTTCCCTAATACAATAGTTATAGTTTTGAGGTTACTTATATTACATAATAACGGTAATTTTAAAAAATGCGGCCTGTGTGAATTCGCTCAGACTACAATTGAAGCAGTCAATCTGTTGTGACACCATATTGAGTGCATATTGATGCACTTATGTACTCTTGATTTCTCAAAGGCTGGTCCAATCTCTGATCATTTGCAACCTCATGTTGGATGTTGTGATTGGTTGAATTTTGACTGCTAATTCAAGTCATTTTTAAACCCCGGCAAAAAAGGGGTGTGATTATAAATTTGTAGTGTGTATCTGTGTATGTGTTTGTGGCATCGTAGCTCCGAAACAGATGGACCAATTTCAATTGAGTCTGTTTTAATTGAAAGCTAGTTTAATCGGGTATCATCTTAGCTATGTTTAATGAAAATCTGTTCATCCGTTCAAAAGTTACAGTTCTTTTTCTAGTTGGAGTCGGGGGTTTTGGACGGTTAGGTTGTGGTCTCATACAGGTTGCTAAAACTTTTGTTTTATTTTTCATCTGTTTTCTTTCTCTTTCTGGTTAGAGTTGATAAACTCGGTGTTACTATCCTATCAGAACATATCAGCACTATGCAAGGGCACTGACAATGCCGTCTATGTCGACAAGTTCAGCCGGGCGGACAAAACTTTGTTATCGCATAGGTAATAGGTATCTCGTGCGGGTACAGGTTTTTAGAGGCATTATCTCGTTTTGTCATGACGACAAAATTTTATCCCGGCACGCATGTTAGCCTAGTCAAAAATAATTTTCATCGAAGAACGAAGAAGCAATATTTTATGGCTTCTTTGAGTTTCTGCTGATACGTTGACGTCACGTCCGGATCTTGGGAGGTCAAATGGCCAGTTGCTCTAAGAAATAAGAATATACTGCCACAGCCGCACATGGTTAGAATGGAAGCCGACCTGGACACTGAAAAACTAGGCTGATGATGATGTTTATTTCACATTTCAATACAATAAGATAATATCGCAGCTCTTTTTACTGTACACTATTACGTCATATGTCAGTTTACACAGCTGTTTTCCACTTTTGTTCTAGGTATAGTAGATAGTTAATACATTGTTCTTTCATTAAAAGTGGTATTTAAATTTAACTCGACTTAACCGAAGATTTTTTTTAAATATTTAAGTTAGTTTCGTGATAACATCTTTACTCGGCAAAATATTATATTATAACTAGAGGTTAGAACATTCATTTGCGTCAGTCACGTATAGTTTATAAATGGCTCCCAATAAATCCGTTGTCTGAAGAGTAACAAGAGGAAAAAGACAGAACATGTTTCGCCTTAAATAAAATCCAGCTAGAGCTATAATGTATGGCCTATCACTCTTTCTTCTTTTTTATTATTTCCTAGTCACACGCCGCTATCTGTAAGAGAGGAAGTGGCATTTTCTTTGTCGAAAACCACACGACCAAAGGTCTAATTGGCTTGTGAAACAAATCAGTCTACCTTTAACCCGTAAACATTATTTCTCACACATAAAGCATACAAACAAAAGTCTACACTATTATAACGATGACATAACAAATGACGTCAGCCGCGTTCGACGTTTGAATTTTACTTCAGGGTCAAAAACTCACGACGTCCACTTTGCGCTGCTTTGGCTCTCAAAATACGTCACATCTGAAGCCGAATTCTCATAACTAAAAATGTTCAAAATATACCTAGTTCCGATCTAGTACTTATTAATGTCATAAATGTTACAAATGGTATTCTCCTACATTAACAAGCAACGTCAAACGTGAAATTATATTGTAATGAGGTCGAAAGTTAATTGAAGCCAAATCAGTATTCTGCTAACATTTTGAACCGACACTGATGATAAAATTGATATTTTCGTCCATATATAAACGTCAAAAATGGGATTGAAATGAGTCTGTAAAAGAATTAAATTAAAATCATACTAAAATCAGACCGAACGATTCGATTTAAGACGAGTCGAATACCAATGTTTTGTCAATTTATAAATAATCTCAGTTCGGTCAACTTTCAGTCATAGTGGTCTAGTGCTTGGTCTAATGAAGGCATTAGCTAATTATACGCGAGAGTCGGCGGGGAGCGTATAAGTACATATTTTGATTAGCAACCATCATTTGTGCCCTCACAGACTCCCACTTGCTCGAATTTGTTAAAACAAGATTATAACTAATATGTTACTAGATATGTACATAAAATGAAGGAGCTTTACAAGAATTACTGTATACATGTGTCGCAGTATTATTGTGAAAATCCTAGGAGGCTTGATTCGAAGTTAAGAAAGATTTACAATCATGCTATTTTCAGGATCATTAAACCTTTGCAGCTTTTTAGTGATTTCTCAATAATCCATATTAAAAACATGTATTACAATTAACCTGCTACATAATTATGCCCGACTAATCCCATCCTCCGGCAATCTGCTAACACCAGGGGGATAGCGTCACAGCCCAGTTGCTTGGCAACTTAATTAAGGTCGAGTCTCCGAGTCATCTGCGCTCGCCATTGTCCTATGAAATCAATGAAAGCCACTCGATAACTGGAAACTGAAGAAAAAAGTCAAGGCCGACCCTTGCAACTCACTGTAATATGATTGCAAAAGTTTCTATACTGGAATGAATGTTCCATCGATTTGTATGCTTGCATGAGATTGAATGTATTCTGGATGAAAACATGGCCCTATTAATGAACCAACATCATCCTAATAACAATCTAACTAAGGATGATCCTAGGTTTATACCTAGTACAGTAGAATTTCTTCTACTTCTGTCAGTGTCATTCGTTTCAGAACGAAAAAAAAAACTTAGAGCATCACTGTCACACCAAACTGTCACAGTAAGTAATCTAAATATTGTTTTGATTTGATTTAAAGTGATTTGATACTTCTAAAACGTCAAGTTGGTTAAAGCTTTTTGAAATAAAGTTCATTTTGGCGTGATTTGACATTTGCACCTGTCAAATTACTATCTGGGGATAAAAAAAATTTACATTAAGTCATACTTTTTTTTATTCATTAAACGGCTTAGTTTAATACATATTCCCAGACAACAGTGTATTGCTAACTGTCTTCCGCGATTTAACAGTGTAGCATTCATTAATATGCAAACTAACTAGGTAAAGTGCAGATGTCTGCTACTTTAAGTAAAATTTCACACTTAAACGGATTATACCCGGTAATTTGCAGATTATCTAGTTAATTAGCATATTATCGTATTCCGTATTCTAACGGTAACAGTTATAATTATAATGATGCAGAAGTGCGCAGTTTAGCTTGAACAGGGGCAAAGGTTACACGTGTCGTCTGGGGATTAGATGCGTGACTGACGTTCTTTTAATCAAAAAGATAGTAATGAAAATAAATTCCGTTTTTTTATAAAAAGCCTAGAGATTTAATTAAGAGCCGGCCGAAAATAACAAATACATTGAATTGTGTAATTTGATCATAAATAGACGACTATTAACACTGCCGAAAAAGTGCTTTGTTTCGTTCATTAAACACAGAACTTGCGTGGGTCGATTGCCTCGATTTATAAAAAAGATAGCAACACTAAAATCCTAGACTGATTCATACTTATAAAATAAGTACTTGTGTAAAACCGGTTTAAATCAGCACAATTTTACACACACATACAATTTGTCCGATAGTGGCAATCTGCCTCTTCCCCTCGATACACGATGGCGGCCACGCGGGCCAATTAGACAGACGGGCGGTGTTATTCCGCTTTGTTGAATACAAATATCACAGTACAAACAATATTGCGTCTTACTTTGAACGCGCTTACGATGAAATTCAAACGGAGCTACAATGTGTGACGCATCACCCCCGCGGCAGATAACATAAAGCCGGTATTTAGGTAACTCTCTAGCGATTTACGGTCGAAAGCGAGCGCAGCGCATGCCCGACGTTCCCGCGCCCCTCCCGCCCCTCATACCGCGTCTGTTTCGCCTGTACGCACGCTTAGTATTCACCAAACATTGAATAAGAGTATACGTATCGTCGCGCTTCGGCGAATTAGAAGCATTATGTCCACGTCCGGCGAATCGAGTGAAGAAGATGAAACTATTACTAGACGACGTCTTTATAAAGAAGAACTCTCAAAACTGTACGGAGCGAGATCGAAGAAGCCGGAATGGTCAAAGGACAGAATTCGTGATGTCATACGTTTAATCGAAGAATTTGTAGCCGCGTCTGAACAGAAGCGGCAGCGATGTGCTTCGCACTATTATTACGCGAAACATTATGACGTTATACAAGAAGCAAACCAAAAGTGTTTAATAATGAAACGAAAGTCCTCGGACGATCCCATCATTAAAATTGTACCGATAGATGAATATTTTGACGTTCTTAATGAAATTCATCTAAAAACGGGACACGGTGGTCGCGACAAAATGTTGTTCGCTATGAAATGTGTTTATTCCATACCCACGCCAGCAGTTGTCGCTTATGTTAGATTATGTCAAACGTGCCAACGTAAAAGATTAAGTTACAGAAAAGGTGGCTTGATTGGCCCTGTCCGACCTACAGCCGCAGATATCCTTAAAAACCGCGGCCAAGTACAGTTGATCGACTTTCAATCAACTCCGAATAGACAGTATAAATGGGTTCTACATTTCCAAGACCATACCACCAAGTTTTCGTTCCTTCGTCCATTAACTTCAAATACCGCAGCTGAAGTCGCAAATGAGCTACTGAAAATCTTTCTAGAAGTTGGTTGTCCAGCGATATTGCAATGCGAGAGTGGACGTGAATACACTGCTGATGTAATAACGGAGTTGACTAATCTGTGGCCTATTTGTAAAATTATTAATGGACGACCAGATCCGGATCAGGGTACAGAACCCAAGACGAAAATGGAAAATATGCTAAGAGCTTGGATGGAGGATAATAACAGTAATTGTTGGGCGGAGGGTTTATACTTTGTGCAGTTTCAAAACAACTCCACCGTTCATGCATCTATCCAGAAATCGCCCTACAAAGCACTTTTCGGATGCGATCCTAAAATAGGATTGCAAATAGATTCCCCTGACGATGTACTTAGTAATATAAAACTCGAAGAAGATCTAGAAAATGTAACAATTGAGCCCACAGACCAGCCAATGGAACAAAAGGCTCAATCTGCACGCAATGATCAAATGCCGCTGCTACTTCCAATAGAATTCCCACAGCCACAGGTAGTGAAGAACGAATACCATGATAAATTTAAAGACGAGCCGATGCAGGAAATTCCTATACAATGCACTAGTTTTGACAAAAAACCGTCGGAAGAAATTTCACAGTTGTTACAAATAAAGGAAGAGTTCGAAGAATGCGAGGAGCAAAGCATAGACCAACCAATGATAGAAATGCCAACGTGTATGATCTTCGATGAAAAACCGCCCTTATTACCACCAGATTCGCTACCACAACCCAGCTTCGTCCATGACCCACATTTATATTGTGCAGTTTGTGGTGATGAAACAGCAGTACCACATACGTGTGCTTCATGTCATCGAATTATTCATGATACTTGTGGAATAGTTTCCGTGCAAGGATCAACACTGCTTTGCAATTCATGTCATAAAGATTCTATCAACAAAATCGATGAAGAAGAGTGTTCATTCACAGTTGAGATTCCAGAAGTAAAACGGGAACCGCTAGTTAAACAGTACAAATGGAACAAAGTGCATACCTCGGCGGGTACTAGCGACGAGTGCGTATCATCCATCAGCACAATAAGTGCTTCAGATTATCTTGAAGAAAAAATGGAGCTTCCATTAAGACTAAGATGCCAAACAGCGGCGGCAGTAAGTGAACTAGGCATTATAAGATGCTCGTGCATGGCATCGAAGTCAAAAAAACAGTGTAATACTAAAAGATGCATCTGTAAAAAAAGTTTATTGCTTTGCACCTCCAGATGTCATGGCGAACCTTTAATGTGTTTTAATCTCAATTAAGAACTGAAAAAATACTCTTATTAAATTCATACGTTGGTTCTAAATACACTCATAGGAACACATCCTAATTCATCCTATGAGTGTGTTTGATGCCCAACGCGATTTCGGTGAAATATGAAGAATATACACCTTTTTTGAGAGAGGTATATGTCCAAATTAATTATCGTCTGTTTGAATGATTGAATTCATAAAAAATATTATTAATTTTAGAAAGTATTTTTTAGTAATTATTTTTCTTTCTTTCTTATAAATTAAAGATCACAAAATTTAATTATAAGATTAATTTGAGAATGTCTTGTTTAATTTGTAATTATAAGTAATTAAAATCACAGTTATCTGATGACAACAAATAAAATAAATATGATTGGTATAATGTCGATTTTTCAATACATAGTTTTATTTCACACAATCACCGTTTATATACTCGATGTGGACCATTGATCCTAAATCTGTATAAAAATTATAAAATATTATGTCGCAAAGTAATAATAAAATCCGATTTTTAATTGAATACCTAGAATAATTTGAATAACCTACTAGGAATATCATAACCTGACACATACCACAGACTTGTTGATGAAATTTATTCGTAGGGATTTAAAAAGCGTTGGATTTGGATATTTGATCAAGGCAATTGACCGATTCGATTCGAATTATTTGACGGCATTTTATGTATCTCAAGGTTAATTAAATAAAAAAACGATTTAATTTTTTCAAGCCGTCATCTGGTTAACAAAATCCTCCCAATATATAAAAGTATCCTTGTCACACTTGGAAAACGGATCGGTGGTCTCAGTATGTTTTTGGAAACCTAAATTGTGACGAACCTTTTTGTCGGCTTGATATGCTTACGGACGGTGCGGTGCAATGACCTGGTTGACTAGAAAACCAGGTAAATAAAAAAAATACCTTGTCTTAATGTATTTGGCAAAATCCTAAGAGATTTTAATAGAAAAGATCTTTATTTCAAGTAAACCAAATACAGGCAAAGGCGGGCACAGGAAATGTCGAGACTAGGTGCCAAATAGAAAAATAAAAAAAGAAAAGAAAGAAAGAAAAATTATTTATTTGCCACAAAAACAAGACACACTAGAATGATAGACATAGGTAATAAGAGGACAGGTGCGTAGACAGAGAATACATACAAATAGTAGGTCCCATGTAGAAGAACCGGCAAGAAACTCCATGGAAACTCTTTTAAAATAATAGATTACAATCTTGATTAGTACAATACTGTGGTAAGAGCTGCGAGAATAAATAAGAATAGGATAATAATTACTTAATTGCCTATAAGAACGTGGCAGTTACAAGTTGACCAGGCAGGGACTTTAGTTAAATCCCGACTTTTGTTATAAACCGCGACACACGTGTTCGTGCAGCCTTTGTTTTCAAGTACATATTGAACTCTAGAACAACTTATTAATACGTTATGTCAACATTTCAGCGGCATTTAAACACACACCTTCATGTGATTTCATCCTTCGTTTACGACAAGTGTTGATTTTTAACAAGAAACGTATTTACATACATTTAGAATAATGATAAAAGTTTAACGAATAGATGTCAAAATGATTTATGCAAGTGTAGGAAGAGATACGAATGTTGCATATATGTTTACTTGAATCCACATTAATTTGAGAATTATGGAAAAACTCAGAATTCATCAAGGAATACAATGACTTTTTTTTATTGTTACTATGTTCTTGAAACTAATTATGTTTTCAAGTATATTGGCGTTGGTTTCAAATTTATCTGAAAAGCAGCCAAGATTCAACACACTTAATTTAAATTTCTAACTACTTACGAACTTTTTTTTCCCTTTTTTTTTTGCTAACGAACTTGGATATTACATAACAGAATGTTTTTTTTTAGTGGGATTGGCCTTTTTCATGCAGGATCAGTCTCTCCCCTACCTATCTGCCTTCTGACCTCAGCAAAGTAGGATATATTGATACATTTATGGGTTTCTGATATCATAATCCAATCTGGGACTCTACCGCGTATCTAAAATGGTAATGAACATCGACAGAGGCTAAGCTTCGCCCTACCTTGATAATCATACTGTTGGGACTCTCATCTTCATGATCGGTAATTTTTATGCAAGTTAGCTCGAAAGTTTAGTCTCACGATCTCACGATCGTATTGAAGTTTATTACCAGAGTCGATGTTCATTACCATTTTAGTTACGCGGTAGACCCGCTGATTAGTAAATCAACTGCCCAATCAAGTGTCAACTGATATAATTAGTACTTCAATTGATTGTTAATTTTGGTTAATTAATAACAGCAGATAACAAGCTAATTAACTAATTAGAGGTTTAGGCTTTCATAAATAATTACTATTAAAGTTTGTATAAATTACCTTCAAACTTCCAATCCCAGTTCACTCAGAGAATAAACAAGTCATTAGTGGACAAAAAAAATATTATAGATCGTAATAATGGGGAATTTTATGTCGCATTGTATACGCCTATTAGAATGGTCCCTTCATTCGTGGGCATCCACTTTCTACGAGCCGGATTTTAAGGTTCGAATTCCGTAATTCCGGTATTTAAAAAAATCTATGTTTATAGGTTTTGGTTTGGTAGTCAGAAATATAAGTACTAGCGTAAAGTATAATTATTATGTTTATGGGTAATACTAATAATCCACTTAGCTGAAAATGTGTGTGTAGAATAGAATAGAATAGATCTTTATTTCATGTAAACCAGATACAGGCACTTATGAAATGTCGAGACTCTAGGTGCACGGTTCCAAATAGTAGACCCTATGGAGAAGAACCGGCAAGAAACTCCATGGTAACTCTTTTCAAAAAATAGATTATAATCTTTATCAGTACAACGTGTGAAAGTGGATTGGATTTGTACTCACAAACTCGATCGCCAGACAGGAAAATCATTGAGCTTGGGCTATTGAATTTTAGAAACTGAACAAATCAAAGTCAAAGTTTTTTGTTTCAACTGGGCCTTTGTCACTTTCAAAACGTAGTGATTCTAGGTGCACGGATAAATGGGTAAATAATACGCCAAACTCAAAGTCCTTTCTAGTCCCAATACCTTTAAGACCTTGTACTAATCATTACGAACAACTTTTACTATAGGACCAACCCTGAAATGGTCTAAAACAAAATGTTGATGTTGACTGTTCCATACAAATAATTAAATATTACTCGACTAGAAATGTTTGGAACAGCAGATTATTTTTCACGATTTCAGGTTTGGTGCCATAGTAAAAGTTGTTCATAATTATGTACAATAACTTCATAAAGGGATCGGGACTGAAAAGGTAGGACCTTAAATAAAATAATGTCTTTCTTAGGTCTGTGTTCACCTGACAATGTACCAGATGTTTAAAATGAAAATGGCCGTTTACCCATATAAGGGCCATGTTCACAGACAACATGACAGATGTTGAAATTGAAAACGACCGTTTACTCATACAAAATTTCATATTAAACGGTCGATTTCGGCTTAAACATCTGTTATGATGACCTAAAATTCTAGGCTAGTCACGTAGACAGAGCACGGCTAGTCAGTAATTCAATGACCATAGAAGCCTCCTTAATAGACTGTCAGTATTACTCGGTGCTGCCACTTAATTAATTTAAAATTTTTTTGTACCTATTAATTAAGCTTAGATATTTTTATGTTTTGTGCGTCATACTGGGCGTAGAAATAAAAACTTTTTCTTTCTTTCTTTTCTTTCTTTATGTTGTCGGTGAAAATGGGCCTTAAAGTTCCTGTCAAACGGCTGATTTGTGTCTTAACCATCTGTTATATTGTTGGTGAACTTGTGCCTTATTGACCTATCATTCTCATCACATTCATAGCTAGCAACCTTAAAAAATACTATTACTACAGCTTATAGGTACTCTATTAATACCAAATTCTTCTCCAGGTGGAAAATTCTCATCTGGCCAGTACACCTACAAGATCTACCACTTGGCGTCGAAGGTGCCTGCCTTCATCAGGCTGCTGGCGCCGAAGGGATCTCTAGAGGTGCACGAAGAGGCGTGGAACGCGTACCCTTACTGCCGAACTGTGCTCACGGTAAGATCTAACCCTTCAACTTTCTTTAACCCATTAAATTTAACTACGTTGGACGTAAAGGATTCCGTAGACAAAGTTAGTTTATTAAAAAAATAAAAACTACCCACCCGTCCCCGACTGCGGGCGATACAATTTCTATACAATCCTTACATTAAAAGAACACATTACATTACATTGAAAGTATTGCATATAAACATTCCAGAAGAAATTCTCAAAATGATGGTGAAAACCGCATCAAAATCCGTTGCGTGGTTTAGGAGGAGATAGCGGATATACAGACAGACAGACACGGAAAGCGAGTTTATTTTATATTATGTAGTTCTGTCCTACTTAAAAACAAAAAACAAAAACAGAAATTTTGCAGATTTCTTGTAAGATCCAGTTGACATTATCGCCCAGAGCTATAATGATAAATGTAGCTAAGAAACATCTCTCCACCTTCGATAAAGGTACTTTGACCATTCTGACGCTAACACAAGTATTAGCGCACTTAATAAACGATAACAGTATCTTATCGACAACTAAAGTCTCATAATTAAAATAAATTGTTGTTCGAAAATAAACCTTAATTCTATAATAATAGAGGCTTCAAGTTCCGGTTACTATAAGGAAGGTTCGCCGCTTTATTTTAATGTAGTAAGAATGGTTAGCGTTAATAATTCTTCATTGGTTGATTAGATTGCGGTGTGTGTCATCGTTGGTTTTAACTGAAGTCAGATTCTCGCTCGTAATTAATTTAGACCAGGGTTGGCCAATTTTTTTAGTTTAAAGGCCTATTCAGACCTAAGCGGTATTCGCTACCGTCTGCGGCAGCGAAAACCCAGTGGGTATGCGGTAATATTACTGTTCAGACCTAAGCGGTATTCGCTACCGTCTGCGGCAGAGAAAACCCAGTGGGTATGCGGTAATATTACTGTTCACACCAAAACGGATTTCGCTATCCCGCGCGGTATGTACCTCTACCCACAGCGGCAGCGAATATCGCTCAGGTCGCTCTAGCCGAGGTACTTGATACTAAATACCTGAGCGAAACCCGCGCGGTATGTACCTCTACCCACAGCGGCAGCGAATATCGCTCAGGTTTGAATAGGCCTTAATGGCCATACTGATTCCTCTACTAGGTCTCAAGGGCCAATACCTAGCCTAGCGAGCCCATTGGCCCTGGGCTCATCATACCAACATATAATTTTAGGTTATATAAGTTATTTATTTTATTTACTTATATAAACTATCGCTTGCCGGATTGGTGGTCCTCGTGGGTCGCACACGACCAGCGGGACATAGTTTAGAGACCCCTGATTTAGACTATGACTGAAAGTTGACATAATGTGTGGAATAGCTGATTATTGTATCACGATTTCAGGATTGGTCCTATAGTAAAAGTTGTTCATAATGATGAGTACAATACCAATTCAATGTTTCCATTGTTCAACCAGTCACCCTGTAAAAGTTATGTACAACAAATGTATAATTGTAAGCATGTCTCTTGTATCGACCATAGTTACAATTAAACTTACCGGACATTACATTGTAACTGCCGCCTATTCGCATATCAGTGATATTAATTGATTGTTAATTGATTACAGAATCCGGGCTATATGAAGGAGAATTTCGTCATCTGCATAGAGTCGCTGCATGTACCAGACGCCGGTGATCAATTCAACGTGAGTACCATTACAATAACTAGAACATTAGTGCTTCAGTGTACCTCATTGATTGTGCTTTTCTTTTCTTTGGCTTTTAAAGAGATAAAGATAAATTTATTCAAAAAATTACTTATGGTAAAAAACACAATATAAATCATAATTATAACATAGGTATCATACTGATAGGTGCCTGCACTAGGATAAACCTGTGCCACAGGCGGCAGAAGTGCTTACAATAATGTACTTAAGAGGAACAAAGTTTTTAATAATATTTATCATTAGCAATCTTAAAATGTAATACAAAAATAAATTAATTTCTTATAATGGACCTAATTAACCTAATTTACTTATTTCACAATGGTTTTGCCACAGAATAAATCGATGCCTCCCACGTAAGTTGTTGTATCTCCAAAATTGCAATTTCACAGGAGAGCGTTTTGAATATACAAATGCGAATAAAAGGTCCATTATTTATTTTATCATACAACATTATACATCTCATAAAGCCTTGAAAAACACATATTTTATAAAACTTTTTGTTGAAATATATTAAATACATAAAAATAGACATTTTATGTAAAAAAACCTAAAATCGGAATTTTGTGGCTTACAACAACTTACGTGGGAGGCATCGAAACAATAGTACTACAAACTTAGACCGCAAACTCGGATCGCAGGAACTGTGGGGACAGAAGGAAATTATGACCACAAGGACTTTGATAAGCTATTTACACGTAATGACAACGTCCATTTATGAGGCCACCTTAAGCTATGTCGGGGGTCACCAATTAGGTTCGCTCGGGGTCCGTTTTAAGAAACGAAATGACCATCGCGGTTCGCACAATATTTTATAGAAAAAGGATTTATTAAACAAATGTAATTACGGACATAACAAAGGTGTTTTCTTACATATCAATGAGAAAAATGAAATTTTTGTTGCGGATTATCTGTCTGAAGTGCTCTGTAGTGCAAGTTTCTGAGTTCTCGCGGTCCGCACAAAATGGGTCGGCGGTCCGGATGCGGACCGCGTTCCGCCATTTGGTGACCCCTGAGCTATGTACTTAGGTTCTCAAATAATAACCCTCACATAGACTTTCTAAGGAATCGAATAGTTGTTGACGAGAAGGTTATATAGTTGGTATTACAACCATATTTTATCATTTCCTTGGAGAAATGGATTCGTTGTATAATTGTCGGTAATCTACTTCTAACCAGGGACTTGAAACGTTACTCAAAGTAACGGTACTTTTACGTTACGTAACGTTTTAAGCCCCCTGCTATAGCATACGGGACTTGAAATGTTACTCAAAATAACGTTATGTAACGTAAAAGTAACGTTATTTTGAGTAACGATACAAGTCCCTGCTTCTAACAAATACAGAATTATTTCAACTTAGAGGTGTAACAGAATAACACAACAATAATTATTATTTTATCACTCAAACCACTTGTGTCATCAATAGTTACAAAATCAACATGCAGGTTAACAAACATAGAAACACTGTGACATTCAAGTTAGTACGCTAACATGCGACGTCAGCGCAGGTCGACTCGGTACAAAGATCATTCATACTGGTTTGTGTGACATTGAGTGGAGTTATTACTGTTGATGTATGCTGTTGACGCAGATAACCTAACCGTCAAATACCCCCGACTTCAACTAGAATAAAATATTATAGTTTAAAAGAACTATAGAACACGCTTTAGTCATCCAAACTGAACGTGTATGCAAAATTTCAGTTCAATCGGAAACCGGAAAGTGGGTCAAATTTAACTTCCAAGATTTTTTTACATAGTTAGTTACAAGTGAAGCTAATAAAGGCGTTTTAAAAAGAGCTGTAACTTTTGAACGGCTGAACAGATTTTCATATAACATAGCTAAGATGATACCCGACTAAACTACCTTTCAATGCAAAACTGCAATGAAATCGGTCCATCCATTTTGGAGCTCCGATGCCACAGACAGATACACACTACAAACCTATAACACCCCTCTTTATTGTCAGGGCTTAAAAATTAATATTATAAGCCCGTGATTCCGGCATAAAATAAGCCACACCTACACCTAAAAGAAAATAATTCTTAGCTGTTTGTGTCGCAAACAGCGGGACTCTAGGTGCACGGTTCCAAATAGTAGATCTTATGGAGAAGAACCAGCAAGAAACTCCATATCAATGAGCAATTTGTCTGATAAGCCTGATAATTATTGCAGTATAGCAACAGTCAAACGAAGACCTCTTCCAAAAAACCCTAAAAAAAGACGTTCAAGTAATGATAAAAGAATTTTAATGATAATTACTAAACCTTCGTGCAAAAATATTAATGACTGTTGTCGCTAAAAAAAATAAGTAGGAGTGACATTGAACAATATTTTAATGTGATTGTTTTAAACACGGCAAGCAAACAAAAGTAAGATGATTAACTAAAGTACTCAATTAATTTTAGGCTTATATAGAAAAACTTCGTTGAAGGCCAGAAATGCAAAATAAAGGATTCTGAACAAAATGACAAAAGTTAGTATTAGGGCCAAGTTCACCAACAATTTAACAGACGATTAAAATGAAAACGGCCGTTAATGTACAATTTGTTCCCTACGTACTAAGTTAATACGTTTAGCCTTATACTACCAGAAAATAACTGTAATTCTCCAGAAAATGGGAATACATTATATTTAGCAGAATAGAATAGGTATACAAAAACATGTGAGATGTAGACTCCTGACTTGGCAATCATTATGCAAAAACTTCACCACGAAAGAGGTCTTAGAGCCTGTGAGATAATCGTCAGCAAAATAACAGATAGTTAAAATAAAAGCAGGCGTTACTGACATGACAGTACATTTTAAACGGCCGATTTTGTCATAAACTTTTCTTGATCGGTGAACTTGATTCTTAGTAGATAAGTAAAAATATAGGTACCATTACCAAAACGGCAGCCTTGCCAGCCTTTAGAGTAATGGTACATTTTTACTCCACTCCAGTTTCTAAACGGTGGTTCTAAATGCAGATTTAGATTAAAAACTGGAGTTACACTTACAAATACTGTTTTCTTTGACACGTGCTTACATTATCTTACAATATGATCTTTCCGTAGAAAAACAATTTATTTTTCTGCTATAAACAGTAGCATATCGCCGTGAACCAGATCAAAGTACTAAGAGTAATTACGGAAGTATCTATTACAAGTTACATTCGTTAGTGCGGTCTCACCATTGTCATAGAGTACTATTTATAAGTGTGTATCTACGCAGCTAGACACTTGTCCTAGTGGCTTCGTATGCGTAAATTTAAAAGTTAACAATTTGAAGGACATTGTACGAAACAACAGAAGTTTTTCTGTGTTCCTTTAAAAAAAATAGCGTAAACTAATAATTAGGTAATTAGTTATATTCAGCAACGGGCGTTTATGGGCTGACAACAACATAACAGATGTTTAAAATGAAAACAGCGGTTTACATATGTTTAACGGATGACTTCGTTCTAATTGTCTGTTTTGTTTTGAACTTGGGCCCCGGTTTACCAATAATGAAACTGACGATTAAGACAAAATCAGCCGTTTAACACGTACTTAAACGGTGGTTTTTTAAACATCTGTTAAGTCGTTGGTGGACATAGCCTTAGGTCGTGTAAACAGCTGAGGGATGGTCGTCACGTAAAATAACTCCAATTATAATACACACCACGCACACGCGAAGTATAATCACAAATAATGAGATTACAAGCGGCTATTATGACTTGTGACGTCGATTGAGGCTCGAGGTCGCTTTGGACAAAATTCGTATTATGTTTATGTATGATTTCTCATAATACCTATGCTATAGCAATTTAATATTCTTGTTATACTTCTAAATTTTATTATAATTATTGTTTGTTCAAGAAGTAGCTTTACTGTAAGTTTATTACAATTTTTTAACAAATCTAAGACCGCTACTCCTTCCAAAATTACATTCACCTCAACCCGTATCTACTCACACCTAAGTATTTACTTTCAAGCTACTACTGGGTATAGAATAGACACCACAGCAGCAGTATCTATCTCTGTGTATGAATTAGATTTCACTTGCTAAAAGTATTTTATTAATATGCGACGGTCCATGTTCGGTCCTAACCACTTCTGTCTGTACATTTACTCGTATATAAATCTAATGACTTTTTGAAATTATTTATTATAGAACAGCGTCTTTTGTAACTTCATCGGTTAGTGTGATGGTTAGTTAAAGAACAATAATTATCTTTTTTCATAATTTAATTTTAAAATTACGATACGTTCATCTACTTGAGCTAATCGGGGATTAACTTTACTTTCTAATTCAAATTCTTTATTGCGAGCTTGTACAGCATTTTGAAGATGTTAACAATAGGTTTTTAGGCTTAGAACTTAGTTGCCTGTTAAGGCATTGCAATTTAAATGGTATAAATATAAAAATAAGAAAAACAAAAATACATACAAAATATTACAGTTACACTGTTTACATTATATTATACTAATTATCATTATTTATAAATTTTATATTATATCATCATCCTCCTCCAATGTCCATGATCTTCCTGATACTTGATCTCCATTTGCTGCGGTCTGTGGCTTGATGGAGTGCCACGTTCAACGGTACTTCCAGTTGTTCCGACACCTGGCTTGACCACCTCTTCAGGCTGCGTCCTCTCGGTCTCTTGCCTTCTATCTTCCCTGTCACAATAAGTATCTCGATATCATCGGTGTGCATGCGGGCAATGTGGCCGAAGTATTTTAATATTCTGTGCAGGCAAACAGAAGACAAGTGATTTTGCTGGTATATTATATCATACTATTCTTGAAATTCATAAAATTAAATCTCAATCTAATCTTAATTCTTATTCTTTCTGTCCTTAGGTACACGAGCTTCCCCCAGAAAAGTTAAAGAACCGTGAGATTGTGCACATAGATATCGCGAACGACCCCCTCCCTCCCGCCGACTACAAGCCCGAGACCGACCCTACCAAGTTCAAGTCCACCAAGACGGGCCGCGGGCCGCTGGTCGGGCCCGGCTGGAAGAACGACGTGAAACCCGTCATGACCTGCTACAAGCTCGTCACGGCCGAGTTCAAGTGGTTCGGATTGCAGGTTAGTAATTTCGGGATCGACGAAATAGAAAAAATATAAATTAAGATACAGTGCCACAAACTTAAACTCATATATTGTATTAATTTTGACGTATATTTATTTATTTTAACATAATATTTATGTGCACCACAGTCTGCCTCATAACTTGTTTGTCACTTTATTCCATCCAATGGTTGCCTGGAAGAAATCGCTTTATGCGATAAGGCCGCCCATTGTACTTTAATATTGTTATCTCCTTACTTACAAAATTATTATATTCCGGTGAACAATAAAGTATATAATAAATAATACACACACTCCCAGACTGTCACTAATTATTTTTTATTTTGTTTTCAGAGTAAAGTAGAAAATGTGATCCAGAAATCAGAACGGCGGTTGTTCACCATATTCCATAGGTTAGTAACACTTTATAATATTTAGTTATAAAAATAAATAAATATTTAAGTAGGTATTGTTAGAATTGTGGATAAAAAACAACCAGTGTTAGTAATAATAAGATCTATGAATGGAAGAAAAATATCTCATTATCTATTTCAGTTATTGTTTCTAGAACCTTTGACCTCTTTTAAAGATTTTTAATGGTTACACGAAATTCATGCAAAGTATTATAAATACCTACCATCTATACTTCATTTGAAATAAGATTACAAATTGTAATAAACCTTTTTTACAGTTCGTTCAACCGATTTTGACTTCTAGTCCGTTGGCAAAAGAATGGCATTAAAAGCAAAAACGTGGTTACAATACCAACTATTTGCTGCAGCTGCCATTTGTCAAACCACTAACTCAATAGAAGCCAAAATCGGTTGAATGGACTGTAAAAAAGTTTTATTTTAATTTATCTTATTTCAAATGGAGTATAGGAGATTAAAATTTAGGAATTGGAAGCAGGTTTAAAAACATATCAATTTTTTTTTTACCCTTTTAATTAATAAATCTAGGTTCTGTTGTTTCCCTGTAAGTCCGTATGTCTGCGAATTTCTCAAAATCAACTTATCTACTAATCTTTATGGAAAACTTTCAGTGAAGTAAAACATTGAAGCTGTAATTTTTAGTCAATTCTATTTATAAAATAGTTTTTTAAATGCTTTCTCTTTTCCATTTTCCAGACAAGTGTTCTGCTCAATGGATGACTGGTTCGGAATGACAATGGCGGACATCCGCGCCATCGAGGATCGCACTAAAGAGGAGCTAGAGAAGCTGCGGCGTGAGGGAGAAGTGCGCGGCATGCGCGCCGAGAACGAGTAAGCGTGCGAGCGAGCGAGCGTGCGTGCGAGCACACGTGCGTGCGAGCGAGCGAGCGTGCGTGCAAGCACACGTGCGTGCGAGCGAGCGAGCGTGCGTGCAAGCACACGTGCGTACGAGCGAGCGAGCGTCGGGCGCGGCTCTGCTACGAGCCCCACAAACGTTCCTCCATTACCAAAACTTGCTTGAAAAAGTTATAATAATATACTTGAATTAAAAATTCATTTCGGTATTAGACTATTATATAAATGTTAGGCGTTTGACTAAAGGGGTTACTTCACGCGTTGAAACAATAAAGTTTTGTCCATTTAGTGTAATGTAGCAGTTGATTTGAGAATTATCAATTGATTGCGTGATGTTATTTGAAGAGCGATGCCATTAATGGTGGCTTCTGATTTGTAAGCAATAATGTTCCGCGCTCGGCGACTTACGCTCACTGCCCTGCCGACACATACCTGAGATTGCATCCAAAGTGTTACCATGAAAAAGCTAGACGTTATCACGAACTATGTCTACAATTCGTTGCTCAACCCAGTTGAATGTTTGCTAAAATTATGTAATGAACGTCAAGAAATAACTTAATTTCTAGAATAAATGGCATTGTGGAGTATTTTATTGTTTTGTAGTTACATACTTTGCATTTCTTTTTTAATAATTTACGAGTTGTAAGAATCATAATAAGTTAGCGAATTTTAGGAGTAATTAGTTTAAAACGCTACTTATAATGGGTAGCGCGAATGTTAATCACAACTCGGTTCAATGTAAACGTATAAACGTGATCGTTATTGTAACGCGGTCCTCAATCTAGTTCCTACTTCAACAATATTCTCACTTTTGAGCCAACATAGAGCAAGCCATCAGACCTGAAAAATCCACTACCAACCTACAATTTTAGACTTTTTCATGGTAACACTGAACTAAACAACTGCTGGCAGTTGTAACAATGCGGAGATATTTATTTTATAATTACTTTCACTCCCTTCTGTATCGTTATGCTTAATAAATCAATCGTATGTATGACGTATTAGAAAGTACTCATGACCCATTGAGAATTACATGCGATCTCAGTTCAAGCGGGGCATAGATTACCATTAGAAAAAATTATATAATATGGTATAGATAATATTTAATAACTAATAAGTCGATGTAGTCAGTGGTTAACAGGTAGTGTTGTCGTTACCTAATTAAATAATAAAAATATATAAATGTAATTCAATTTGACAACAACATTGCAACAAGACCGGTGTAACATCGGCCAGAATTTTATTATATTGTTCTGTTAGGTCCGAGCCGCAAGCTCATCTGTTGTGTATTTATATTATAAATAATAAATTCTGCACAGTACCATGTTAGTTCTGGCATATAAATAAATTATTGTTGCAATATTTTTTTAACAATAGCAACCCTCTGGTAGTCGGGTTTATGAGGGTGTTGCAAGGTGAATGTTTTTATGGTGCGGTGTCTATGGGATTATTATTTTTATTACGGTAACCTCGTTAACTTATTTATTGGGAACGGGTTCAGGTTGCAACACCCTTGGCTAGTGATTTTTCAAATATATTTTTAATAATAAGTTTTTTGTTGTTTAACAAATCAGTATTTTTAATAATTGTGTGACATTCCAGTTTGTACCGGCGGAGACGTTGATATCGTTTGCTACTTAATCTTTGTTCGCTCTCTTGTGTTCACGCAATGTATGGGATCAGTGAAAATGGAATAATTGAATCAGTACAATATAAAATTTTATGTGAATCTTCAAGTTCATAATGGATTATGTTCCTGTTTAACCAATAATTCGATGTAGCCATGTATTTGTCTTGTTAACCTCGCTCACACCTCCCGGCAGATGCCCTTTACAAATTCCGAGAGCTGGCCGGGAGCTGGGCGCGGGGTGTCTGCTTAATATTGCACTTTTTTTTTTAATTAAGTTTTTTTACTTATGTTGTAGTAAGTTTTACATCAAATACAGCGTGATAATATATTTGCGAGTAGTGTTGTTTTTTTTTAGAGCTAGTTAAATTGTTGCCAACCCGCTTTTAGCATCGCCTAGTGCTTCAGTTGAACATTAGAGTACTTAACTATTCTGTGAGTAACTTCCATTATAGATAAACCTTTCAAATTCTACAGCGTTACGTTTCGTAGTGTACTGGGGGTCCTGTAATATATAGAAGCTTTGCTTGATGTTGTTGAAGCTTATTCGTTGCAGTTACCAAATAAAGTTTAAGTACACAAACTATTTTATTTTATTTTTTTACCTCGACGGTCCTTGGATGCATGTATTGTAAATTATTTAAGCTTGTAAAATAGTTATTTATTTCGCTCCACAATCTAAGTAGATAAAAAAAAATTCATCAATGCATAGTTATCTATAGTCGCTAAAATTGTCAATTTTTAAATGTTTAGCTAATAAAAGTTTCGAAAGTTCTTGCATTGATAAGTATAATGTAATGAAATAACATTTGTTGTAAAATGTACTATGAATATTTTGAGGCCAATACAAATAAAATAATTTAATCTGTCGTGACTTGTTTCTGTTAACTGCTGTAGATTGATCACTTACTTACAGTACGACACACCTAAGAAGTTACATCGATGTACCCGTAGGTTAATTCACGTAACTAAAGAAGAGCAGTGGCCGCGCAGTTGCAGTAAAATTTTGAACAAAAACATTTGATATTCTCTTAGCTTCAGTGAGATACTCTCGCGTCACTGCAATATGATCGGCGCGTCATAAAATTACCTGAATTAGCCCCAACCAATGGCAGTCGCTCGCTTAGATAATTTTACGGTTTGCAAATCGTGGTCTGGAAATCTCGCAGTTCGGAAGTGATCGGTTTTACGAAGTTTACCGATGCGACTTCTTAATTGATTAGTTAATTTTAAGCGAAGGAAGCAAAATAGGGTACAACTTTTATGTTGCTTGTTATACTTACTATGTTGTTTCATCAATATTAAACGAAATAATCTAACCGTCAAAAAACCCCGACTCCAACCAGAAAAAGAGCTGTAACTTTTGAACGGCTGAATAGATTTTCATGAAACATAGCTAAGATGTTTCTCGATTAAAATAGCTTTCAATTAAAAAAACTGCATTGAGATCGGTCCATCCGTTTTGGAGCTACGATGCCACAGACACACAAATACACACTACAAACTTATAACACCCCTCTTTTTTGTCGGGGGTTAAAAAGGCCTTAGCATCGAGCTTAAATACAAGGTCCTACCTTTCTAGTCCCCATCCCTTAGGGGATAGTACTCATCATTATGAACGAATGCTAGATGAGTATAATGGCCACTTATAGGGATCGTGTCTGGAGGGGTTCGTCTTTATATAGACAGGCAGCAGTGGCGAAGAGTCCATACAACCCGATTCCCATCGGCTTCCCTTTAGGAATTGGTTAGTGCATAGACCAACGTAATATTATATTATTTACTCATCCTACTGATAATAGTTATTTGTTATACAAGAGTGCAAAGTTGCTTTTTAACCGCGTGTTCAATTTTGATGACCGAGCACGCGAAGGATTCTAAAATTGAATCACGAGCGCAGCGAGTGATTCAAAATTAGAATCCTGAGCGTTAGCGAGGGAATCAAAAGAGCACGAGGTGAAAAATCTTTGCACTCGAGTGCAACACGTAACTTTTCATTCCACCTCAGCGAGGAAATGACTAAATGCAAAAAAAAAAACGTTTAATTCACAAACTTAGTACACACGATGTTCTAAATTCAATTTACTTTATCCTCTAGAGAATAAAAACGGCTTTTCCACTCAGATATTGAAGATTAAAAATACTCTTTCCGAGATGGTGGGATGAAAATTTACTTTATCCTCTAGAGAATAAAAACGGCTTTTCCACTCAGATATTGAAGATTAAAAATACTCTTTCCGAGATGGTGGGATGAAAAAAATATAATAGTTTAAAAAAAAACTAAAGAAAACGCTTTTGCCATCCAAACTAAACGTGTATGCAAAATTTCAGCTCAATCGGAAACCGGGAAGTGGGTCAAATTTAACTTCCAAGATTTTTTTACATAGTTATTATAGTTACAAGTGAAGCTAATAAAAGCGGTTTAAAAAAAGGCTTGTTATTCAGTCTGGTCGAGCTCTTCCATACTACTTATAGATTACAAGAAACGGTATGGATTTTTATCTTGCAGAAATAATTCCAGCAATTTTTAGAGGGCAATTTATGGACGGCTTTCTCTTTTAAAACTTACTCTTCGCCACTGATAGGCAGCCATTAAAATTGTAAAAAAAAAAAAAACTTTGGGAGTTGGGAGCAACCCGGAAATCGTGACTAAAAATCTGCTGTTGCATACATTTAGGGCCAAGTTCACCGATACTATTACGATTACCTATAAAAATTCATGTTTAACCGGCAGATTTTGCCCTAATCGTCTGTTATGTTGTCGGTGAACTTGGGCCGTAGTCGAGTTATATTGAATTATTTGTATGGAACAGCTGATATTTTTTTTGCAATTTCCGGGTTGGTCCCATAATGAAAGTTGTTCATAATGATGAGTACAATCACCTCTTAAAAGAATCGGGATAAGAAAGGTAGGGCCTTGTATGAAATAAAATAAAAATAAATAAAACTTCAACCATAAGAGTCATGATCAATTAGATCGTTTATTGGAACTGAAATATAATACCAATTGAAATTAAATCATAATAAATATGCCATTGAAGCGAAAGAACCCAATATCACAGGATATACAATACTATTGGTATTAGACTTGTCTTCACGCTGGCCACTAAGAGGGACAGGCAGGTCACATAATTACCTAATAGCAGCGATAAATGAGCAGAAATTAAACTGCCCAGACATTTCCAGTATGTGCTGACTTCGCACTGTATAGGTTTTTCATACAATGAAAGGTCAGCTTATACTGAAAATGTCTGGGCAGTATAGCATAGGCTCGATTCACACCGAGATAGCTGCGTCTACGCCGACAGACAGCAACGCCAACCGAAGGTACACGGCCACTGCTGAAACTGCTCGCCGCTTCGCTACCGGCCGCTGCTGACTAGCACATATTAAAATTTTATAACGTGTGAAATGATAACAACATTAATAGTGGCCAGCGCGACTGAACATTTACCAAGCCAGTTACAGCAGTCATTTTAGGTAAAATTTACAATAAATTCAAATATAGAAGCGTCAACAGCGTCAAAATTTTCGTCTCATTTATACATTCCTAAACTAAAATCGGACTCGCGAATAATTTACAAATACTCGTAGTATACCAGTGACGTTCATGAGCGTAGCCAGGACTCTATAGAGTCGATAATGCGATAGCAACTAGGCTTGACAACCTGTTGATTGATAGCTAACCAATCTGTTTAGGGATCAAGATGATCGGCTTATCACGCCTTCTACGGCAGGGGGTTAAACAGGATATTTTTGAAGTGAAACTTCTATATTGACGGGGGGTAGATATAAGGATTTTTTTGTCACGAAAAAGCGTTACGGCGGCGTGGAGGGGGTAGACGATATAGAATAGAATAGAATAGAATAATCTTTATTTGTGAAAACATAGGTACATAAATAGGTCTTTCAATTAATGGTGTGAAGTTTCCAATATGTTCTGCCACACAAGGCGTACAAATATTTTTCAATTTTAGTTATAAATTAATTAGTATTACAATTAGCAAATTATTACATAATTAATTAAAAATTTACGTTATTAAGTCACAAAAAAAATATAAAAAATAATAATACTTATAGCCCCCGTGTAATTATTTCCTTATGTCAAAAATAAATAAAAAAAAGTAAGTAAATTAATAAAATAAATATCTGTTTCTGTTTTTAAAAACGTGCCCCTCACTAGGATTTCTCCTGTATCGTGGGTACTGTTTACAAACATACAAGTCACATGCACACACAACCAGACCCGGAACAACTATCTGTAGATCATACAAATATTTGTTCCGTGCGGGGATCGAACCCGCGGCACGTAGCAGAGAAAGCTAATCGCTTAACCACTGCGCCAACCGTGTCATCAAACAATCAATATCGCTTGTCCGTTGAAGTTTCACTTCTACTATGTGTCCCAGCACACATTATTTTATGTAGTGCGTTTATTTTGTAGAGTGATTCAGTCTCTGTTCCTAAATGCAACCGCAGTATTGGGATACACTTTAAAACAAAACGAAAATTCGACTTAGTATGGGGGACACGAATAAATTTCTAGTGCAAACCATACAAAATATAATTTTCATTTTGTTTTGGGAGTGAATTTTATTACTGCTGCATTTGGGTTACACTGAATCAATCTGCAAATTTTGCGCATTACATAAAAAAATATCCTGTATTATTAGGGAATGGGAGGGGAATATCTAAATCATAATAAGATTAATTAAAATTATAAAAGATAAGAACCACTTGCCCTATCCTGGCTAAGCCCATAATTAATAATAATCAAACAATTTTCAATTCCAAAATAACATTATTTTGTCTTTTTTTATTTAAAGCAACATCACAACTCACAATTATGTAAATAAACATTTTTACAAAATTATATAAAATAAATAAAATATAGAAGAATTATGTACTGAAATTAAATATCGGTACCGTTATCGATAAAAAAATACCGGTATATCGGTATTATATCGATATTTTTATATCGGTATAAATAAATATCGGTAATCCGGTCCCTGCTCGGGACACAGATGACATTATATTCACTGTGATTTGCGGTACTTCTGATACAACGTGACAGATGGTGCTACCGAAGTAAACTTGAAGAATATTAATTACCAGATAGTAAGTACATAATTAAACTAGGAATGCTGTCCCGAAAAGGACATAACGCACAGTGGTAAAAATTCAAAGAAATCTGAGCTTACCTACTTCATTGTTTACCTAAAGTAAACAGACGATTTGTAACTCAAAGGAATAAAAATATTACTGGCTCTTTTCAGGTTTTCAATATAGATCATTAAATCTCTGACAATTTATAAAACTTGACATGTTAATCAATACCAACCGTAATATATCAACACATATTATTCATGTATTATTCCACAAAACGCGCGACACAAGAAGGTAGTTATTTGAAAAGGGCGGGGCGTGGACGGGCATTTATTAGACCATGAAACATAATCATAGTCTCCAAATCAGATTCAATAAGTCAATAATGGATATATTAAATATTAACTTGGTTTCCTGGCTGGTCCGCCTCCTGTCATGACGCGAGTAAAACGTTAATTGTAGTTTATACTTCTTGTAAAACTTTATTTCTAAATTCAGTATTTATTTATTTAATGCTTTTCATACAAATATGTACAAAGGCGGTCTTAATGCCTAAGGCATTCTCTCCCAGACAACCTTAGGGTGATGCAGAGACAAAAAACATGGTAGATGCACTAGTCATTATTAATATTAGTATTCTATCTAATCCGATTTTAACACTTTCCCATTTACCTATACCTAGCACTATTTTGAACATCGTTTGCAAGTGAGGAATTGTTATGTGTTGTTCCACAATAACATTAGGTAATTAAAGTTATTCAGATTTGAAAGATAAATGCATTTTTCTGCATGTTATGCATATCATTTTAAACATAATTGAATATAAATTTTGGGATTACTTGTTAAAATGAGACTTTATCACATGAACATACAGATAATTTTAGATTGTTTGGCATAAATACCTTAACATTTTATGCCAGTTTATGGGTTGGATCATTTTTGCATAACTCAGTCCAATAAGTGTAAATGGAAGCTGAAGCATTTGACAGTTGTTCTTAAGAAAAGCGAGAGCTTTTTGCCTTATGATGATTAAAGTTAAAAAAGTAAGAATTTTTTTTTTAAAAAACAAGATTTTGGAAACGGGACCATTTTACAAAATTACCAAATGGTTTTTCCTAAATTGAGATTTTCATTTCACATTCACGAGGTAGGTATAATGTAAATAATTCGAAAAGATTTACAGTCCTGATTTAAAAATAAATAATGTCTGACTTATTTTCAACTTTTAAAACAAAGAATACATGGACAGTAATTACTGGTCATAGGTGCATGCAAAAGCATGCTTCAAAAAGCGCACATTAGAAAGAGCATGAATTTATAAACTCATTATACCTATTCTACCTTGTTCTGTCATTACCTACTCCTTAAATAGCCATTGGGTTTTCGATTTATTACAGTAGACTAACTCTTAGGGCTTAATTATCAAGACGCGGAGCGTCGCGCGGCGCGCATCGCGGATAACGACGCATATATCTCCGTTCATAGAGAGCGAGCGAGAGAGCAACAAGCCGCTTTGCGCGCCCCGTCTCCATAATTGAGCCCATAAGGTGCGTTTCCACTGAAGCGGAGAGGAGAAAAGGTAAACGATAGAATACGAGTATTATCACGTCACCTCTCCGCTCCGCTTCAGTGGAAACGCATCCTTAGTGTAGTCAAATGTCTTTACTCTGTGTAGATGTGTTTACATACCCACTTTATATCCTCAATCATTGACATAACCGTAACTCACACTTTTATATTTTTTTCTAATAAAACATAATAAATTACGTTCAAACACAAGCCAGGAATTCTTTTATAGTAGCAAAAATTAAAAATGGCCAGACTTTTGACATAAATATACGAAATATTTGTAATTTATTTCCAGTCAATTTAACCCCGAGATATGGTAGGTTGGTGACCTATAAATAATTTGTGTCTCCTTGCCTAAAGTCCATGGAAGCAAAAACTTCTTCTCCAGCTTCATCCATGCATACAATAACTTAACTTGTCTTTTAGCCTACCACTTAAAACCTTTCACGAGCTTTCTTCTTAATCTCAAAGTGTTTGTACTCAATCATCGACCTCTAACTCTAGTTCAATATCCGCAAGGCTGATCCTCCGGAGGGTGTTGATGACCATGTACCTGGAGAGCGCCACGTAGAGGTACCGGAACCAGACCATCTGCGACCGGTGGCGCTTCATCGCGCGCACCACGCGCCGGCTCTCGGTCCAGCGGAGGAAATATCTGGAAAGTAGTGTAATGTAACAATAATATGTCGGCACATTTCAATGGCAAATTTTACTATGCTATTTACACAATACTGGAACTGCTCAGTGCTCAGCAAATTTTTGTTTAAATCTAAACATGGATTTTACATTTTTATTACTAGCTAGGGAGATGTTTTTATACAGCGAACCAACATTTTATACATAACCGACAGCACTGGAGAGGGAAATGGAGAGAGAGCAAGAAAGAAAAAGGCTCTTAAATTCGAAGAAGAACCAATATTTTGCTAACCTGACTAAAATGGGGAAATTGTTGTATGTATTTTTGTCAACTTCAACTTATTACTTTGTATTGCATAGATGATACACATAGCAAAAATCTGCACCTTTTTTTTTCAGGGGTTTAAATGGATTTCCTGATTACTGTAACTGTTGCTTTATTACAAAAGCGAGGCCATTATGTTGGCCATAGCCATCAGGTTTAGAAACTCTGCCTTATAAGTCTTATAACTAGAATAAAAATATTGAACTAAAAATATTGCCACTACCTTGTATGTATGTTTTTGAAGTTGGGATGTTTGTTAAACATAACATTGAATTATTTACAATGGCTAAAGATAAATACTTGAGAAATACAAGAAACCCGAATAGGCTTGTCTTGCCCTTTCAGCCAAAAACGGCCTTATTTAGTAATAGTTGTTACGCAATGTGTATAAAGATTTTTAATGCTTTGCCCTCGGATATAATAAATCTACCTACCCGATACTTTAAAGTTAAACTTAAGACGTGGCTATCCGAGAGAAATTTTTATACAATTAATGAATTATTGACATAAAAACAGAAATGACATAGCTAACCTGACTATTACAATTTAATTCTCAATATAATGTAATATAATTTAATACTCTGTACGCTTTGAGTATGATACTCAAAGTCTGTACGTAACCATTTGCATGCCTGCATGCTGCGTGTTTGCATGCCTATACGGCAAAATATGTGATCCTACAACTGTACTAACACCGATTATAACCATATTTTGTGCAAATAAATGAATTTGAATTTGGAATTTGAATTTGGATAAAAATAAACTTGTCTGCAATAATAACTCACCTCTTGGAAGACAGTACAAAACTAAGTGGCAGGTCCAGAAAGCCTATGTATTTTCTTAATAAATTTACAGAATCTAATGTGTACACTGAACATCCTGAAAATGAGATAAACATATTTATGTTAATTTATTGTTTTTGTTCTCAATGGTTTGTGTAGTCCGCCAACCCGCACCAAGCCAGCGTAGTGGACTATTTTAATTGTTTTTAGTTACTTTAAATAAAAACCATTATATTGTAGTCAACCATAAAAAGTCACATTATATTCCTAGTGTATTATATTTCATGTTGTATGTTATCACTGTACTAGGAAACAATTAATTAATATATAAGCATGAATTCATACTAACTTGGTGGTATTAACTTTTCAACGAACATATATGCAACAGCATAGAAAACTGCTGAGTGATTAGCGTGCGCCGACACCCCTCCTCGGTCAAACGTTACAAGTGTATCTACATCTAGCGATTCTATGTGATGGTGTACCAGCTTAGCGATCACTGGCACGGGCCACTGGGCCTTAGGGTCGTCCTGCAGTCGAGTGTCCATTATTATACATATGTTCTGGTTGGGGACACCAAGCTCTTGACATGCATCCCATAATTCTTTGCGTCTTATATGACCTTTGCCTTCATGATCACCTGAAAGTATAAATTTGTTTTGGTATTGGTGATTTTTGATTTTTATTAATGTGGGAGAAAGTTAATCAATCAAATTATTTAAGTATTTGTGATTCATAGCTTAACACCAAAGTGGTACCATACAATTGGCAAATTATTATTTAAATATAGCTGAAATAAATATAATTGACATTTTGATAATATTAAAAATGAAAGTATTTAATTTTAATGTAAAATATTGTCACATACCATTAGATAAGCACAGCACATGAACGTCAGCACCCTGCTCGCCCAATCTGAAGATCGTGGGCCCGAAGAACATGCATTCGTCATCCGGGTGGGCTATGACCATCAAAACACGCTTGGCCCCCAACGCCCCACGCGTTCGCGTCGGCAGCCGCCGGGCATAACGCCGATACACCACACAACACACCAACAAGTACCCGAAAAGCCATAAGGTAATATATAAAGCGAAATTCCTAAAATACAACAAGGTTTCCGCGAGGAATTTCACGTAAAAATTGTAGAAAAATTCTATGTCATATGGCGATTCTTTATGTAACATTTCTGACTAGAACCAAGGAAACTTTTGGTCGTTGCAATAACTATTATTGTTTGTCATGTGTTGTAACTTGTTATCGGCAATAAAATCTTATTTACAATGGGAAATTTGAAAATTCTAAATTGTACTTTCTGATACCGTCATTTTGACGTTTTTATTAGAGTGTTACCAGTTATTAGACAACAGTCACAGATCACTACTACTGTTTTCAATTTTTCAAACAGTTTTCAATGTAATAAATAATTGTAGTCTTCTAGCACTGTCTTCTAGTCTTCGTTTTCAATGTCATGTTATTTAGGCCAAAGGGGCCATTCAAAGCCACCATCATAGATGGCCACGAGAGGATTCTTTTGTCATTGATTGCCACCAACCACCATGCACCATGATGTATGTACCCACCACCGGGCATCGACTAACACCTTGTCATATATTGGTGGCAAGAAAATAAACGCGGCGCGTTTCGTCTACGAGAAGGTTTCGATACCCACCTAGGACAAATGATAAGTAAGTACACAAATCAATCGGTAAAATAATTAATTTTCGAACGAATTCTTTTTAATTTGACAGACTGTCATTGTTGTTGGTTTTATAGCCCATTTGACTTAAATTTCTTCTTCCTTCGTCGTTCACAATAATTGAAATTCTTTCTGTAGTTTGTGATTGATTGTGATATTCGAGTAGTATTTACGATGATACAGCCGGACTACCCATCAGCCATGGGCTTGTTGGCACATTTGAACTCTGACGAGCTCAAAGAAATGCTAAATGACGACACCAAATTCGATAGTGTACTGAAAGATGTAAAACAGGTATAATATATTTTCAATTATAGCAAATTTGCTTGTAATAAGCATTATATGAAATTATGAATGTTTCTAATATATAGAACAGTTTACCTGTGTTAGTGCATAGATTGAATTGGTTGCAATTATTTATATTGTAAGATTTCTCAAAGAATGAGTCATTGTTTTAATTAAATTTTACGAAGTTATCTTGCCTCTTTAGATCGATTGCTAGTAAAGGGGCATAATTAAAACTGTGGGTGTGATAAAGATATTTTTCTTTTTTCAAATATCAGGTATGAATAGTTTTTTTTAGATAATTATCATTAAACAATTTATTATTAGTCTCATTCAAGAGAATACTATTTACCATTCTTTAATAAATAATCCAGTAAAGGCCAAGGTGTTATCAAATGATTTTACTCATAATAATGAACAACTTTGCAAATGGAGAATCTTTTTAATGTGAATTTTTTTTTTGGCTTTCCGCACCTAATTCTCAGATCAGCTGGTTGAGTATGTGTGAAGTTGAAAAAAAATTTTACATCAAAAATATTTTGTTTTGTAGAATTGCTCATTGCCATGAATGCAATCATTCATTATCATCTCCAAAAGACTTAAACTGGGAAAGCATTGGGATATTCATAGAAATCGTAGACTACTTCTAACGACGTTCAACTTACTTCTAAGGTAAGTACTTAAACATATTTAATTCACCCAGGTGAAAGATTGGGAGACAGAACGGGAGATGACTATAGCCAGCAACAGGTCCCTGGCCGAGTTCAACCTGGGCAAGGAGCCGGAGCTTGAGGAGATGAAGGCACAAGTGCAGGAGAAATCAGAGATGGGGGAACAGCTGTGCACTCGTATTCAAGAGCTGCTGGAAGAGTATAGTGAGTATCATATTGTTATAGAGAAATGAGCCAAATATTTGTTACATGTTAGATATTCGGCAGGTATACCAAACATTGGGTGTGTTCAGTTGTTACGCCGGACGACGCTCGACGACGCGGGCGATTACACTTTACCGTTCAGTTATTAGAGCGAGCGTCGTCGGACGATCGCCCCGGTCACTCCGTGAAATAGTAGGGTGAAAGTCGCACTCGGTCGCACTGCTATCAACCGACCAATGACTGTAGTCATAGGATACAGCAGATAATTTGAGGTCGTTTGATTGGTCACTCGCGTAACGCAGTTGTGAATTGCTCGAAGCCGTTCAATTATTCCCGATGAGCGAGCGACATTCGCCCGAGTGACTTTCGCACCGAAAACTGAATTACTGAACATAGCCATTGGCACACAACTAAAATGCTGAAAATTCTGCTGAAAATGCTTTCAATGTTGCCTCCATGCTTGTCAGCGTCACGTAAAAATGTTCAAATGTTTGACCTCTTTCTCCCACTCATTGTATTTTGGCAGTTTATTGAGGTATGATTTTTCACACAAAAAAATAATGTACATGTCTATGTTTTGCCGCAAACTCGATGATGCAATAATAAGAAGTGCCACTGAGTCATCATTATCATGTTTATTTATTTATTCAAAGATACCCAAAAATGCGCTTACAAATAATTCTTAAGGTCGGACCAAACTGAGTTACTGACTGGAACTGCACAGCGGCAGAGTGAAACAACCAAATATTGTTTATATGAAATCGTGTCGCGTCGTCCAGTTCCACTGCCGCGGTACCGCGTAGTACAGTCTATCTCATTATGCGGTCTAGGTATTTTAGGTCTTACATTAACTTCCAATTGTGGAACGTATATGAAGCTCATTTTGTGCAAATAATGATGATAATTGTGGCTCTTTATTTTTATATTCTTAACAAAACAGTGTTTCCCTTTCTGTCTCACAGAAACAAAATCTGCTGGCATCTCACCGGACACAACTCAGGCTTTACTCCAAACTGCAGCAGCAGAGTCTGAAGAACAGTCAGAGATTCTTGCTCAGGACTTCTTATCAGGGAAGATACCGGTAGAAAAGTTTCTCGAAGATTTCGAACCTACCCGCAAGAATATGCACTTGCGGAAATTTAAGGCTGAGAAGATGGCTGAACTACTGAGATCTGGGAGTCAGAGTTCTTTTGGAAATGGATTTTCGAAGCCATACTTACCATACCCCAGTTACGGGCCTCCACAAAACGCTCCCAACATGCCATACCCCATGGGGCCTCTGAACATGCCAATGCCAGGAATGTACGGCAACCACTTCTGAAGTCAATGTGTTCATAGATCTCCTTGTCTATAGATGATAATTTTTTAGAGATTGAAATATAAATATGAATCAAATATTATTTTATAGTGATGTTGTGCCAGAATTGGCCTCACTTTAAAATATCTATGACAAAAATGTAGGTCCTTGCACTATGCCATGTCGAAAAATATCACGCAATTATCGCGATCACGTTACGATATCGCTGTACGTGCGTGATGTTTTTGACATGCATACTACTTAAGGTCCCCTATCCATTGGTCACATGATCTTATAAAATATAGATCATTTAGATGTGTCAAAAGTGGAGTAGTTCTTGTAAACAATGGTTCACGACTTTATAGATTATCACAGGCCTGTTGGGCACGGCTGCATGTCCAGAGTTATCAGGCTGAACAAACTATTTAGTTAAAGTTTCTTTTGCTTGTTTTCTTGTTGTCCATTTCAGTCCAATCAATTATCAACTTTTTGTTTTTGTTCTCTTTTATTTATAATCAGATAATATTTATGTCTTGTTTCCTTGTGTCCTTGTTTCTATGACAGCTATAATCTGTTTTGCAACTTCATGATGTATTATAAAACAATTATCAATTTGAACAATTTCTAATTCAACTTGATGGGCTTTGTGGATACATATGATTTTGATATCAAGCATTTTCCCTCGGTAGGCATAACATAAGCTACGATCCTTATCCGTTTTGCTTCATGTAATATGTAATATTCATTCATACATAGTTTCAAACATGTACACCATTTGAGGGTAGACTTCATACGTTTTAAAGAGTAGCTAAAACGGGCCATTGTATACAAGAACTATGATATATAATTTTTAATTTTATGTACTGATTTTTACATTGTATATTTAGTAAATTTATAATTGCCTACTATTATTTAGCGAAATCATGTTGACGATTCTGTTTCGCACTTTGATAGGACTAAAACACAAATGTACTCTGTCTCTGTGGACTAAACTAAGGATGTTTGTCTCTTTCTGTTTCAATAGAAAAAAGTCACCATTTAGTCTACTGTCAAAATGAGCAACAGAATTGCCACCGTTAACTTCGAATTATGAATTACACTAATAAATATTAGGAATTGTTTAGTCAAGATTCTCAACCAATAGCAATAGATCACTTTATAAACTCTGATTGTGGTGTATAGAATTCACTTTTAAATTAATATATTCTAAATTACAATTGTATATATCTTTTATGATCGATTCGCACCTATTAACACGCACTACTATTAGCGAATACGCACGGACGGGACGGCACGACTCGCGCCCTTAGAAATACTTTCGCGGTATTTCGCGCGCTGCGAACCGTTCGTGTGTGAGCAGATATTGATATATTCACATTTTCAATAATAAATACAGTAAATCAATCTTTATTATAAAAACAAAGCATGTTAATGTATGATATCTTATCCACCCTACAATAAAGATGTTTTTATATTGATTTAGGCAAATTCCTTCGAGATCTTATGACGTAATATCCATGTGTCAATTCTATTTGTGTCGGTTATGGTTCTAGCGTTCTAGTGCCGATATTGCATCGCTATTGATATGTTCTCGATTCAAAATATTGGAATTTTATTGACGCTGATTGAATGCTGATCGACAGAGTCAATTCCATAGAATAATGAACAAACATAGTTATAATTTGCTGGCGAACGACGTGATACGAGAAAAACATAGTATGCATATTATGTCCGAGTGAATCATTGACGTAGAAACATCAAAAAGATGTCCGAATCCGAACAGAATGTAGACTAAAACGCGAAACAGTAGACTAATGTCGCGTCAGTCTTCATTGGGGCGAGCGAGCAACCACACGTCAATGTGTCGGTGCAGTGCAGTCGTATCTTCGTATAGTGAAAAATTGTTGCAAGCTAAATTAGGCATTGTTATGACGGTATAGGATTTAAATTCGTTTGTCGGCATTTCTTAGTTTATTGTGTAAACTCTGGACACCCTTTCTACGTCATTAGAGTGCATCTATGGTTTAAATTCTCCTTTCATAATATTTTTTTGTATCGAGAAGATTGGTGTATATTGGTATTAAGTGAAAACTTGTTATAATAATTATTTCATTGATTATTTTGAACGTAAAACTGCCCGCTTGATGTTGGTGCTTGTAGATGAAATGTGATTTTAACTATTATGCGAATAATTCGTCATTTAGGATATTAAATAAAAGAATTCAACTACCTATCAGTATGTTTTCTTAACTTGCTTGTCACATAGGGGGCACACAAGCGTACGGGGTACCCAAAGGGGATACCTGATGGTAAGTGCTCACGGCCGCTAGTAAACATCAGCAGTCAAAGACAACACCAGAAGAAATACTTATACAACATCTAACTTAATTAACGCAAAACCTCACACCCCGAAAATCTAGTTATGAAAGAAAGAAAAGCAATTTATTTTTTTACACAAATTACAAACATGCATGCATGCTTATAAGCATGAGCCAAGCATTATTTACTGCATTTAAAATTGATTCTTATCCTCTTGAAATAGGATTTAATTTTGTTTCTGTTACAGTTAAAGTTACTGAAATCGATTCAGTAGACAATTATGAACAAACTATGTTCAGGTTTTACAATTATTCAATTACACCGTGTATGTACTTTATCGGCGGAGGTCCTTTTATGGGGTTATACCTATTAACTGACCATCATGAACCACTTGTCTTTTACTATGGGACCAATACTAAAATCGCGAAAAGAAAATACATTGTCCATACATTTAGCCGATTAATATTGAATTATTTGTATGGAACAGCTGTATTTTTTCTTTCGCGATTTCATCGATGGTCCCATAATAAAACTTGTTTATAATTAAGACTATTATGACCGTGATTATGATCCCTCATAAGGACCTTTAAGGCTAACATTCAGAGACGATAGAAACGAGTCTAAGCGTGAACTTACGCTTCTATCTGTCAAAATTTATTCGTAAGTTTGACAGATGGAAGCGTAAGTTCACGCTTAGACTCGTTTCTATCGTCTCTGAATGTCAGCCTGTGACTCAGCCTGTCGCTTCGGCAAGACACGAGAAGAAAATTGATAATCATCCATCCACATAATATAGGGTTTTGGTTTTGAGTGTCGTCATCACATAGAAATAGTACAAGTACCCTAAGGCTTACATTCAGAGACGACAGAAACGAGTCTAAGCGTGAACTTACGCTTCCATATGTCAATTTTACGGACAAATTTTGACAGATGGAAGCGTAAGTTCACGCTTAGACTCGTTTCTGTCGTCTCTGAATGTAAGCCTAAGTATATACTAGCTAGGAACAAGCATTGTTCATAGCCTATAATATATACTATCTCTATGCGTCATCATCATAAACTTAGAATATTTTCGATCATGGTGCGGCTGTGCGGTTAAAGTTCTTTGGTCAGCTTTGGTCATTTGGGGAAGGACAAGAAATTTTTTGCAGTGTTGTCATTGAAAATATTTTTTTTTTGACACCATATTTTTTCTAATAAAATTAACATTATCCTGAATTATTAATATATTAACTTGGATCAAAGATATTATTTTATCAGTTTTGAATTAAATAAATCAATAAATATACGTATTTAATAAACCTACAACAAATATGTATGTTCGGATACAACACAAAGTTGTGCAGGTCGTGTCATTGTTCCGAGGGATTTTCTTTGTGTTAGATGTTATAATGATTATATTCAAGAATCTTATATTTGACTAAAAAATGTTTTTTTATCTTATTTATTCAATTAAACCAAAAATAATGCAATACAAAGAAAAATGTCATCGTGTTCAGAATTTCTGACATGTATCCGAAACGCACAGTTCTAAATTCTTTTCTCTCTGCTTTTTTTAATATGGCGGAAGCACTGACCGCCGTTCGGACGTCTGCATTTTTTATTATCGCGAAATAAGAAGGATCCCGCTAAATATTTCATAAGTGTGTGAAACAGAAGTGTTTTTGTTAAATTGTGTATCCGTTGCGTTAATTCCTCAACATTTGAAGTGCTTCAAATCGTCACATTCAGCTAAAAAAATGGTAATGATAGTTTTTTGTTTTGATACTTTTTCACAAACTTTATTTTGTTGAAAAATGTTTTCCTCATTTTTCCTTAGAATATCAATGAAAATGACCAGGTTTAATAGGAAATCTCGTTCCATAAGTAAACGAAGGTCATAAAAACAGTATTTTTTCGCTTTTTTTCATTGTTTTCAATTTTTCTAACCAAAAAAAAACTGTCATTGGGTGATGTCGATCTCACATGTGATATTATTTCAATGTTTCTTTGTTAGATATCTAATTTAATTGTGTTCCCGGGGCCTTAATTATTCAAGCTGGGTGTGGCTGTATTGATTTTCTTAGAAGGTTCTAGGTATAGTGTTAGAATACGTCTTGAAGTACTGCACTCTGCCTGTGTCTAGCACACTGTTACAATGCGGTGTTAACGCATTGGGATCGATCATACTATGAATTAGGAACATGAAAACGGTTGCATTAGCCTAATAATACGCACTATTCGTAATACAGTTACGAGAAATGTGTATATATTCAGTTTTGTATGCAGTAATATGACATTTTTGGAATTGCTCAATACATGCATTTACTTATCATGGTGGAAAGTAAAATAGTCATAAAAAGAGCATTATAAAACCATGTTATCAGTTATGTAAGGTTTTTTACTGTATTTTGGTGCTTTTGCCAACTATAGGTAATGTAATAATTCAGACTGTGCCAAGACTTTTGTCTTACTCATAAAACTTGTCTATGATATTTTTTACCAGTTTTTGATGATACTTAAATAATTATTGTAAGCTTCCGGTATTTATTAAGTTCTAGAATGGAAGCTAAAATGTATAAAATATTAATGGATACTAAAATGTCATTTTTTTTGGATAAATGCTTATCATTGTTATGGTCAATGATTAGAAATTATAAGTGTAATTTTTACTGTCACATGTATTATCTAAACTAAATAATAAGGTAATCTTCTATTAAATATTTCAGGTAAATGCTTTAGAAAAATAAACCATTATTACTACTATACATGAACATCATAAATGTTATTCTATTGGTCTTTTCTTTCATATCTTTAAGATTTTGTACTTGTTACAAAATATATTTTTTCTATGACTAATAGATATCACATAAATGGCTGACTACTGGGAAATTAATTATTAACATGAATATATAAATATAATTGTAAAAACATTAAGACGCTTATCTAAATAATGTCAAGGACTGGGAAAAACCAACAACATTTTTGTATTCTTTGACTATATTTTAGTATCAATGCTATAAATTGAATACCTATAATGTTGAGCTACTTACGGCATAATTATTACTATTTTGAAAGAAAATTGTTTGTAGTAAAATTCTAAGGAAATGCCAATTTTATTATTTCATTCATACACCAATTGATATACTTAAATTATGTATTTCATCGGTTATGGGCCCAGCACGGTTCCACTGCATGCGATTACTAAATATGGTAATGATGAATAACTGACTTGACATGTTATACAAAATGGAATTAAAAACTGTAAAATTCATCAATAAAGGTTTTTAGAGAGGTCTAACCTGATGGTTTAATAGGTAATAAAAGAATCGTTTTATGCACAAATAAACTACTAAACTAAGTAAGCATGCAATCTGCAATATGATGAAATGGTCATGAACTACATTTGTTGAAAGTCAAGGTCAATATCAATCCTTAGCATTAATTTGTCAAGGATACCTCCATTATCTGCATTCATAAAAAAATATACTTTTGACCACAAACAGCCACAATTAGTGTCAAAACATTACAAGAATATAGGAGTTGTTGGTTTGATAATATAAATTATACCAGCAACTGAAATATATAATATTTAAAATATTATAGTTTTAAAAAAAAGTAAAGAAAACGCTTTTGTCATCCAAACTAAATGTGTATGCAAAATTTCAGCTCAATCGGAAACCGGGAAGTGGGTCAAATTTAACTTCCAAGATTTTTTTACATAGTTAGTTACAAGTGAAGCTAATAAAAGCGTTTTAATGTAAAGACTGGAAAAGGCGTGATCGCGGGAAATTGAGAAAATGGAGGGAGCAAAGGCCTCTATTTTCACCATTGAAGCGCGCATTATACTCGGGAATGTGTGCCGTCTGTTGCGGCTGATCAGCTCATAGCTGCCATTACAATTTTTTTTTTTTTTTTTATTTATTCGATAAATGACATACATCGTCATTACAAAAATAAAATAAAATTGAAACACAGAGATCACAAAGAAACAAAAATAATAATAAGAAATAATAACAAACACAGATAAAAAATATACAGCTGATTTTACTACACTGACGAGCACGCCCATATCGAAAGGGTTGCCAGCTCAGCATTTGCTGGGTGTGGAACACCCAGCGCTGGTTTTCAGTTGGCACCCTGCAGTGAGTCACGGACGGAGGTAAATAAAATCATACATAAATAAAAAAAAAATATTAAAAAAACAACAAGTAATTCAAAATAAATTTCATCAATTTTTTATACTATATTTTCCATTTAAAGTTTGTTTGGTTTACAGACCTTCCATAAGTTTCAACTCTTTTGTCTTTTCTGCATTGTCCTAACATAACTTTTGTTCGAGGTCAATGTTTTGAACATTGTATACAACATTTTGAGTTAACAAGAGTAACCATGGAGTTTCTTGCATATTCTTCTCCATTGGAAATCAATACTTTCGGACAAGGCAACTAGTCTGACTATTTATAAGCACCTGAATATCTGAATTGGTTTACATGCATAAAAATAGATTTAATTAGATTTTCCAATGGAAAGCCCACCCAGTACATAGTTGGGAAAATGGTTTAGACTAAGCAGATAACCAGCAACTGTCCAACACATTGAAATTTATTGTTTGTCCTTACGGACAGTCACAAGTGACTGACATGGCGCTCAAAAGGTTCAAATGTAGATTTTTGGACTCTCAGATTCATTAGTAAAATTGATTACTCTCTCAAAGTATCCAGCATATATTATTGAATATCTCAAGTGACCTAAACACCTTGCCAAGCAAATCAGATTCATTCTTTGATATTCACTTTTTTCTAGTAATATTTCAATATGAACAGTATATACACTCCTGGTAATATAAATATTATGCTATTATTAATGAGAGTAAATGTATAATAATGTAATATGTAGGTGTATTATGGAGAAAACTATCTCAGACATTTCTAATTATAATGGAATGTGAAGGTCACAAATAGTCCTAACACGAATTCTTTGATTTCGCAAGGTTATCTCTGAAAGTGTGATATATATATTAGATAAAATCTATTTATAAGAGTTGACTAAGGTTTTAGATATAGACAAATAAGCAATAATAGTAAGAAAATTGTGTAGGTAATAACTAATAATTAGTCAAATCTCTATATCAATTGCTGTAACATTTATTTAAGTAATCATTATAGTTTTTAGTTAGTTGAACATGAACTTTTATTACCTTTCTGGATCTCCTTTCCGCATAATTAAAATAAAATATTATATTTCTGCCTCCAGAGAGGTTTTTCCAGTTATTAATTTTTTATCTCTGAAATGTCAAAACTCTAAAGCATCTCTATATTTTTCTGTAATATACAATACTTTGGTCGCGGGACTTATCTCATTACCGTGACCCCGGAACGTAAAGGGCTATTGAAGGAACACCGTGGATTTTAGTCAGTACAAGTCTGACAGTCCCTCCCGCCCTGCCCGGGGTGGGAGGACTCATTTGATGATTTTACCACGCTAAAAAAAAAAAAAAAAAAAAATATACAATACTTTGAATACTTTTGAAAAATATTATTATACTTAACTAGCGACCCGTCCCCAGCTTCGCACGGGTGCAATTTCTCTACTATCCTTACATTAAATATGAAAGTATTATACATATAAACCTTCCGAAAGAGTTGCTCGAAATGATATTGAAAATCGCATCAAAATCCGTTGCGTGGTTTAGGAGGAGTTAGCGGATATACAGAGTGACAGACAGACGCTGAAAGCGACTTTATTTCATACAATGTAGAGAAGATTTATTTATAATTTGGCTACATTCAATCAACTCAGCCCTCTACTGTCTGTAGGATTTGAGCTGTTACTTCTACATCTTATCATCAGCATATGAATGTTCTCTCTGGGATGCAAGCTTCTCTGAGAGAGGGACTGTGTATTATAATACTAATTTAATTTTTTATATACTTATTCTAGTCTAAACGGTCAGCATATGACGACGCGGACAGTCCACCGACTCCCTCCGACGACTCGGACTTCGACGATGATGAGGATCCAGACAATTTGGAAGTGCCAGGTTTGTGCCTGTTTTTATATTATTATACTGATCAAGTTCATCTATATCTGTTTATTTAAACGCACTACAATGGTGGTGCTCCATTTGAAAAGGGCGGATACTACGACCAGGCGAGGCCGAAGACTACCGGTTGATGTTGGTTTATAAGTTAGATTCCCTGAACACTTTCATAGTGCGATGTAAGTCTGAGTTGCCGCTATATTCTGATAGACGGCGCTGGTGTAATCTATTGGCATGGTGTTAGTAGATATGTAGTACGCGCAAATCTTTATGAGCCCTTTGAACTCTCTGCCTTTAACACCTATAATAAGCGTACTGCGCAGCCACTCGCGTTCAACTTCCGAGAGCTCATTAAGTTTTGCGATAACTATACTAGATAATCATAATATACATAAGTAAGTCATAGGTACAATATTGTTTACTTTTCTCGGATCAAGGTGAAAACTTCCGAGAAACATTTTTATTGAAATTAATGTAAATATAGTCTTATTTTGAATATCATTCAAGGGTGCATTTTATTATGTATCAAGGTGACATTACAAATATTTATGATTATTAAAATTACAGTTGCTGTAGTGATAGTTTATCGAGCTAACTTTGCCATAGGTTTGGTATTTGCAGTTAATAAGGACAAAATATATAGACGATTTGACGGCACGTCGAATAATGGTTTGCTCAGTTAAGCGATTGGCTTTCTGCGCAACATCGTGGCGATATAAGGTCACGGGTTCGATTCCCAAACGGCTTATACAGGATTTTTTTTTATGTAGTGCGCAAAATTTGCAGTGTTATTCAGTGTCCATTACAAAATGCAAAGCCAATACTAAAATTCACTCCAAAACGAAATAAAAAGTTGATTTTTTATGACTTGCGCTAGTATATTGCGCGTGTGGCATAATAGGTCGAATTTTCGTTTTGTTTTACAGTGTATCCAATGTGAACAGAGACTGAATCACTACAAATTATGCTCACTACATAAAAAAATATTCTTTATACAAGTTCCTACTTTTCTAGTCAGAAACGATTCAATTTTGAGAGTTCAAAAATGTATAGGTCATGTATGTTCAACAATGTATAGGTCATGTATGTAATGTACATTCTTGAGCTGTCAAAATAACGTCGCAACAGTTGAATCACGAGCGTGTATAGTGATCACTCTGCGGGTCCGGGTGTGTGCATGTGACATTTATGATGTAAATTGTACAAACGGTACAGGATCAATCCTAGAGGATTCCGCTGCTATTGTCTCCTGGTATTAAAAGTGTAAATTGTCCATCAGGTGGCGGCAAAACCCTGGCAGCAGCAGCTAGCATGGCTTCCAAGAAAGTCACAGTCATGCCACAAGTTACTGTCAGACCGACCACAAACCCACTTGCTGGTAAGATAATTGTTATCATTTCTGAATATCTTGTTACGTTTTTATAAATCCTCTTCATCCTAACGCTAAGCCCAGTTTGTTGGGTTCTTCTCTTCTTCAAATGTGAGAGCCTTGCTCTTGTCGGAGTAGCTGATGCAGCTCTCTCCATTGTTCCCTCTCCAGTGTAGTCTCCTTTACCTCCCTATACGACACGACAGCAACCTAATCTTTTATTTGGCTCATGTAACTTATGCGTGGCCTTCCTCTACCTCTCCTTCCATCTATCTTTCCTTCTATTATGTTTTAATGTAACTATCATGTCGTATAAGATGGCCTATCATCTTTCCTCTCCTATTTTAAATAGTTTTCATTAGTATCCTCTTCTCATTGACTCTTTTCAATACCTCTTCATTAGTTACTTTATCTTTCCAGCTTAAGCCACCACCTTAAGTTATGTACCAGCTTCTCAAATAATAACCCTCACAAACACTTTCTGAGCAATCGAATAGTCAGGGCGTGGAATAAGCTCCCAGAAGACGTAGTCTCAGCCCAAAATATAAATCAGTTCAAGAATCGACTTGACAAATATTCTCAACTGCAAGAATAAAACCAAGTGGGGAACAGCAGGATACAGGCACTTACCAGTTGTCTCAACTGCCTGCCTGATAAATAAATAATAATAAAAATAGCTTATTCTCTCCATCCTTCTCCAACACCATATCTCAAATGCTTCCAAAAGCTCTCTGTTGGGTTATGCATAGCTTAAATTAACAGTTTTTCTTCTAAACTACTCCATTCACTATTATGGGTTACTGACTGAGCCCCTTACTAATCAAAACTTGTAATTTTTATACTGATTAAATTATACCTGTCCTTTTCATTTGTATGCCAATGAATAGAGATGGCGATAGACTTATGAGCTAGTTTATTTAAATAACGTTTAATCATTGCTTATTAGTAAGGGAAACGTAGAAAGCAAATGTTGAACCATAAAGAATTAAAAGATTTAGCATTGGATAGGGCTAGATGGAAATTGCTACACAGACAAGTGTTTAGCACTAAAATTCTGAATGGGTGGGTTAGTAAGGAGTAATTAATTAAGTAGTCCATGAAGAATAATCAATTTTTATTCAATACTATCTGTGCCCGCGACTTCGTTCGCGTGGGATTTAACTTTTTATTTTTTGCGCTGAACCTTATTTCCTTTTCCTAAAATAAAGGTTACTCTTATTTACTCCTTATAATATCAGCTATCTGCCAGTGAAAGTCCCGTCTAAATCGGTCCAGCTGTTTCGAAGATTAGCCGGAATAAACAGACAGACAGACAGACAGACAAAAAAATTAAAATAGTTTTTTTTTTTGTTCTAAGTACCGTATATAAATTCATGTGCATTTAGTGAAATGTTATTTTGACATTACAAACAGACACAATTTTTTTAATTTTTTGTGTAGTGTATTATATTATGTATAGATTATGTTGGTTTTTAATGAATGATGGAACAGTAATTTTTGTTGACCGATTTGCTTTTTTTCTAATTTATATTTGTATCTCCTTAGCGCCTTCTGGCCACGCATTTGGGCAGGCCAGTAACGTGAAGCCGATCAAGATATCAGCCAGCTCGCTCACAAAACCACTCTCTATACCGGGCCTAGGCAGAGGCGGAAGTAAGACCTATTATATTATTTATTACTATTTAATGTATTGTTTAAAGTCTAAGCACACTAGCCATTATTTTTTAAATGTTTTTTAATATTATACAAGGCCCTACCTTGCTAGTCCCGATTCCTTTAATGGCTTATTGTATTCTTCATTACGAACAACTTTTACTATGGGACCAACCCTGAAATCGCGAAAAATAAAAACAGCTGTTCTATACAAATATTTAAATATGAATCGACACGTATGGAACAGCAGATTTTATTTCGCGATTTCTGGTTTATTGCCTTAGTAAAAGTTGTTCATAATGATGAGTACAATAACTCATGAGTTTAATAATAAGGTAGAACCTTATATTATCATGTGACTTTATATAATTATTTTTTATTTAAACAGGATTTTTTTTATGTGGTGCGCATCATTTGTAGATTGATTCAGTCTCTGTTCCTAAATGCAACCGCAGTATTGGGATACACTTTAAAACAAAACGAAAATTTGAGTTAGTATGGGGGACACGCATGATTTACTAGCGCAAGCCATACAAAATCAAATTTTTATTTTGTTTTGGAGTGAATTTTAGTATTGCGATTGCATTTGGGAACGGACACTGAATCACTCTGCAAATTTTGCGCACTACATAAAAAAATATCCTGTATACAAAAAAGATCTGAATCATTTTTACAACAGAATCGCGCATTTTATGGTTCATTGTTCACTTTTTCAAATCAAAAAGCGCGTTTTGCTGCAATAAATGCCTATTGTGCTTTAGGCGTAAGTTTTCAAATGTCCCAATTTTGAACTGTATCTGCAGTAACCTTCCCTACAAACATCTGAATTTCCAGAGACTCATAAAGTGGTCGTACATATGAAATTTAAAGAGTTTCTACATGAGATAAGGTTAATTTAAGGCCCTAACTTACAGCTTACCATACACCAGGGAATTTATCATCAGATCAAACTTCCCTTTAAGGCCCATCCACACTTCGATACTTTTAGCAGCAGAATCGCGCGATTTCGCGTTCGTTATTCACTTTTTGTAAGCAAAAGGCAGCCAACGAACGCGAAAACTCGCGGTTCTGCTGCTAAAAGTATCGAGTGTGAACGAACGCTTAAGTAATCGTCGAATGTCTACACTTTGTTGACGAAATCATTATTTGGAAAGGTTCTTTTTCAATACAATTTCTAAACTAACCAAGCACTAAACTGAATAGCTTGATAAGCTGTTGTTTTGATATATCCTGTATTCATAGCGTGAGTCAGCTGCAACAGTTTAGTGACTCGAACTAAGGCTGACATTCAGAGACGACAGAAACGAGTCTAAGCGTGAACTTACGTTTCCATCTGTCAAACTTACGAACAAATTTTGACAGATGGAAGTGTAAGTTCACGCTTAGACTCGTTTCTGTCGTCTCTGAATGTCAGCCTAAGTAAGCACTTGACTAAATTCTAATGGCTAAAATGGTCGTTTACACGGTTCTAGTCACATTTTTGTAAACACAGATATAATTTTTTGAACGCTGGAGACATGTAAATTAGTTCGGGCAATTAATAATTATTACAGTTGCCATATTATAAAAAAATGAAGAAAGAATGCTATTTATTTGATGGTAAATGAACAAGTGTATGGTCTGCTTATTAACGCCCGAAGCACACTAACCGCTTTTTGCAGCAAGAACACGTTTTTATGTTCTTTCTCTGTCAAAAAGTGAATCTGCCAAGCGTAGCTTTAAAAAGTGGCGAGTGTGCTTGGGCCCTAAACCGGTGATTTTGCGTAGCGCCCGCCGTGGCCCCGCCGTCGCCTTTCGCGGCGGGCTCGTCTGCCGCGTACAACGCTGCTTCTCTACTCGCTCAGAGTGAGTACGGTGTAGTGTGCCCGCAATGTAATACATAGACGGCGCAATCTGTAGATTATACAGGCTGATTTTTTTGTTGTTATGGAAATGCGCGGGCTCACTTTGCAGACAGCGTTAGATACATTGAAACAGCACAGGGGGCTTATTACGAACTCTTATAGCAGAGCTAATTGAACTGCCAAGACATATCCAGTATAAGCTCACCTCTCACTGTATAGGCTTTTCATACAGTAAAAGTTCTGCTTATACTGGAAATTTCTGGGCAGTTCAATTTCAGCATTGCTATAAGCGGTCGTAATAAGCCCCCTGGTTATAATTATGCTAATAGTTACAAAACATAACCTTAAAATCCTATTGTATGGTCAGTAAATAACGTGAAAATGCTAAAACGGAAGTTTTATCAACGGAATAAGGTTTATTTTTCCTAACTGTTACCGTTATTTGACTACTTTGGCTGTTTCAGATTATCTATACGCTGACTCTACAAGTAGTATAATCAGTTTGTGACAGAGCATGAGACGGCTTTAATATTACTAAAATTAAATTAATATTTTTATATACGGTGAATTTTAAGTTGTTTCGGATACGTTAACAAATGGTTGTACGCATGATTATGAACAAAACTGAAAAAAATTAGTTATCGCCGCGCAAAATAAATTTCGACTTCACATTGAAACTCAACCAGTTGATCTTAACATTATGAATGGGAAGCCGAACCAGTTTTTCGCATAGAAAAGTTTTTCATTTTGCAAAATTGTTCATTATGAGTACAATCATTGTTAACGTATCAGAAAGGACAAAAATTTCAACGTGTATATTTTGTAAATACGAAATTATTTTTATTAGATTTCAGGGGGTTTCAAAAGGCCGCTTCACACTAAAAATGTCAAAATAGCCACTTAATTAATGACCCTTAATATCATTCCCTTAAGGTTCAAATTTAGCAATCATCTGTTTGACAGCTACCATGGATATTCGTAGGTGAATTGCTTAATTTGGCCTTTTTAAGCCCTCAGGGGGCGGAGCACGAAAGTCTTGACGTATGGTAACGTTAACGTAAGCAAATTTTGATTATAAAATACAATGAAACTATCGCATTTTTGTTTAATTTTATGCAACAAACAATAAATTGTTTCATGGAAATGCAAAAATACTGCATGTATTTCCAAAAAAATATCATGGATTAAACGTGTATTTTTGGTTCTAAATTGGGTTACGTTTACGTTACGATACGTCAAAACATTCGTGCTCGGTCCACTGTTCTTGACTTACGGAAGTACTTGTCGTGTAAAGTGGCCCAAAACATTAAAATTTCAGCGTGTATAATTGCATTAGAGTATCCGTAGAACTATCTTTCCTTCCAGCTTTTTATCTTTAGCCCTCCAACGGGCTGCTAACATTTCAAAGTAGTTTGACCATTATAGATGGTATGCAAGCTAACAATCGATATCTCGTTCTGAACTAATTTAGTTAAGTTATTTATGATATATCGGCCTGCCTGGCTGGTAATAAAAGCCTCTGATTGTCCTGCTTCATTTTCTATTTTTATTATTAGAATTAACCTATTTTGTACAAAGTAAATAGTTGTTGTACAGTTATTGTCTATAGCCCATGGCATTAAGAAACGAATTGAAAAGGCGCCGCTTATCATGCCTTCTCACTCGCACATTATTCTTGTCTTTACTCACACACGTCTGTACTGCATGCAAAAACAATATCAGTCTGTATCTGCCTTCACGGTGTCTTGACGCGTACTTTTATCCCGAGTTTATTGTTACCAATTCCGTGGCGTATCTTCCCCTTTGTTTTAATATATATTATAAGAAGCAAGCACAGATATTGGCTATGGGTATTAACCCATGTCCTATCCTACACAATACATTCTAATACACTTAAAGATGCTACGAAATAACTTCTTTTGCTAACTGTACGATCGGTCTATTCAAGTACAAGCCACCATTTTCGATTCGTTTTTTTAATACCAGGGGTTATACGATCCAGACTGTGGTGGTAACAGTCCTTCCTATTTCACCCATCGGTACCTAAGGGTAGGAACAGCCAAGTGTATTTACCAAAATACACGGCATTCCAACTCTGGTCTTAGGTCGGCAACTCATCCGTGGTCCTTAGATTGTGGATGTTGCTCGGGCGGCAGTGACCGTTTACCATCAGTTGACTCGCCACAGCGGTTGCCTTCCTCTATAATACAAAAAGTAAATAACCTAACCGTCAAGAACCCCCGACTCCAACTAGAAAAAGAGCTGTAACTTTAGAATGGCTGCACAGATTTGCATAAAACATATGCATAGCTAAGATAATAACCGAATAAACCAGCTTTCAATTTAAAAAAAAACTGCTTTCAACTCGGTCCATCCTTTTTGGAGCTACGTTGCCACAGACAGGCACACAAATACATACTTCAAACTTATAACACCCCTCTTCTTTGTCGGGGGTTAAAAAAAGTAAAAAAATTAAACTTCACTATTATAAAACGATTCGCAATTTATTGCCGTTTAAAAATATTATATTTATGAAATGATAATGAAATATTGCAAGCAAAATCATAGTGTCGAAGCCGTATATTCAAAAGGCGGGAACACGAACCCTCCAACCCACTCCATTTCGCAAAAGAATCTTTTTACTTTAATATGGTTCTGAGAATTCGCTGAACAGTCTCGCAACCTGGCGTTTTGTTTACCGACAGGGCAATATTGGCTAAAATTTTCCATAGTATATATGGCATTGTTTTACCACAGATAGTCATAAGCCTGTAAACCATCTGAAAAATAATCTTATCTATAGGGTACCAGTATCTCCTACCAGTTGGGCTGTGGAGATCAGATCGCGAAAAATATATTATTAAATCGCTTCTAATAAGACTGGAAGCGAATCCCTAAGGGAAACGGCTAGGCTGATTCATTAGGTTCTGATACGTACACCTCTTTCTCAAAGGCTGATCAAGTCTAACGAAGCCGTCAAATCTCATTTCCATTGATATAATTAGTTGTGTGACGAAGTCCTTCTTTTTCATTTTATTACTAATTATTACTGGCAATTTTCCTCATCACTGGCCACTTCATGCTTCCAAAATCATAATTCGAATTTAGAACGTTGCGGTGGGTCATCATCATAAAGTTATTATTACTAGTAATAATAACTTTATGGTCATCATATTTCTTTTTCTTCATTCCTTCTTCAACTCTCATCGTAGACACAGCTGTTGTTGTCATCCTACCTTCAACACGTTTTATATGTATAACGCAAATTATTGTAAAATCATGTATTTATTTTACTATTGATGTCTTTATACGGTTTTCGCTTTCCCCGTGGGGTTATGTTTTAATTTTCACTGTTACTACTCCAACCTTGGTTTCGTGAGTCCTCTCTCCAGAAGGCTAGCCGAGGAGCGTAGAGGGAGGTACTCCAGGACAGTGGTTGATGTAGGTCAACGAGTCACAACACCGAACATGAGATTAGACATGATCACAGATATGACTAGCCTTTGAGAAATCGCAGTTTAAAGTGAAGTCTCAACTAGATCTTACGCGTGTTAACTACAAAGATCAAAAGATGATAACATTTTAATTGAATATTCGTTTCGCTTGACAGATAAAACGTACCGAGTTTCGGTGATTTGTAGATACTTATTTTAGAAACTTTATACTGGGACTCTTTATTTTATTATATGCTGTAAATTTTGTATAGAATTTATTTTACCTAAGCTGGTAGTTGTAGAAAGTTCTTTATGTATAAGACATTCTTAATTTTTATGGTCTATGCATCCAAGTTCTAAGTCGATGGCCTTTTTGAGATATTTTTAAAATAGTACTTATTGTGTTGTTTTTTCTGTTCTTAAATAATATTTGTGACGCAGAAGTGGCTTACACCACATTCATCGTTTATGATGGTTCACAATTTCAATGCTTTTATCAATTAATACAATTCTCTGATATATTTTCCTTTCAAAGACATGATAATAATGTGCTTTTTAATTGTAATGATCAAAAGCGAACATTGGTAAAGCTACCTCTGCTGACGCTTCCACATCTAAAATAAGCAATATAAGCTATTGATTTTAATTCAGAACCATTTTTTTTATCACAACGCCATCTATGATACTTCCCCAAAAGCTACTAAACTTGAAACAGCGCCATCTATTATCAACTAACATTTTGTCCCCCAACAGTGGAGATGGTGGGCATGACGGGGATGAACTCGTACTTACTGCAGAACTTGAACCAAATCCTGGCGTCGGGTATGGGCGGGCCGCTGGCGGGCATGCTGGGGCAGTTCGCGCAGGTCGGGCCCGTGTGGGCGCAGGGCAAGCCTGGCAACATGTGGCAACAGGAGAAGGTATCATAGATTCTGTGAATGGACGATTTTACACTAGCCGATACGACACGGTAATGATACTGGCGGATATGGGATTTCATTTTAATAATATCTATTCTATAATTATATAATTCAGATAAAGATCTATTCTATTTATAACTAACTTTTTTATTTTATATAAGGTGTTAAAAAATTTACTCTAAGAATTTCATGAAGTTGTTGTACTCATCATTATGAACAACTTTTACTATGGGACAAACCCTGAAATCGCGAAAAAGAAATCAGCTGTTCCATACATTTAATCCAGTAATTGAATAATTTGTATTGAACAGCAGATTTTACCGGTTTCAATGTTTATTTCATAGTAAAAGTTGTTCATAATACTAAAGTTGTTGAATACAACAACTAGACGAAATTCTTAGAGTTAAGTTATTAACACCTCGTTATATTCGGTTGATTTCGTTACCGGCTTAGTGTAAATATGTCCATATGTGTATGATGGGCATTATTGCCACGGATTGGCTTTGATATGTCAGTCAGTCAATGTCCTTTTCTATTTATATTTGATAATGATAATTTGATGACATTTTAGATGGGAGGAGATGAAGAAGAAGTTGACGATGAAGAAATGGGTGTCGCTGAGACGTATGCAGACTACATGCCTCCAAAATGTATGTAATGTTTCTGTTTATGTTAAAATTTCCAATGAAAAATTATCAGAATTTAATTTGTGATACATAGGTACAATGTTTGGTTAATTAATCTAATTTAGTTTTAAGTAACATACATGATAATTTTTTATGTAGTGCGCATAATTTGTGGAGTGATTATTATTATTATTCAATAGAAGAGGTAGGGTACTAAGCCCCTTTGTCACTGCGACCTGCGAAGATCTATTGTGACGCCTCTCGTTTCATTACAGCACTTTCTCTAGCCGTAAGTCAATGATGAAGTTGACTATGTTCTTGGGGTGGAGTGATTCAGTCTCTGTCCCTACTTAGAATGGGGGACACGCATAATTTACTAGCACAAGTCATACAATTTTTTTTTTATTATTTAATTTTAGTAAGTGCGGTTGCATTTGGGAACGGACACTGAACCAGTCTGCAAATTTTGCGCACTACAAAAAGAATATCCTGTAGAAACCATACTTGCCGCCAATTTTTCACGCTATACCAACATAAAATTTAGCTTGTTCCACAGCATTGTTCATGGCTTGTTTAGATTGTCTCTTGTGCATTTTCAATACTTTAAAATACCTTAATTTTTATCCACAGTAAAGCTAGGGCGCAAGCACCCTGACCCAGTCGTGGAAACGGCATCCCTGTCATCAGTGGAGCCAGTAGACGTGACGTACAAAGTCTGCCTGCCCGACGAGACCATCCGCAACGGGCTGCTGTCGGCCCTACAGCTGGAGGCCGTGGTGTACGCCTCGCAGGCGCACGAGCATCTGCTGCCCGACGGCACCCGCGCTGGATTCCTCATAGGTACGTTATAGCAGCAGCCAACAAAACAAACTAAGTTAATGAACCTTCTGTCGACCTTCTTTTAAAATCAAGTTACGTAAGCACTTTCGTGATTCAAGCTATTTTGGCAGTAAAATAAGACGCGGATTTCTTGGGTAAATCTTGAAGTGTTTTATTCGTCTTAAGTAATTTACAACTTCACTTGGAGCGGAACAGTCTATGACTGTTTCCTTCCTTCAGAAACCATCCATACCCTAACACACTATATAATATTAGCATGCATTCGTCATCTCACTCACACCTTTACGACTTACATACTTCATCTCTTTTCCACAGTCAGCTCAGACTTTACCTTAACTTTGCTAAGCTTATTTATACGCTTATACTTTGATTTGGAATTTATAGTCTGAGCATACACTAAGATCGATGAAATCAATGAACAAAGTCTAAAATTCAATAAATAAAGTACCTAATTCAAAAGAAGTTTGAGCAAAGTCTAAGTACGCTTTATAGATTTCAGCTTTAGATATACATATCGTCAGTGGAAAGCCAAAACTACTAAAGCGCCAATTCGTTGCCAAACTAACTTAAACTTTAATATGTGCCCCTGTAAAGTTTAAGTTAGTTTGGCAACGAATTGGCGCTTTAGTGGTTTTGGCTTTCCACTGACGATATTATAATGTATGATAGACCATAAATATTATAACCATATGTTGTGTCCGCAGGTGACGGCGCCGGAGTGGGTAAGGGCCGTACGATAGCCGGCATCATATTCGAGAACTACATCCGAGGTCGCAAGCGCGCCATATGGGTGTCCGTGTCCAACGACCTGAAGTATGACGCCGAGAGGGACCTCAAAGATATCGGCGCCAGCAAGATTGAAGTGCACCCGCTTAATAAGGTACCTATCGTGGATTTATTGAACCTTTAGTGCCTATGCCACTAAATAAGTACTTAACTTAACGCCATTTTTATTCCCATTCTATAGAAAGAAAGAAAAAAAAAAAACCACATAGGACAACACAACAGTCACAAGAAATTAATAACACAAAAGTAATATCAAGTACTACAAGTAGTACTATAAGTGCACGGGTGCACATAAAGAATGGGAATAAAAATGGCGTCGCCTCTATTCACTTCTCGCTTGCACACTGACGCTGTCTTTACTCACACAAGCTGGTAGCGTCCACAAAAAAAATGTTATTCACGCGTTACGATAACAGTTTTTTGAGTTATAACTTCAGTCATACGTAGTATCTTAAGTAGTCCCAAGTTTGTGCGCTAATCTGTGAGATAAATGCATTCTGAGGTTCTGAGAGTTATCCGTGTTATTGATTGATAGTTATTGTTAAAGTTATTTGTTGGTTTGTTATTGTTGATAAACTAACATAACGTTTTAATATCGTCTTTTCTTCTGATATAACGTTATGTGCGTCATTGTTGCTGTAAATACCGTGTATGCTGACAGTACAGGCTAGATGAGCCGCCATTTCTAATCCCATTCTTCATCCGCACGGATAGTAAATGTAATAATAACTGTGACAAGGACGGGGGAGGGGTAAAAATATCACGAAATTAGTGTGACGTACTTTATGGATGACCCCCTACGACCAACAAATCTTTCTATTATAATTAAAACTGTATGAAAGATAGAATAAATGTTTATTCACATGAGATAAAGTACAACAAATAACAAACAAAGGAACAAATATTTGTATGATCTACAGATAGTTGTTTCGGGTCTGAGTGTGTGTGCATGTGACATGCATGTTTGTAAACTGTACCCTCGATACAGGAGAAATCCTAGTGAGGGGCAATGTTTTAAAAAGTCAATAATTTTTTTGGTTTTTTTTTATTTTTCTGCCCTTCGCCTCTTCCTAATATTTATGTTTGGAAAGATAAAATAGCGCAACCAACTCCTCGGCATTTAATTCTCATTTGTTGATTCCCCAGTTCAAATACGCGAAGATCTCGTCGGCCGTGAACGGCAACGTGAAGAAGGGCGTGATCTTCAGCACGTACTCGGCGCTGATCGGCGAGACGCAGTCCTCCACCACCAAGTACCGCACGCGCCTCAAGCAGCTGCTGCAGTGGTGCGGCGACGACTTCGACGGATGTGTATCCTTTTGTTATCATTAACAAGTAACAACCCACCGGCGCCTTGGTTACGTAAGGGTACGTTCAGATCTGGCGAATGCGCCATTCGCGCGCCGTTCGCGCACGGTACGGCGTAGTATGCGCGCACCGTGCGCGAAAGGCGCGCGAGCGGCGCATTCGCCAGATCTGGACGTACCCTAAGCAAAATCGGACAGTCACAGCGACCAACAAACAATGCATCCCTTTCTCGCTTATAGACGTTTTCATAAGAGGATACGGAATGGGACGTTTATTTGCGACAGCAATTGTTATATTTGTGGGGGCGGGTTAATCTACTTCTACCTGCGTTTTTATAATGGAGAAGGCAAAGTGAATGATGGAGCTTTTCGGAATGCCCCGACTCTCACACTTCCATATTTGGGACTCCTGAAACATACAGACGTAGTTCATCGTACGAACTTAAGGATGTTTAAATTTATACGAGATACTGTTCTTATTTTTAAATTTGCCGCCAATATGTTGCGGCACGCAGCGAGACAGTATCGCTACTTTAGGCTGCCTGTCTATTGAAGCGGAGCAGAGAGTAGAAAAAGTAACCAATAGAATACAAGTATTATCACGTCACTTATTTGAGGGGAGAAAATACTAGAATTTTATGGATATTTTGTCACCTCTTCACTCCGTTATGCTTCAGTGGACGGGCAGGCTTACGTGGGGTATTTTTTGAGACCGTGGTACTTCCCCGGTCGAAGTAGCCCATAATTTTAAGAGCCGTGATCAACTACTGGCTTTTCCAAGCTGTACTTAAAAAGTTTTCCCTTGTGACGCGAAATATAATTTCACATCTTATACATATTGCAATATCATTTTTCCATATGTATATTTTACGGAGTTTTAAAGGAACAGTAACATATTCTTAATTTTTTATTTTTGTGAAAACGTTTGTTTCTTCCATCACAACACAATATTCCACATGACTCCCAAAGTCAACCAAGTACGTCCTGAGCTCTTGGGTCAGATCGTGTTCGACGAGTGTCACAAGGCCAAGAACCTGTGCCCCGTGGGGTCGGGCAAGGCCACCAAGACGGGGCTGACGGCGCTGGAGCTGCAGACGCGCCTGCCGCGCGCGCGCGTGGTGTACGCGTCGGCCACCGGCGCCAGCGAGCCGCGCAACATGGCCTACATGGTGCGCCTGGGCATCTGGGGCGACGGCACGCCCTTCCCCACCTTCATGGACTTCATCAACGCCGTCGAGAAGAGGTTCGCCCACTATCTCAACATACGAGTTGTTTGTCAGAAGTTTATCATTAACTTAACTTTTGTAACAATATTTTTCTTTTTTTATACGACGTTTTGAAAGTGCCTGCAAAGGCCCAGTTGACATAAAAACCTTTGACTTTGATGTTTTTCCTTCACCGTTATCGCAAGTCCACAAGAAATCGGTAACTTGTATGTATTTTCAGAGGCGTGGGCGCTATGGAGATCGTGGCCATGGACATGAAGCTCCGCGGCATGTACATCGCGCGCCAGCTGTCGTTCCACGGCGTGTCCTTCAAGATCGAGGAGGTGCCGCTCTCCGACGCCTTCAAGGACACCTACGACAAATCCGTGGCCCTGGTCAGTATACCATATAATATATTCGTCTTCTTCTTTTTAAAAAAAAAACGTTTGCCCTCACTAGTATTTTCCTGTATCGAATGTACAGTTTAAAAACATATTACATACTTTCACGTGTACACACATCCAGACCCGGAACAACTATCTGTAGATCATACAAATAATTGCTCTGTGCGGGGATCGAACGCATAGCACGTAGCGTAGAAAGCTAATCCCTTAGCCACTGCGCCAACCGTGTCGTCAACGTCACGGTACGATAGTCAATTAATTATACACATTTTACAATCAAGGTAATCTTTTATTAATTTTTTGTTCATAATAATTTCGTGATCAAAACCAAAATACTTATCAAAGATAATTATCACTTAAAACCCTGGTTTATTATGTTTAAATTCATCAATTTTCTGGATAAAATAGCTCTGATTGATCTATTATACAAGATGACCCAAAACTCAACATCAAGCCAGGAACTTTGCATAGAGTAGCATGTTTCACAAATTACCAGAAAATACCTATATTTCGAACATTATGTAACAGTCATATATTGGCCTAGTTGCTGTTCTCGGCTTGACGTTGAGTTTTCGACGTCCTGTATAAATTTCCACTCACTCAATTTTGTCCATCTGAAGAGTTAAATGTTTTTGCAGTGGGTGGAAGCCATGCAGCGCTTCACGGAGGCGGCGGAGCTGATCAACGCGGAGTCTCGCATGAGGAAGACCATGTGGGGACAGTTCTGGTCGGCGCACCAGAGGTTCTTCAAGTACCTCTGTATTGCTGCCAAGGTAACGAGTTGGCCTACAAATATAATGTTTGTTACTTAATTACGCATAAACGCCAGGGCACCTATTATGTGAAAACATTTCTCATTTCGATTCGAATCTCACTCTTATTGTCGGTTCATATTTGAGGCCGTCCATTAATCAAGTGATGTTTTTTTTAGCAATTTTTAAACCCCTCCCCCCCCCTCCCCCTTTGTGATACGTGGTGATGTTTAAGGCTTACCCCCACCCAAGATCACGTGTATTTTTTAGTACCTACAAAGAATCTAATGTCTTACTACAACCCCCTCCCCCTTGTGATATTTCGCGATTTTGGCTTAAACCCCCCCCCCCCCCCTTCCAAGCCTCACGTGATTATTGGACGGCCCTTTTGACGAATTAACACACGATAACTTAAAAACGGAGCTGTGAGCATGCTCTAGTCGTGTTCACAGCTCCTGTTATCTCTATCTCTACATATACCCTGTTCGAAATAACATTTAAATAACTCCATTTACACTTTATTCAACCGATTTTGACTTCTATTACGTTGGTGACATGACAAATTACAGCTGCAGTAAACATTTGTTATCGTAAATACTTTTTTGCTTTTAATGCCATCCTTATGCGTACGGAATAGAAGTCAAAATCGGTTGAATATACTGTAAAAGGGTTTGTTAAACGTGTCTAATCTTATTTCAAACGGAGTATAGTATAAAATAAAGTCGCTTTCTGTGGCTGTCTGTCTGTATATCCGCTACCTAGATAACCTATATAAATACTATCCGAATCTGAATAATATCATAGTATGGTGGAAATATGCTCGAATTATAAATAATTTTGGTATTGCATTTGTATGGGCAAATAATCCTCCGCCGGCCTCATAAGAAAAAAAGTAAATAGGTTCTGATTTATTAATCGTATCTGATTGTTCCCAGGTCAACCACGCAGTAGTGACAGCTCGCGAAGCAGTCAAGTGCGGCAAGTGCGTCGTGATCGGTCTACAGAGCACCGGTGAAGCTCGTACCCTGGACCAACTGGAGCGGGATGACGGAGAACTCAGCGACTTCGTGTCTACTGCCAAGTGAGTCCCACTCTCTACTCAACTCTTCCTGAAAATCGGTGGTAATTCTTCTGTTGAATAGGCTTGAGCTAGTACATAGAATTGCTCATGTCATAGTGAAAAGATTATCCAGTCAGTAATGGTGGTATCGAGGCTGACTGCTCAGGGTGAAATTTCGACCGACCAAGCAATCAAATCGCCGCATTCTTCACTTTCCGTTCACTGATTGAAATACAGTCAGCACGGACAGTGACAACACACAAGAGAACAATAAAATAAAAGATAACCTTAAAACAAAAAGAAAAATAAAAACCAGACAAATGAGAACAAATAAAAGTAAAATAGTAATTATAAGATATTGCATTATGTTGTCAAGTATGGCCATGCTGAAAGGGTAGCCAGCTCAGCATTTGCAGGGTGTGGAGAGCCCAGCGCTAAGAAGAAGAAGAAAAAACTGTTTATAGCCACATTAACAAAACAAAAAAAAATCTTAATATACATCTTAAAATTAAGAATGTGTGTGGTATGGCAAACGAAGTGAGTTAAGCGGATGTTGACCCGTGTGCAGCATGGCTTGTTTTCAGCCCGCTCCTTAGTCTCTACTTAAATTATATCTATGCGTGCGGGCAGTGGCGTAACTATACCATCAGAATCTGGGGCCCGTGGCAAATTCTTTTGATGGGGTCTAAAAATGGATCAACATCTTTTTGTTTAGGTTGGTTGAAATGCTTAACGATTAACTTGAAATTGTATTATGGTCTTTAGTTGTCTCACTTTGGATTTTAAGCAGAACTTATAAAAATATACTTTCAAATAAAATAAAATACTCAGGTAGGTACAATTTAAAAAAATATTTTTGAGCTCGCGGCCTCTTGGGCCGTGGCCCTCTTGAGTCGGGGGTCCGTGGCATTTTGCCAGCCCTGCCACCCTATTGTTACGCCACTGCGTGCGGGTGGGTATATGTGGATAAACTAAAGTAAAAACATAGAAGGTTAAACAAAACAGAACAACGCAAAACAACAATAAAAAAGGAATAAGTCTAAGACCCAAAGTTCACCGACAACATAACATACGATTAGAGCATTATCAGCTGTTTAGACAAGAAATTTTGTATGGGAAATCGGCCGATTTCATTTTAAACGTCTGTTATTTTGTTGGTAAAAATGGCCCTAGAAAGAAAGAAAGAAAAATACTTTATTAGCACAACAAAAAATAAATAGAACCAATAAAAAAGAAAACATATAAAATAAAAGAGTTATTGTGCCAAAAGGCCACAGCTCAGCATAATGTCAGAAGGCAGTTATACTGGCCACCTGACGCTGGTTAATACCCTAAGGGTATTAATACTAGGACCTCAGTCTTGTCGCCTTCTACGATTTTGTGGAAGAGCCTGAGAAGAAGAAGGAGGGATGCTCTGTTATCTTAGGTAGTCATCAGACTTACAGAGATAACATACATTTTAAAATATATAAATTATAGTTATCTCTCATTTAAGATTTGTTTTTTTGTGCGTCTACCTTCATTGTCTCAGCATCACCTTAAAGTGGTCTGGTAGAGAATGACTACGGCATAAGACCGCCTTTGTACATTGTACATGAAGCATTTTAAATAAATTAAATAGTTAAAAAGGAAAATAATAAAATTGGTCTTTAAGGTAAGTTATATTTATTATAAAAATATGCTTCCTAATCACAACTACCGCATATTGTGAATATTATTTATCAAAATCACAAATAGTTTCATATTAAAACCGTATTACTCGTCAGTACAGGCCATTTCTCTGTCACTGATCTCCACATTTATATTAGACAGGTTCACTTTCTCCACTGGCCTTATTTTACTTAACTCCCTAGCCAAACGCCCCATGGTATCAAAGTTTGACGTACATGGATTTGCTCTAAAAAAATTACTCAGTCTTCTGAACTCATCGTTCAGCGCCCTCAGACCATTTTCGTAACGAGTCTTATTATCAATATCAGTGATTTTTATAGAGTTGCCAACGGAATTATCTTTATTTTCAATACGTTCTAGAGGATCACTTTGGTCTTCTTCTTCTTTAATAACATAATAAAATACGGCAGGTTCTAGGTTAGATATTAATTCTTTTATATCATTTGTGTCTTCGACATACTCTGTGGATTGCTGATCGTCACTCTCAAATTCTGGCTCTGGTTTAATTGTGTCTTGTTGAACATCTTCGCCGGCTAATGCTGTGTAAAATTGTATTTTTTCTTCAGGTAAATCAGTCGTTAGTTCAATAGAGTGTAATATAGCACATAAGTGTGCACATAATCGGCCCTTTCTTCCTACAGCACAGTCGCAACACATCGTGTCAGACCTCAATGTTATAAGTGTTTTTCTTCCTCGCTTAGACTCACTTGTTAGCCTATATTCCTTCGCACTCATATTTATATCAGCTAATGAATTTATGAGTGTGCTATCCTGAGGGAAAAATCTTGTATATGTCTCTATTAATAATCTTTTCTTCAAATGAGCACGGATTATTTGACACCAATGACTGTCCAAAATATTCATCAAAACGTCTATCATGATCGGAATGTTGAATGATTTACATTTGGATAGTAAAAACTGTTTTAAAATACGCACAGACATTTCTATAACTTTGTTTTGATTTTGTGTAATGTAATCTTCGCGTCTTTTCCAGATATCATTCAAATATTGTTTTAGTTTAGGAACACATTCTACATTCTTATCACCCTCAAGTTGCTTAAAATATTTTTCTGCTTCCTCTAAATTGTCTGACTGCAACAGCGCATTAAATAACACCATTAAACTATGACGACGTTTTCCCTCTACCTTGCTGTCGACATTACAAATTATTCGCCATATTTCTTCGACCATTGATGCACGAGATATAAATAATCTTTTATTAGAAAATATTGCATCTAAAGCATGATTTTGTTCATCTATAATATTTATCATAATCTTTTGTGGTTCAAAACTATTGAAGGTCTGGCTTTCTAAAAGTAATTTGGTTGAGAAGAATGCTTGACTAAAGCTAGGTTCTGTATTTTGTGAGTGTAGGGCACAAGCGATAGGCAACGCTCCCAGCGGAGTAGGCACAAAGAAAAACGATACAACACCTTCTTTAATAGGTGTACTATCTATTATGATATAGTGTAGGTCATGCGCAGTAAGCACATTTTTCATAAATGGAGTTATTACGACTGTTATACTGTAGTCATCTGTATATCTCATCGCACCCCCGCTGTCCTCCAAAACCTTAAACTTCTCAGCCATTGTATCTGCTACATTGTGACTGTACTGGCCCTTTTTTTTCTTATGCAAGTAGAATAAATGTGGTGCTGGAGGATTTATATCAGAATTTGGCAATATTTCTTCACGAGGGCTCCCGTATTTTAAAAGTAAGGTTAATTCGTGGTATATTTTAGCTGAAATCACCGTATGACCACTAGAAAAGTATTTGAAGAACATTCGGTCTGTGTCAGGTGAGGACTTCAGTAAGTAGACGGATTCTGTTGTCCCTACCCGGTGAGTGTGCGTGAAATTTATCCGAATGTTTAAATTCAAGCCGTCTTTTAAACTCTTATCGTTCTTAATAGTGTTACGGTTAATGAACTTCATTCTGAAGTCTATCTTCGCATCACATTGTTTGTTCCTTGCACCATTGCTTGACGTCTTTTTTTTGTTGAAACTAGAATATTGACATGAAAAAAGTTTTCTATATAAAATTCTCTTCAGATTCGGAAAACATTTCCTAACAATCCACCCGGATTTTGTGAATTTTGAGAATTTCCTTATCCAGTTCGTGGCGTATTCGCTGTAGAATTGAGATTTACGATCACTTTCCACTCGACATTTTATTACTATGGTGTAGTTTTCTGCTGATACGTAATTAAATACTGGGAACGTCGCACTGTCGCATATATCGCATAGAAAGTTCTGTAGTTGTTGTTTAGAACACATTGTTTTTGTCACTCAACAAAATGTTAACAGAAACACTATTTACGATATCAAATACTTTTGAACAATTCAAAATACAAAGTTTTTTCGTTCACAAACGTGCGTATTGTTGAAATATGTAAAACGTAAATTAAATCAATGCTCTGACACTGTATTTAGTTTCGACAGTACACGTGTAGTCGTGCGCTGAGCCTGCGTATCGTTCAGAGCATAAATAACACATAATGGCGGCCGGGGTGAACGAACCGGTCCCGAGGCCGCCCGAGCGGGGCTCGTTGTTATTATTGAAACTGCGCAACATTGACAGCGCGGGAAATTCGAATTTTGCGGTCTGTCAACATTTGAATTATAACTGCGTTGAAACTTCTGCGTTGTTATGTTTGAAAAATATCATAAAACAGAGATAAATAATTTATTAGTGGATATTTAAAATATTTATTTGACGATTTGTTATTATGGTTTATTGGATTTTATCGTGTTCCAGTAGCGATTATTATACCTAATAAGTATACTATTATAACTTTTTCATATATTTGTAATAGCAATAAATAACGACTAAGAAAAGGTTGGGTAAATATTTTTTTCTATATGATCTGTATTTTTTTATTAAACCTTTTTTTGGAGTTATACCTTTAGACTTCAGTACGTGAAAGGTCAGATAGTTGTTTGTTGTACAATATAGCTACAAATGAGAATATTTACTAATATTATAAATGCAAAAGTGACTCTCTCTGTTTGTATGTTTATTACCTTCTCACGACTAAACGGCTGAACCGAACGTGATGAAATTTGACAAGGAAATAGTTTGCATCATGAGGAAGGTTATAGGTTTTTTGAATCACTTTTTCTATATCCATGTGGACGGAAGCGCGGGCACATCGAGTTTCTTATAAAAACCAATACACTGCCTCTCCTATGTCGAATCGAGGACATCATGTTCAGGAGACGCGCTATTAGACCAATGAGACAATATTTCATGATTGTAACTCATTTCCAGGGGCGTATTCCAGACTCTAGTGGAGAAGCACTTCCCGGCGCCCGACAGGGACCGCATCAACCGGCTGCTGGGCCTCGAGCCGCCGCGAGCCAAGCCCGCCCCCGCGCCCGCGCCCCCGCCCCCAGCCCCCGCTACACACACGCAGCAGAACGGGAGCAACGGACTGGACGACGAGGCCAACACTTCTAAGAGGAAGTGTGAGTACAATTTATTTATGGATTAATATGGACCGACTGATTTCATGCAACTTAGGAGGCCTTTCTCCAGCACTGAACTGCGATAGACTTATTTGATTGAGGGAGTATTTTTTTATCGTGGTTGTAGTAAATGTGCTGAGCTGCGGTGTCTTCGCCACAATATCTGGCTGTAATTTTAATTTATTGGTTTACCAACAATAAGTGTTACACTAGTACTTATTAAATAATAATTAAGTAATAAAATATGCTAAGTGGACAACTCAGTAACCACCGAATTTTAAATCTTTATTTGTTGCAATTTCTTAGTATTTTCTTATTTTTTTCTTTTTATATGCATAAATTTAAAAAAAAATCTAACCGGTAATAACCATTCCAATAATTGATGAATAATTTGACGTTATTCCCTGTGCAGTGACAGCTCGGCAGCAAGCCAACGCAGCAGCCAAGCGCATGCGCGGCGGCTCGTCGTCGGACGAGTTCGTGCGCGGCTCGGAGGACGAGCTGGAGCCCGAGTCCGACGACGAGCGCCGCCCGCCCGGCTCCGACTCCGACCTGTCCGACTTCAACCCCTTCCACGGCGGCAGCGACAGCGATGACGGTTAGTGACCCGCTTCGGTAATTGTCGCCGTACATACTAATCACTTTTTATAACATACGTTGCTGTTTTCACAATTTGTTCTATGTTCAGCTGCCGAATATTCAACAAACAATCAACTTTAAGCCCCTCATCAAAGTTATTCTATCGCGAGAGATTGTGAGACTTCACGATTTCTTCAAATTAAGTTGCGTTTGACTATTCAGCGGTGAACTACAAAACATCACTTTGAAATATCTAAATTGACTTTCTATTCCTCTACAGAACCATGGCTAGGCCGCAAAAAGAAGCCAGTCAAGAAGAAGAAGGCAGCCTCTCCAAAGAAAAAACCTTCATCGACCCAGGACAAGATAGAAACTATGTTTGAACGTAAAAACAGTACCGTGAGCGCTCCCACCGTCACCGTGACCACGCCGGCCGGCCACAGCCTCACCGGCACGCCCGTCGGCACCAACGGGCTCTACCTAGGTCAGTCTGCTCGCAGTTAGCTGCTACACGGTAGTAACACAGCACCGTGACCACGCCGGCCGGCCACAGCCTCACCGGCACGCCCGTCGGCACCAACGGGCTCTACCTAGGTCAGTCTGCTCGCAGTTAGCTGCTACACGGTAGTAACACAGCACCGTGACCACGCCGGCCGGCCACAGCCTCACCGGCACGCCCGTCGGCACCAACGGGCTCTACCTAGGTCAGTCTGCTCGCAGTTAGCTGCTACACGGTAGTAACACAGCACCGTGACCACGCCGGCCGGCCACAGCCTCACCGGCACGCCCGTCGGCACCAACGGGCTCTACCTAGGTCAGTCTGCTCGCAGTTAGCTGCTACACGGTAGTAACACAGCACCGTGACCACGCCGGCCGGCCACAGCCTCACCGGCACGCCCGTCGGCACCAACGGGCTCTACCTAGGTCAGTCTGCTCGCAGTTAGCTGCTACACGGTAGTAACACAGCACCGTGACCACGCCGGCCGGCCACAGCCTCACCGGCACGCCCGTCGGCACCAACGGGCTCTACCTAGGTCAGTCTGCTCGCAGTTAGCTGCTACACGGTAGTAACACAGCACCGTGACCACGCCGGCCGGCCACAGCCTCACCGGCACGCCCGTCGGCACCAACGGGCTCTACCTAGGTCAGTCTGCTCGCAGTTAGCTGCTACACGGTAGTAACACAGCACCGTGACCACGCCGGCCGGCCAAGCCTAGGCTAGGCTAGGCCTAGCTTAGTAAATAGTGCTGTGTGAGCCCTAAAAATGGTACAAAATTTGATGAACAAGGCTTGTAAACATTCCTTATTACACAAAATTGCCTGAAGTAGTGCAGAAGTATTATTTTGGGCAGAAATAATTTAACCCATATTTTAACACTGTTACGACTCATATTAAATTTGTTTGACATTTTTGTTGGCAAGTTTCAGTCTTCTCTAGTAATGTTATATGTACGAGTATTAAAGGTATTGAAATAAGGATTAAAACGATTTGAGCTTAAGAATGAGTCCGTCCGCAGGTCCGGCGCGCAACCAGCCCCCGCCGCGCTCGGCCATCGAGCGCGCCTGCAGCATGAAGGAGGAGCTGCTGCTGGCCATCGAGCGGTTGGGCCGCCGCCTGCCGCCCAACACGCTGGACCAGCTGGTGGACGAGCTGGGCGGCACCGACAACGTGGCCGAGGTCAGCACTCTCATGCCGTAACCAAACAATGTTATACACTGTAAAATTATTTGACAAACTTCCGATACAGAAAAGATTTTTTTTTTAAATCGTTAAATGCAGATTTAATGCGTTTCAATTTTTTTTTAAATTAAATCAAATCCTTTTTTTTTGCTGAAGTAGGTATGAAAGGTGACAATTACTTAAAAAAAGTTCCATACATTCAACCAAAATTGGCATGCAAATATAAAAAGTAGCACTAATAATTAGTATTAAGTAAGTATTATAGTTTCATAATAAACATTGACAGTAATATAATTAAACACGACACTAATTATCTTATCTCTAATGGTTAGCATAGCTGCTATAGAGATCCCAAAAAAAATTCGGTCTGTATATCCCTTTAAGCAGCTTTAGGGTATTTTCCAATAATTGGATAGTGGAGATCAGATGGTAGTGGCTTCGTATAAATTACGAATATTCAGCTGCATCTAGTAAGACAATGCAGTAAGCAGATTGCGTATATTTTTCAGACATATTGTTTCTTCCTCACAGATGACAGGTCGCAAAGGTCGCGTGGTCCAGACAGAAGACGGTCAGATCCTGTACGAGAGCCGTTCAGAAGCCGACGTACCGCTGGAGACCCTCAACCTGACGGAGAAGCAGCGCTTCATGGACGGACAGAAGGACGTGGCCATCATATCTGAAGCTGCCTCCAGCGGTATATCCTTACAGAGTGATAGGAGGTAAGCAAACATTACCAGGATCACAGAAGAAAGCTGTTGTGGAAATAATAATACAGTACTACGATTAATGTTACGTGCTTCGGCAATCTTCGGTTATCTTCGGAAATACTAATATTATTACAGGCTAATGTTTTAAGGAGAAAGGGAGAAGGCTAATATCTTCTGAGTGAGACGGAAGGTTTAATTTGTTGTTCTTTCTGTTGCTCAGAGCGCGGAATCAAAGGCGGAGGGTGCACATAACACTAGAGTTGCCGTGGTCGGCCGACAGAGCTATTCAGCAGTTTGGTGAGTTTACTATGCTCCGGCTGCACTATTTATGACAAACCTACCGGTTATATATATTTATTTTTCTCAAAAATCTGTTGAATGTCAATTTAATCATAGTTATTTATAATTTAAAGTAATAGTAAGTATAATCATTATAATATCATAATCATAGTAATATTATAAAGAGAGAAGTCCTGATTGACTGACTTATCATCAACGCACAACCGATACTGCTGAAGCTAGAGTCATGAAATTTGGAGGGTAGGTCCCTTTTGTATTGTAGGCAAGCAATAAGAAGGGATTTTTGAAAAATCAGCCCCTAAAGGGTGAAAAGGGGGGTGAAAGTTTGTATGGGAGTCCCTTCATTTTTGAAGTGAGAAAGATGAAAATCCGTATTTAGGCTTTTGGTTAGAAATAAATATACACGTGTTTCTGCGTTTTGGAAATTCATCCTCTAAGGGGGCGAAATAGGGGGTGGAAAATGATTTTTAAGTGAGTAACGTAAAACCTGGTTTTTAGGATTTTCATTACCAAAGAAACACATGTGTCTGCGTTTTTGGAAATTCATCCCTTGAGGGGGCGAAATAGGGGATGAAAATTGATTTTGAAGTGAGAAACGTGAAAATTGGGAGGGTTTTGGGTAGAAATAAAGAAACACATGTTTCAGCGTTTTTTGTATTTCCCCTAAGAGGACGAAATAGGGGGTGAAAATTGATTTTGAAGTGAGAAACATGAAAATTGTTATTTAGGCTGTTGGTTACAAATAAAGAAATGCTTGTGTGTGCGTGTTTGGAAATTAATCCTTTGGGGGGTGAAATAGGGGGTAAAAATCGTTTTTAGAGTGAGAAACGTGAAAATTTGTATTTAGGCTGTTGGTTACAAATAAAGAAATGCTTGTGTGTGCGTCTTTGGAAATTAATCCTTTGAGGGGGTGAAATAGGGGGTAAAAATCGTTTTTGAAGTGAGAAACGTGAAAATTTGTATATAGGCTTTTGTTTAGAAATAAAGAAACACGTTTTTACGCGTATTCAGAAATTCAACCCCTAAGGGGTAAAATAGGGGTGAAAAGTAATGTTTGTTTCTTCATTTTTTCTATCTGATCTACATTCAGAGATACGTGTTTCCGCGTGGGTTGTTCCTCAGCTATCAGATGCATCAAGCAATGGATCGCGTGATCAGATGGGAATTACCCGCACGGAGTCGTAGACGCATAAAATGACTAAAATGTTTTGTTTTGGTCGGTCTGCAGGTCGCACGCACAGGTCGAACCAAGTGAACGCCCCGGAGTACATCTTCCTGATCTCAGACCTAGCGGGCGAGCGGCGCTTCGCGTCCACCGTGGCCAAGCGCCTGGAGTCGCTGGGCGCGCTCACGCACGGCGACCGCCGCGCCACCGAGACGCGCGACCTCAGCCAGTTCAACATCGACAACAAATACGGTACCGTACCATACCGAGCACATGTCTGGTCCCGGACTGGCGCGAGCGCGCTTCGCGTCCACCGTGGCCAAGCGCCTGGAGTCGCTGGGCGCGCTCACGCACGGCGACCGCCGCGCCACCGAGACGCGCGACCTCAGCCAGTTCAACATCGACAACAAATACGGTACCGTACCATACCGAGCACATGTCTGGTCCCGGACTGGCGCGAGCGCGCTTCGCGTCCACCGTGGCCAAGCGCCTGGAGTCGCTGGGCGCGCTCACGCACGGCGACCGCCGCGCCACCGAGACGCGCGACCTCAGCCAGTTCAACATCGACAACAAATACGGTACCGTACCATACCGAGCACATGTCTGGTCCCGGACTGGCGCGAGCGCGCTTCGCGTCCACCGTGGCCAAGCGCCTGGAGTCGCTGGGCGCGCTCACGCACGGCGACCGCCGCGCCACCGAGACGCGCGACCTCAGCCAGTTCAACATCGACAACAAATACGGTACCGTACCATACCGAGCACATGTCTGGTCCCGGACTGGCGCGAGCGCGCTTCGCGTCCACCGTGGCCAAGCGCCTGGAGTCGCTGGGCGCGCTCACGCACGGCGACCGCCGCGCCACCGAGACGCGCGACCTCAGCCAGTTCAACATCGACAACAAATACGGTACCGTACCATACCGAGCACATGTCTGGTCCCGGACTGGCGCGAGCGCGCTTCGCGTCCACCGTGGCCAAGCGCCTGGAGTCGCTGGGCGCGCTCACGCACGGCGACCGCCGCGCCACCGAGACGCGCGACCTCAGCCAGTTCAACATCGACAACAAATACGGTACCGTACCATACCGAGCACATGTCTGGTCCCGGACTGGCGCGAGCGGCGCTGCTTTTTACACAAAAGCACACATGCTTCAAAAAGTACTGAAAATTTCCTGATGCGATATTCATCATAAGGCAGGCTGCCTTATGATGAATATCGCATCAGGAAATTTTCTGAGAAATAGTTTACCTTATACCCTTGAATAATACTGGCAAGGAATCAGGCAAAAGTTACAATTTTTAGTTCTCAGACATGCCGGTTGCCTCGCGGTGGTCCTTCACCATTAATTAATATCAATATAACTGTAACTCCAACTACCTTTAAATGTCAATGTCTTTCTCAATTATTTCACAAGTATTATAACCTGTATTTTGATGTCTTCAGGTCGTGCGGCCCTAGAAACGGTGATGCGCGCCATAATGAAGTATGAGACACCTCTAGTGTCGCCCCCTAGCGACTACGCGGGAGACTTCTTCCAAGATGTCGCCAGCGCGCTTGTCGGAGTGGGACTCATTGTGAACAGCGAGGCTGCGCCTGGAGTGTTGTCGTTAGATAAGGTGATATATTGCTCTACAAGATAAAGAAGTATTATCCCTGTACTCACTACAGGCCAAGGGTTAGAAGGCCGTGGAGCCTGTCACCGGCCAATAGGGTAGGCACAAAATAGATGGGAACAGAAGTCCGGCTCCATACAACAAGCGATAACAGGCGCACGCACACAGAAGCGTACGGTTCATACCAAGTCAAACGAATGTTCGTTTGGCTAGACTGTGGGGAGGGCAATCTGCATGATTGTCTCGTAATACGTCATTAGTTTGACCAAATTTTGCAGAAAGTATTGTTATGTTTTTCTCCTGACACACATTTTCCATGCCTGATCCTGTTAAGTTCTATCCCATCATAAGTAGCATTGGCTGCCACGCAGCAGACTCAATAGAAAATCTATTGTTCATCGTCACGGGTGACTGACAGAACGCTAAAACGGTAAAGAAAGGTATGGTGATGATGGTTGGTGATTTACATCCTGAAGTTTTATACACGTGTCAGAAATAACCATGGCCAAACTCTGCTCATCATTCCGCTCACTTAACTACGGGTTCAATTTTGAATACTGAAAAATAATCAGCTGTTCCATACAAAAGTTGATAACTATCTGGATAAAAATGTATGGAACAAAACATAGTTTTTAACTATTTAATTTTATCTTACTTTTATTACAGGATCCGATTCATTTGAATCATGATTCATTAAAAAACTGATATCTGCAGGGATCTTAGACTTTTTGCCAATTAATGAAATTATTTTATTATTCATTTTTTTCAATCATTTGACCAGACTCTGAGCTATTTCTAATCTTCCTCGTAATAATGTTTCGTAATGTATTGTCCACAGGATTACAACAACATGTCCAAGTTCCTGAACAGGATATTGGGCATGCCGGTGGAGCTGCAGAACAGATTATTCAAGTACTTCACCGACACGCTAGCAGCCGTTATGGAACAAGGTGAGGGCTAATATTTACAAAATAATTATTAAAAAACATATATAAATGATTTTTTTTTAAATCTATTATCTATGAGGTAAATGGAATTTTATAGTGTTACATATTTTTATACGCCCTTGTAGTAATAATCTTGAACAGTGCGTAGATTTACATTTCATCATTCATACATATCCCATTTTGAGACATTTGCGAACAAAAATGAAATCCACGCCATTTTCTGTGACTTATCCAAGGCATTTGATTTGGTGGGCCACAGCATTCTCACAACGAAGCTAAGGCATGCAGGAATATGCGGCTCTTTTACGATGGTCATATCTTCGTAACCGATCTCAGCGTGTCATGATTCATGGTTTCAATCCGATCTCAAGGGTGTTCCCCAAGGATTACACCTTGGGCCTATTAGCTTTTTGTTATTTGTCATCAATCTATGTGCCACTATAATATCCAGGTTTAGGATGTTCGAAGACGATTTTAAGCTTTACAGAATCATAAGTTCTAATGTAGATGTTGTTACAACTGCTATTAACTACAACAAATAACTGGTCTTATTCAAACAAAATGTCATTGAATGCGGCAAAATGCTACCATATAAAATTATCACGCAGAAAGTGCCGCGGAAAGTCCTTCTATTTAGCGAAGTTTTGAGCATCCGTGACCTGGGATTTACAGTTGATAATAAATTCGATTTCCGGGAACTCATTGATAACATTACTAAGAAGGGTGGCCGTTTGGCAGTCTTCGTACAACGGCAAAGTAAGCTTTTCAGGGAGTCTGAAATTCTGGAGAGTACTGTAGTCCTATAATTTGGAGCGCTCCATATGCAGTTCATATTAACAGAATTGAAAGGCTGCAAAAATAGTTTCTATATCATCTTGATTATGGTAATCATCTCTGTAAAAGTCTCACTTCCGACTCAAGGCAGACATTACAAAATTAGTATATTGGACTGCTGACGTAACGTTTTCGACATAGTGTTTCTATCTCAAGTTTTGATAATCTATAGTCCAGAATCTGAATTTAGATGATACCTTTCAATTTTACTAAAAATACGTGTATTTTTTCCGTTGAATTAACTCCCCGAGAATTTTGTTATTTGTTGACAAGGTGTTCATTAGAGTATTGTGATATTCCAGCGAAGCGGAGTGGTCGTTTCGACCTGGGCATCCTAGACCTGGGCAGCTGCGGCGAGCGCGTGCGGCGCGTGCGCTGCCTGCGTTTTGTGAGGAAGCACGCCACTGGGCGGGCACCCGTGGAGCTGCACACCGTGCACTCTGAGGTAACATGCTGGGGTCGGCTCGCCCTGGGCATCCTAGACCTGGGCAGCTGCAGCGAGCGCGATAATTATCGAATAGTTTTATCAATGAACTTAATTATCTTGATAATTTGCAATCCTTTTTCTAGTAGGGAAAATAAAAGATAAAAAAATGTCTTAAAAACATTTTCATATTCCAGCGAGGCATGGACTGGACGGAAGCTCTAGAGAAATGGTCAGAGCTAAACGGAGCTAAAGAAGGTTTCTACGTGTCGCAACAGGCACGCAACAACAAGTACACGGCCGTGCTGTGCGTGGCCGCGATCAGCAGCACCAAGAAGGAGAAGGTCACCAAGAAGGACATCATGTTCCAGATATACAGGTCAGTTCACGTTACAGCAACAAGGCATGGCGTTACGTGTCGCAACAGGCACGCAACAACAAGTAAAAAATAGTTATTTGTTATGCAAGGCTGCAAAGTTGTTATTTGGTGCGAGTGCTTGTATTGAATACCGAGCAAGCGAAGATCCATAAATAGAAGAGCGTAGCAAGGTATTCAAAGGCACGAGACGCAAATAATTTTGCAGCCGTGCGAAACACACAACTTTTCATCTGACTAAAGCGAGGAAAATGTTAGATGCCTAATTATATTTGAATTGTTCTTCACCACTGGTCCACTGGTCCAACGCGCCAACCCCTCACTCGCGGCAGAATCCTCTCGTCACCTGGGGGGCTAAAAAGGCAACATTTAGCAATTCATCTAATGATCTGCATAGTAGCTGTCAAACAGATGATTACTAAATATGTATGAACCTTATGCGGATGACATTAAGAGTCGTCAATTAAGTAGATATTTTGACATTCGTAATATGAATCATGTTATGATTCATCTAAAGCGGCCTTTTTAGCCCCCCAGGCCCGCCGCTAGCTGTGTGTGCGCCCGCGTGCAATACCGATTATGCCGCCCCATGTAGGTAAAACTTTAGCTCGGAATCGGCGAATCAATGGAACGCTCCCGAATTCGATAACGTCCAAGCCGTTCAACATATCCCAGAAGAAAGAACTGTTAACAAAACAATTACAGTCAGTGGCGAAATTACACATTTGCCGCCAGTAGGTTGTTCAAATTTTGCAGCCCCTACCGACCTCTACAATTCGTTACCCTAGCTAGTTCATCACAATCATATTAATTTAAAAAAATTGTCAATGAAATTGTAACTTTATGATTTGTGCACTATCGTCCTAATTACCTAAACCACCTTTTTCCCGTAATTAGTATGATTGTGAACTAAGGGATCGTAGTGTCAGTTCCTAAATTATTTTTACAACCAAACGATTTAAAGATTACACAGGAAATAGTTTTTGGGCATGGGTAGATATATTTCTGAACCAATAAAAGCTCAATCATGTACTACTAATAAGGCGGGGTAACTTACACAATAATTTACATTCGGTAAACTTAATTAAAAAAAAATTTTGCGCTTACTTACAGTTTAATAACAATAATTATAAGTATTAAATTATCTGGTAACAATCCAGCCGATGATGACGATGAAATTCAATTAATTAAGTGAAAGTTTTACAATATTTTTTTGCGTAATTTTCTAGTTGCAAAATCATCATTATCTCGTTGTATGAAAACGACAACAACGATTGTTCATTAGTTCTGACTCTAGTGCCGCTAGACTCTGGCCTCAAATCTGCCGCCCCTAAAATCTGCTCTCCAGCCTACTCAGCCTGCTGGTAGATCCGCCACCACCACTGATTACAGTTTAATGTGCATTAGTTCTGGTCGAATCCGTACAAACAAGTAGTTAAAGACTGAGAAAAAACTTGGTGGTGGCGACTAGGGGATTCCCTGATTTCGCGAAGCCTTCCTGCCATAGAACACAACTACTTATTTGACCCGGCAGAGAGGCGCTGTTGTTTACGAAACTGCTTCAATTTTGTGCGGCGCCCCGTTGCTGCACCTTTGCTGTACAGGTTTCATTCTCAATATCATGACATTTGTTATGTTTTAGCTAGGTCTTATAACTTTGAATATTTTGTTATCAATCAATTTTTTTTTCATTTTATTCGATCGCTCAATCGCCCGCGGCGCACGCCCCACCCGCCCGCATGCGGCGCGCCGCTCGTGATAACAACAGACTTGGGGCCCGGTCTGTGCTCTACACCTCAGTTCGTCACGTTCGAATTTCGAATTACTTTTCCACGCTAGCGGATAAAATAGACTTTTGGGGTCAGACTTCGAAGAATAAAGAAAGCCTCTCCGAGGTAGTGAGATGAAAAGTAAATTATGAGTTGGTGTACTGTGTAGCAAGTGTATACTAGTCATTAGATGAGGTCGGCTGGCGGGCCTGCGCACGCGCAAGGCACGTGGAAGGGAAGCGGCTCCCCTTCCACACTGTTATGTTAGGGAGGCGGACCGGTACTGTTGTGCTGTGCTAAAATTCTTAATGTTTTTGTATACCATGTTTTTTAATTATTTCGGAAGCTTACTTCTTTTTGTTGGTTTCCAGGCCCAACACCGGCCTCCAGCTCCGCCTGGAGTCGCTGGCCGAGATCGAGAAGAAGTACCGGCGCGTGGAGAGCGGCGAGGCCGAGTCATGGTGGCGCGCGCAGTACACGGCCTCGCAGCGCGTGTGCAGCCACGCCTACTGGCGCGCCGTCTGCCGGAACGCCAGCGACTGCGAGGTATTGGCACCTGATCTGTTCATGCCTTGCTGCGAACATTAGTACCGGCGCGGGAGAGCGGCGAGGCCGAGTCATGGTGGCGCGCGCAGTACACGGCCTCACTGTCAAACAAGGTCATGGTTATGGTTTGAGACTACAGATATATACCATTTGGTATACAAAAAAAATTTACCACATTATTTCACCACTTATAGCGTTGTCTTTTAATATAGCATATGTAATAGAAGTGATGCTTCCCCGCAGGTGGGGCTGCGCGTGCGCACGCACCACGTGCTGGCGGGCTCGGTGCTGGCCGTGTGGGCGCGCGTGGAGCACGTGCTGGCGGCGCGCGCGCACCTCAACAAGATGCAGGTCGTGCGCATCAAGACCGACGACGGGCTCAAGATCGTCGGTGAGTGCAAGCGCTCTCATATTATATTCTACTGTATTCACGTTTCGTAACCATAGCCTTTGCTCAAGTTGTTATTTTTGGAGATATCAAAGAAATTGTGGAGTTCACCAAAAAAAAACATACTGTATTCAATTCTCATATGTAAACAATTCTTACGTTAATTAAATGACCAAAAACAGCTCATATAATATTATTAAAAAAATAAACAATCAATAAAGCTATTATTTTTACTTTTCAGGTACATTGATCCCAAAGAACTGCGTAGAGCCACTAAAGGAAGCTCTAACATCGGACGCGGTGTCAGTCAGCGAGCAGAAGTTTGAGCAGACAGACGCGCTCAAATGAACGCTCACACCATAGTTCCTCTCTCTCTTTGTTTTATTACTCCGGTACGACCGCTCGGGTCGACGACTGGTCCGCGGAGCTACGACTGATTATTAGAACACCCTTTGAGTGTTTGACAACTGAGTTTCGAATCGGACTGTGTGTTTTACGCGGAAGAAGTTTCTAGAATGGTATCAAAAGAACTATGTAGGTATATTTAGGTGCATTATAGAACAAATATATTCCGCGTTATTTTTATCTTCCATTAGATGATCTAATGTTTATTGATTAAATATATGAAGCTATCGCGAATTTCGTAGTGTTCCAATATTTTGTAGATAAATCTGGATGAGGCCTAATTATTGTTTCTTGCGTGTCAAAATTGAAATTTATCGTCACAAAAAGAGGTATAATGCCACAAACTTATCTGACCCGGTGACCAAAATTGGAGCTAACGTCGCTACAGAACAAAAATGACTTCAAAATGATTTTTTTGTAGGCAGATGACATTGGTAAAAGCGACGGCAGTGACGCCACGACCGGGTCAGATAAGTTTGTGGCACTGTATTTAAGATAAGATTGTTCTATTCTCTGCCCTATGACCATACAATGTCCTTGACACTACATAGCATAATTTATGTTCAAGTATTACATATCTTAAAAGTCAATTTCCATTCGTATGAGATTTCACACACAGTCCAACTCATGATATTATTAGGCAAGTTCGCAAACACTGAAAGGGGCCGCGTCGGTTTCGGGACCGGCGCGATTTTGTAAGGTGGCGTGTTGGTGACGTCACGCCTACGTCACGCGTGACGCGACAGTGACTTAATTTTATTTATAGTACCTTGCTGTGTTAGTACTTCATGAATTGAGATTTTCTTCTAGCACAACGCGTGTAGGAGTCTGAGTTAGTCTATAATCTCTTCTTGCCCTGCCCTCTGATGTCTAAGAATGAATGATATTATATTGAAAGCAAAACGGCTCCCTAAAGATGCGATATTGCTAATATTTGACAAGTCATTGTATTGTGTTGCACTTTGATAATTTTATTGTCTCGGTATTTAATTCTCTCTCATATATAAGACTAGCTGTCCCCGCGACTTCGTCTGCGTTATAATGTTTTTCTTTTTCTATAATAAGTAGCCTAAGTTACTCCTTATAACATCAGCTATCTGCCAGTGAAAGTCCCGTCAAAATCGGTCCAGCCGTTTCGAAGATTAGCCGGAACAAACAGACAGACAAAAAATTGTTTTTTTTTTTGCTATAATGACCGTATAAACTTTCATATGCATTTAGTAAAAAGCTGTTTGACATTACAAACAGACACTTCAATTTTATTTATTTGTATATAGATTACAAACGGATACTTCAATTTTATTTATTTGTATAGATGTACTAATAAATGGAATATAATATTACAATATTATTGCCACCATGTGTTTGTGAGGGTGGGGATTCTTTATGGCCCTGTAGTTAATGGTATAAATGTATCCTCTACTTATGTTACATGATGTCTTAATATACCCCTATCAACACCGCGGTACGTACCACGGAGTCGTGCGCATACTGTTGCGCGCACGCATGCTGTATGCTATGACGTCACTACACAAGTTTAGTGAGAATGATCTACATGCACGAGTGCATAAGATTTACTTTAAGTACTTTACGTATTTTTACTTATTAATACATTATGACCGTGATCCTCAAACCTTTGAGAACTTCATATTTTTTTAACTTTCATTACATGACCAAGTCAATATCACGGTACATTCTTGTATACGAATTAAATGGAATTTTAATTTTTTGTACAAATATCCTAGTGTTTTTTATTTAATTGTTCGATGTTAGTTCTTTTACTTTTCGTCTTACGCCGACTGTCGCAGACAATCCAAGGATGTAACATAGTTTAATATAAATTCTAATTATTGTATGTTTATCGGATGTTAGCATACTATATTTGTATCGAATGCACGTGCAGTATCGTATTCTATGTTCCCACCAGACTTTCAAAATGAGAAAATACAAAGCGCCACGCTCGGCGCGAAAAAAAAAGATGTTGATTGTAGACGAACATATGTTTCTTATGTGATTATAAATTTTAATCGAATTGCTAGTCTGTAAACTGCCTAAATCGATTCGACACAATTTAGAAGTTGCATTGTTTACACTAGTTACATTCCCACAAGCGAATTATAAAGTCCCGATCGCTTTTAAAGAACTATTTCGTCTATGATTTATCAATAAGTAAATTTATAATATGTTCTTATGCAAGCTCTGTGTTGTGTCGAACTGTATGTAAGTATTAAATTATATGTTTCAAAATCAAATTACTCAAAGATATTCTGTACCTAGCGGTTACTTTACTCTCAATTAATTTTTACGGCTTATTATTATTAATGTTCCAATAGAGGTGTCAAAAAATATATTCTAAGTGTAAAAAATCTTAGAATTGCTAGGAGAGTGCTAAACATGAAATATTTCAACCACTGCGTTTTAATACTATTTGACAAAATGTTGATGAAAAACAGCAATGTATTGAAAAGTATTTTTATTTTTATTACTGTCCTAGCAGAAGTATATTTAAGTGGATATTAATATAAACGACACGTGAATTTAATAGTTGCTACTACGCAACCATAGGTTTGTATAAAGGGTAATATCGGGACGTCTAATGGTCAACATGGTACCATTGTGTCACTAAATCTCGTCTACATTTCTTAATGTGTAAAAATTAAAGACAAAAAGTAAATGTGTATATAATTCTGAAAGTTTGTTTCTTTGTAATTTCCTTTCCCAAATTCTGTCATTTGTCAGAGCGACGCGGCTACGCCATAAACTTATTATTACTAGTGGGTATAATAAGTTTATGGGCTACGCATAACGGGCGGCTGCGGCACGCGGCGTGAAAGTACTTCTTTTTATATTCGTTATCTCGAGTGTCTCTTATGCGACGACTGTACACTAATGTACAGTCGGCGTCGGATTCACTGGAACAGCTAAAGGTGTATTTTAATTTAATATAAAGCGGGAAGTTGCAGTAGGAAAAAGTTTATTGCACTTTGACTGTAATGGATTAACATGAACCACAATTGAATACTTTTACTGAGCCGAAGGTAATGAGCACCTGCGTTGTTTCCCTCTATTTGGGACACCTTAGAATAGAATATAATATTTACATATTAAAACAGTAAATCAATGCTCAATGGGTGGTCATATCGCTTATACCTATCTTTTCTAGACAACCTTAGGTGAGTTAAGATGGATAAAATGGAACCTCACCTTAGCTGTTTCAGTCTATCGAACGCTGCAGCGCTGACTGTACGCTGTTAATTGATTTAAAAGTCTATGCTCTGAATGAAGTGTTCGCTATAATGGGCTAAGTGCAAGGATAGTTCCAGCCCTGTGTCGGGCAGGCGCAGGTGCTGTAAAATCACTATTCGCCTTTACTTTTCGAGGCATTTCCTTATAGATAATGAAAGCTTCAAAGTAATGAAGTATTTACCTACTTAGATTCGGGCTGTGGATGATGATGATACTTAGAAAACGTCTTCTGATACTGGTAATTGCAGGATTGATCTATAATCTTCCACCGAATAAAAATAATCGGTTTTCAAAACGTTACATCCTACGACTACGTTTTTTATTTTACCGCCACAACTTACGTTTCGTTTCAACGTAATTTTTTCCTGCTAACGTCAGATTCAATGACAATTTTGTTGCGTTTCGTTACCGCACGCATCCCTTGACATCTTGACATTTTCTATAAATGTCATTTTCCCGGATCACGGATGAAAATGGTCGGTTTGCTCAAGTTTATTGTTTTCTTTTAGATTTTGACTAGAAAATTAATAAGTGTGTATCAAACATGACAGAAAAGGATATTTCGGTGGAGGAACTCGAAGAAACGGTAAGTCAACAGTTTAATCTACGAGCAATTTTGCTAATCAAGTACAGTTAAATAGCGGAATCGAAATGTAGGTCACAGAGCCGCAACTTCCCTATAAATAATAGACTGCTGGAAAATACAGGTGTAGGGATGAACGAAGATTATTGTCTAATTGTCTATAAATCATTACCACATTTCGTCATGACTCTTGTTATGAAATTTTCTGTCATTTTTATCATCAACATTTTGTTTACACATTACATATCTATTGTACCGTTCGATAAACTTAAATATTTACATAATTTTGTATGAAGAAGACACGAAGAAGATATATCTGTACTGCATATTAAGTAGTACATTACCATGCAATTATGTTGACTGGTGCTGTAAAGAGCACTTTATTCAGAACATATTTCTTTGACTATGCAAAGGTAGATCTGCGATTGTTTGGTTATATAGCTTTGTAGTAGTATTGTTAAGATTCTGAATGCATGGGTGTCATATAGATTTGAACCTGCTTAACATACCTTGATGTTATAGTAAATGTGATATGTTATTGAAACATTATCTAACAATATCAGGTGGGTAGACATTATGTGTACGTACCCATTCTTTTCCTTTCTAATAATATATTCATATTGACCAAGTAAATCATGTAATTTTCTTCTGTTTTTGTGTCACACTCTCACATTAGAATTGCTCATGCCGTCGGCAAAGTCTTTTTCTGTGGTGATTGCAGGTTGTGGTATATTATTACACAATAATAAATAAATATCCCACTGTTCCTTCCTTTTCATTGTCAATTTTTTTAAACTATTGAGATTGAGATATTTGATTGTTATTGTTGGATGATTCTGTAATTGATATAAATAATCATGATATCATTGCAAAGGTTTGAGTGTAAAAATAAATGATAATTAGAAAAAATAAAGTCAGTTCTATTGCAAAAAAAATTTAGAAGTAAAGTTAGACAGTGAATGAAGTTCATAATAACTTTTCTCACTCCTTTGAATTGTAGCGTAGTCTATAAGGCTACAAGTTAAACACTATTTGGTGAGCATTTATCATTTTGGCAGCAATTTTTTGGTACTAAAATAGGTTCATTTTTGCTAAGCATTTAAATACCAGCTCAAAGAATGAATAAGACTATTAAATGAAGTACATACACCTGCACTTACATTGTGGAACACAAATTAAAACTATGAATGTTAAGTCAGTTGTAAAACTTGTAAATAATATTTAATTGTGAAATACTAAGACTTTCTGGGTGGTGGCCAGGTGAAGCGCACAGACGAGCAGCTGGACCTGATGGAGTGGAAGATGGACAATGTTGAGAAAGAGCTGGTGGCGCCCATCAACACACAGGACATGTGCATCATGCACCTGCTCAAGTCTGTCTCCGAGGTGAGAGTGAACCTCATTGTATTTGATACAGAGATTTTTTTGACTATAGTTAATAACAATATTATGAAAATTTTTTTCTGATTAAAATATTAGTCAGAATTTATAAGGTACATAGGGGAAATATATAAGGTCTTATAATAATAATGTAAAATATTTTGAAGCTAGGCTCTATGAATGGTATAGAATTTATTCCAAATATCAAATTAAAGCTACAGTAGATTCATAAATTATGTCGGCATTAAGATCGGATGGCGCGGCGACGCGATGCGTGTGTGTCAGAGTAGCCGAGCCCGCCGGGTCATGTGGTCGAGTTCATGACCTTATTGCCATTCATAATCATAGAGGAATAAGGGTTTTATGCAAACGGATACATGAATTATTTTGATTAATTTAGACAACATATCAAAAGAATTGATGTTATTGTAATGATTTTTTTTGCTAAAACAAGTCTTTGTAACCAATAGATTTATCCCCTAAAATATTTCGGTTTGTACTCAAAATAATTATCTTTTAGATTATTCATAAAAAACTGTTATTATTGATTGATCACTGTTTTTACTGCTTGACCCGCCTTGTGCTTCAGTCTGAGAGGTATTTTTAACGTAGACAGTAACATTGCTTACTTTAAACAGTGCATTTATAATTAAGCTTCTTTATTCCGTACTCACTAACTAATTCAGTGAATAAATTAGTACATTGGCACTTTATTGAATTTGCGCTTCTCGGTTCTCAGTTCCCAAGTGGGTACAGCAGGTCGCGGGACTTATCTCATTACCGTGACCCCGGAACGTAAAGGGCTATTGAAGGAACACCGTGGATTTTAGTCGGTACAAGTCTGACAGTCCCTCCCGCCCTGCCCGGGGTGGGAGGAATCATATGATGATTTTACCACGAAAAAAAAAAAAAAAAAAAAAAGTTTGTACTGCATTAGCATAATTCCAAGTTCATTACAAATGGAGTTAAGAACCGTCACGAACATCTTAGCCTAAAGCGGCATGTAAATAATCTACATACCAGGAACGTTGTGATGTCACTCAATATAGGTGTTATTAAGGCGCCATTACAAAATAGGAAAGTTTCAGAAGGAACATTCTTCACAATTTGTGACAACTCTTAAATTCTACATTATATAAAAAAGGAATAGATTTGAACTTTAGTCTGCGGCCTGACTGTTTTTTTTTTGCGCGCAGTTTACAATTTCCTCATTATACCAAAATTGCGACATCTGCGCCCATTTTTAGGGATTTCGTAATTAATAAATATATTGTTTCTTATTGTTAATATGTAAAGTAGCATACAAAATAACTGCTAGCCAAAAAACGCAGCCTTGTCGTTGCCTTAGCATTTTTTTGTTTCGTTCGGCGTGTCTGTTATCCACCCACCTGTATATTATGTGACTCATACATTCCTATGATGTCATTAGTTTCTGACAATGGGTCAGTCACTACACTGATGTGAGATAGTGAGAACAAATTCGTACTTGCACTACTTACGCACGTTTGAGTTGAGGATGCTTTGACACAAGATACTAAACATAATTAATAGCTATTAACACATGGCTATTAATATCAACGTTGCAGGAAAATGACAAAGGCCCTAATAGATGAATGTACTGCTTGACCGGGCATTGAACTCCATTAATCATTGGCAGCTAACCGTGTAAACTCACAACGGTTTTTTCTACTCTAGAAAACAATTCCGATTGAACGATATTGGTTGTATAGCATGTTTAGGCGCTAAGGAGACTGACGGACTTTTTGTCCGGTGGAATGTAACGCACAAGAATTTTTACGACAAGAAATTGCCGCGGGCAATAAAATTCGGCAAGGACTCAACGCACACCACAATCATGTTGTTCGTAGTTGTCGGTAGAATGTCAATGGCAACAACTACCAACCTCAGTCATCCTTGTCCGCGGCAGTCCGCCGAAGAAAAATTTCGTCTGCACAGCGCCTACTAGCGACACATTTGTTAAATTTTGAGGGAATTTCTTGACCTAAAAAGACGGAATTATTGACAAAAATAACCCACTACGTGTGGATAATTAAAATAATATTAAAACATTAACATATCTTTTTAAAACCATATTATACTTGTGTTGTTCCTGTACCGATTTAACTTATTAACGTTAATAATAATAAATAAATAAAAATAATTTATTGGTAAAACAAGTACAGGTATTAAACAAAATATTTTGATTGGATCCTCCTTTTAAGCGTTATTAATGTACTTATATTTACTCACTATACGCCCACAATATGAAGTGGCAGGACAGGTATAATAATTATAGATAATATGTATGTATAAATATAATATTTATTTTTCAGCCAAAGCGTTAGTGTCGCCGACAGGTCAGATTACTGATTATAGTCATGTTGCTTTTGGCTTGTTGTTTTTCAATTATAGAACTAATTATATAAATTATAATTTATTTATATTTAATTCATAAAGTTGCACTGTAGTAAAGATTCTTCGGTGATACATAAAAATTGCGTCTGGGTTTTATTTTTAGTCTTTTCTATGTTGGAAAGTAGCTACCTGTCAGCAGATGTGGTTGAATATCATTCAGAATTGACACGGAGCATCTGCCATTTGACTTTCCCAACCAAATCACCGGGGGGTACCGATAATCTAAAGTTGACCACCCTCTTTGGGGCTTCTCGATATGAAAAGTACTATTGACCATCCATTCCAAGACATTGATAACGCCAAATGAACCCTAGAGCTCAAGCTTGTATTAACCTGTAATTATAATAGCTTTGAGGCGAGCTACTGGTCTAATTGCTGCAAGCAACTTACTGGCAAGCTTTTATTATTATTTTCTGAAACTAACGTCACATTCCACTTACAAACCCTTCACTCAGTGCAACTTTAATAATATGACCTACCAAAAAAGTTTTTTATTGATGTAATTTTGTGAAAACCGACAAGCCACAAGGTCATGCTTATCGATATATAGCTGAAGCCAGGCTTGGCTGTGGTACCGAGTCGTAGCCTGGCGCAAACCCTCAGAAGTCGGGGCCGCTTTCGGCTTGAACATATGCGTTGCGGGACTACGTGTTGAGCGATCTCGATATCGTCTGATTAGTTCGCGTTTCGTAACTGCAAACAATATTTCTTTGCTAAGAGAATGAAAATAAAACATTTGTTAGTTATTACGAAATAATACAATACAATACACTTTATTGCACACCAGTAATAGAAGAAAAGATACAATAATTAGAAAAAGAAATGTTCAAAGGGCGGTCTCTTATCGCACTTGGCTTGAAATAAGTCCTTTACTTAGGCAACTTCTTAGAAAAGAGAAGTCACAATTATTAGCATAATCAGGGGCGTATTTACCATAGGGCCAAGGGGGCCATGGCCCGGGGCGGCAGGTTGCGAGGGGCGGCTAAGTCGCCCCTCGTGGCCTTCTCTGGGCGCCTTTTCTTGTCAAGCTTACCTACCTAATATATTTTTTATTATATTTTATATTTTAATTGACATTTAAATTAAAAACAAACGAACGCTTCGAACCCAACCAATCGTTTACAATACCGTCAGTGCCAGAGTCATCTTTTATGGCCATAAAAGGCGACACTGGCAACCAAACCACTTTGGTCAGATATCAAGCTGCAGAGTTGATTAAACAGTTGAATTCCCTGGAAACGGCCATCTTTTCAGAATTTTGGGGACTGGGGAGATATTTTGAAGTAATTAAATATACGAGTAGCTTCAAAAGTTCTGCTAGCGGTTAACTCAGACCTCGAGGTCGTTTCTAACTTTTATGTCTCTTTAATTAATTTCATTCAAAATAAAAGATAATGTTTTGACGATTTCGAAGAGGCGGGTAAAACGAAATCACCCGAAGAATACAAGCACAACCAAAAAAGAGTTGTCAAAAGAAAGAAACGTGATGATGAGAGTCACGAAGGAGAAGCGTTACCACCGGTCGTGACCACTTTCGAGTAAATACCTTTTTCATTTCTCATACTCGGAAAGTAGTGTTTGTTTGATCCGAGTAGCGGGTGGAAGACGCTGCTCCAGTGCTTTCCACCCTTGGGCGTGACAGACTTATAGTAATTGCTTCCCTCACTAAGGCGGGAATGAATTTTAAAAATAGAACTAAAGTTGGTTATGTAGTCGGCTACGATTTTTTTTACATAATTATGAAAAATATCAATTAAAATAAAAAAAGAATGCTGCGGTCTTGTGAGTGTATAAACAAACAGTCAGTGTGAATTAAAAAAAATAACTATTAAACGGGACGGCCTGCGGCGGAGACGCGGTGTGTTCCATTATTTAAAATTTAAAAAAGACTATAATATTATTTGGCTGGATACTAAATCTGCTCGAGCAGCTCGGTATAGCTTCGCCCGCGTGATATCTTTATAAATTATAGCCTATGTTACTCAGTGTTATTATGGTATTATACCGCTGGTGAAAGAATTTTTAACATAATTCTAGTAGTTTTTGAGTTTATCCATTACAAACAAACAAACATACAAAAAATATTCTTTTTTCTCTTTATAATACTATAAGTTTAGATAAGGACTTAAATGAAGCTTTCCCATATACTATAGAGATTGCATTACGTATTTTTCTTTGCACCGCGCGCAGTCCCGAATTGTACTGCAGAACGTTCCGTTCCACTTTCAGCGAAGAACACCTAAACAGCTTAGCTAAGGCTGTTCTGAATATAGAAACAAATTATGACAGCGTCATTGACGTTTTTTTTAACCAACTTATACAAAGAAAAAAATTACCTAGTGAATAAATGGTTCGTTTTTAGGAAAAAAAAAATCATTTATAATTTCACACCTCACAGGAGGTACCTATTGCAGGTTGTTTTTTTCTTAAATAAACTACTTTTGTCGTCACTTAATGGGGCGGCAAAGCTAACTGGCCCGGGGCGCCAAATCTCTAAATACGCCTCTGAGCATAATACATTGTTGGAAATCAAGGATGTCCCGCCATCTTCGTTTCGATTTTTCTCTATGCGCCATTTGGTAGAAGTATTGGGAAAAACTGACAATAATGACTTTCAATTTGATTTGGGACCTAAAACCAAAGTTTAGGGAGGATCTTTCTCATCAAGTTCTTGACCTTTTATTCGTATTGACAGTCGATGGAGGCCTAATTTAATTTTAATTTTTCAGGTCGACCATCCTTAAGGCTAAAATCGTTTGCGCGCGGCATCCAAACGCAGAGTTACTAACTCTAAGCGGGCCGCAGTCGTTCAAAGCATTTTGTTTGCGAAATATATCACCACAACGTATCGTGACTATACCAAATATTTATTAATAAATGGAGAGTTGAAACCTTTGCAGTTACGAAGCGTGTCTTATAACTGTTACAACTAGATGATATTCATGTATATTTATGTCTACTGTCCAGCTTTCGTTCTATATTATGTTACATTTCCTCGTCTCTGTTACTTCTTGTTCATCTGACATCAGGATACTTCAACATATGGGCCACCATATCCATCACCAGTCATTAGTTGTTTTCTTTCCTTCCTATGCGTTACATTGACACAGTTAAAAATATTAATATAACAATAAAATAAATTCTAAATATTGTGCTTCAAATACATTAATTTGAAGCTGAATGGTATACCGGTGATGTCATTTATAAATGGTTTAAAAACTACTGAAGAAATAATCGTTTTTTAAATTATTAAATATTTTTAACTGTGTCAATTATAAGCTTTAGTAAGTCAACTCCGACTAACAAAATTAAAACAACTTATTACTAACATAGTTTTGATAACAGTCAAAACTTTCAATGTTTCAGTGCAAGTGATCAATCTAACTAATATTTGTGTTCTCTTCGACAAAATTAAATTAATTTATTGAAGCTTCGTCATACGCAAATATTATAAAGAAAGTTGAAAAGAAGAATATTTCGTTATAATTAAATTCTTCCTAAAACCAAGTTCTTCCTAAAATCTCGAAGGATTTTCAATTAGGAAAGACTTCCTGTTAGCCGGAGCTGACCTACACATGATCTTCCTCGCCTAACTCCATCTTCTATTCAGGTGCGTTCGGACTACCAGCAGCTGCGCCGCGAGCTGGTGGAGGTGCAGGCTCTGCAGCGGGAGCTGTCCTCGCGGCTGCGGACACAGCTTCGCGTCGTGCACGGCAAGTTCGCGAGGTTGCGCCAGCGCCTCGCCGCCGCCTCCCCGCCCCGCTGAACGCCACCACCTGTCTCATGTCTTACAAATCCTAAGTGACTTTACGCCCTGTATTCTTGGGTTGGACGTAGAAATTATAGTGAAGCCTTATTTCTTTACAAAGATTTCTTAAGTATCTATGTACTGAATAAGGTAGTGGAGAATTTCAAAGAAATTGCGAAGGATTTTCTCAATTCAATAGAATTCTTCGAGTTACCTGTATCCAGGAAAAGAGACCCTATGATGACTTCAAATACAGCTGAAGCATATTATGAATGATTATGAAACTTTATAAAAATATTATACTGTTCCAACATTTGGGACATTTTCTATGTTGTTAAATTGTGTAATATTTGTTTGTTTTCAGTTTTATGTCTGTATTAGTATATTGTATTTTAAACAGTTTTTTAGCTGTGTTTTGATGTGGTATTTTTATTTAAATATGAACAAAGTTGATTGGGCCTAGTAATTTATCGACCTCTATGTCCAATAATTTATAATAATTATCTAACATTGGTATAATTTACGAAAACATTTCTACTAACTAGAAAATATTTGTATCAGAACAATTTACTATCAATATTTTAATTTCTAAACAAAACAAAAAACATACTATGCATTCTAAATATGTCAAGACATGAGATGCCCCACAGCCTCGAACATAATTAATATCATTAGTGCCCTATAGTAAATTATGACGTTTTGTAACTATGTGCCAATATTACATTATAATGATGATATGTAAGAGCTCCCTATGGTCGGTGCGGGATCGTTAATGAGATTTTTCGGCCATTCTACCAGAGGGCCTGCATTTAAATGGTCCTTCTTTAATTAAGACCACCCTTGGCGCAGTATTAGGATTACCGTAAGTTTTCCGCACGAATACCGCAACAAACAATGTTGCACCGACAAATAAGTTAGCGGCTACAGCTTGTGGCGGGACATTAAATATATTTCCAATTTTTTGCTATTTGCATATAATGTGAGAAGTAATTTATTTATTAGTGACAATAATATACAACATAGTCTTTTTTCATGTACTTATTAAGGTGTAAATGTCTTCTAAATTCAAACAATGGTGTATGTAGTACTTTTTGCAACTTTTACACGCATTCCACGAATAATATTTATGAATATTATTTTAAAGGCAAATAATCATTTGAATTATATAACTAATGTTTTATTGTCGCTAACATCAAAATTATATCTTTTATCTGATGTTAACTTGGGTAGAAATGCCAAATACAGGAAACATATTGCATTTCCCGCAACGGTTGTTATTTTTCAAGTTTCTGATATCGCACCGGAATATGGAGTGGTCGGATTGTAAGCAAGTTGAGACTAGCACCATATTGATTGATCTCACGCAAAGGTGTGGCGAGTCAGTGTAAACTGTCTTTCATACAAAAATTTGCTAAACGTTTGGTTGCATAGATAGATTGATATTAGAACTTCTGATCTAGAAGGTCTTGGTATTGCTCCAAGGTTATAGATTAGATTTTTCGAAATTCGACTCAATCATACAGGCAGTTATATTAAATCCATTCCAGGATGTTGCATCAGTTTTGAAGTATCCTGTAGAATACAATTGGTATCTGTGGATCTGTGTATGTCTGTGGCATCGTAACTCCAAAACGAATGGACCGATTTCAATGCAGTTTTAAATTTAAAGCAGGTTTAATCGGGTATCATCTTAGCTACGTTTTATAAAAATCTGTTCAGCCGTTCAAAAGTTACAGCTCTTTTTCTAGTTGGAGTCGGGGATTTTTGACGGTTAGGTTATTAATTGATATATTCAAGTAAAATTGTTTAACGTTTTGAACGCCAGAGTATAAACGTATCGCCGTACCCCTGACGCCAGGCCACTTTTTCTGTCAAATGATTTTGTCATATATTTGTGTCGTTGGCGTTCAGGGTAAGATTTCGTTTGTCACATATATGTGACAATGGCGTTCAAAAGGTTAATAAACTACGATAACAGATTTTTGTATGAAAGACAAAACTGCCACAGCTCGCCTCAGTCACTAGTCCATTACTGAATACTGTTTAGTTACTTTTAGTATCCCATGTAGATGTTTGTATGTAGTAAGTCGGTGCTAAACGGATACGAAGGTCGAATGTGTTGTGGAGTGATGGGATGGTAGCTGAAGGGCCAGCGGAAAAAGAATAGGCCTCTATCTCGCAAGGAGAAGAAAGATTGGAGGTATAATAAATTATCGAGTTTCAGATTTGTGTAAGGTTTTTAACAATCGCTCGTGCTTGAGGATATCCGGTTTCGAAAACATATTCCCAAAACTCTTTGCGAGAGATTGCTTCAAAACTAAAATGTAATTTTGGAAACGTGTCTAAAAAATTATAATTTTTTAACAATCCTGATAATGTGTAATCTATTCCTGCGGCCCGAATTGCGATAAATTGATAATATCGCGAATCCGACCAAATATAATAGTCACAAAATATAAGGGCTATTGAGTAATAATAATGCTTGTGGCTTTGGTCGGGTTCGCGATAATATCACTTTTAGCGCAATTCGGTCCGCAGGGTACGGCTTAGCCGAGGGACGTGTAAAGATTTTAGACTAAGTATTGTGGAGTTTTGAGAGAATGAAGGAATGGTTGGTCCAAGCACTCGTAGATAGCAATATTTGACCTTAGAATCAAATTAGAAGGTCAATTCAAAACGCAGTTGGAACGAATTTAAAATGGAGTGCTAAACGAATAATGATAATAAAATGTAGTGGAATTATTAGTAAATTGATTTTTATTATATTTTAATATTATAGTTTTGTTTTGTAAAAGCTTTGCATCGATGTATGGGATGTTTATATGTAGCTTTTGTATGATAATTGATGCTTAGAGAGGGCATATAGGGCTCATATGCTACTACGTGTTAGTTACAGGCTGTATCAGTGCGCCATGTGCAATAGAGAAACGCACTAAATAAATACATAACTACGCCTATCAACGAGCCCGTTCTATGCCGTCTCTTGTCAAGTCCTAAACCCACGCGTCTTCTAGCTATCGTCAGTATCTCGTGGCGAATTCAAAGTACTAGGTATTTTTCGCTGTACGGTCGGCCAAAAAAGTAGTATATCAATTTTAACAGAACTTTCTATCAAATTAAAATATCATTAAAGTTGAAATTTATTTTGACAAGAGAATATAATATACCGTTATGTTTTATGGCAGACAAAGAAATAACAACCTTAGGGTGGTAGACCAATTATTTTTGCCGACTGTACACGCTGTAGAAGATTGGAAGATGTTTGCCATTCATGCTTGTTATTCGTATTTTATATATTTTTTAATAAGGAAAAAATTATGAATGATTTTATGCTTTTGAAAAACTATTTTAGAAGGCTCTATTGTAGATAGAATAATAATATCAATTATAGTTGTAGTTTGGTATATAAATATATAATAATTTCTGCTCTCTGCACTGACATTATTCGAAAGCTTGAGAGCGAGTAAGAGCTGAGGCTGTCGACCATAAATATTATGATAATATAGTCTATAGCTGTTACAAGTAATTTTTTATCTACCAAGATACATTATTACGTCCTAAGACATTGTCCTTCCTAAAGATAGAGCCTGAACAACATTTAAGAAATATTTAATTTATATTTCAACTATTTTTCATACTCATTTTTTCAATATCACTATTTGTTATCTATTTTGAGGGTTCCCTCGTCGAACAATGAACCCTATTTTCTCATAAATAAGACTGTTAACGTCTTCGAACGTGAATTTCTTAATTTTTAGTGATAAGGTACGGTCAGCAATTTAATTCACAATTTTAGCAAATTTATCGCACATATCAAGCACCTGCATGTTTATCGTTACACATTGATTATTGATATAGTTAGGGAGGTGAGTAGGGTAAATAAATAAGTGTTGTATTCAAAGAATTTCATATAAAACATTATGAAGGAAATTCTTTGAATGGAAAATATATCAATATATTGTGTATAAATGAGAGATGAGAGCTTTATTTCAATATCAAGAATAGTAGCTTTCTCTGTTTTATTTAAAAATTGCTCAAAATATATATGTTACTTGAAATATTTATTTTATATTTGAAGCTCTCATCTTCAAAACACGGCTCACCTAAACTTAGTCAAAATAATAGTTGTAGCTTAAGGAAAATACATGTCTGATACTATGTCTAAGTAATGTCTAAATTACCACGTATACCTGATTTATCTAGACTAGATTAGTTATAGACCCCATAATGGTTTTGATATAGTTTTACACTAAACGGGCAAGACTTGTGCGAAATCAGATAATGAAGAGATCGATGTCGATGGGTCAGATAAAATAGAGAAAATAAGATCACTCTTATTGACAAGATTAATTTAAAAATAAAAATGTGATTCTGAGAGTGAGACTCCGAATATAAAATTGACTTACCTACCTATTAGTGAAAATAAAAGAATATGTGAATAAAAAAATTAAAAATACTAAGGCGCGGTGCAGACGACGGACTTTTTGTCCGGCAAACTACCGCGGACTAGAATGATTGTGGTTGGTAGTTTTTGCCAGTGGGGACACTAGAGTTTTAACGACAACTACAAAAATAACTGTCGTGTACGTTGAGTCCATCCCGAATATTCTTGTCTGCGGCAATTTTTTGTCGTAAAATTTCTTGTCCGCGGTAGTTTGCCGGACAAAAAGTCCGTCGTCTTCGCCGCGCCTTAATCTGACAAAAGCAAGCCTAAGTATAAAGCTCGTAACTTTTATCGTGTTTCCAAATGATATGAAATATATTTAGCTGCAGCGCTAATCCACAATTAAGAAGAGCAACAGCGCTAACGCACCTTTATGAAGTTATTGGGCATGATATTTTATGATCGGAAGATTTTTTGCGATCTGTCGACATCGTCCATCAAACTACACAAGCCAGTGATCGAGACGCATCCTTATAAAGGTTTGCGGAATCAGTACGAATACGAAGTAATTTATGAGAGAAGTTAGTATGAACTTGTAAATTAGTGTTTAGTTGTTGAATATAGTCGTAAATCGTAGCGTCGATGTTGTGGACAACTAGAATTGTGACTTCTAGTTTTTATTTTATTTTGCATTTATTTTTCTACCGTTATGACTGCAATATGCATTTAGGTTAGTGTTGGGAACTTCATTAGAAATTACAATAACTATTGCAATCTTGAAGTCGCTTCATCAACTTGCTGAGCCATGTACGAGTAATTACGATACAGTCGGCTCGACTGAACGATTCTAATTTACAGCACAGCCGCGGATCCACTACTGTGACACGGTGGACAATCCTAATTCACAGCCGATAGACTGATATGCCTAAATAAAATGATTCAGTGTAAAATGCATACTTTTAATTAAATCCAAAATCTACCAGATTACAGACTAACATTTGTTGTTCCCCCGCATTGACCTTCACACTGTACAAGGTCTTGGCCGCGGCGTCAAACATTTTGTAAATGTCTTCTTTGTAGGAATGCAATGTATCGAACGATCGTGAGTCCGTAGTCCGACTCGCACTTTGCCGATTTTCGGGTGGCCGCGACCACAACCTTTTTTGAGAGCTGGATCCGCGCCTGTTACAGCATCCCATCTGCATGTTGCAGTCCGTCTGTATGCACTCGCCATTATTTCCATAGAACGTAAACAGTTACTTAATATTACGTAAATGCACGTACAGTTTAGATTAGCTAGAAATGCAGATTTTTGTCAAATATATTGGAATTTCTGTTATTTTTCTATGCATGGTACTTCAGTAACTTATTAAGCACGTCCTCACTAATGTTAATCCTACTGAACAATTGAACATACGCGTTGTGATTATCTGTATTGCTGTTAGTTATTTTGTGGTATAATTAAAATGTAAGGGCTTTTACACACTTGCCACTGGCGAAAGGCGTTTTTTGAAAGGCGCTAGGACACTGGCGAAGAGCCCTAAGCCTTTATTGAAAGGCGCTAGGACACTGGCGAAAGGCTAGATTAAAAGCTGTGCATCCTAAACAAGAAGAAGTGCAGCGAGTTTGCAATATGTGGCCGTCAACAGTGGCGTGTTGTATAGTTGCCTGTTTTTAGCAATAAATAATAAAGCAACATGATACTTTTAGGTTTGCCTTTGTGAGTCGTTTTGCATAAAAATGGGTGTTACTTTTCGGATCTATAGATACCGCTTGTTTCAAAACATAATCATAAACTTCGTACAATTTCTCTTTTTATTCAATCAAGGATTTATGATTCCAATGTAATTTAACTTCTAAAATCTTGTAAAAACCCATTTTCTTTTCATAACGAACCTCCTATTAGAGTAACTCGGGAGTCTCGGACTAATATAAAAGAAAAGTCGTTTCGCCACAACACTTAACACCTACAGTGAATACGCGTGATATATCTTCGAAATACGGATCGGCCTGATCAGCACCTCATAATGTGAATGTGCTTCTGAGCTGGCTTTCTCTTAGGTGCTTTACTTCTGTGTTAGGCTACGTCCTTTCTTGTGTATTCGTCCGAGCTCGGCATAACTTATTTGGAATCAATTTGATCCTTTGGATCCTGTATCTGGATGTCCAATGTATGACAATATTATTGTGCACACTATTCCTATCTAATGTAGTTTACTTTTTATATTTCGCAAAATATCTTTGAAATTACGAAGGCGCCTGCACATGCTCGTGTACATTCGGCGAAAGTAGTATAAAGGCAACTAACGAACATGTGCATTACGCAGGCAACAGGAATCTATAATTATATTAATACGTGAAGATAAAACTTTGTCCCCCTTTTTAAGCATATTGCGCGCACGGAGGAGTGCGGGATTTGGCATAGTTAAAAGTTTATATGGAGGAGTGCAGAAAGCTAAAATTACGGTCGAATCTCGACCACTAGTAAATAGTTATTTTGTGTGTACTCTTTATGCACAAGATTTGGCCACTCAGTACGTACAAACATTTTAACATGTTAAAATTCAGATGTAATTAGTTGCCTGTATACTCACCTGTTTTGTCGACCGTACCATGTAATTGAGTTGATCGCGCAATACATAAAAATGTTACACCAAGGGTGATAGTAGTATTCGTGATTTCAAGAGTTTTGCTAATGATTTAAGACTTGACTATTATCGATATCGATGAAATATTGTCGATAGATTGTGTTGTATTATGTGGATATTGTTTCAGATCGCCATATATTTTCTATGTTCCTTAGATACCTATGTTCAAACCGTTATATACCCAATTTCGAATTTGTTTACAAATAAAAAATATTTTACGGTTATTTCTTTTATAATTATATATCCTAATTATATTTCCCTACTTATATTGTTGTTATTCTTGATATAACTTTATTCCGCGTTTTAATAAGTGGGCATTTATTTATACAGGCGCAAAATTTTGGAGCATTAATGGTGGCTACCCTTTCTGTTCTGGTCTTAGGAATCTTTAGGTCAATTTTGGAGATATTAAAAACCCCCTATTATATGTTTTTTGAAAAATGTACAGTCGGCGACGAAATTAAAACTTCTCAAACACTTGTGGGTTTCAAATCTCAATAGTTTCCCAAGACCAGAAAATGAACAGAATAGTCATCCTTAAAACCCCATAATTTTGCGCCACCTGTATACGCCGGCTGCAATAGCTTTTACGAAAGTTTTGACTGTAAGATACGCTGTCGTAAAAGTAATAAAAGGGAAGGTGTAATCAAAATACATATACTGAATATATTTCCTTTATTAATTTGTACTTAAAAACGGATACAATAAACATACAAAACCGCTTGGAATGCAGGAGACGGAATACTCGATGTTACATCTGTTAATGTGTTAAATATAATCTATATTTTGACCGCCAAGCGCTTACTGACCATAACTACGACAAGAGATTGATAAACATGTCGTATAAATTAATACTACGAAGATTTTGTCATAAACCCAACGTGGTATAAATCGTTTGCCATAAACGTCGTTGGCGTCCAAAAACTTAATTATAAAATAAAAAAAATTGATTTGTTGAGATTTAAAAACTAAAAGACACCTATAATACTTGTTATTGCGGCGTTTTACAAACATAACGTATCACAGATAAGGTAAAAGCACGACCTAGTGTCGAACGTAAAAGGAATTAGAATTCATAAGTAGAATGAATTTGTCCAGATTTAAATTAATTCAAATAATGCTATGATTGAAACTTGGAAGAGAATATAACTAGCTGTGCCCAGCATGCTCTGCAATGCCTCTTTTTAACCCCCGACGAAAAAGAGGGTTGTTTTAAGTTAGTACTGTGTATCTGTGTGTCTGTCTGTGGCTACAGCTCCTGAATGGATGAACCTATTTTGATTAAGATTTTTTCGTTTGACAAGACACCTTGTCTTAAACGAGTGTGTACTTAGCTGTTTCAAGAAAATATGTTCAGCCGTTCAAAAGTTACACCTCTTTCAGTTGGAGTCGGGGTTTTTGACGGTTGGGTTGTTAACAGAAACATTTGCGGGCGCGCGCACTACTACTCGCCAAATGTTCATCGTAATCGGATGAATGATATAGGAACGCATAGAACACGAACAAACAAAATTTAATTTTATATTATATTAGATTATTGAACTGTACCGTTTGTGCTACAAGCTTTTTATATGAAGCTAAATAACAAAATTACTGTTAGTTACAAGTAGCGTTACTAGGATACTGGCGATTAACTTTAAAACGAGCAACGGACGCCCTTAGCGGGTCTTTCTGTACTTATTGTATTTAGCAATAGGTTTGAAGCGTTACAGGAACCCTTCATAACCTCTACGCAGGTATATTTCAAAATGTCCCAAATTTTCAATCATAGCATTATTTGTCGTTCGCATTACTAATAAAATGGCACCCTGTGTCACAAAAGTACAAATCAGACTTCACGAAAAATAACTAAGAATTAAACTTAACACTAGTACATAATATCTACGTTGTTAATAAATTAATACAGTTACAGTATTGTCCAAGTATAACTTAGTCTAATGTCGTGGTTTGTTTTGACATGGACAGCAAATTCTTAGGTAACGACAAGTCGATGGATGTGTCACTCAAATATAATAGTGATTCTCCAAAGAATATTAACTATAATAATACTCTTGTTGATTTAATCAACCCCTTCGGTTGTTAACATCACTGTGGTGTTTGAAAGATACCGATCAACTACTTAGGTCCTAATTTGATTCAGAGAAATAAGTATTTTATAGGACTCCACATATTGATCAGATTTGATCCTGTAGAACAGTACTCGCCACGGATCTTTGTGTCTGTGAAGTTAGGTTCAAATAATGAAACAACGCTACGCGTCGGAACGAAACGCACGACAAAATTCACGATCATGATTTGACACGACGCGACTCGGAGCAACTTCACAGACGCAAACATTCGTGGCGAGTACTGTACCGTAAATTAATCAATAACACAATTTTTTGTCCTCAAATTAGAAGTGAAATTAGAACCTCATATTTTTTACAACTGAGCGAAACTTCCATCGTCTGTAATGTACAGTTATCAATAGATTATGGATTTTCTTTGCCAACTGTACATTGTGGCACAAACATTGCCATACATTTGGCTGTAGATTGTTATTATAAATGACACAGATTCGCGAACAGATCTAAATATACTTTGATTAAAGTACCTTAAAAGATATTCATGATTTTAATTTCATCAATATCTCTTTTTATGTGAAAATTTTCTGACCAGAATGTTAATGGGACTGAAATTTCGGATTTGATCTGTTAATACATTTAGAAGAGAATGAATAGTGAAAAGTTATGGGAGTTTACAGAGCAGCAACTTATTATAAATCTATATGAGCTTCTAGCAGTGGCGAAGGGTGACAGTTTTAAAAGGGGAAGCCGTCCCAAAAATTGCTTCAATTAATGCTGCAAGACAAAAACCCATACTGTCTCTTGTAATCTATATGTATAGTAATGTCTGGAAGAGCTCGACCTAACTGAATAACATGCAATATTACGTTGGTCTATGCACTAACTAATTCCTAAAGGGAAGCCAATGGGAATCGGGTTGTATGGACTCTTCGCCACTGGCTTCTAGATATTTTATAAAGTCGCCTCCTCACAATCCATTCCCTAATGAAAATTTTAAGTATAGTACATTTTGACTACAATAATAAAACGGTACAAATATAAATAACAACTTGTGTATATTTCCGTATATCTGTTTAAGACACTAACAAATGCGTAAAGCGGAAACTGCATTGCAATATGAATCTTAAAGACTCTAAGCTAGAGTTCATTTTGACTCTTAGAATATCAAGCAAATACTGATCAATTTATTTAAAGTTGAAACTTATAAGCTGTCAATATTTTAATTTAACAGGTTTTAACGTACAAAACAGGCACTTAAGCCTGTTAATAATATCCGAAACATTAAATTGCATAGACAAGCAGAACTTATTTTTTTATTAGTCACCATTTTCACAAAATGTCGACTTTAGTCAACTTTAATTCTTGTCATAATTTTCTTCATTAACTATAACCATAATTATTTGGAGCTCCATCGCATTAGTGTGTGCTAACTGTTAGCATTCTTCGAACGTATGAGTAGCGCACGGCGTAACTAATAGACAGACTTTGATCCAAGTATTTTGACCTCTAATATCTCTATTCTTAGAGTAGGTGAACATAGAGGTCGCTCTCTCCCTTCTCCCACAAAAATTGATATCTCGCCTTTCCTTTAAATAAGGGCCTTAACACACTGGCGATTTGAGAGCGAGTTGAAAGCGAGGTGAGCGCGCAGCGAGCTCGCAGCGTACTCGGGCTGACGTACGTGAGTGTACAACATGGCGTCCTCATGGCTATTCGCTGCGAGCTCGTGGCGTACCCGTTGCGCGCTCGCAGCGAACTCGCGTCGCTTTCAACTGGCTTGCAAATCGCCACTGTGATAAGGCCAAAAAGCCAGTGATTTCAAAGTACTGATTTCACATTGATTACGAATCACGTGACTACAATAATTTATGTCAATGCAGTACATTTTGAATTTAGAAACGATATTTCTATATTCTGGTGATCTGAGATTGTGGTCTTGACTAAGGGCGGCCATCGTAGAATTTACGAAGAAATTCGGCAAAAAAAACTAGCAGACACTATTGCGATAGGCTCCTAACACTCACATTTGAGAGCCGTGCACGCATCGATTCATGTGTGATAAGTGGCCTGCATATATCAACAGCTCATTTTAGAGCAGAGTTCGTCCACTATAAAATATAGTGACACCAAACTATGTATACTATACTTTATAATAATACATTTATACTATAATAAACAGCAAATTACAGCGCCATCTTGTGGAAAATTACAAATATTTTCACTAATTGACACTATTTCAAAGCTAAATATTCAACGCGGGAACCAAACATGACCTCTGTTCATTTAGGTTTTACAATATCAAAATAAAAATTGGCCTTGAGCAAGCCAATTTGGGCGAGCGAGACTCCCAAATGAACTTATAATATGTCTATCGTATATTAGTATGGAATATAAAAGCATGGAATTACAGAATATTGTTTTTATAATAAATGGAATGGTGTCAAATGTATTGTTAATTAATTAATAATTATTGAATTTTCCAAAAATATAAACAAATCAATATTTAACTGACTGATATATTTCATCTAATCATTAATCTTGCATTAATCATTCATATTTCAATAATTGACGACACGGTTGGCGCAGTGGCTAAGCGATTGGCTTTCTGCGCTACGTGCCGCGGGTTCGATCCCCGCACGGGACCAATATTTGTCCAGCCTACAGAAACTTGCTTCGGGTCTGGGTGTGTGCATGTAACAAGTATAACTGTACCCACGATATGAAAATGTAGACTCGGCAAAGTTTTAATAATATTGTAATAATCAGGCAATTCCACAAACTTGCTTAGATTATAAAGTTGGAAAATTCAATGAAATTATACATTATAAGACAGTCTTAATGGAAGGCACTGCCACAACTGGGTCGGTCCAATAAAGGAGTACAAGCATTTCTGGATATAGCATTCTATTAAAAACTTATATTTAATCATACACAGTGTAAGTTTAAATATTGTCAAGTTTTGCCGGTAACAGACATAATTCGGAAATAATAGCTTGCTTCCATAATGTAAAAAAATCGAATATATCGCATAGTATTATAATTTTCGACACGTATTCATAACACAACCGAGTAGCTAGCTACATTTCCAGATTTAATTAAAATAAAATAAAATGTACCGTATTCAAAGCCTGCTAAATAAGGCAGTTTTTAAAATTGTGTTTGCGCAAAATTACTTTTAATTTTAATTAAAAAATAGGCGGCCGTTATTTTTTTATTATTTAAATAAAAATGGCGATTAAGCAAAACAACTTTTACCGGTCATTTCTCACATTCGCTGTCCAACATGATTCACTCCCAAGCGATACAAAGGTCCATCACAACGATAGCATTCGTGATTTAAGTACAACGAATTAACAATTGTATAACTAGTGTAACGTGGCAAGACTCATATATTTGTTGACTTTACAACAGCTGACTGAGCTCGTCGTTATAAATGCATGTTTACTGAATGGATTTGGATAAATATTATCCTTGATTAACACAGATATTTAATTCCAGAAAACTACGAACGTCACGCGAGCCGAGCCGCGGTCAGAGCTATACAGGGTGTAAGTGACATCGTAACGAAAACTCATACCATGGGTTCAGTACATGATAATGAAAGACAAAGCGAAAGAATTTTGCGTCGGTCTTTTCAAAAATTTTACGATTTTGTTCGCAGTTTTTATACCTAACTAAAAAATCTGCGAACAAAATCGTTAAATTTTTGATAAGACCGACGCAAAATTCTAACGCTGAATGATCCAGTATCATGTACTGAACCCATGGTATGAGTTTTCGTTACGATGTCACTTACACCCTGTATAGTTGTTTTAGCTATTTTCTGTTATGGTGTTGCTATCAAATAAGTGTTAGTTTTATTTAGTTTGAGGACACCTTTCAGTGGAGGGCACGGACATTTCTTAAAACAACTTAATGTTGTATTTTCAAGTTAAATGATGTTTGTGATTGGCCACCTCACCCTAAGACTTAAACTAACTGATATTACAGACGTATTAACGTTTGTATTACTTAATACTTCATTTATTAGGGTAGGCAGTGTCTTTTTGTCTTTATGGAGTGCACTGATACCTTTATTAAAGACGTCTTCAATGAAGCTCTTTTTCTCTATTTGTACTTCTTGATGTATTCAACTGCAAACAACAACTTCGGAATGCAAGTCAGCCGTTGTAAATGAACTAATCTAAATAACTCGCTCGACAGGCGACTCATCGTTCGCGCCCTGCCTACACTTGCCATCCAAGTCTTTACTCTTACCGTTAATCTTCAGATTGGCCAGACTCACGTAGTTACTGCGCGAAATGCCCGGTTCCCTCCTCTTGGGATCACTGCAAACTTTTTTTTCTACATTTTTCTTTTCCGGGACAGTAGCTAATGCTGCTATGTTATTAATTTGTGAGCTTCGGATTAGAGGGGTTAATTTTGTGGCTTTATCGACAGAAGTGATTGGAGTCTTAATTCTATTACGTCCTAAGTCTATGAACTTTGAATCTTCGCTCGGTTTTTGCTCGTATTTGGCTCTGCGATCTCTATAACTGAACCTACCGTCTGCGAAGTCGGGTTTTTCGGCTAAATGCCGTCGGAATATCGGCGTCATGGGCTTACCCATACTGGCAAGTTTAATGTCTGACTTTAGAACATCGTTGTTTAAGACTGGTTTGTCAGAATCTACAGGTCTAATTCTGTAGGAGCGGCCCATGTTGCTCGGGGATGCAGGCCGTTGTACGAAGAACTTACTCCTAGACTTATCCTCTACTTCTTTGTTTCTCACCACTTCTGCTGTGTTCGGCTTGAAGAGCCTGCTAAACTTCGGCGACAACAGCGTCGGGAAGAATCCCGACTTTTCCTGCGGCTTTTCTTTCTCTATAGTCTTGGTAATATTCTTGACGCCTTCAGCCATTAATGGGCTCTTCGTCAAAAAGTCAATATTATATCTCCTGCAGTCGACTTCCGGTATCTTCCTCTCATTAGTCAAACATTCCGGGTTCCTTAGCACCACATCAGTTACATCATAACTGGATTTCTTCGACAGGAAATTCTCTCCTTTCTTCACAATCGTTGATATCACATTCTTAGGATCTACCTCCATTTTATCGAATATCTTAACGTTTTGTGTCCAAGTGCTGATGGCTGGGTCATCATCTGAGGAGTCGGAGTCGCCGTCGTCTTGCGCGCCGGCGCTGTTGGGGATGCTGATGTGCCTGCAGAAGGGTAAGGGCGGGTCTACCTCGTGTTTGTACTGGCTCTCCAGCCCCTCCACGGACTGGTTGCGCAGGAAGGCGGGGAGGGTTCCGTCGAGCTCGTCGCTTTCTTCATCGACCTTGCGTGTCTTGTTGGTGTGCTCCTGCAGCTTGTTGAGGTGGGTGTCCGGAGACGTGCGCTTGAGGGGAGGAGGGTCCAGCCACTTGGTTATGTCGTCCACCTGTGAATAGGACATGGAAGTTAATTCAGGCGTGCACCATCCAGGTTCCTTGAATGACAACTTCACTTGCATATAGCGGTTGAGGGTTTGACATCTATTCGGACATAAGTTTGGCAGCAGCGTTACTTATCTAACTTTGGGATCTGCAGCCAGCTTGCCCAGCGTGGTGACCACAGACGTTTTCTACTTGTGGCCGGCGAAAGTGTTTGTTGATGATTGATGTCGATGATATTGATGTGTGTGGCTGACGAGCACTTGCCGAGTGGTGAGCTGCGCTAGGGTACCATAGTGACCTTGGTGATGTTGATGGTGTTCCCGGCGGCGCGCAGGATGTAGCCGGGCGCGTGCAGCGCGTGCGTGCTGCGGCTGGCGGCGGGCACGCGCACGCGCGGGCGCGCGCCGATGTGTGTGGCTGACGAGCACCTGCCGAGTGGTGAGCTGCGCTAGGGTACCATAGTGACCTTGGTGATGTTGATGGTGTTCCCGGCGGCGCGCAGGATGTAGCCGGGCGCGTGCAGCGCGTGCGTGCTGCGGCTGGCGGCGGGCACGCGCACGCGCGGGCGCGCGCCGATGTGTGTGGCTGACGAGCACCTGCCGAGTGGTGAGCTGCGCTAGGGTACCATAGTGACCTTGGTGATGTTGATGGTGTTCCCGGCGGCGCGCAGGATGTAGCCGGGCGCGTGCAGCGCGTGCGTGCTGCGGCTGGCGGCGGGCACGCGCACGCGCGGGCGCGCGCCGATGTGTGTGGCTGACGAGCACCTGCCGAGTGGTGAGCTGCGCTAGGGTACCATAGTGACCTTGGTGATGTTGATGGTGTTCCCGGCGGCGCGCAGGATGTAGCCGGGCGCGTGCAGCGCGTGCGTGCTGCGGCTGGCGGCGGGCACGCGCACGCGCGGGCGCGCGCCGATGTGTGTGGCTGACGAGCACTTGCCGAGTGGTGAGCTGCGCTCCGGCACGCACAACGTCGCGTTGGATGACGACTGGAACCACAAATTCACTTCATTATTCATTTTTATTAAAGTATAAAAATCTCAACCGATACTCAGAAGTCCAAACTCCGGTCACTAAAGGTTACATGTTGTCAATGCCACTGAAGAGCAAGGTCAATTTGGTTTATGTCACCAAATGCCATAAGAGGTCAATGTCACCTGAGGTCAACATCGGTCAAGGTCATCGCAGGTCTCATGTGAGCAATAACAACCTAGGTCAAAATTACTAAAACTCACACGTTCATGTCACTAAAGTTAAGGTTACCAGCAGATAAACTATGACTATGACGGTTACCTTGATGACTGCCGCGTCCGGCACGCTGAGCTCGCTGTCCGCCTTGCTGAGGCGCGAGCAGCAGCCGTCCTTGCTGTGCGGGCAGTCGGGCGAGCCTCGGGAGCACTGGTTGACTATGACTATGACGGTTACCTTGATGACTGCCGCGTCCGGCACGCTGAGCTCGCTGTCCGCCTTGCTGAGGCGCGAGCAGCAGCCGTCCTTGCTGTGCGGGCAGTCGGGCGAGCCTCGGGAGCACTGGTTGACTATGACTATGACGGTTACCTTGATGACTGCCGCGTCCGGCACGCTGAGCTCGCTGTCCGCCTTGCTGAGGCGCGAGCAGCAGCCGTCCTTGCTGTGCGGGCAGTCGGGCGAGCCTCGGGAGCACTGGTTGACTATGACTATGACGGTTACCTTGATGACTGCCGCGTCCGGCACGCTGAGCTCGCTGTCCGCCTTGCTGAGGCGCGAGCAGCAGCCGTCCTTGCTGTGCGGGCAGTCGGGCGAGCCTCGGGAGCACTGGTTGACTATGACTATGACGGTTACCTTGATGACTGCCGCGTCCGGCACGCTGAGCTCGCTGTCCGCCTTGCTGAGGCGCGAGCAGCAGCCGTCCTTGCTGTGCGGGCAGTCGGGCGAGCCTCGGGAGCACTGGTTGACTATGACTATGACGGTTACCTTGATGACTGCCGCGTCCGGCACGCTGAGCTCGCTGTCCGCCTTGCTGAGGCGCGAGCAGCAGCCGTCCTTGCTGTGCGGGCAGTCGGGCGAGCCTCGGGAGCACTGGTTGACTATGACTATGACGGTTACCTTGATGACTGCCGCGTCCGGCACGCTGAGCTCGCTGTCCGCCTTGCTGAGGCGCGAGCAGCAGCCGTCCTTGCTGTGCGGGCAGTCGGGCGAGCCTCGGGAGCACTGGTTGACTATGACTATGACGGTTACCTTGATGACTGCCGCGTCCGGCACGCTGAGCTCGCTGTCCGCCTTGCTGAGGCGCGAGCAGCAGCCGTCCTTGCTGTGCGGGCAGTCGGGCGAGCCTCGGGAGCACTGGTTGACTATGACTATGACGGTTACCTTGATGACTGCCGCGTCCGGCACGCTGAGCTCGCTGTCCGCCTTGCTGAGGCGCGAGCAGCAGCCGTCCTTGCTGTGCGGGCAGTCGGGCGAGCCTCGGGAGCACTGGTTGACTATGACTATGACGGTTACCTTGATGACTGCCGCGTCCGGCACGCTGAGCTCGCTGTCCGCCTTGCTGAGGCGCGAGCAGCAGCCGTCCTTGCTGTGCGGGCAGTCGGGCGAGCCTCGGGAGCACTGGTTGACTATGACTATGACGGTTACCTTGATGACTGCCGCGTCCGGCACGCTGAGCTCGCTGTCCGCCTTGCTGAGGCGCGAGCAGCAGCCGTCCTTGCTGTGCGGGCAGTCGGGCGAGCCTCGGGAGCACTGGTTGACTATGACTATGACGGTTACCTTGATGACTGCCGCGTCCGGCACGCTGAGCTCGCTGTCCGCCTTGCTGAGGCGCGAGCAGCAGCCGTCCTTGCTGTGCGGGCAGTCGGGCGAGCCTCGGGAGCACTGGTTGACTATGACTATGACGGTTACCTTGATGACTGCCGCGTCCGGCACGCTGAGCTCGCTGTCCGCCTTGCTGAGGCGCGAGCAGCAGCCGTCCTTGCTGTGCGGGCAGTCGGGCGAGCCTCGGGAGCACTGGTTGACTATGACTATGACGGTTACCTTGATGACTGCCGCGTCCGGCACGCTGAGCTCGCTGTCCGCCTTGCTGAGGCGCGAGCAGCAGCCGTCCTTGCTGTGCGGGCAGTCGGGCGAGCCTCGGGAGCACTGGTTGACTATGACTATGACGGTTACCTTGATGACTGCCGCGTCCGGCACGCTGAGCTCGCTGTCCGCCTTGCTGAGGCGCGAGCAGCAGCCGTCCTTGCTGTGCGGGCAGTCGGGCGAGCCTCGGGAGCACTGGTTGACTATGACTATGACGGTTACCTTGATGACTGCCGCGTCCGGCACGCTGAGCTCGCTGTCCGCCTTGCTGAGGCGCGAGCAGCAGCCGTCCTTGCTGTGCGGGCAGTCGGGCGAGCCTCGGGAGCACTGGTTGACTATGACTATGACGGTTACCTTGATGACTGCCGCGTCCGGCACGCTGAGCTCGCTGTCCGCCTTGCTGAGGCGCGAGCAGCAGCCGTCCTTGCTGTGCGGGCAGTCGGGCGAGCCTCGGGAGCACTGGTTGACTATGACTATGACGGTTACCTTGATGACTGCCGCGTCCGGCACGCTGAGCTCGCTGTCCGCCTTGCTGAGGCGCGAGCAGCAGCCGTCCTTGCTGTGCGGGCAGTCGGGCGAGCCTCGGGAGCACTGGTTGACTATGACTATGACGGTTACCTTGATGACTGCCGCGTCCGGCACGCTGAGCTCGCTGTCCGCCTTGCTGAGGCGCGAGCAGCAGCCGTCCTTGCTGTGCGGGCAGTCGGGCGAGCCTCGGGAGCACTGGTTGACTATGACTATGACGGTTACCTTGATGACTGCCGCGTCCGGCACGCTGAGCTCGCTGTCCGCCTTGCTGAGGCGCGAGCAGCAGCCGTCCTTGCTGTGCGGGCAGTCGGGCGAGCCTCGGGAGCACTGGTTGACTATGACTATGACGGTTACCTTGATGACTGCCGCGTCCGGCACGCTGAGCTCGCTGTCCGCCTTGCTGAGGCGCGAGCAGCAGCCGTCCTTGCTGTGCGGGCAGTCGGGCGAGCCTCGGGAGCACTGGTTGACTATGACTATGACGGTTACCTTGATGACTGCCGCGTCCGGCACGCTGAGCTCGCTGTCCGCCTTGCTGAGGCGCGAGCAGCAGCCGTCCTTGCTGTGCGGGCAGTCGGGCGAGCCTCGGGAGCACTGGTTGACTATGACTATGACGGTTACCTTGATGACTGCCGCGTCCGGCACGCTGAGCTCGCTGTCCGCCTTGCTGAGGCGCGAGCAGCAGCCGTCCTTGCTGTGCGGGCAGTCGGGCGAGCCTCGGGAGCACTGGTTGACTATGACTATGACGGTTACCTTGATGACTGCCGCGTCCGGCACGCTGAGCTCGCTGTCCGCCTTGCTGAGGCGCGAGCAGCAGCCGTCCTTGCTGTGCGGGCAGTCGGGCGAGCCTCGGGAGCACTGGTTGACTATGACTATGACGGTTACCTTGATGACTGCCGCGTCCGGCACGCTGAGCTCGCTGTCCGCCTTGCTGAGGCGCGAGCAGCAGCCGTCCTTGCTGTGCGGGCAGTCGGGCGAGCCTCGGGAGCACTGGTTGACTATGACTATGACGGTTACCTTGATGACTGCCGCGTCCGGCACGCTGAGCTCGCTGTCCGCCTTGCTGAGGCGCGAGCAGCAGCCGTCCTTGCTGTGCGGGCAGTCGGGCGAGCCTCGGGAGCACTGGTTGACTATGACTATGACGGTTACCTTGATGACTGCCGCGTCCGGCACGCTGAGCTCGCTGTCCGCCTTGCTGAGGCGCGAGCAGCAGCCGTCCTTGCTGTGCGGGCAGTCGGGCGAGCCTCGGGAGCACTGGTTGACTATGACTATGACGGTTACCTTGATGACTGCCGCGTCCGGCACGCTGAGCTCGCTGTCCGCCTTGCTGAGGCGCGAGCAGCAGCCGTCCTTGCTGTGCGGGCAGTCGGGCGAGCCTCGGGAGCACTGGTTGACTATGACTATGACGGTTACCTTGATGACTGCCGCGTCCGGCACGCTGAGCTCGCTGTCCGCCTTGCTGAGGCGCGAGCAGCAGCCGTCCTTGCTGTGCGGGCAGTCGGGCGAGCCTCGGGAGCACTGGTTGACTATGACTATGACGGTTACCTTGATGACTGCCGCGTCCGGCACGCTGAGCTCGCTGTCCGCCTTGCTGAGGCGCGAGCAGCAGCCGTCCTTGCTGTGCGGGCAGTCGGGCGAGCCTCGGGAGCACTGGTTGACTATGACTATGACGGTTACCTTGATGACTGCCGCGTCCGGCACGCTGAGCTCGCTGTCCGCCTTGCTGAGGCGCGAGCAGCAGCCGTCCTTGCTGTGCGGGCAGTCGGGCGAGCCTCGGGAGCACTGGTTGACTATGACTATGACGGTTACCTTGATGACTGCCGCGTCCGGCACGCTGAGCTCGCTGTCCGCCTTGCTGAGGCGCGAGCAGCAGCCGTCCTTGCTGTGCGGGCAGTCGGGCGAGCCTCGGGAGCACTGGTTGACTATGACTATGACGGTTACCTTGATGACTGCCGCGTCCGGCACGCTGAGCTCGCTGTCCGCCTTGCTGAGGCGCGAGCAGCAGCCGTCCTTGCTGTGCGGGCAGTCGGGCGAGCCTCGGGAGCACTGGTTGACTATGACTATGACGGTTACCTTGATGACTGCCGCGTCCGGCACGCTGAGCTCGCTGTCCGCCTTGCTGAGGCGCGAGCAGCAGCCGTCCTTGCTGTGCGGGCAGTCGGGCGAGCCTCGGGAGCACTGGTTGACTATGACTATGACGGTTACCTTGATGACTGCCGCGTCCGGCACGCTGAGCTCGCTGTCCGCCTTGCTGAGGCGCGAGCAGCAGCCGTCCTTGCTGTGCGGGCAGTCGGGCGAGCCTCGGGAGCACTGGTTGACTATGACTATGACGGTTACCTTGATGACTGCCGCGTCCGGCACGCTGAGCTCGCTGTCCGCCTTGCTGAGGCGCGAGCAGCAGCCGTCCTTGCTGTGCGGGCAGTCGGGCGAGCCTCGGGAGCACTGGTTGACTATGACTATGACGGTTACCTTGATGACTGCCGCGTCCGGCACGCTGAGCTCGCTGTCCGCCTTGCTGAGGCGCGAGCAGCAGCCGTCCTTGCTGTGCGGGCAGTCGGGCGAGCCTCGGGAGCACTGGTTGACTATGACTATGACGGTTACCTTGATGACTGCCGCGTCCGGCACGCTGAGCTCGCTGTCCGCCTTGCTGAGGCGCGAGCAGCAGCCGTCCTTGCTGTGCGGGCAGTCGGGCGAGCCTCGGGAGCACTGGTTGACTATGACTATGACGGTTACCTTGATGACTGCCGCGTCCGGCACGCTGAGCTCGCTGTCCGCCTTGCTGAGGCGCGAGCAGCAGCCGTCCTTGCTGTGCGGGCAGTCGGGCGAGCCTCGGGAGCACTGGTTGACTATGACTATGACGGTTACCTTGATGACTGCCGCGTCCGGCACGCTGAGCTCGCTGTCCGCCTTGCTGAGGCGCGAGCAGCAGCCGTCCTTGCTGTGCGGGCAGTCGGGCGAGCCTCGGGAGCACTGGTTGACTATGACTATGACGGTTACCTTGATGACTGCCGCGTCCGGCACGCTGAGCTCGCTGTCCGCCTTGCTGAGGCGCGAGCAGCAGCCGTCCTTGCTGTGCGGGCAGTCGGGCGAGCCTCGGGAGCACTGGTTGACTATGACTATGACGGTTACCTTGATGACTGCCGCGTCCGGCACGCTGAGCTCGCTGTCCGCCTTGCTGAGGCGCGAGCAGCAGCCGTCCTTGCTGTGCGGGCAGTCGGGCGAGCCTCGGGAGCACTGGTTGACTATGACTATGACGGTTACCTTGATGACTGCCGCGTCCGGCACGCTGAGCTCGCTGTCCGCCTTGCTGAGGCGCGAGCAGCAGCCGTCCTTGCTGTGCGGGCAGTCGGGCGAGCCTCGGGAGCACTGGTTGACTATGACTATGACGGTTACCTTGATGACTGCCGCGTCCGGCACGCTGAGCTCGCTGTCCGCCTTGCTGAGGCGCGAGCAGCAGCCGTCCTTGCTGTGCGGGCAGTCGGGCGAGCCTCGGGAGCACTGGTTGACTATGACTATGACGGTTACCTTGATGACTGCCGCGTCCGGCACGCTGAGCTCGCTGTCCGCCTTGCTGAGGCGCGAGCAGCAGCCGTCCTTGCTGTGCGGGCAGTCGGGCGAGCCTCGGGAGCACTGGTTGACTATGACTATGACGGTTACCTTGATGACTGCCGCGTCCGGCACGCTGAGCTCGCTGTCCGCCTTGCTGAGGCGCGAGCAGCAGCCGTCCTTGCTGTGCGGGCAGTCGGGCGAGCCTCGGGAGCACTGGTTGACTATGACTATGACGGTTACCTTGATGACTGCCGCGTCCGGCACGCTGAGCTCGCTGTCCGCCTTGCTGAGGCGCGAGCAGCAGCCGTCCTTGCTGTGCGGGCAGTCGGGCGAGCCTCGGGAGCACTGGTTGACTATGACTATGACGGTTACCTTGATGACTGCCGCGTCCGGCACGCTGAGCTCGCTGTCCGCCTTGCTGAGGCGCGAGCAGCAGCCGTCCTTGCTGTGCGGGCAGTCGGGCGAGCCTCGGGAGCACTGGTTGACTATGACTATGACGGTTACCTTGATGACTGCCGCGTCCGGCACGCTGAGCTCGCTGTCCGCCTTGCTGAGGCGCGAGCAGCAGCCGTCCTTGCTGTGCGGGCAGTCGGGCGAGCCTCGGGAGCACTGGTTGACTATGACTATGACGGTTACCTTGATGACTGCCGCGTCCGGCACGCTGAGCTCGCTGTCCGCCTTGCTGAGGCGCGAGCAGCAGCCGTCCTTGCTGTGCGGGCAGTCGGGCGAGCCTCGGGAGCACTGGTTGACTATGACTATGACGGTTACCTTGATGACTGCCGCGTCCGGCACGCTGAGCTCGCTGTCCGCCTTGCTGAGGCGCGAGCAGCAGCCGTCCTTGCTGTGCGGGCAGTCGGGCGAGCCTCGGGAGCACTGGTTGACTATGACTATGACGGTTACCTTGATGACTGCCGCGTCCGGCACGCTGAGCTCGCTGTCCGCCTTGCTGAGGCGCGAGCAGCAGCCGTCCTTGCTGTGCGGGCAGTCGGGCGAGCCTCGGGAGCACTGGTTGACTATGACTATGACGGTTACCTTGATGACTGCCGCGTCCGGCACGCTGAGCTCGCTGTCCGCCTTGCTGAGGCGCGAGCAGCAGCCGTCCTTGCTGTGCGGGCAGTCGGGCGAGCCTCGGGAGCACTGGTTGACTATGACTATGACGGTTACCTTGATGACTGCCGCGTCCGGCACGCTGAGCTCGCTGTCCGCCTTGCTGAGGCGCGAGCAGCAGCCGTCCTTGCTGTGCGGGCAGTCGGGCGAGCCTCGGGAGCACTGGTTGACTATGACTATGACGGTTACCTTGATGACTGCCGCGTCCGGCACGCTGAGCTCGCTGTCCGCCTTGCTGAGGCGCGAGCAGCAGCCGTCCTTGCTGTGCGGGCAGTCGGGCGAGCCTCGGGAGCACTGGTTGACTATGACTATGACGGTTACCTTGATGACTGCCGCGTCCGGCACGCTGAGCTCGCTGTCCGCCTTGCTGAGGCGCGAGCAGCAGCCGTCCTTGCTGTGCGGGCAGTCGGGCGAGCCTCGGGAGCACTGGTTGACTATGACTATGACGGTTACCTTGATGACTGCCGCGTCCGGCACGCTGAGCTCGCTGTCCGCCTTGCTGAGGCGCGAGCAGCAGCCGTCCTTGCTGTGCGGGCAGTCGGGCGAGCCGCGCTGCGCTCGCCGGGAGGAACCGCGCGAGTACTGCAGGATGTCGGCCAGCAGGGTGCTCGGCAGCGGCCCCGGCTTCGACAGGTACATGACCATGCTCTCTAGCCATATTTCTATTACTTCGAATGGTGGCCTGCGGGGATAATAGTCAAGTTAGATAGATTGTCGTGACAACGCGAGCCGGGCCAGCAGACCAGTGTCACGTGTGTGTGCGAGTGTCGACTGTCACAGTGACGCGACGATTAAATCCATAAGTGTAAAATAAAGTCGCCCGTCGCATCTGTTTGTTCGCTAGCTACTTCATAACTATACAACGGATTTTGATGCATGTTCTGACCCGAGAAGAAGAAGAACTGAACTGCAGTGCGCCTGTGGTACCTGGTGTCGGGGTCCAGGTCGCACGCGAGGAATGCGATGCGGTAGAACGCCTCGGGGCAGTCGCTGACGTCACAGAACTTGTCCACGAACAGCGGCTCGTTGAGCCCGAAGTCCATGCGGCGAGGCAGGAAGTCCGGGTCGGCTGACACTCGACCTATTATCTGTTGGATATACGTAATGAGGTGAAACTAGTGGTCGTCCAGTGGTCGAAATTGGACCATCATTTTAGTTTTCTGCACCATGGTTTTCTTCTCCATATAAACTTTAAGTACGCCAAATTTCAATCTCCTCCGTGCGCGCAATATGCTTAAAAAGGGGTACAAAGTTTTCTCTTCACGTATTAATATACAGGGTGTCCCAGGAAACCTGTACCAGCGAAGGTCTGTGGTCAGGGGACACTAATACTCATCGATTGAACCCCCATGTATGTTCTACGATATTTTGTAGTTTTCGAGAAATTAATTATTTTGTAATATTTTCAGATTTTTCAAAATTGTAGGCGGTTTTAATTATAACTTTTTCTGAGTGGCGTTTCTTTGAGATTTTTCTTGTCAGTATTATGGCTAGAATGTGTGTTCACCTGTTAAAAACACAAAACAACCAAATTCTAACTACTAGTAGCTCAGAATATGATCACAAGATAAAAAATTCTGTTTCGGAGAAATATTACACTTGACTTCAACATGAAAAAAAAAATACTTAAACCTGACTGAATGATTTGTAAATAATTTTAAAAACTTTATGAATTCCTTAGGTCTCAAAACAACACAAAAAAGTTAGTACTTTATGGGACATATTTTCGAGAAAACATAGTTCAAGGTTGATAAGGTCAGAAATAGTGAAATTTATTTCATGCATTTGAAATGACTTTTCTTACATTTTTGCGATTGATATGGAGAATACTTGGATGTTAGGTAAAGGTACTTACAATAGTGAAATTCAATTCTACTAATTATTATAACTTTTTCACTTTTATTGTGATAATAAATAAAACAACAGAAATATCTCGAATACCTAATCATTTACTAAATGGTTTTTCCAGGAAACGTGCCAAGTTATTTTTCCAGTGTCTTAAAATGTCCAAATCAGAAAAGCAAATCGAAAGTCCAAAACACAAACCAAGTACAAAAAATCCAATAAAATACAGCAAATGCAAGTTTAAATTATAGTGAGAGAAACGTAGGCTTCGCTTATGTCATTTTTACTCCATTTCGAGCCCGCCTTAGATTATGTAGGTTTACTTTATCTATGGAGCCCGCCGAACCTAACCTAACCTTTTTTTTTTTAACGTGTGGGATCCGTGTGCCTTGGACAAAATGTCGATTGGCCGAGGGGCCCCAATTGCCTGGCAATTGGGGCCCCTCGGCCAATCGACATTTTCGACATTGGAGGAATTAATCAAAAATTAACGGAAGCACAAGCAGAGATAAGAGAAAAAGAGCACGCTTTTCGAGACTTGCGCAGAAATTTTTTGCGACGGTGCCGTCTATTTATTGAGGCTGGTGGCAGACACTTTGAGCATTTAATGTAAAAACCATTTAGTAAATGATTAGGTATTCGAGATATTTCTGTTGTTTTGTTTATCACAATAAAAATGAAAAAGTTATAATGATTAGTAGAATTGAATTGCACTATTGTAAGTACCTTTACCTAACAAATCGCAAAAATGTAAGAAAGGTCATTTTAAATGCATGAAATAAATTTCACTATTTCTGACCTTATCAACTTTGAACTATGTTTTCTCGAAAATATGTCCCATAAAGTACTAACTTTTTTGTGTTGTTTTGAGACCTAAGGAATTCATAAAGTTTTTAAAATTATTTACAAATCATTCAGTCAGGTGTAAGTATTTTTTTTTTAAGTTGAAATCACGTGTAATATTTCTCCGAAACAGATTTTTTTATCTTGTAATCATATTCTAAGCTACTAGTAGTTAGAATTTGGTTGTTTTGTGTTTTTAACAGGTGAACACACATTCTAGCCATAATACTGATAAGAAAAATCTCAAAGAAACGCCACTCAGAAAAAGTTATAACTAAAACTGCCTACAATTTTGAAAAATCTGAAAATATTACAAAATAATTAATTTCTCGAAAACTACAAAATATCGTAGAACATACATGGGGGTTCAATCGATGAGTATTAGTGTCCCCTGACCACAGACCTTCGCTGGTACAGGTTTCCTGGGACACCCTGTATAGAATAGATAAGTATTGGTGTAGTTTAAACGCACATCCTGAATATCGTTTGTTTATAATTGACTATTGAATTTGGTTCAGTAACATTTAATATAGGTAATAAAAAATAATAAAAAAAATCGCCAATCTATTTGTCGATTCAGCTAAGGAAAATTAAATCTTATTCTAAGACAATAAGTATTAATTTTAAATACAGTAAGTTATGCTAAACTCAAAACAACTTTCTTTAAAGTTATAGTAAACTTTAAATAACTTAAGTTCACTTTGTGAGATTTTTTTCGTTAATTAAGTTACACGTAGTCTTTTTTAATGAAGACATCATTTGATTCAATAATTTATTTGTTATTATTATGTATTATTTTACTAAATAACTATATAAAACATTTAATAATTCAAGAATAATTTTATTATCCCAAGATTTCCACAAAATGTATTACTTTATTCAGTATTTTAGACGTATATTAGATGTAGTAATGTAATGTTCTCACCTCGCACAGTATGATCCCAAAGGAGAACACGTCGACCTTCTCGTCGTAAATGTTCCCGTTCATCATCTCCGGCGCCATCCAGTACGGGTTGCCCACCACCTGGATACACAATATAAGCAGATGACGAACTGACCGACACAGGGTCAAGGCACGGTGGGCTCAGTGAGAGGTGTGAGCGATGTGACGACGGTTTTAGTTGTAGAACCGGTCCATATCTCAGTACCAGTTCCGTCTCAGTAATGGAACCGGGATTACCCGTGATTTCTGGTACTTTCGGGACTGTCATAGAAATACGGTACGGATGATATTTTACGAAGTTAAGTACAGAATTTACAAATTGAATAATCAGTCTTACAATTTTTTTTTTCAAACGCTAATACCTTTCCTGGCACCGCTTCTTTGGCCTTTGTTTTATTAAATAGAAAACTATCTTGAAAACAAAGTTAATTCGGTATATGGCATTACATACCCGTCGTTATAAATTTTAATTAAATACGCAGACGGAGTTCTGACAGCGCGGGCGTAGCGATAGTTAGCAGGAATTGTACGTAGTATTCAACATTAAACAAAATTTCAAAAGTACCGGGAATACCTTGCGCCAGTACCGGTGCCGGAATCGTGCCGGATAACTACGAAATTCCCGGGATTTTCGATACCAGGATTTCCCGGGATTACTTCCCTTTCTTTAGTCGTGCATAGTACCAAAAAAATTTACTTATAGTTTCGTTGAAGATAGCAAAAATTCTTAAACATTCACATCTAAGGCTGCTAAGAACAAAGGACAACAAGCTAAGAAAACGGTGGTTAAAGAATAAATATCACTTACAGTGTATCGTTTCCGCCGGAGCGTGTTGTGTGCCTGTCGCCTGTCCAGTGAACTGCTGGCCGTGCGCTGCACTATGCGCGCCAGGCCGAAGTCCGCCACTATCACAGTCTTGTCCTGTTCACGATAATAATATTAAAATTAGTTTATAAAAAGTTAAAACTACAGCAATGAACCTTTAACAATAATGAGGGAATTTGCGGTTGAATGCTTGCCTTCCATGCAGGAGGGCCCGAGTTCAAACCCGGCCCGTACCTCTGTCTTTTCGAATTTATGTGCGGATCAGAATTTGATTATCACTTGCGTTAACGGTGGCAAAAACATCGTGAGGAAACCTGCACATCTGAAAGGGCCTCATAAAGTTCTGGATGGTGTGTGTGGTCCACCAGCCCGCACTTGGCAAGCATGGTGGACTAAGGCCCGTGCCCAGCAGTGGGGCAGTAATGGGCTGGATGTATTGATGTGTGTTATGTAGTACAGTACCTCTCTGACGAGACAGTTGTGCGAGTTGAGGTCCCTGTGGATGACGTTCATGCGGTGCAGGTAGCCCAGCCCGGCCGACACGTCGCGGGCCAGCCGCGCGCGGTCGCGCCAGCTCAGCGGCACCGCGCGGTCCTGGGAGCGGAGGGGGCAACACACATTATTATGACCACTTTAACATTGTTGTCGTGTTACTGAACAAGCTTAACAAAATCAGCTTTTCACCACAACTCCTAAAAATTTGGCGAGCCATCTAAGGGATCGACAGCAATTTGTTAGGCACGAGTGCTTTGCTTCTACACCGTATCACACTCGCTCCGGTGTCAGCCAAGGCTCAATACTTGGACCTTTATTGTTTGGGATTATGGTGAATGACCTTGAGTCGGTCCTTAAGCATACTAGGTATTTACTCTACGCTGACGACCTAAAATTAATAAACGGCATTGAAGAGATCACCGATACCGTGACACTGCAGGAGGATGTTAACTCAGTGCTCCAGTGGAGTCTTGATAACAAACTCTTTTTCAATACTACTAAATGCAGTGTTGTGTCGTTCAGTCGTGCACACAGTCCACGGCATGTGCAATACTTTCTGGGAACGGAACCTATTGCCCGTGTCAACTCTGTAAAAGATCTTGGAGTACTTTTTGATTCACGACTACCTTTTCACGAACACATGAGGTTACTAGCTGTTGATTCTTTTCGGAGGTTGGGCTTTGTTATCCGTAATATGCAAGAATTTAACAATCCTCTCGCCATCAAATTAATTTACATGACTTTAGTAAGGAGCAAGCTGGAGTCGGCTTCAGTCGTTTGGAATCCGCATGAGAGTGGATACGCATTGCTCCTTGAGAGAGTTCAATAAGCTTTTATCAGATTTCTTCACAAGAAACTGTTTGGATACTATCCTTTTCTATATCCTACTAAATATCTGCTTGGTATGCTTGACTTTAACTCCCTTGAAGTGAGGCGTAATAACTGCTTGCTCATCACCGCTTGTCAAGTCCTAAGGGGTAAATCCGATTGTCCAGAACTGGTGGCTCAGCTGGTGAGACTTTTTGTCCCTATTGTGCCTAAATATAATTTAAAACCACGACGCCACCGATTACTGGCAGTGCTGGAGGCACGCACTGTGTCGCACGCGAACTCTCCACTAGTTCGTGCACTTACAACGCTGAATGCCCTTCTGACATCATCGCCAGAGTGTGATTTGTTTGCGATGGGATGGATAGATGTGTGTCGTGAATGTTTGAGATTCTGTGAGGAGATGGATGAGAGATGAGTAGGGTAGGTGCCTATCTAAATGGTGATATCTGTTCGATTTTGTATTGTATATTCCTATTGTTTACTGTAATTGTCGTTATTTTTTGTTTCTACCTTTTATTACATAATAACGTTATTTTTTGTTTTTAACTTTGCAACGTATTGGTATTTACTGTAATGTTGATTAAATAAATAAATAAAATAAATTGTTTAAATCGTCTTCTTCGGTTTCCGTAGAAGTCAAATACAAGTCGTACATGAATAAAAAATAAAAGTTTATAAATTGTTTGTTTACAACGACTTTTCTGTAAGTTAGGTAGAATCACACAAACATCCCCCCCCCCCCCCCTAAACGCTTGTACTTTATTTTAATGTAAGATACCTCTTGTTATATGTATAGATCTTTTTCTAAATAAATAATATAATAATATAACTTTATTGATACAAAAAACCTTGTTTACAATAGGTACTTAACAATTAGGTTACAAGTAAAAATATTTAGTGGTAAAAGGTGGCTTAAATAGTGGAAACCCTGCCTCCTAAACTAGGTGAAACCTGTGACTTAGGAGTCAGTGTTCTACTGTTACTTCGTATACAAATAATCCTTTCTGTGAGTGTTGTTTATATTAAACAATTATATTATTTTTAAAAAGAATTCTGTATCCTAGCAATACAACACAAGTATTATTATACCAGCGTAGTCTTCTTCAAATTTAAGAGCCTTACTCTTGTCAGGATAGCTGATGTAGGTCTCCACTTTTCCCTCTCCAGTGCAGTCTCCTTAACCTCCCTATACGACATAACAGCAACCTTTTATTTGAAGACATTTGGTGGTACATGAAATAGCTACTAACATCTGGTAATAGACGCCAGCGCCGCCTATCAGAATATAGCGGCAACTCAGATCCTAAATCGCACTATGAAAAATGTTCACGGCAAATAGCCTATACAAGTATACATGCATCGGAAATGCGTGGTCATATTTATGGGTGTGGATCAAACAAAAACTGAACATCTTTCTCTATGGGACCAACATCGCAATTGCGAAGAGATAATCAACTGTCCCATATGCTTGGGTCGAGTAGATATTGAACCTTCGTATGGGCGACAGTATCAGTTAGTACTACATTACCTGTATGAGCTGGTACAGCGTGCCGCCGGCGACGTACTCGGTGACGAGGTGCAGCCGCTTGTCCTTGTACAGCACGCCCACGAAGCGCAGCACGTTGGGGTGCTTCAGCGAGCGCAGGACGGCTACCTGCCAGACCACATATTACAATAAATTAATTCTTTATTTTAATAAAGTGACTAAGTAAAGACAGACAACGCACTGAACGTCAATTTCCCCGATAGAATGGTTGCACGAACTATCTTAGGTTCATCCATACAACACATTATTTTGAAACGTCCCACGCCATATTTTAATAATCCAAAATATTTTAAAGCTCTCTATGAATGGTATAGACTTTATTTCAAATATCAAATTAAACCTGCAGTGGATTCATAAATTATGTATGCATTAAGATCGGGCGGCGCGGCGACGCGATGCGTGGGTGTCAGAGTAGCCGAGCCCACCGGGTCATGTGGTCGAGATCATGACCTTAATGCCTTTCATAATTGAGGAGATTAGGAACAAAAGGTGTCATTTACGTATTTGGCTATTCGTTTTTTTTTATTCGGCTCAATAGGTTGATTTTTATCCGAATCTGCAATGATAAAGATCAAAAAGAGCACGTTTTTCATAGAAAAATCAATCCGAAAAGCTTCTTCCGGAACAAAAAGTAACATTTTTATTCAACCACGGTAGGACTTAAGAGTTCAATATCAATAAGTGTCATTTTTCTTAGTAAATACATCCGATGGCATTAGGTCGGATCTAAACGTATACATTTTACAAAAAAAAACTAATTTCAATTGTTTTATATTATAAAAAATTGGGCGCATGAGGGAAATAAAACGCATAAACATACAATACAATTTTTATTTATGCAGTGCAGTGTAATTTTTTTCAATCAAAACCCACGACTTCGAAATCGGAGTCACAACTATCTCAATTGAAATCATATTTCTATGATCATGCCTGTTCGTGTACGTACCTCCTTGAGGAAGTTCCTCTGCGCGTCCTCGTCGACGCGGTACAGCTGCTTGAGCACCATGACCTCGTTGGTGTCCCGGTGCGTCACCTTGTACACCTCGCCGAAGAAGCCGGAACCCAGGAGCTCGCCCTGAACACGGAATGTGCAATAACAATATTGATTACATTTTAGACACAGTATACATAAATATATATAAAAAAAAAACACTATGAAGATTATGGCGTCGAGATCAAAATTTGAAAATGATAAACATTAAAAAAAACTAAAAAGTATAAAATAATTTTCTTAAAAACTTAACAGCTTCTGTAGTCGGGGCCTTTAATTCTTCAATGTACATACTCGTAGCTTGGCAGTGGCACCGATTTCGACCTATGTTCCTTGGGGAAAGTTGTTCAGTTTCATGGACCTGATTACCTTCTAAAATATGGCTGGCTATTTTTATTTCACGCTGTATTCAGTTAAATGGAATAATAGGAAGAATATAAGAATTTGACTAATGCATTTAGAGGCCCACCTGCAGCAGGTCGCAGGCCCGGAACACCTTCTGTCCGGGGGCCGGCGCGGCGCGGAACGAGCGCGCGCGGCTCAGGTCGCACAGCACGCCGCTCGGCTCCTCGCCGTCCACGCTGCAACGTGCAGCTTGTTAGTGTGTGTGTGTACGGGGCGCCTAGTGGGCTGTGTGCTAGTGTGCTGGGACGAGTCAGCCTAGCGAACGAACATACGAGCAGCGGCGATGTGCACACCGAGCGCGCCTCGCCCACACTTGTGACTGGGTGGCTATTAGATGTGTGCGCCGATGCCGGCGGCGGCGTCTTCGGCGTGGATGGTGAAAATCTTATTAAATACACAATATGGCAGACTTATCCGCCAAATAACTGTGACGGACGAAGTTATCGGCAAAACGCGCTATTTAAATTACAGTCATATAATAATTGATCATGATCAACTATCGATCGTTGCCAAACTAACTTAAACTTTACAGGGGCACATTTTAAAGTTTAAGTTAGTTTGGCAACGAATTGGCGCTTTAGTAATTTTGGCTTTCCACTGACGATATCGTTAATGGGATATACGAACCCTGTTTTAACATTGTTTTGGTTCGAAAAGACATCTTGTAAAGCCTATTTCATCTCAACCTTCATAAAATCCTTGTACAATTCGAAATCACAGTACTTACGCATCAAGTAACTTGGACATACTGCTGCTCCTCTCCTTATCCCCCAGCAGCGGGGAGGTCGGCGTCTGGCGCCTCTTGTTGACCCACTTCCCCGCGTCCTCCCCCCCTTTCCTCTTGAACAGTCTCTCTTTCCTCCCTTCATCTCTTCTCAAGTCTTTGTCATTGGAATGTCTTTGTTTAGTATCTTCTTTGGTACACAAAACTTTTCTTTCGACGGGCATCCTGTCGTTTTTGTGTATGTCCTCGTCTGTTTGTGTGTGCGCGTGTGTTGTGCATGCTTGTGTACGTTTTGTGTTTGTTTCTGGACTGTGTTCAATGGTTAGCTAAAATAACAAAAGGAAACGTAATTTTATAAAATCATAGTGTCATTCTTTCCGGTTCAAACACGGTGGTTGATCTAAGGCATTTTTGAACGGCGTAAGTGAAAGAGAATATTCGCAGACAGATATAATAGTTTGTGCAAACCAGAGGCAGTATTCATCAGAAGTGCTTAAAGGATACAAGTTATATCATTATAACTATAACAGACATATATCGGCTAAAATTATAATAATAGAATAAAAGTTAATCATATTTTTTTTTTGGATAATTATTACTGTAAATTATATTCACTTACGTGGGTAAATATTCGTAAATAGAAGTACGTCAACGTAATTATTATAATAAATGTCAGTTTGAGATAGGGTTATGATGCGTAACAATGACAAGAATAGAATGACTACCAAAATAATAATGTCAATTAATAAGTTATATTTTCAGTTCAATAAATTATTATTATTTGTCATTCTGAGGAACAAAAATCCTGTGTCTGGCTGTCTATCATTCTACGTGACATTGGAGCAACTGGGGGTCTAAAAAGCCCACATTTAGCAATTCACCTACGAATCTCCATGGTAACTGTCAAACAGATGATTACTGAATATGAACCTTACGCTTATGATATTAAGAGTCATCAATTAAGTGGTGAAATATGAATCATATTATGATTCATTTAAACCGGCCTTTTTAGACCCCTGGTCATTTCTCCAGAAAAACTATTATCACGAGTTGAAGTTGGATTTATCAATACATTCGCCGTTAACAATATGACTCTTACAATGTGTACTGAAATGATAAACGAGCAATAACAAATAATCATAAAACTGGGTTTTCCGTCAACATTTAACTCAATATTACCTGTATAACAGCGTCAGGTTTGGCCAGCGCCCTCTCGATCTCATCCAACGGTCTGTTCTTTACAGGGTTGCCGTTAATCTCGAGAATCTTGTCCCCGATATGCAGCGTCAGCACACCGCATGATGAGTCGATCCTGAAATATGAAGACACGATCAGTGCTATGCTGGCCATGACGTTACATGAGTGAGAATAGACTGAATTAATTTTACTTTAACTTCTTATCACGATTTTCCAAATCAAGTTCATCCCTTACTACCCAAGATCGAAGCAGAAAAAAAAAAAACATTTTAATTTGGATTCAGGCAAACGTGTACGGGAAACATTGACCGTACCACCTGGCGGAAATTTTAGTGATCTACGGACTGACTTCACGCGGCCTTTAACCCCCGACAAAAAAGAGGGGTGTTATAAGTTTGTAATGTGTATCTGTGGATAGTGACATCGTAGGTCCAAAACGGATGGACCGATTTCAATGCTGTTTTTTTAATTGAAAGCTAGTTTAATCAGGTGTCATCTTAGCTATGTTTCATGAAAATCTGTTCAGCCGTTTAAAAGTTTCAGCTCTTTTTTTAGTTGGAGTCGGGGGTTTTCGACAATTAGGATATTTAACTTGCTCACTTTGGTCAATGCTTGAAGCCACTAAATAACTGGTCCGCAAATATTTCCAGTGGGAGAGCATATCGTCAGCGGAAAGCCAAAACGACTAAAGCGCCAATTCGTTGCCAAAGTAACTTAAACTTTACACAGGCACATTTTAAAGTTTAAGTTAGTTTGGCAACGAATTGGCGTTTTAGTAGTTTTGGCTTTCCACTGACGATATCAAGAGGGAGAGGAGACTGTAGCGTTTACTATAGTATTGACAGCGGTACAGGGCTACTACTACGTACGTACTAGCGCAACGGGGATAGCGAAGGTTCTTTGTTGTAGCTTGATAGTCTATATTTCATCAGTTGAAACCGATAGGTAGAATTTTTAATCGAACTTTGAAATTATAAGAATAGAAAATATGGTAATCCCGACAATGTATAGTCTATTTATTACAAAACATTCGGATACTTTTCCTTATTTTGTCGACACTAATATGTGGATGAATGATATTAGTAATTTGTGTTTCATTTATGTATTATATTTATTCCTTTTAACTTGTATTAATTCCCAAAAATCTTAATGCTAATTTTCTGTTTCGACTCGGCCTATCTATCGCTGTCCCCTGGTGGTCATAAGCCTATCCCAAGTTGCGCCATTGAACCTGATTTTGTCTATATTAAATGAATATTAAATTGCTGTGTGAATGAGTGTCAGTTATCAGTGGCGTGCACTACATAAAGAGAAAAAGACACTGCCTACCCTAATAAATTAAGTATTAAGTAATACAAACGTTAATATGTCTGTAATATCAGTTAATTGAAGTCTTGGGGTGAGGTGGTCAATCTTAAACATCATTTAACTTGAAATTACATCACTAAGTTGTTTTTGCCTACCCTGTAAGAAATGGCTTTGCAGGCCACTGTCAGTTATTATATCTAATTATAAATGGCCTCAGTCTTACACACTAGCTAATTACGGGCTAACATATTACATAACATTTCAAGCAGTAAAGAACTTGATTATCACAATATTAATCGTTTATATTTAAATAAGTTGAAAGGGATATTATAAGACTAAACAAACTAGGTCAAGCTAAACATTTAAATAAAAACAGAAATAGCTATAAAAGTTATTCAACTGTATTGCAAATCGTAAAAGTGCACATTATAAGACAACACATAACAACTACATTATCTCAATAAATCAATCACACACTACAACTACACAATCTTATCAATAACAACATCAACGTTACCTTAGATTGATGGTCACCATCTTTAATCTGTGTTTCACTCAAAACACATAAATTAATACAAAATATTTCACCTATGGTCATATTTCACTGAACTGCACAGTGATACCAAAATGACTAACCGACGAATACAATCAACGTATCATTAAGTATGAAATAAAATTTTAATGTATCCTTGTGTGCGGTTACACATAGTTGTTGTACATTTGGTAATGTCGGGAGAATTCGTTTCAGGGCTGCCAACATTCGGGAGTTTCATGATGAATTTGGCAGTGGAATGAGTAAAGGATATTCGACTAGAAAAACTACGTTTGACTTATAATGTAATAAGATCGTTATTGATGTAGGTATTTGCTTACCATTGCTGTATAATTTAAATTTTAATGCTTTATTTATATCAATGTTTTTAATAATTATTGTAATTTAGTAATTTAATGTCCTGCTAACAACATTTGTACACCCATTAGGTTTTCACAGTGGCCTCTTTGATATTATCACCTTTCTTTGTAACATAAGTGAGAAATATGTAAACTGATTTGAATTGCTAAGGCTCGGACTCCACCAAAGCGGAGAGGAGCGGAGATGTGTCTTAACCACCAATAAGATTTTGTTATTGATGCTAAGCAGAGAGGAGATGTATAAATTACGATATACCATTGGTTGTTAAGACACATCTCCGCTCCTCTCCGCTTTGGTGGATTCCGGGCCTTACTGTACCCATTTTTTCCTATCCTACACCGACCCATTGGTGTGAAAATATTGTCCCCATATATCATACCACATCTCTCCCGTAGTGTTGCTTGTCTATTCTAGTGATAAGTTAATATTGTGCATCTGTGTTTTTTTTGTATATCCTATATCGGCCACTTAAATCTTCAGCTGAAAATCAGCGCTGCAGCACTGAGGCTTTTTAGGCAAGCAATGCCACATCGACACAGCTAAGTGAAATAATAAAAAAAAGACTCGCTTTTTAATTAAGTAGGTGGTAAGATTATTTGTTTTACTTTTTTTTATTGTTAGGTTTTCTTTTCCTTTTTTTGTATGTGGTTTTTTGCTGTCTAATAAACGTTTCTTTCTTTCTTGTCAAAATGAAAGAGTTAAATCAAATAATTATTTTACACAAATTAAAAACTACTATAATTACTATTATCTGCATGACTCACGTTAACAGGACTGTTTTGTCAAACTTAGGTTGACATCCCTACTACAAAGTCAAATTGTGGTTTTAAAATTTAACGTAATTTAATTTAAACTGAAATGAGAGATATGTTTTAATATGTTAATTGGAAAAGTACCATAAGCGTAGGTACCTAATTATCCGTATGACGTTTAACGGACAGGACCATATGTAGACATTCATTAGAAATGTCAGGGCATTAAGTTTCTGGAATAACACAGATCTTACTTTAGTCATAATTTAAGGCATACCTACAAATAAAATACGTGGATATTTTACCATTGTCGTTCTCCCGTTTACAAAATCTCAATCATACCGAGCTTACCACAATACTTAAAGACGAAAGTCTTCAACCAGTGCGTCCTGCCCAATGACATTTTACAAAACGTCATTGGTCCTGCCCGTAAAACGTCATTGGTCCTGCCTGTAAAACGTCATTGTTCCTGCCTGTGAAACGTCATTGGTCCTGCCTGTCATGACGTACGGTGCCGACTCGTGGACACTGAGAATTGGGCTAGTCCACAAATTTAAAGTCGCTCAGCGAGCTATGCTTGTAGTTTCTTCGAAGGATAAGATCTGGAATGAGATTAGAACCGGACTACCGGAGTCACCGACATAGCTTGGAGAATTAGCAAGTTGAAGAGATAGTGGGCTAGCCATGTATGTCGAAGGACCCATGGCTGTTGGAGCAGACGAGTCGACCGAAGCGGAGACCGCAAATCGACAAACGCAGTGTGGAACGCACCCCAGCCAGGTGGACCGACGACCTGAGGAGGGTAGCTGGGTCAGACTGGATGCGGAAAGCGGAGAACCAGGTGTTATGGCGCAACTTGGGAGAGGCCTGGACATATCCAGCAGTGGAGTGCGACAGGCTAGTCCGGTCAAGTGTGACTTTGACTTTGTAACGAGTAGTCGCAAGAGTTCTGTAGATTTTCAAATAAAGTCCGCAAAACCGCATTTTGTCATCATTATTTTAAGTACTTAGTAGTAGGCTAAAAAAGGCATTATCTGAGCATATTATTATTGCAGCGGTATTGGGTATTCTTGGTACATTTATCGTAAAAAAAAGATATCATACTTAAAAACATAACACAGCATCACGCCTTATTCAGCGGTTCACCAGAGATCTGCTATTGTACAAATATACACTCGTATTTAGGCGTTGCCATTATTACGTCCCGTGTAATAGACGACGAGCTTCTGGATTGCTATTAAGATTTTTTTACAGAAAGACACAACACTGCCCAACCTGGGAATCGAATACAGGACTTCCCGGTTAACAGCCACTTTTACGACTAACAGACTAATGAGGCAGTAAAAATCAATATCGGACATTGTCCACTCGTACGCACGGCTAGATATCAAGCTATCCATTTCTAGTATAAGCTGACCTCGCATTGTATAGGCTTTATGTAAAATGAGAGGTCAGCTTATACCGAAAACGTATAGCTTTATATGTACCCGTACGTACGTGACTGAGTTATCATTAAATAGCTAATTATAAATATTATTAAGTGTTAATCACTGCGCCTGAGTCATAATAATGTCGTCGACCGATACAATTAGCCTTGATAAAAAGGAAAGAGTGCAAAAATAGCAAGTTATCACTTCGTAGCTTTTGCCCGCGGTATTCACCCACGCATTTCAGTTTTATCAACATAAAATACAGCCTGTATATCTCAGGGATAGTGTAGCTTTCTATTAGTGAAAGAATTTTTCGAATCGGTTCAGTAATTCTATAGATTAGGGGAGAGTGTGTATGAAAGAGCCGGTGCAATTTTCTCCCACTTGCCAAAATCTATTCAAATTTAATTTTACTAATGAAATCAGCAGTTCCAAAATTAGTTATATTTCCATTGAAATTATTTTTAATATGATTTTGAAATGTGACGTCACGAAACTTAGGACCCCTCCCACCCCTTGTCACATAATGTCACACTTCGTCGACCCCCTTCCCCCCTTCAAGGTGTGACGTACTTTATGGATGGTCACTTATTAATGCTGATGTTGAAGGCATGACATAACCGCAGAGGGGGCGGGGCTTATAGCACGTGTTGTTTTCGCTTGCGAGTTTTGACCAATCCAGGGGTCGACCACGGTGATTGTGATTGCAAACACTCACAAACTTGTCTCATTATGCACTAAGTACTACCTAGTAGGTAGTCTAGGTATTTAATTACTAATCTAGTATTAATTATTACTATAGTAGGTACTTAGTTTGACTCATTTTTTTTATTAAGTCACAAAATTATTGAAACAATCTTTTATTTCAATACCAAGGAAAACTGTGTAAGTTTTAGTTATAAATTCATAATGGTCATTACATTTTCCGTTTTTTTTTAAAGAAATTAATTATAATCAGCATCAGCAACGACCCTGGTATAGATATAGAGTAACTTAGTAGTATGTTACCATTCTTTTAAAGCAGTTCCCATTCATCACTACCACTGGCAAAGTGGCAACACGAATGTGTAGTACAGTACGACACAATTTATATGGCTTCCCGATGTACAGTCGGCCAACGAATTGGTCTACCTAAGGTTGCAATTTAAAATGTCTATATTCTTTTAATAATGAAGCTATTTATTTATTTTATTTATAGTTAATTAAAATGGTAACATACCAATTACATTAATGAATGAATGAATGATGATAACTTTGGTGATATTTTAATTTTATAGGAAGTTCCGTTAGAATTCATAGACCACTTTTTGGCCAACCGTACCTGCGCAGTTGACACAAGTAAATACGCGGGAAATTGATCTACCAATCAGAAAGCATCGTCGGTAAAGAGATGGTTTTCTCCCCGAATATTCTACAAATCTAATATAATAGAAAGCACCACTACATTTTCTACTAATGTCTACTGCCAACATGCAGCTTTGGCATGCAATACACAACACAAGCATAACAGTGGGGTGCACAGACAGCCTCGTTGACTGACGAAAAATATGACCGTGTGGCGCACCCAAGCCAATCTGCCTCGATACTACTGTAGCGACATCTATCGCCACATAGAATAACTACTTACAAGGCAGCAAGCTGACAACAGTAGTAGCGGGAAAATATGAATTCGACCAATCAGATTACGAGGCCTGCATCACGCTAGGAAAAAGATGATCGTATCTAACACATCATAGAAATATGACAAGCCTAGAAGAGTAACAATTTTTTTGACATATAATTGAACTGTAACGCGCTAGCGTAACTTTTCTATCTAATGTGCAGCGTAATGAGTTAAAAAGAGACAGATATATATAATCTCGGCACTCGTCAAATAGAATAGAATCATTATGAAGCCGTATTACGATATCAATGGTCACCAGTCTGGTCACCAATTCCTAAGGAAAATCGCTAAGTCCTTTAGTTATGAAATTTCAAAAACCAGCTTCATTTGGACTTGAATGACAAATCGATTACAGCTAGCTGTCTCTTTCAATCTCATAAGCGCGTGTATTTGATAAAATAGTACCACTACATTTGAAAAGTTCAATTAATAGCTACTCTTCTAGGTTTATCATATTTCTATGTAACACATATACAACTGTCCGACATCAACCGTCGGGCTTCGGTCCGCCAGACAATATGGCCTCGCCTGGTCGGACGATCCTCTCTTTTCAATGGAGGAACACCATATCTCGTCCACACTACTGTTGCTGCCTGGCTAACCTTTGCACTACGATATGAGGGATTCTAACGTGGTAATTGGTGCCGAGGCGACAGGAGGAGAAAAAGGTATAACCGCTAACTCATATGCATATCATTCGGGTTCGTCATTCAGCTACAGCATACAGTAAACAAGTTGTATATTTAAACAGCGGGTCTGCCGCGTAAGAAAATGTTAATGAACATCACACTCTGGTAATAAATTTCAATACGATCGCGAGAGAATAAATTTCTTTAACTATCTTGTTAAAAAATTACCGATCATGAAGATGGGAGTTCCAACTTAATGTTCGGTTTTACAAGGTAGCTCGATGTGATGGCTCACACGATCGTATTGAAGTTTATTACCAGTCTGATGTTCATTACCATTTTGTTACGCGGCAGACCTCCGGGACACCTGTTTTTACTATTGGACCAACTCTGAAATAGCGAAAACATAAATCTGCTGTTACATACAAATAATTCAATACTAATCAATAATAATTATGCTCCGTTTGAAATAAGATTAGACACGTTTAACAAACCCTTTTACAGTGTATTCAACCGATTTTGACTTCTATTCCGTACGCATAAGGATGGCAATAAAAGCAAAAACGTATTTACGATAACAAATGTTTACTGCAGCTGTAATTTGTCATGTCACCAACGTAATAGAAGTCAAAATCGGTTGAATAAAGTGTAAATGGAGTTATTTAAATTTCTAATGTTATTTCGAACGGAGTATACTCTATTAAGGGCTGATTTTTCAATTGCCTAATAACTTTATGCGAGGGAATAAATTTGATTTTTTGACAGCTTTCCTATACAAAATCTGTCAAGTGTCAAATTTTTGACAGCTGTCCTATACAAAATCTGTCAAGTGTCAAATTAATTCGATGGATAAAACATTATCTGGCGATAGAAAAATCAGCCATAAATGTATGAAACAGCAGATTTCTTTTTCGCGATTTCAGTGTTGATCCCATAGCAAAAGTTGTTCATAATGATGGGTACAATAATCCCTTAAAGCAGGTGTCCTTTTTAAATATACACCTGTTTACGACAAGCATGGCCCACCAGTGGGCCGAGCACGAATGTTTTGACGTATAGTAACGTAAACGTAACCAAATTTAGAACCAAAAATACACGGTTAATCCATGATATTTTTTTGGAAATACATGCAATATTTGTACATTTTCATGAAACAAGTGTGTATGTTGCATAAAATTGAACAAAAATGCGATAGATTCATCGTATTTTTTAATCAAAATATGCTTACGTTTACTTTACCATACGTCAAAACATTCGTGCTCGGCCCTCAGTACCTATGGTACGTAACTGGCCTCCAATAGTAATGCTCCATGCAGCTACAACACACGACAAACTAGTCCCGGGCGTACCGCTGGCAGGTGAGCTGTATGCACACGGACAGCACGGCGCGCAGCAGCGCACGCGCCGCCGCCGACAGCTTGCCGCCGCAGCGGGAGCTAGCGGGGTTACTGGGTTAGTACGTTATTGTAGATGAACGTTGGAAGCTGTTATCTCAGATAGTTTATTTTAATTTTATACCGGGTTAATGTAAAACAGAACAAAAATAATAATATACAGGGTGTAAGTGACATCGTAAAGAAAACTCATACCATGGGTTCAGTACATGATACTGAAAGATTAAGAGAAAGAATTTTGCGTCGGTTTTTTCAAAAAAATTACGCAAATGTTCGCAGTTTTTATACGTAACTAAAAAATCTGTGAACAAAATCATTAAATTTTTGCTAAGACCGACGCAAAATTCTAACGCTGAATGATCCAGTATCATGTACTGAACCCATGGTCTGAGTTTTCGTTACGATGTCACTTACACCCTGTATAACTTATAAATTAGTTATTGAAATTCGCTTAAGCAGTTAATATGATTGTGTTGAAATTATTACATATAAACATATGTTAATTTAGTTACACTACACTACTATTATTTAGTATTACGCCGAACGACGCTCGACAACGCAGGCGATCACACAAAACCGCTTAGTTATTTAAGGGGACGTCGTCAGGCGATCGCACCGGTCACCCCGTAAAATAGTAGTGTGAAAGTCGCACTGCTGTCAACCGACCAATATCTGTAGTTATAGGATCCAACAGATATTTTGAGGTCGTTCAATTGGTCGCTCGCGTAACGCAGCTGTGGATCGCCCGAAGTCGTTCAATTATTCTCGATGAGCGACCGATATTCGCACGAATGACTTTCACACCGAAAAATGAATTACTAAACGTAGCTGTGTTTCAGTATTCGACGGTTAGTGCTTGTAATGAGTGGCAAGTTTCTCAATTTTCAAATTTTTATTGCAATCCATAATGTACACAGTCATACAGGTGGTAAATATAAAATATAGAAACAATTATAGACCCTGTCGGGCACAACAAAAGTTTAAATAAGTAGGAGAGAGGAGGAGCGCTTTAATAATTTTCCATGATATGAAAATGGCATGCATATTTAAAATATATATATGTATTACAATAAGTACTTACTCTTTGACAGTGAGGGAAGCGGGAGTTGTGTGAGTGACCCGCACGGCGGACGGAGGCACCTCCACCACGCGGATGGAGTGCGACACCGAGCGGACTGAGCTACCGTAGCAGCCGCCACTGTGGAAGACAAACATACAATATAATATTACGCCTGAATTCTTCGAGAGAGTGAGCAGAGATGTCGCATTTAAACAGAGCGAACCTATTGTCATTTACTGGAGATAATTATGAAACTCCGGATAACTACTTAGAATTTATCTACTAAATTTAAAAAAAGTGAAATCCGATTTCAAAATACAAAAACTTAACAGCTTCTAAAGTCGATGCCATCGCTAAGCTTTTAAGGTTTTAAGAAAATTATTTTAAGTCGGCTTTTACTTTTTTAAAAGATTATTTTATTTTTCTATTTTGAGTGGCTTAAACAATACATAAACATGCGATTACAGCAACTGCGAGTGATCTGCTAATATCCATTAAAAAGCTCCATTGTCTATTTCCAAAGGTCTTCATTAGATTTTCACCAAATTTAAATGAAACCACCTCGGAACAATTATACTTACAAACAAAAAAGAATCATTAAAATCGGATAACAATTGGCGAAGATAACGCGGGACAAACATACAAAAAAGTCGAATTGAGAACATCTTCCATTTTTGGAAGTCGGTTAAAAACATCAGTACCTCACGTTCGTCGGCCGTATTTGCTTTCAAAGTCAAAGTTTTATATGTCAACTGGGCCTTTGCAGGCACTTTCAAAACGAGATTCTAGGTGCACGGTTCCAATTGGGTTGGTCCTGGAGAACATACCGGCAAAAAACTCCATGGATACTGTTTTCATAAAACAACACACACACACGGCACGACACGGTTGGCGCAGTGGCTAAGCGATTAGCTTTCTGCGCTACGTGCCGCGGGTTCGATCCCCGCACGGAACAAATATTTGTATGATCTACAGATAGTTGTTTCGGGTCTGGTTGTATGTGCATGTGACATGTATGTTTGTAAACTGTACCCTCGACACAGGAGAAATCCTAGTGAGGGGCAATGATTAAAAAAAAAAAAAAAAAAAAACAATAATATTTGGGGTTGCAGGAGCGGCTTACTGTAACTTACTAGTGCCGAGTGGGTTCTTCGAAAAAGCCTGTCCAGCAATGGATCTACCCGTTTAAGTAGGACCTTTCGAACAGCGTATAAATCCCCATCCTTTACGCACATGAGCAATCACCAAGGGTCTTAGATAACTGGTTTAACACTTAGAACTACGTAATTCCCTACACTTACCAGTATAAGTTGGACCTCTCGAGCAACGCATATGGTTCACCGTCTTCTATGTGAGCTGCACACGCTACGCACGCGAAGCATTCTGGATGGAAGCGGTGATCCCCTGCTGCCATCACCGGGCCTGTTATCACCTAGACAGTGAACAATATTTATATTATAAACACTATTTATTTATTTATTTAATGCTTTTCATACAAATATGTGCAAAGGCGGTCTTGCCTAAGGCATTCTCTGCCAGACAACCTTAGGGTGATGCAGAGACAAAAACATGGTAGATGCACTAGTCATGTATATATTAATACGTGAAGAGAAAATTCTGTACCCCTTTTTAAAAACATTGCGCAGTGCTGAGGAGTGTGAGATTTGGCATAATTAAAGTTTATAAGGAGAAGGAGTGCAGAATGCTAAAATTACGGTCGATTTTCGACCACTGGGCCACCACTAGATATTATTATTAGGCGAGGTTAACTTAAATAGAACTTAAGTAATTCAATACACATATACATGAACATATACAAATGGGTTACGTGCATTGATAAATACATACTAATAATACATAAATGAAAGGTTCTATGTTAGCTTTTACTTCATTAAGCTGCGAACGGTCGCCGGCGCTCCCAAATAATAGATTTCTGTTGTCTACTTTGTGTCGCTTGACAGGTTAAGCAAAGTCGCAATAAATATTAAAACCGCTAGGGCTAAAATGTAGAACTAAAGACTTTTAGTCCATACTCCATAGTGCTTCCCCAACTTTTCCTTCGAAGTTTATAGGCGACTTTGGCTAATATTGCTACTACGGCATGGAGCTCATTCATTCGCGGGTCTACTGCGTATCGAAAATGGTAATGAGAATTGACTCTGGTAAGAATAAGAATAATTTGTTTGCAGGAATATGAGTAAGTATAATAAGTTGACACTGTTAAGCACAAACTATATAGGGATGCTAACGCATCAGACGGAGCACTCCCGAACAAAAAATCGAACATTTTGGTTATCTGTGGACCTCTTTTATAGACTTTGACAAATGTTTACTTTTTTAGAAAATTCAGCCAATTTGACGTACTGATTTGAAATCAAGCCTTTTAAGCTTCATTAATATATTTGAAACCCCCCCCCCCCCCTTTTGGGTTCATAATTTTGAGGTAGCTCCCTAATGTTTTAAGTGAAATATTATTTCAGGAATAATAATAAACAAAGAAAAGACTCATTTATAATTTTTTCAACTTTGTTTTATATTTAATAAAAGCCTATAAACTGCATCAAAAAAAATAAACGATTTCTGCTGTGTTCGTCAGTGTTTTGCTGACTGCATTGCCATCAGCATAATGACCTGCAAGAAGAAAAAAACAACTTTTATAAGACAAGAATAATAAGTACCCATTTATTATAATTATGTAATTCTGGAACAATTATGTGAAAATCATCATCCTCTTGCCCTTTTCTCTATTTTAGGTCAAAACATCATGATTTTTTGTCCATGCAGCCATCAGCCATAACCACCATGTTAACTAAGTTCTATATCAGTTTTCATACAATTTATTGATCATTCCAATTATTAATATTCGAATAATATGACACTATAGTACATCCATCTTAGGTACAAGAATTTTTCTAGTTTAACACATACCCAAGTATTGTGTGAGTGGATTATTTATGACCCACACATAATAAAGTAAATAAATCATTGGTCCTACCTCTTGCTATAGGTGTATTGTTGCCAGTGGTTTCCTTATGAACTTCAGTCAGAGGATGAAGGTAAGAAATCTGAAAAAAGAAAATAGGTATATTGTTTTGTGATTTCTTTCTGGAGCAGTGGTAGCCTAGTAGTAGACTTATGGGTTCAATGTATGTAATGAGTACAGTGCCAAGTAAGAACACTAGGCTGAGAGTTCGGTTCATATGAACATGTAGAATTGAGGCATATATGAACTTGTTTCATGTAATCAAGCTATTACAAGTCCAACTTCCTCTCTCTGAGAGGAGGCCTTGTGTCCCAGCAGTGAGAACATAAAAAAAGAAAAAGAATAAGAAGGCTGATTAATGAGCTTCAATAATTGAAGTTTCTGTTTACCTGTTGTTGGTGAATCTTCAATAGATGGAACTGTGTGCTTGGAAGTTGAAGGCATGGGAATAAATTCTGAAAATAAAAATAGTTTTGTTTTTTATTTGAATAATATTACATGGAAGAGAAATGGAAAGAGGGAAGGGAGGCCTTTGCCCTGCAGTGGGACATTACGGGCTCATAATAATATTACATAAGAATGTATAAAACTGGCTTTGTTTTGGCATAATTCTTTTTCTGTTCTATGACTAAATAGTATAAAATAATGACACCTTATATACCTAAAACACATGTATTCACTTAAAACTTTTGTAACTACTTCATGGAATTTGATAGAAGATTTTTTGGGGACGGTGGTTGCATACCATAGGTACATACTTTCATAACATGTAAAGCTGAAGTAATGCTGTAGCCTAGACATTATATAATTCAAAATGATTCAAATCATTATTTTACATACCAGTTTGGGGCTGCATTTGTTTTTCTTCATTTTTAACTTTACAGTAGGAATGATCATGTTGCTTCCTCTTTCTAGTTTAGTCATGATCCAAGGATACTTTCACATTTACTGAAACAATACATGTAAGTGGCTATAGTTAATTATTCAAATTATATAAAGATTTCTCAGAATAGAAATTCGGTCAGTGGGTCATCTTAAGGGAAATTCAAAGGGTTAAGAGTATACATAGGTCAGAATCAAGAAAATGTTAATGTTTTGTTAACAATTATAGAATTAGATCAAAAATCAGTCTACCCATACAAATGCATTGACTGTTAGTGGGATGCAATGATTCAACTATAACAACAACAATAATTAAAGAATGCGTTTTCGCATTTGTGCTTAGCATTTTTTTATAAAGTAATAACAGCGGGTACTTACCAATTCCATCAGGCATTCCGTTCGTTATCTCACATAATAAATAAGTTTGGAACTGCATTTTGATGAAGACGAGTTTTTAAATAGCACACTGTAAAACTTTTCTCGTCAAAATGTTCTGCACACACGAAGTAGGTACCTTTCAAGATCTTGGGGACTCAAATTCCGTAATTTTCCAACTTGATGTACAAAGTTTGATCCTGGAGTCCCGTCTCTGATTTTGCTATTTTGAAAAACGCGACGTCCTTTCGTCTTCTCTCACAACAAGCTCACAACCCACAACACAGCATATATTGTACAAATTTGCGGCTTTGCAAGGAATATTACATAAATTGAGAGTAATGCATAAAAAGCTATATAATTAATTATTTATACACTTTGAACTGCAATGGCGGTTGACGGCGTCGTCACAGACTACTTAGAGATATGGGCGTCGTACCCTGCGGTCCGAATTGCGCTAAAAGTTTAAGTAATATTATCGCGAACCCGACCAAAGCCACAAGCATTATTATTACTCAATAGCCCTTATATTTTGTGACTATTAAATTTGGTCGGATTCGCGATATTAGCACTTTTATCGCAATTCGGACCGCAGGGGTAGGCGGGCAGAATGACGTTAAACTGACGTCACGATCGTTCCATAGACTTTTGTGACGTCATAAATCGTACAGGCATCAAAAGGGTGAAGTATGAGTCGGGGGGGTTGAGGTAGCTTTCAAAAGCTATAATTGAGCCATAGAGACGAACGACGAAATAAAATGTTCTATGATAACCCCCTGTGCTGTTAAGTAATAAACTTAAATACGATCGTGAGAGACTAAACTTTGAGCTACCTTGTAATTTTTTTACCGATCATGAAGATGGGAGTCCTGACTTCATGATCGGTACCAGAGTCAATGCTCATTACCATTTTAGTTACGCAGACACCCTCCGATATAAGAAGAGATAATACCTGTGCACATTGGTGGCAGCTCTCGCCGTAGCGCGCCCAGTAGTCGCTCTGGCAGAACAGCAGGCCCGCCTTCTCGAAGTACCACGTGGACAGCTGACCGTCGCATACTGAACATCTGTACAATAAAACAAAATAATTATAATTATATCGGATAGGGTTACTTGCTCGCCCACTTTTTACTTTCATGTTAATACAGATTCAACTACCAATCGTTCAATAAAGAAATAGTAGCGTAGTTATTTATCTTCTGTACATAGTAGAAATAAAGTCGCTTTTCGAGTCTGTCTGTCTGTATATCCGCTAACTCCTCCTAAGCCACGCTACGGATTTTGATGCGGTTTTCACCATAATTTTGAGCATTTCTTACGGAAGGTTTATATGCACAATACCTACTTTCATATTTAATGTAAGCATAGTAGAGAAATTGCACCTGTGCGAACCCGGGGACGGGTGGCTAGTACATTAATACAAGGGTACCTACCTAGAATGTAGTTTGAATTATTACAGAAGGTACTTTTCAGGGTTGTTCCCATCTGATCGCGCGATCCGTTGTTTGTTGCATCTGATATCGGAGAAAGTTCCCATCGGATCGCGCGATCAGATGCAACTCCAAAAATAATTAAATATTGGCCCATCCGATCGCGCGATCCGATGAAACTCCAAAATTAATTAAACATTGGCCCATCTGATCACGGTCCCCTGCTTTAGGAATTTTACACACGTCTTATTCAATAATTTTAAGTAGAGTCTGTCCCAATTGACCTAGTAGGTACCTACCTACGGTGTGGGTGATGCATAGTTGCGTATTAGGGTCTAAGCAAAAAAAAAATGTTACTATCAAGAAAAGAACAAAAGAAATAATAAACGTATTACGTGGAACAGTGGCATATTATTATAATGTTAAAATATTTTTTTAATAATCCAACACCAATTGAATTGTTTTGGAATTGTTCTAGAACAAGTCACGGGATATAATAGTATTTAGGCAATTTAGTACTGCTTTCACCAGATTTTAAACGTAATCTATAGGCACGAAAAACTCATGGCAGAGGTACTGCAATCATCTGAAATATGATCTTTTGGGAGCAGTAGAAAAAGAGCACTAAGCGCTTATGCGTCTAGTAATCTAGTTTCACTTGACTTATGAAGTTCTAGCTCCTTTCTTCTCTTCCAAATAACTTTGAGTTCTTTCATTATGGTTGAGTTTAGCGATGCTGACGCATGCGTCAGCTCGTCAGCGGGTGCCGTCTGTCGGGCCTGGTCAGCTTGTAATTGCCATGGTATTCTTATTTAAAGGCAAATCATTATTATTATCCTATTCTAATTTATTTTTATTCATATTAAATCTGGGGGCACGGCAGTGCCCCCGCCAAGACGAGCCAAGCGCAACGCACTACCTACCTTTTCTCGAAGTGCTTCGTCGTTTTTCTGAACCCTTATAACTTGGGTTTGGATTATTCCAGATAAACAAAATTCTCGGGATATGTTTTCAATAGCGGATTTATTAAACATATGAAGTTTTAATTGCATAGCTCTTATACTTTAGATTTTATTAATATCTAAAAACCTTGATTTCGTCACTGACTCACTGATCATCAAAATTCTTAGGGTATTTCCTAATGTCCTAGAAAGCTGAAATTTGGTACGTAAGCTATTATTAGTACACAAACAACAAAATAGTTATAAAACTTGTAACTTTTATGCTGCAATGGAAGTTTGTATGACACATCCACAATTTTGACGCTAGAGGTCTGAAAATTGATTGAGCTAGAGGTATAGAGAGTGGGCTATAAAAAAGGCGCCTCTGATGTGAAAGAAATACACCCAAAAAAAAAAAAAAAAATGGTCACAAGCAACTACAAAAAGAAATCCCACCAAAAATATTTTCATGTAAAATGTTGCCTGGACGAGACCATATGACTCGCACTGTCAAAAAGTTATCCGATCTCATGTAAAGCGAAGCTTCTAACTCTACACGCCATATTTCCACAAGGCTTAACTTCACAAACTCTACACCTTAGTCAAAATATGTGGCTTGGCCATTTCTCGACATTTCATAAGTGCCTTTATCTGGTTTTACATGAAATAAAGAACTATTCTACTCTGACGGATTAGAAAAGTTATGAAAGAGATAATTATATTTAATTATTTTTTTAATATATAATAATATGCCACTGTTCCAGGTAATAATCCTAAAACATTTATTATTTCTTTTGTTTTTTTCTTGATAGTAACATTTTCTTTTTGCTTAGACCCTAATACGCAACTACACATCACCCACACTGTAGGTAGGTACTAGGTAAATTGGTACAGACTCTACTTTAAATGATTGAATAAGACGTGTGTAAAATTCCTAAAGCAGGGGACCGTGATCAGATGGGCCAATGTTTAATTAATTTTGGAGTTGCATCGGATCGCGCGATCTGATGGGACAATATTTAATTAATTTTGGAGTTGCATCTGATCGCGCGATCCGATGGGAACTTTCTCCGATATCGGATGCAACAAGCAACGGATCGCGCGATCCGATGGGAATAACCCACTTTTCATTAGAAAATGTATATTTTTTGGGTTAGCGGAGCAGTCATAGCTATTTAATATGTATGTAGACTTCCGCCGCTGACAAAAGCCCGTCACACACGTAGCTATAATATATATTAATATACTGTGCTATATATTACATTATAGCAAGCCCCCACACGTGGTAGCTATACTAAAACATATTTTGATGACGTAATAGAAATATATATTATAGCTGCGTCTGTGGTCGCTCGAAGATTACTATGGAAAATATATCGATATTAATATATGTCTTGCTATAATATATATTATAGCTACGTGTGTGATGGGCTAAAAGGTTCCAAAAACGTAGCTCGAACAAACGATCTTGGCTGAATAATGCCTGAATCACGACGCTTAGCAGACAATCGAGGGCATCTATGTATATTGCTTGGTATCCAATTTCTAGGCCAAGGATATAATATTCGTTTTAACTAAGAGTAACAAAGGAAAATCACTACACACCAAAAATATTTTAATGTTTGTAAAACTAAAACAAAGATTTCTAAATGCTGAACTGAAAAGAGCGTACAGGGCAAGTTAAACGAATCGGACCGAGGGATGCCTCTCATAATCGATGCAACCTACCAGTAGCGAAGGGTTTTAAAAGGGAAAGCCGTCCCAAAAATGCCCTCTAAAAATTGCTGCAATTAATGCTGCAAGACAAAAATCCATACCGTGTCTTGTAATCTATATATAGTCATGTCTGGAAGAGTTCGACCTAACTGAATCACAAGCCATATTAGATTGGTCTATGCACTAACCAATTTCTAAAGGGAAGCCGATGGGAATAGGGTAGTATGGACTCTACGCCACTGCAACCTACCCCTATGTTATGAAGCATTGCGGTAATATTCATTCATATTACGCAAGAATGCGTCTCTCGTCATCTCGTGAGACACAAAACCACGCACTGACGCACGGTATTGGTAGTAAAAGTTAAATAGCTTGCTGTTTAGGGGAACCCCAGATTGCTATGTAGGCATGAATGGTATTTTTCAATTCATCGCTTATCATACTTACCTATACACTACAAGTATCTATTTAATAATACGTGAAGAGAAAAATTTGTACCCCTTTTTAAGCATATTGCACGCAGGGAGGAGTGTGAGATTTGTCATAGTTAAAGTTTATATGGAGGAGTGCAGAAAGCTAACATTACGGTTGAATTTCGACTAGTATAAGGAATTATGTCTATCACCTTATTAAAAAAGGTATTATGTAAGAGGTTAACTAGTATTTTTATGAAAATCTTTTAGAGCCTTACATTATTTACTGCATTTAAAATTGAGTCTTATCGTCTTAAAATAAGATATAATTTTCTTTGGCTCAATTGAACGTCGGTTTTAAAAGTTACTGAAACCTATTCAGTAGTCAATTATTAACAAACTATAATCAGGTTTAGCGTTTATTCAATTACAAATTATACTTATTCTAGGCACACTGACCAATCACTGCTCACTGATCAATTGATTGATCCCTTGATCAGGCACGATAAGTTCGTTACCAACATTATAGAAGGGAAAATAGAGGCAAAAAGAAAAAGAGGAAGACCAAGAAGAAACTACTTTGATCAGCTGAAAGGAAAAGCGAATATAGAAACATATAAAGATTTAAAAGATTTGGCATTGGATAGGACTGGATGGAAATTGCTACACCGACAAGTGCACTTTTTTGGATGGATGGAGGCACACTAATCGGGCCGATGGGAATTGTGATGTTAATATAATATCTTTAATATGTCTTGACCAAATCACTTGGCGAGCCAGTAATTTCTGTGTCTAGGTTGTCGTTGCACCCATGTGGCAGATAAACAAACATTTAAATTTTCCTGTTATTAGTTACACATACAAATGTAAACATTAATCATTTTAGTGCTAATGGACTATTAATAAATACTACAGCATCCACGAAGTCATTATGTTTTCTTGACCCTTTAGGACATTGTTCTAGTTCTGCGGGTCTACCGCGTAATGGTAATGAGCATCGACTCTGGTAATATACTTCAATACGATCGAGAGAGGATAAAGTTTGAGCTACCTTATAAAAAAAATACCGATCATGAAGGTCCCCAACACACACGACATGACGACATGAGGGTCCCAAACCAACAGCATGATCGGTAAAAAAATTACAAGGTACCTCGAAGCTTAGCCTCACGATCGTATTGAAGTTTATTACCAGAGTCGATGTTCATTACCATTTTAGGCAGAATCACGATACACATTCGTAATCGCAGAATCAATTCAATTTTGACAATGCGACAATGACCATTGCACAGTATGCTTTAAAAATCCGCTGAAAACTTACTGGGTGGATTCAGAAAGGACAGCACGGTTGGCGCAGTGATTGAGTGATCTACTTCTACGTATACGTGTCGCGGGTTCGATCTCCGCAAGGGACAAATATTTGCATAGCCTACAGATAGTTGTTCAAAGTCTGGGTGCGTGTGCAATGTTTGTAAATTGTACGCACGATAAAAGAGAAAACAAAGGAAATGGCAAAGTTTATAAAAATTACCTAACCTAACCGTCAAAAACCCCCGACTCCAGCTACAAAAAAAGCTGTAACTTTTGAATGGCTAAACAGATTTTCATGGAACTTAGCTAAGATGATACCCGATTAAACTAGCTTTCAAATAAATAAATAAAAATGCTTCGAAATCCGTCCATCCGTGTTGGAGCTACGATGGCTCAGACAGATACACAGATATACATTACAAACTTATAACACCTCTCTTCTTTGTCGGGGGTTAAGACACATGATAACTGCTACTTTTTTTGGGTAAACCACTCATTTTCGTAAAAACTAGAACATGTATAATAATTTGATAGCTTACCGAAAGCAGTCTTTATGCCAGTCCTGGTTGAGAGCCGACACGTAGTCGTCATCACCGATGTCGTTCAAGCACCCTGCGCAGCTGAGGGACTCTGCAAGCCATTACCATCATACTCATGTGAACTAGTTATTGAAGTATCCTGACCTATCATTTGGCCATACCAGCCTATCAATCGTGCTGATTGGGCGAAAGTTAGTGAAATAATATATATGTCTAATAATAGTAAACGTAAAAGAATCAGTAGGACACAGTTGACAGAATAATCTACATATTATCATCTTATTCTATTCTATTCTAACCATAAAGTTATTATTACTAGTGGTAATAGAGGAACACTGTCTTCATTATCGCGAGACCAAAAAAGAAATACGTATGTTAGCGCATTTGACATGTGTGTGAAGTTTAGGGATGTGACTTTGACGTCTCCGCATTATCGATATGGCCGTGTTATTGTGAAATTATAATATCACCGAATTGACAATATCCCTGCAATATCGATATCAAAATCGGCTATACTAATAAGGAGTGGAATATCATTTAGAATCTGCTAGGCTAAATTATCTACCTAACTTATAATCTTTTAAAATTATCAATTAAATCTTTCAAATGTTCTATAAACTAAAATACCATATTTGACATATTTAATCTGTCATTTTAAAATATTAAAAGTTACGTAATAGAGGTTTATATTAGGATGGCAAAATTATTAACGTCACGAAAGTGACGAATAGGTAAGTAAAAAGAAAATTTATTGTAAACATTATGTAATCATTCATTATCATATTCATTATTTCTTGACGTCAGACGTTTCGGTTTTGATGTTGAAGGTTTTGGTGATAGGTCCCTGTATTTGTACACTGACACAGGCCGAGAAATGTGGTCCGGAAACCTGGAAGTTATGAAGTTAGCCAGTCAATATAATGAAGTTATTTTTTTCACCAGGCTACTCTTTGTCTGGAAATAGCGCTATTTTATGCATTTTAATGTGCGACAGAATCAGAATCTTCGGAATCGTAAGTTTGCTTCCTGTAGAAGCGGACGTACGATTGGGAAAATTCTGTCATCTGTAGGGCTAGTACAAAATGCGGGTATGGGCTATGTACGTACTATTAAAATGTTGTAATAGTACAAACATGGTGTGAATAGTGTCGAGTGCCCTCCAGTGCGTCAGAAATATTCAGACTATGATTTTCTGACAATGTGCGGGGCCGGACTAAATCAACCTTTTAATATACAAATAAGCAAGGATTAACAATAACTCTCAAGTTATGCAATGGACGAAGCTAGGTAGTACGAAAAATTAATTTGGAAATATCGACATATCGATAGATTTTGTACACACAACCTATGCCAAACGGTTTAATTTTCACATTTTCACGAACACAATATTTTTTTATCTTACACATAATTATTTAAAATAATATATTATTTAGAAAATAGAGGGCTTACTGCATGTTATAAACGTATTACTAAATAATTTTAGGAATATTTTCTATGGAAATATGCACTCTGAAAGTAATATTGCACTGTACGGTATTTACCTGTAAAAGGTCTCTTTATTTGCATTATTGCTGTAAGTTACACTGCAGTCTAACACAGGACACGAAACCTTTTCGATTATTGATATTTATCCAATAAAATACAGAACGATTGTGAAGAAAATCATAAAATAATACGAGATCTTATTTTGACAGGTATCTAATAGTTCATGAATTGTTTCAAATCGGTCCTACGAACATTTAATTGTGTCTCTTTCTCGCACGTAGGATTTTCGTAAAGATCGGTTTCTCACTCGCACACTGTGTTCCTCTATTACCACTAATAATAACTTTATGATTCTAACAATGAAAAGAAAAGAAAACTTGATAAAAAAGTAACACCAACAAATTACAAAGAAACCAAACAACAAACAATGTCATCAAACAGATAAACACAATGTATTTTTTTCAGACTATTATCTTAATCTTATCTTAATTCTTTATTGTACACGAAAAGAGATAAAACAAATACAATTGAGATGGTATGTACACAGGCGAGCTTAACCCCAATTTGAGTTTTCTACCAGCAAACCTTTGAGTGATTATATTGTTTACCAAATTAAAAACTTATCCCAACGTAGCACTCTTCAAGCTAGTATTTTATATATATGATTTAAAGCTTGATACCTTAAGGGTCACATCCAATACATAGCTCATTGTTTTCCTAGGTACCTGAGGCCTCCAGCTAATAAGTTCGTTTTATTCATTTTATAGATCTAAGTATAAGTTTATGGTGAGGCCCACAAGGGCCGCACCCAATATAAAATATAGCTAATTTTCATAAATACCCGGGGCCTCTGACTAATAAGTTTCTACTTTTATTTATTTATATTATCAGTAAGTTCTTAGCACATCCAATATTATGTAGCTTGTTTTCTTAGGTTACTCAACTCTGCAGCCGAAGCAGACCCCTATGGGACCCACTCCAGCCGGGGGCCCTGGGTACAGTTTAAGATGTTAATAATAACACATTGAAGTGTTTACAACTTGCAATGAATGGGAAAAGACATATTAGATTCTGGCTAACTCTGCATTAGAATCTTAATGGCAACTCCACAAAGAGCAACAAAAATCTTGATGATATTGTCTCTAAAAGTTATGTTTTACCAAATATGGTAAAGGTACTCTTTTTGGAATAATGACAACATTGCAAATATTCTCATCATTATTGTTTGCAGTGTTGCCATAATTCTTCTGCACAGATAGCTTTGCCAGATTCAAATTATACTTTCTTTTTTCATTCATATCATCCAATTTAACACACCCAGGAGTGGTCCTTACTACACTGGAAACTTCAATGCTAAGGCACACGTGACTCATGTTGAAGTGAATATTATACTATATGGCAACTTGGGTAATTTGTGTAGATTTAACATTCGAAGCAGAACAGACTCATTAAAAATGAATTAATTAATTTAAGCATAATACATGAATATAAAATATTTGGGGCCACATCAGGGCTTTGTTAATGTAAATGACCTGTTTTATAGTTATGCGCAATATTATTTGTTGTTAAACAATAAATTAAATTGTTTCCTTTAGCTAAACATCAGTTTATTTATTGCCTATATTTTTTCGTAAATGGAAATCATTGAATGTCAAATACCCTTCTAATTTAAGTATTAGATATTACGAGGCAAAATATAAATTACAATGCATCCTTCAACTTAGAACCTACGTCGCGGAAGTAAACATCACGTCTCAAGACTATGCCGTTCTATTGTATTAGTTAGTGGTCTAATCTATAGGCTTTTTAAACATAAAGATACTTCCCACAGATTTGCGGTAAGTTAGGTTTAAGTTTCAATAGGCAAGGCGCAGCCAAACAAAAGGTAATTCATGATATTGTTACAAGAATCGCCCACACATTCTTGTGACAGGTTCTGCACTCAAAACATGACTAAATATTTACTTATTACACTTCTATTCGAGGTATGTCGGGCAGTAAAACTTACCTTTAGTGTTCGGACCCTCCATTTCATTTCAAAAAGGAATGTTTATTTGTATATTTTAAGATAAATCGAATAGTTACTTCAATACTTGCGCTTGTGCGAATGACGTAAAAGACATAAGATGACACAACGATTTGATGTTGCTAGCTTTACGAAACAAATATAACCATGGGAAACTAAATAAAACTTACGGCCTTTTACGACCCACTTCAAATTAGACTAATTTATATTGACATTGATCTTGTACATTAAATACATATATACCAAAAAACATAAATGTATCGTATAAAATATCATCCGTAACTTACTGTTGAGAAAGACATAATTTTCAATCAGTTATACCAATACATTTTCCCAACTTTTAATCGAAGGAAGTAAATTATGGTAACTCCATTACTATTTCGATAACGTTTCATTACGCAAAGGTCAAACATAATTAAAGTAAATAAATAAACAAAATCTTTATGAATTTAAGTAAACCATATTAAACTTAAAATATTTTTATTTACATAATTCACAGATTTTTCCTTATCTCTTTCTCCTTTTCAACTTCCTTCTTGACCTTGTACTTGTTGAACCTGACCTTGACTTTGACTTTCACTTCGAGGCGTTTCATGAGTTCCGACATTTCGTCGTCTTCATCAGATTCGGAGCTATCCGAGTCATCCTCTTCTTCGGATTCCTCTGGAGTTTCATCTTCTTCACTATCTTCTGGGGTTTCAGTGACGGAATCTTCTTCATCATCATCCTCTTTTAGATTTTCGAAGTCAATACCGGTTACCTCTTCGAACCAGGACAGGAAAGGGCCGGGCCGGATGAAACCTGGCAGATACAAGAATATTTATAAATGTTTGAATTATGTGTCCGCCCTTTAATTTAGATCACAACGGGACGCCCGGCGCCGGTGGCCGAGAACACTACTAATATGTTTTTTTTTTTATTGCTGCTCCGTTCTAATTGTTCCTGTACTGTGGGTGCGTTTGATGATGATGATGATGATGATGATGTTAGCCTATATCATCCCACTGCTGAGCAAAGGCCTCATGTGGGTGCGTTTACAAACATAAATATTCACACGCACAGACACCCAAACCTGGAACAACTATCTGTAGACTATACAATACCTATTTGTTCCGTGCGGGAATCGAACCCGTGACACGTCGGCAGTCGATTGCTTAATCACTGCGCCAATCGTGCCGTCAAACTTGCAGAATTACTTAGAAATACCTACCCTGGCACCTAGCTACCTTACACTGAGTAGCGGCATCGGCAAAATGTTGGTATTTTTATACAATATCACGCCTGTCTAACTCTTCGAAGAATGCAAATGTGATGCTCTTTTTTATAATAAAATACTATTCAGCTGAAACTGGATAGACTAAACTGAACTGAATACGGGATATTGATTATAAGGAAGTAACACAAATATTTACCACCAGGCAAGCCTGAATGACAGCCAAAATCACCGCCGGCCACGAAAGAGGTGACTCCGATGAGGGTTGGGATACCGTCCGGACCAACATGCACCAGTGGACCACCGCTGTCACCCTGGTAACAAGAAACAAGTGCATTAACGAAAAGCTCCTGATCACATTCTCCACGAATCGGACCTTCTAAGATCAACGATTTAGGCCCAAGTTCACCGACAACATAACAAACGATTAGAGCAAAATCTGCCGTTTAAACACGATTTTTTGTACGGATAATCGCCTGATTTAATTTAAAACATCTGTTATATTGTCGGTGAACATGGCCCTTAGCTTAGTCATGTCAAGCGTTTCCTTATCAGGCGCTAGGCTTTACCTGGCAAGCAGACTGCGATGTGACGTTGAAGAATCGCGCGCAGATGGTGGAGTCGACAATGAGGCTGCTACCGAACGTCGTCGCACACGCAGCGTTGGACATCGCGCGCAGGTACACCCAGTTCAACACCTCACTCACGGCACCTAGAAGGATATTGAAAGTATTATAATATAGGAATACTGGAATGGGTAACCCCACTTGAGGCGAAACAAGAGCGATTGTAGACAACTTTTTCCCACGACTTCATCCACATTAATTCTGGATTTTCCATAAGTCAGGAGTAAGTCTTGCAATCATTGATAGAAACGACACTCAAATAGCAAATCTTATATCTTATGTTATGCTAACTGCTGTAACTTCCAACATACCCTGTTCTTCACCGGAAGTCAATTTATTTTCGGACTATCAATGAATGTCATATCAATATTTAAATTTATTTTTAGATCCATCTTGATAAATTTTACTACGTAAGTAAGTACTTTATGCTTATTTAATTTCATCCAAATCATTACAATTGATCATACGTGATGCCTAAAGATGCGATCTTTGTGATAGCATTATTTTTGTATATTTTTCCTGCATGCGTCATTACCTACCTACGCATTCCTACAGAACGCAAACGTTATACAGCGGTGTCACTCAATAGATTATAACCGACAAACAATCAATTTTCTATTGTGTCTACTGCGTAACCCACTTGGAACCGTGCGCCTAGAATCACGACGTTTTGAAAGTGCATGCAAAGGCCCAGTTGAAATAAAAATCTTTGACTTTGACTTTGACTTTACCAGTCAGTCTTAAGCTGTAGTTGGAACGGCCTCCTACCTCCTTATGTACTTCGGACCTGCTGAAAGTCTGATGAGCAATTTAATTGTTCACTTCAGGAATCGATCACCAAAGTGTCACAGACCTGGGGGAGCTTCTAGCTTCTTCTTCCGAATGCTTAAATCCCGCCTGACAAATTTTCTTACAGGCAAGAAATCCTTACCTATTTAGCTAGGAAATGTCTAGGATGATAAAGATACTGACCGTTTGTCCATGTCCTGCCGTGTCCACTGGTGTACACCTGCTCGCCGTCGTAGTTCCTGTACGCGTCAGCACTTGGCTGCACGCGGATCGCTTGAAGTAACCCTGGATGGAGATAATTGTATTATCAAGATCAAAAACAAATAGGTACAGGCATATAGATAATTAGAACAAAATCCATAAAAGTCCACTGCTGAGAGTGCTGAGAATAGGCCTCCAAGTAAACCGCTAAAAGACCGTTGTGTTCTTGATTCTTCGTATCGATATGACCGTAGCGTAACGTTATCAGGCTTCTTGGATAATTAATTTGATGGTGAGAAATTCTCAGAGTCAGTAACGGGTTGTGATTGTGCTGGGTCAGTTATATTTGAAGTATTATTATTCTGTGACGTGGTGAACGGCGATAGGCTCCCCATGTGACATGGGACACACACCTCTATGGGAGTGAAAAAGAGTTTACTCACTGGTGTACACAACGGGCCGCTGCAGTTTTAAAATAGAGATGTCGTTGATCTGCACCACGCCCGGCCTCGAGTCATCGTATGTGGGGTGGTTGTACCATTCCGTGGTCTCGAATATGTATTGTGGGGTAGTGAGGGACACCACGCCACCGCGTACCACCACTGTTATGCGGCTAGGGAGAAGAAAATACAATTAATTATTCATTTCGAGTAGCTTCGAGCCACGGGTCGCCTCCGATCCTAGACACGATGGAATCTTTACAGCTTCCTATTCCGCCAGTGCGGTCTATACGGAGTGCTGCCTAGTTCCTCCACTAGATGATGACTCACCCGGCAGTACAATGCGCAGCAGTGATCACCCATTCTTTAGACACGATGGAGCCTCCGCAGCCTCCCACTCCGCCAGTGCTGTCCACCATACGGAGGGCTGCTTGGTGCGGGTGCTGGCCCGGCAGTGCCTGCCATCCTGATACTATGCGCGTATCTGATAACTCGGACTCTGAGGGAACAACATAGTCTTGATAGAATCGACACGGTAAGTAAACTGCGAGAACTATACTTAACGTCCCACTATCCCGTACGCCCGCTCGCGCCTTATAGGAGCGTACGCGACGCTGCCGCTGTGACTATGTGCATACTGTATGTATAAATTTCGAACGTCAGAGAGTTAACGTTTGTGGAAACGCGAAGTCACAAGCTTTAACAGAACTAAACTAAACTACGGGCGTTTATCTCTTTCTGTTTCAATAGAGAAATATTGTTCTGTGACTTTAGCACTGTCAAAATGCGTAAGAGAATTGCCACCATTGTATAGTTTAAAATTCCACTCCAACGCTAGCTGCGTTCAGTCATTCATGAGTTGTATCGATTGCTCAATGTTTTATCGTACTCGCGATTTCTTAACTCATTTTGTAGGGCCTACCGTCTCGTACGCTGAGACGTCAAGACGCAAAATTCATTTCAAAATTGTTTTACTAACCTCTCTTCAAAACATTCTCAATAAAGTCAGGTTCGACGTCTTTGGCAAATACCTGCAAATAACGAAGCTTGTATGAGAAGATAAAGTCTATGAGGAAGCACTAGCCATGATTCAAGCAGTGAGTGTGGCTGTTTGCCAAACCTACTGAGTACTGATTCCTACCAAAGTATACATTAATTATTAAAAATTGTCTTACCTGAAGAACCAGTAGCAGGAAAAAGCCCGATTTCATTAACATCTTAGAGGCTACTGATGATTGCCGAAACCACGGCCACCTTATCACCTTGCAATTGGATTGCAAGCTCAAATCACAGTAATTAGCTATAAAGATTAATATCTAAATAGATAATAAATATAACGATAAGATAAAAGACAACATAATAAAAGTTATAGATAATATTGCCAACCATAAAAAACATTGGATTATCATCGTTAATTAATTCTTCAAACTGTAGTAAAGTAAAAGTAGTCCTATTGTGACTAAAGTTGCATGGTATTAAAAAGACAGAGACAATAAATAAAGAAGATGACTTGTACCTTTAATACAAGATAGTTTACGAGACGAAAACAAGAATATTTTATTATGGACTTTAAAGTAGAACACTGCTCTGCTACTTTCTTTATCTAACGAAATATAAGTCAATAAATAACATAAAGAAACTGCTACCAATATGTATTTAGTTCCGATAGCGACTTCTCAGTAGGTATTGTTGAAAGACCTTTCCGATTTAAGTGAAAGCAAATTAGCTTCCATAGTGCCGTTGACGACTTGATGCCGGCGTACCTCAGGGGTCCATTTTAGGACCCTCATTGTATAAAATCTATCTTCACATTCCATGCAACACGTTATAAATGCCGAATAGATTTTCTGAGTATCTTTTCATATAATGTATGTACTTAATGTATGCCTTTATTATTGATACCTATGTTTTTGTGTTTGATAGTTTTTGGGATAATCCCAAAAGATCAATATCACTTAGAAGCCCTTTCATTATCATACTTATCGAATAGATCGAAATAAACGTTATAATAGTTAAAGATCTTAGACAATTTACATATTTCTGCCTTACGATACGTCCTTTCGTAGAATTTACTAGTTTGATTTTATCGATGTGGCGATCGCATCTAATGGGTAAATCTAATGGTTGATAATAGGAAGTAGATCTAATAGATCTAGTAGATCTAATCGAATTTATATTCAATTTTGTATTAGTGTACCTACTCATAATGACGTCTTCTCCATACGAATTCTCATTATGGAAACGATGGCAACGGGACTCTCATTATTCTAAGGGATGGTTTTATAAACCATTGTGTCGGTTCAACAATTTTTTTTTAACTTTACTGTGTTGTGTTGCCAGATTTCATTAGGCGTGCCCGCGTCCATGGTGTAGATGTTTTAGGCTATTAATGTTATACTTCCTCATCACAGTAAAAACTCTTGCATCAAACTTCTAGAAACAATAGACGCTCAAACAAAAACAACAGATGTTAATTATCCATCAATCTGCAAGAGATAAGGGCAGCATCAATCATACATCGGAGATAGTATCGGCCCCAGGTAATTAACAACGTTTATAGTGCCGCCATTTACGTACCTACGTTAAGACTATACCAGCTTGCGATAAGGCTACAGCCGGAAGACATCGCACCATAAACATTTTTTTTTAGCGTGTTAAAATCTTCAAATGAGTCCTCCCACCCCGGGCAGGGTGGGAGGGACTGTCAGACTTGTACTGACTAAAATCCACGGTGTTCCTTCGATAGCCCTTTACGTTCCGGGGTCACAAGAAAAGACAAGACAAGACACAAGCTGGGGTTACCAAGAGCTGCAGTGCTTTAATGATACATGTTGAGATGAGCAAACGTGCACTGTATATTCCGTTCGAGGGTGTCGAAACCAACCGTGTTTAAAGATGCCACTTCGGTTTTTTTAGGCAATATTTTACTGCCATTACCTATAATACCTATCCGCCTAACAAGTCATAAGGAATTTACTCAGTCCCTCCAGTCTGGAAAGCGGGCCTAATTCTGTGGCGAACTGTGCATCTATACCACTTCTGCCTTACCCTTCGGGCGATACAATCTTCTTGTCATTATAAATTGGAAGTGTCTAGTTTGACACCAGTGGCCGTTTAAGCTAATTTGGTCCTTAACACAAACATATAAGGTTCAAATTGTAATATACGTAGTGAGTATATGTAGTTCATATAGCGGCAGACTAACAGAAAAAACTGTTCTGCCGATTTCTGCCACAACTAACCTAACCTAATAGTTGTTAGAACTTGTTACTTCTAGTAACTGCGTCCAACTTGGATCAAGCGCTCGCCGGGCGCTGCAGCAGCACTGCTAGCTTCGTTCGCTCGGCTCGCGGGAATTTGGCCGCAGTTCTAACCTAACCGATCTGCTCGGGGTGCCCTTATCTAGTAGTAATCTACCTAATACATATAGCTGATGAATTGCATTATTTCTTATCTTACCACTAGTAGCATATTCCTTTTTATTAAGTGGCCACTTGTGGCTGATAAGACACTTTCTTATTTATGGCTATTGTAACGATAGTGACGTGTGCACCATCACGCAGCTAAATCGCTCACTTTTTTGTGACGTCAGACGTTTACTTCGCTCGTGGCACCATTATTTGTAAATGACTCAGAGTAAGTACTAAAGTAGTCTGAGGTAACTTAGGTATAAACGTCACTGAAATCGACACGGGCGCTGTTGTAAGCTACCTGTGACTGACTACACCTGACCGCGGCCTTACGTGACTCTTTGCAGGTAGCTCTGCCGAGTAACACGAGTGACGCTGGCGTGAAGTACGGCTGCAGGCATAGACAACCGGAGAACGTGCCCCAGTTTTAAGTAGAGTGTGATTTTCTAGTAATCCGACTAAGACCCAAGTTCACCGACAACGCAACAGATGATTAGAGCAAAATCAGCCGGTTTAACATGAATTTTGTATGGGTAATCGGCCGATTTCGTTTTAAACATCAGTTATATTGTCGATGAACTTGGCCCTAAGTACCTATTATAGTGAAAAAATAAATATGCAAGTACATACTTAATTCATTATGCATATTTATTTTTTTAAACATTTTAATAACTAATCTTCAATGGGTCAAAGGGTTGCCAGCATGTCTGTGGATTATGAGATCCTGTACTTCGCGACTTTCGCTTCACGTAAGTAGGGTTCGAATCAGTTGAGATAGCTATGTATTCTTCCTTATCAACATGTTTTCCGCTAAGGAATAGAAGTATTTTTATGTAGTTAAAAAATGAGGACAGTTATAATAAAACAGCTTGTTAATATCGGATACATTTAATATAAAACAGTCATTGCAACAAGTTATCACATATACCGTCACATTGACTAGCTGTGGACTGGGCGACATGACTACACTGTACATGTCCAAATGTAACGGCTACATCAAGGGATATTAAGGAAAGTAGGTACGAATGCAACATTTTTTACAAGATCTTGTTTGTTAGAAACATTGACTTTAAAATGTGGTATGTATGTGTGGTGGAGCTTTGCCATTACGGATTTTATCGGAACTAATATTTAGTATGAAATGTGTCAAAGTATTGATACTACCGACATCACCTCAGGGTCCATCTATTTGAGTCTGGCCAACGAAAGCAGTCCAAGAAAAAGGGCGGCAATTAAAAAAATCTGAAGCTGTTCTCAATGAAGATACACTGCATAACGGAGTTGATACTATTTAATATTCAAGGATTAATAAATAAGTATCAACTCCGTTTATGAAGTGTATACTCAATGAGGAAAGCTTCATTTTTTTTAAATGGCTGCCCTTTTTCTGGTGCAGCTTTCGTTGGCCAGATACTAGCAACATCACCTCAGGGTCCAGGCTTTAAAAATAACAACTCATGTTTTTTATTTGTACGATACCTCATTTTACGTCAAAATTTTATAGCAATATCGGCACAAATAATAATTACTTGTATGATATACCTACTAACATTAGGTCATTCAGATTTCGTGACAATAATATTATTCGTCGACCAACCATTGTAGCCGCAGCATTATGGCTAATATATCTCTTGGCAATATTTTATTATTAGAAAAGGCTTCATCGCTATTTATAACGAATTTATAATAAATATTTTTTCTAGTACTGTCATAATGACATACAGTGCCACAAACTAATGACCGGCCGCCTGATTACGTATGATAAATATGACAGTTGCTGTCGCAAATAAACGTCCTATTCCGTATCCTCTTATGAAAACGTCTATAAGCGAGAAAGGGATGGATTGTTTGTTGGTCGCTGTGGCTGTGAGATTTTTCTTACGTAATCAAGGCGCCCCCCGGTGACCAAAATTGGAACAAAGCTCCACACAGAACAAACATTACTTTTTTTTTTGTTCAGAGGTAACATTGGTAAAAGCGTCGGCAGCGACTCCGCTACCGGGTCAAATAAATTTGTGGCACAGTACTTATCTATTACTAATGTTTAAGACTACAGTATTGTTCATAATGACTATTTTGACTATTTAGTACCTTGTATTATCTTACAGCTTAAAGTTCATCATGCGCCCAGCTTGTCAGCCTAAACAATAAACTACATAATTACATTTTTAACACTGGTAACACTAGTTTCGTACATATTGTACACACATCACCCCATTATCATTGCTTATGAAAACAAAACAATTTCAAATCACCATTTATAATTAGTTTTACATAGTTAGCTGCAATATAGTAATAATTATGAAAAAGCAATCTATCATATTGAGGACCTGTTGCATCAAGATTTTCATACATTTTTGTGTGATGGTATATTCATTTTTTTTTTCAAAGTTTCTATTTTAACATTAGAATTGAGTGACTTAAATGGGATTTTAAACTTAATATACTTGACAATATTGTATGGTAACATTCTTCATTACATAGTCTGTCTATTGCACAATAGGGTAGTTGACTACTGGACAAATATACGCACTACTTCCATCTTCTTTACACTATTATCCATCCTTTTCCCGCAAAATGGAACACTCAATATATATATAAAACTGTCAAAATTTACTATGAAATTACAAGTTTATGATGTCAGAAGCCAGTAGTACCATCTCTGTCTAATAAGCAATCAAAACTAGTTTTAACTTAGGCATATTTTTTAATATTTAATTTATTTTTGCAGCATTGCTTAAGTTTTTTGAAAAGCTCCAATTTTGATGATAAAAAAATAACAGTCAAATACCCTATATGACATACCAGCTAACCGTGTTCGATGCAACAGGCCGCTTTGAACCCTCTACCACCCGCTAATAAACCTAAAACAATAATTTACTTTTTTCTTTAAAATTAGGCCTCGGAACCTATTTCATAGGCCTCTATAGGAACATAACATTCAGACTTTAATACATCACACAAACTCTGTAAACTTCAAATATTTCACTAATTGCATCAATTTAATGATAAAATCCTATTTAAGCTCATTTATTTTAATATAAAATCCGTAATCTAGTTTTAATAAGTAAAATGTTCTAAGATCCGTTTACGAATGGTAGACGTTTTAGAGTCATGGAGTCTGACTCTGCAATTTACAAATGGTACATACAAGTAATAAATGCTGGTTAAATTAGGTTAGAAAAATAAATGAATTTTATACGTATAGTTCGCGCCAGAAAGAGTGGCAATACAGTGCATTGACCTTTTAATTAGCGATTTTAAGGAATTGTGTAACTCTGTAACAATAACTTGTTACAATGCTTCGAATATTTGAAGTAGAACCATTATAAAAAAAACAATGATTTGTTAAAGGTCACGAAATATAAAATAAAACACTTTTAGCGTTATGAACACCATTTCAAGTACCACAGGGACACAAAACTATAGGGAGATCAATAAAATGATACAAATAAACAAATCAAATCTGTTTCTAGTACTGATTACGTAGGATTGTAATTAACATTTAGTCTGTTTCGTTTTCAGCGACAGATCGGGTCAATGGACTTTATTCCCAATCTATCTGGCGCGAACTATTATCGTATGAATTCTCTGCATCCTGCATTCTGCAAATTGCTAAGTTCTTTCATTCAAATATATTAAATTTCAATTAGAAAAAATATCGTGATGTCTATTCTAAGAACTTTTTAACTCAGCAATTTACAAATACCAAAGAAATAATAATCAAAAGTATTTATTTCTATTAAAAAATGCGATTAGTACAAAACAAATTGCAGTTTTGAAAATTGGAATGAATTCAGTTTGGCATACCGGAAGGAAAGGTATTGGAAGAATTCAGTTCACATACACAACCATACATAACAAATAAATTATTGATAACAAGCTATAGCTATGCTCATAGAAGATAAAGCCATATAACGTGCGTAAAAAGAAATAAAAACCCAAAAATTCCAAAACCGAGCAAAGAATAAATTTTGTAACATTTCTATTTCAATAAATTTAGCCTCTGCTCAATAAATCTTAATAAATTATTGGAGCGATAGTATTTCAATAGAGATTCATTTTTTTCCATATTGTTGACAATATAATTTTTTTGGCGCTAAATCTTTGCGCGTCTAAGTTTTATTTTATAACAATGACACAGATATTAAAGTTCCGATTATCAGTGAATACGTCAATGTATCGACTGTGGAAATATGAATTGTTATTATGTGGTCGATGGAATTGATGTAGGGTGAGGGAAGTAGGTACTTATGACAAAAGTATCAGAATCAATCCCTGCGGTCCGAATTGCGCTAAAAGTGATAATATCGCGAACCCAACCAAATTTAATAGTCACAAAATTTATGGGTTATTGAGTAATAATAATACTTTTGACTTTGGTCGGATTCGCGATATTATCACTTTTAGCGCAATTCGGACCGCAGGGAATGTCTTTATACGGTTGAATTCAGAATTTTAAGCTTTACATAATCGAATGGGGTATAATTTTATTTTATTGTCCTATACAAAACTATTATTTTTTAACATAAATGTTATGTAGGTCCGGCATAGACTTTTGCGATTCCTGTAAAACGGCCACTTGTCCCTTATGGGTCGTTTCCATAGCCGCTGGCGATGACGCAGATACGTCATTTAGTATGAAATTACTTAAAACCATTCATGCGGCAACGCTGACACCATGATAGCGCGGCGTTGTATTTTTATACAAAATGTGTCAAATGGCCGCGAAAACCTAAATTCGTCTAAACTCAAAAGTCAATTCCTATTTCCACAGTCAATATCGAAACTAACGTGAAATCATGATAAACATTACACGCAAAAAGGGAATAAGAGAAATTGAGTGCTAGCTATGTGGATACAATCGAATCCTATGAAGATATAGACAGACTCAAGGTTCAAGATATACAGATTAGAGACGACTTAATAAATAAAAAAATAGTTTGCTGGGACACAATAGAAGTGAAACTTCAACGGACAATATATCGCACCTTTAAAGTAAAACCGTTACTAAACGAAAATTTTCATGAAATGAGTTATCCATACATTTTGGGCAATCGTTTATCTCCTATACCCCATGGAATTAGCCAGTGCCACTTACACTGATTTAATTACTGATTATAACTCATTAATTGGCATAACTTTAAAATTGATCGAATAACATTGAATTTCTGGGTATTTTTTGAGCATTTTCCTTTATAATTTCGTTTAGTAACGGTTTTTTTCATGAATTGAGCAATGCCATCTATCTAAAATACACGTAAACTGCAAGATAAACTTGTCATTTTTGTAAATTTATAATTTCGTTTAGTAACGGTTTTACTTTAAGGGTATCGTCTACCCCCTCCACGCGGATTTAACGCTTTTTCATGACAGAAAAATCCTAATACCCCCGTCTATATAGAAGTTTCACTTCAAAAATTCGCTTATTCCCTTTTCCATTGAGCAGTCGGTCAAATATAGAGACCTGCACGAATTTCTACACAAACCTAAAAATAGTTATCTATTTAGTTGGTGTTTGCCCTTACATTTTCCAGTAACACAGAAACAGATAGTTTTGTGCATGTATTACTTAAAGTGTACATCCGATATTTAGTTTTCTTGGTAATAGTAAGGTAGTTTGAATGTTACACTAATACCGATATCGCTACGCTATGAAGTGCCACTGGCCTCTGGGCAACACGTGCATGGGGCATTGAAAAACCCAGTATGGTGTAATCTTATACCAAAATATCTACAGGAAGTCAGGAAGATGTTTATTTTCTTCGCGACACATGCTTATTTTTTATAAAAACAATTGTATTATAGTATTAAAATCTCACTGAAAAATGTTCTGATAATAAATGAATGGCAAAGTTCAATAGCCGTAAAAATAATTGAAATCGGGAGTTGCCAAGTTCTTCGTTCGAAATTTTTTAGTTTTAAAACTTGTCTGATAAAGCCCATACTAAGCTCGTTTTGGTAAGATTGTAGGGCTTCAGATTAATACATTCAGCTGAAGGAGGGCACCGCGGAGCCCCCTCTAGCCGGGTGCCCTGGGCACGTTCCCTACGTACCCATTGGGTAAAGACGGCCCTGCCTACACACCATGTGCTAGACGGGATGCGTACACTTGATAGGTTAAGCCCGACAGATAGTGATCTGTTGCCAACCTCAAACTTGCAACCTTCTCTTCTATGTAATTTTTTACGTGGAAATATCTGCACTGTTTTTCTTTATCTTCGCGTATTTTGTAAAAACACTACTAGTTACGAATCTCACGAGTTTTGGCATCAATCACACCGTTTAAGTTAGGTATGAACGTCTTGATTATTGGACGAAACACATCATACGGAATTAATTGCACCAAAAACTACCAAATTAACCATTTATTTTTATAGCATTTTTGTAGTTTCCTTAGGCCCACTTGCATCAACGCGAGTTATCTCCAACCCAGGGTTAAACTTCTAAATTGTCTTTGGTTTTCATAGAAAATGAAAACTTATCAGGTTAACTCTAGGTTAAAATAATTATAACCTACGTTGACGCAAGTAAGAATAAGGCACTTAACTATTTATTCCCAAAAGTATCAAAACCGACTACGAATTTATGGAACTAGACTATAAGACCAATATCGCGCCGACTTCAGTAACTACCTTACCATTACAATGAGAACTTGACTAACTACAAACATCCAGTTAGTTTAAGTGCAAACAAACAATTTTCTAGCAGAAAGCTACATCTACACATACATTGTGCCGTCAAACTTATTAGTACAACACACATTTTGTATATAAGCCACACATATTATTTATATAAAATATACCATGTTCGTAATATACAAAATAAAACAGCTCTTTGATATTAAAAATAAATACAAATGCCCATACTTTAAAAATAATTAGCTCCATTTTTCTTGGTATCACGATAATAATTAGCCCCCGTATCCTGATACTTTACAGCTATCGACACAAGAAAAACATTAGTTTCTTGTTTGTTTGTCTATGTTAACCTCACTTACAAAAAATCTAATTAACATTATTGTTCAACGACGATAATATAATAATTCTGAGAAGAGGCCCGTGCCCAGCAGTGGGACAGTAATGGGCTGGATTAACCCCCTTATTAATAAACGACGATTAAACGTTATTTAACTAAACTAGCTCTTTAGGCCCAAGTTCATCGACAACTTAACAAGAGATTAGAGCAAAATAAGCCGTTTAAAAATGAATTTTTGTAACCGACCGATTTCATTTTAAACGCCTGTTATATTGTCGGTGAACATGGCCCTTAGTCTATTACCATCTCTATTCATTGGCATATAAATGACAAGGACAAGTATAATTTAACCTGTGTTTAAAATTCAAAGTTTTTATTAATAAGGGGGTAAGATTATAAAAGTCAAAAGGAGTTCCGCAATAAATACGCGATAAATATTAATTGTGGTGTAAAATGCATCATCAAAATTAAATGCAAAGGTTTATAAATAAAAGTACTGGTTTGGTTACAGGGGGGCTAAAAAGGCCGCTTTAGATGAATCATAATATGATTCATATTACGAATGTCAAAATATCTTCATAATTGACGACTCTTAATGTCATCCGCATAAGGTTCATATTCAGCAATCATCTGTTTGATAGTTAATAGGCAGATCATTAGATGAATTGCTCAATGTGGCCTTTTTAGGCCCCCTGCTCAGTCACACGAGGACGATTTATATTTTTTGCCGTATCGTCATTTTTCACGATTCGCGATTTTTTTGACGGTGGCAATTGTTTTTATATGGTCGTATTCACACAAACCGTGAAAAATTACGTATAAGTTTCAAATGACGTACCGTCTTTTAAAAATCACGTTCGGCAAACACGCGAAAAAACTCGTTTCCGTATGCAATGTGAACGTGCATCCGTCATGACATGTCGTATCATTTTTTTTTGACGAATCGTCAATGGCGGGTCCCATGGGAATGAGCTGTTAGGTATACTATTTTAGAAGACATGATAGGAAGTAATGAAATTTCAAGTCCGTTTGCTTATGCCGTTACTAATATTAGATATAATATTGAAATGCACGAATTATATTGAGTTAATTTTCATGCAAAAATGAGAGAAGCTGATAGATTTGACTCTGGTGAAATAGTTGCCATCTAAAAGTTTTTCCTCTTGTAATAAAAATTGACAAGTACTATCCATCCCAGAATATTTATCTTATTAATTAATAATATTAAACCACACATTTGTAAGAAAATAAATCTTTTTTAAAGATACTAAAATAGGTTTTTGTTATGACATGGATTGGAAATGCCTTAATATTTCACGTTGTACATAAAATATATTATGTTATGCATTGAATTATTGCATTATTTTTAATCAGACAACAAGATTGGCTAGGCCGTTACGTTTTACTACAACGGTCAAAGTTATAGACAAAAATTGAGGCATCCGCGATCATCGATAACTATCCAATGTTAAAATATACTTTTACTTGAGATTTTCGTTTACGAAATCTATTTAATGACTTAGAAATATATATTTAAATTTTAACGTGGCTATAGGTACCTATTTAATTTTACAATATATTTTTACCTAATAACGACTACACCCGATGCGCTTGACTTAATTTTGGTCTGAACCAAAATTAACTACAGCGCCATCTAGCGTCGAACACAAACAACATCAACTACATTTGCCATCGATAGATGGTGAAACTAACAAAGCCTGCAGCCAACCTCGATTGGAGCCAATGTTGGACCAACCTGGATGTTACGGTGAACCAACCTTAGTTTTAAGACTTATTTGCACTTTGTCTATTACAAGTACATTGACCGTTTCAAGTCCTACACATAGGCACTTGCTTCATTTGCGAAACGCAATGTACTTTTCTAATCACTAGCAGTAATTACACTGTAAACGAGTCGCATTAACATGTTGGCTACTGAAGATACGCCGCTTTTGGAGCGGCCTTCACACACTTGCTAACAGCTTAAGCCATACATTATTTAAAAGAAAAACACGCAGAAGCTCAAACTGAAAATCGTCTAATTCACGAGAGATTTTACCGAGAATTAACCGTTTTTCACGAGCTATTCAAATATCAAATTCGAAAGCGTTTTTTCTGCTGTCAATATGCCAAGTGAAACTAGATGACACAGTATAAAATTATATAAACATTTTGGCGTTAAATCTCACAGTAAAATCCCGTTTTACTATTCATAACATCGACCAACATTGTAATAATTTACCACTACTGCCATGTCTACCGGTCTCTAGTACCTATACATACACTTCACTTTTTGTGACACTTCGGTACTAAATCTACCAACACGAGCTCCAAAACAAAGCTGCAATTATAGAGCAACCCCTTGTCCTAGGTGGACAGCAAGACACATCGCATTGGTTTTACAGCGTACCGTCTCATAAAATTAGCATACGCGTTATATTTATCTAGGGACTGAACGCATTTGTACAGAATGACTATAAAGGATAAATAAGATAATATAAAAGCAGATATTTGTACTAAATTAATATCACACTTATTAACATGGCCATGACTTATAGAGTTCAAAACGGGGTATTTACCATGTTTATATCTTGTTTTGAGTTCCTGATAGTGGATAGTGGTAGTGGTGTGGAGTTTATCCGTGACTATGGCGCTTGCAACAGTGCCGAAATATCGGGAACTCAAAACAAGATATAAACATGATAAATACCCCGTTTTGAACTCTAATACTAATGTTAGTGACCATGACAGTTTAAAAACTTATATGGCCATGATTTTTATCATTTAAAGTCAAAAGTATGTCAAACATATTTCTTCTTGTCTGTATTGAGTTCGCGTAGACCATTGTACAAACAAGTCCAGTCCCTCACGCGACATGCACCTGTATAACTGGGCAACTATAACGTACCACTTCGCGTCCACTTGCCTGCTTATGTGGGAATGCACTCTGTATTATTGTAACGGGCAACACAAATAAGGTCCTACTATAAAAGCGGAGACCGTTTTAAGGGCTTATAGTACTCAGCATTATGAACAACTTTTACTATTGGACCAACCCTTAAATCGCGAATAAAAAATTCAATTAGAGTCAAGTAATATTGAATTATTTGTATAAAGCAGCAGATTTTTCTTTTCGCGATTTCTGTTTTAATCCTATATTTAAAGTTTTTGCAGTACGTAAAACGCGAATAACTTACATAATAATTTATGTAAATTATTATTTCAGCCCATGTTGTTCCACTACCTTTTCCACTCACTTCTGGTTTTTGCTAGTAGGGACCCGTTTTCTCGGTACAAGTCAAGTTGTCACGCTATATTCGACTCGGTCTGCCGCGATGTTATTTAACATGTACTGGGACCACTCAGTTGTTTCTTTTGCCCAAAGCTCATCAGAAAAGCATTATATAAAGTATTCGCGTTTTTCTCCTAAGTGTACGGAAGAACTATACCGGTAGCCATTCCGCGACTCCCACTTTGACACCCTTCACCGGTAAAGTAGTACAGTGTGCATTCACACGCAAGCGAATATTGTTAGATGAACGGGCAGGTGGAGGAGTGGATCGCTAATTTCTGCAGCAGTATTGCGCGTTTTCGCGTTCGTTATCCACTATTTGTAAGCAAAAGGCAGCTAAAGGATGCGAAAACTCGAGATTCTGTTACTAAAAGTATCGAGTTTGCGGCCCTAAGAGAGCGGTACCGTTATCTATCGGCCGAAAAAATGTTGTGATGAGGCTGACGTAAAAGACAGCCTTCTAAGCGGTAAGCAGAGGTGTCTACCGTCTAATATGAACCGTATTGACCGTTGACTAGGGTTGACTTCTCTGGTTATCATTCAAAAGACGACACGACACGGTTGGCGCAGTGGCTAAGCAATTAGCTTTCTGCGCTACGTGCCGCGGGTTCGATCCCCGCACGGAACAAATATTTGTATGATCTACAAATAGTTGTTTCGGGTCTGGTTGTGTGTGCATGTGACATGTATGTTTGTAAACTGTACCCTCGATACAGGAGAAATCCTAGTGAGGGGCAATGTTTTTAAAAAAAAAAAAAAAAAAAAAAAAAAAAAAAAGGCCATTTTTTACACCAGCCAGATCCATGGGCGTCGCCAGGGGGGAGGGGGGGGGGGGGGGGGGGGGCAATACTCATTAACCACCTTAAAATTCGTCAGCATTGCCGAAATATACTGCTTTCATTCTATTTATCTTGAGAATAAGATTCATTAACAATATTACACGTAAAACTATTTTATCATCTTCGAAAACCGCCGTTTATCAAATATTATAGAAATCGTCACGAGTCAGTTTCCGGGAACGCTAATATTACTTCCAAACGTTGCGGTTTCTGATCTGGCCCGCTGCCCCCCCTAGGGAAACTTCTTAGCTACGCCAATGGCCACATCTAAAACTATTGACGGCCGCTAGATAGGAGTACCGCTCTTAGGAACCCGAGCTTTAGCGTCACGTTATAGTTGGTTACACGTTATAGGTAGTACTCGGTCACCTAGGACACCCAGCTGGCCTAGTGCCTGCAGCGGCGGCGGCGCGCGCGGCATCAGCTGCGCTTGTGGCGGGCGTCGCCGGCGCTCAGCGCGGACGTCTGCTTGGCGCCGCCCAGCAACATCTTCAGCGCGCCCGCCGACATCAGGTAGAACCAGTACAGTTGCGGCAGCAGGAGGATGCAGATTGATACCTTGCAGCCGGTTGGTAAGGATTTTATTGCCTGGGGAATACAAGGATCAACATCAGTTGAGGTCAAATGCAAGCAAAGTCAAAGTTCTGCTCGGAACTGGGTCTTTGCAGGCACTTTCAAAACGTCGTGATACTTAGGTGCACGGTTCCAAATGGGTTGGTCCTGGAGAAGATACCAGCAAGAAATTCCATGGATACTCTTTTCATAAACCAAACATACAATTACAAAAATTCGACCTGAATTTACACAATCATAGTAATATTATAAAGAGAGAAGTCCTGATTGACTGACTGACTGACTTATCATCAACGCACAGCCGAAACTACTGAAGCTAGAGTCACGAAATTTGGAGAGTAGGTCCCTTTTGTATTGTAGGCAAGCAATAAGAAGGAATTTTTGAAAATTCAGCCCCTAAAGGGGTGAAAAAGGGGGTGAAAGTTTGTATGAGAGTCCCTTCATTTTTGAAGTGGGAAAGCTGAAAATTGGGATTTAGGCTTTTAGTTACAAATAAAGAAACACGTGTTTCTGCGTGTTTGGAAATTCATCCCCTAAAGGGACAAAATAGGGGTGAAAATGGTTTTTGAAGTGTAAAACGTGAATATTGGGATTGTTTTTGAAGTGCGGAACGTGAAAATTGGGATTTAGGCTTTTGGTTAGAAATAAAGAAACACGTGTTTCTGCGTTTTTGGAAATTCATCCCCTAAAGGGGCGAAATAGGGGTGAAAATTGTTTTTTGAAGTTAGAAACGTGAAAATTGAGATTTAGGCTATTGGTTAGAAATAAAGAAACAATTTATGTTTTTCCGTTTTTGGAAATTCATCCCCTAAAGGGGCGAACTAAGGGTGAAAATTGTTTTTGAAGTGCGAAACGTGAAAATTGAGATTTAGGCTTTTAGTTAGAAATAAAGAAACACATGTTACCGCGTTTTTGGAAATTCAACCTTTATATTATACATACCACTATAATTTAGACAATACTAGTAGTAGACCAGGGCCAAACCGATTTTAAAAACCCAAATTTAAAAAAAATTCTTAGCAGTATGTGGATGGTCGGAAAATTTAGGGTAAACTATGAGCAATTTAAGAAAAATAAAGCAGACTCGGAAAAAGTTCCGGAAGGGGGGTGGGGGGGGGCTAAATATACGTTTTGACGGTTTTATACTGGTTTTTTACGATTTGTGGCTAAAATATGCATCCTATCGAAAAAAGTTTAATGTAAATGATGTAGATAATTAAAAAATCTAAAACTTTTTAATTGAGCGTTTTTCAACATAACCCCAAAATTATCGAGAAAAACGCTAAAAACCGAATTTTTCGTTTTTTATTTTTAAATCCCGCATTTTTTTATTTTTTTTTATTTTTCTCATTTAATACTTTCCTCTTTATGTTTTAAATAAGCGGTAATTTTGTCAAAACAAAATATTCAGTTTTCGATTTTATACGAATTAAAATTAAAAAAACAGCCTAATTTTCAATCGAAAAAGCTCACTACAAACTTTTCGATTTTTTAACTTTATGAATACTCATTTTTTTTGTTGAAACCTCTATTTTATGACGGTATGAAAAATATATATTGTTCGTATGGAAAAATATCGTTAAAAATGCAAAAAACTAAAAAAATCGTTTTTCATAATCGTTTTTTCAGTTAATCTAGACATTTTTTTATTTTTTGTTGCAAATATTGGTGAAAAAGATTTGCTTTCATATAATATAATGTTATGTACAAAATCTAAAACGAAAAGAAATCGAAGAGTTAGAAGTTGAACCCGAAGAAAACGAAATCTACATTAGTTCTACTGATGAAGAGCAACCTACAAAGAAAATGAAATAAAAATAAAAATTTCGATATTTGACTGTAATAACACAATTTTATAGTATTTAATTTTTTTTAAACTGACTTGTACATTATCTATAGTTCATGTAAAAAAAATCTGAATAAATAGCCTTTGTTTTTTGGAGTTTTTACGTATTCGATTATTGTGTACAGTTAGAGCATTGCACTGAAACTGTTATTGTTATAAACTATAAGGTCCGACCTTTCTAGACCCAATCCCTTTAATGGGTTATTGTACTCATCATTATGAACAACTTTTACTATGGGACCAAATGTGAAATCGCAAATAAAAAAAATATGCTGTTGCATACATTTAGTCAATAAATATGAATTATTTGTACGGCTCAACAGTTTCTTTTTTTCGCGGTTTCTTGGTTGTTCTCATAACAAAAGTTGTTCATCAATATGAGTCTGCTTTATTTTTCTTAAATTACTCATAATTTACCCTAAATTTTCCGACCATCCACATACTGCTAAGATTTTTTTTTTTTTCAAAAATTATTGGCCCTGGTCTATAGGTACGGTAGGGATCAGAAATGCATGAGCAGTCTCACAAAGCAATAGATTGACGCTAATGGGTTGACTTACGACCTTCTTTTACGACGTAGTTTCTATTTCTATACTATAGACACTCACACACATGCACTGTTGTCTGCAACTGATTGTATTCCATAATTTCAATACTGCTAGTATATCTCAAGCCAGCTAAGTTGATAACGTTCCCTGGTATTCATTAGTGATTGGTGAACTGTAGGTTCAAACCTCACAGGCAGTGATAGTTTTTTTAAAGTTTTAATAATACTCATAAATCTTGAGGCATTTATTCATCAATGTTTAACGTAGTAGTTCGATAATAATAACAGGCCTACCTACCGCGATGTCTCGTTCATATAAAATGAAAAGTTAGCAGGTAGACAACAGAAATATGAATAAATTATTTAGATTTCTGTAAGGTAGACAGATGCAGTTACGACTCAAGTCATTTAGATCGAATAGAACGTTGTTAGTGTTGTTATTATTGGTTAGAATGGTTAGTGATGTGTGATTAAATCTATTAGCGGTGCTCGTAGTTATAATATTCAAAATGCAGGCTAATATAATCGAAGCGAGGGGGGAATATTATTGCACTGTCTAAAAGTGTACGATATGATTATAATACAAATTATATCTAATGAAACCGGACTGACTGTGAGTGTTATTCATGATCTTTAAATAAAACTAAAGAAAAAGATAAATCATTTTAAAGTTTATTTATTTAGATTAATGATAATAATAATGATGAATAATAAATTTATTCTAATAAATATATTCTTATTATTGTTTGGTTTCTTAATTAATATATAGAAGTATAATAAACATGTGTTAAATATATATAGATATAAGTAATATATAGATACGTATAATATATATATATATATATATATATATATATATATATTATACCATATATATAGTAATCAGTTTTAGTATTTTGCCTATAGATGTTTATTAGTATTTCTTTTTTTTTGTTCTAGAGAAATACTATGAGGCGGTGGGTTAAGACCATGAATGAGGAAGAAAGTAGCCCTGGTAGTCGATTGTGAACGAATATGAAACAAGTGGTTACATAACAACGAAACATTTTGCAGAATTATTCGACATTTCATTACTAACTGTTCGCCATGCACTCCACGCTGAAGGTTTCCATCACTGAAGACCAGCTAAAAACCCTTTTTGACAGAAAGACGTAAACAAGAACAGTTCACACGAAAATAGTTATTTATACTTACTTCAACTGGGACACTACTATATCTTCAGATGAAATAATGTTCAATCTAGCCAAAAGGGAAGACTTCATTTATGGTGTAAGGATAACACACGCTGTAGTGAATAAAACATAGTTATGTGGAAGTACTATAATTATGATAATATGTCATGCTGCCTACTGTGCTCATCGTTTATCCAGCTGAAGAGTTTAGAGATATCTTCTGTCCAGGATAATTGTCCGATTCACCGGGCGAGAACCAAAATGTTATAGTCTTCTACTAAACGTGTCGACACTTACTTGAGTTAGTTAATCACTCATGGTTTATTCGTAAGGGGTAAAAGATTTAAATTTGAGGTTTAGTTTCAATCCTCTTTTCGTGAAGAAAACGAATACTTAAACTATAACCTCAATATCTAAATAAGTGTTACCTACTGTATAATGCGTCAACACTTACTTGACTGTATTGAGAACAGCTGTGGAAGTTACAATAAATATTGGTAATTTTAAAATGTTATACCCCTTACTAATAAAAGCTTGTAATTTTTGTTCACTCATTGTCATTTTCATATCAAAGAAAAGAGATTACAATAAACATAACCATATGTTATTTACTGTCTGGTCATCGTTTATAGGTATAATATTTAAGCCATATTACATATAGGTCGTTAGTTCAAGAATTAAAGTTGGTCTAGTTTCAATCCTCTTTTCGTCAAGAAAATGATTAAGCTATAAACTCAATATCTAATAAGTGTAACTGTTTTGTTTTATAAAGATAGCTTAAAGCCCGTCACACACGTATCTATAATATATATTATAGCAAGACATATTACGATATATTTTCCATAGTAATCTTCGAGCGACTTCAGACGCAGCTATAATATATATTCTATTACGTCATCAAAATATGTTATAGTATAGCTACTACTGTGGGGGTTTGCTATAATGTAATATATAGCACAGTATATTAATATATATTATAGCTACGTGTGTGACGGGCTTTATTGTAATTAAAACAAATAAACGTTTTTGTTTTGCTAACAATCCTTTTTTTTTACAATTTTGTAAAGATAACCCAGAATATAATCACTTATATTAATATTTATCATTGAACGAATCCACCTATTAATAAAAAAAGGATAATTAATATCTAAACAAAATAACAGTCTTCCCTAAGACTCGAACCTACGCTAAGTTAATCGCAATCCTATGCACTATGCATCATAGCTATCGGTGATTGTTAGAATTACTTGAATTATAGCAATACAATGACATCGACGAATGAATGTCACCAAGGTCATGCATACATTGACAAGTGACGGCAAATAGATTTACAATTTCGCTCACGCTCACACGCTAGATTATAAATCTATGCGACGACAATATACTTTGTTTCATTTTATTTAACTTCTTAGTGTGTGTGGTAAATGTGGTGATGTCTCATTACGTTGTGTGTATAACTCACACAAACAGCTCGTACGCACCATCGCGTTGCATTCGAATACAGTCTTTAGTATGCTCATGCATTTCTGATCGTGTACTGTACAACAAGCCTATTCTGATATAAATAACCTAACCGTCAAAAACCCCCGACTTAAAAAGAGCTGTAACTTTTGAACGGCTGAACAGATTTTCATGAAACATAGCTAAGATGATTCCCGATTAAACTAGCTTTCGATTAAAAATATAAAAATTAAGGATTTTTTTTTGTATTTCTATTTGCAAAGTGATTTTCCACCGCTTCCGAGTAAATGAAGGGAATGAGTTCTATTTTATTTCATTTGGGAAAATCAACAATAGGCTTGTGTCCACTAAGAATAAATCGGATGGATTAGAGTTTCTAATGACTAATCAAGATATGCAGTTAACAAAAATCAAAATTATTTATTATAAAACATAAAGATTATTGTTATTTTTAGAAAATAAATTCGGCAAAATTAGGCATTCAGTCACGTGACAGTGAACACCAATCAGAAAGTGTTACGTCACGTCCGTATTTGTTTATTGTTTAGATCATATTTATATAATTTGTTTGGTGTTTTTATAGTTGTGCTTTTACACTTGGGCACTTAAACAGTACTTGTAAATATTTAGGTCATTTTTAATTCAATTGCCCTACACCGATATTGAATGTTTCGCACGGCATGACGTGATTTAAGACGCCATGACAGTCTTGAGCGTTTTCGAGGTAAATGTCAATTGGTTTTTGAAAACGCAAAATAATGAATGGAAATGTTAGAATTTTTAAAAAATAATATGTTTTTGGGTTCTAATAGCAAAGTATTAACCGATTTATCAAATTTAGTCAACTAGCCTATTGTACATTATTTCTTACATCTAAATATATTATGATAAAGGTAGATTAACGTACAATCCACAACGTTTCCACAGATTACTATAAAATATAGTGAAGTGTATTCTAGATTTAGTAATTATGTTCTAGGGCTTATTCTAGTGACAAATTGAAATTAAGTTTTTAGAGAATTTACAATTGAATTTAGAGACGAGCTGGATAGAATTAGTAAAGAATGGTCCACACTGGCTCTGGACCGGAAGACCTGGAAGTCATGGGGGGAGGCCTTTGCTCAGCAGTGGGGTGATATAGGCTAACAACAACAACAATAATAATTGAAAAAACAATGAGTCTCAAACTACCACTTACCTCTATATAGGAGACGCCTATAACCCTGCTGTACAGCAGACACACGTAAGGCAGGCTGATGACGCGGCACACGAAGAACGTCAGCAGCATCAGGATCCCGTTCACCAGGTACAGGCGCGAGGACTTCAGCTTGAGGCGCGACAGGATCCCGCGGACTGACACGAACGGGGTGGACAGCTCCATCAGGTACACGAAGCCGAAGGTACAGTCGCCCAGGTTACCACGTAAGTACTGGGGATTAATGAAATGATAGTAAAGCACATAGCCAGGATAAGCTAATAGTCAGGTTGTATACACGTCCGTTCATTGCGGCAGTTCCTAACAGAATGATCGAATAATTCTGATGTCCACTATCGCAGCAACTTTACAGATGTTGACGTAAGATGGCGCCACATTGTTGCTATCTACATAGCAAAACATTGTTTTACATAATCAAGCCAGATTCTTTTAGATTCGGTGATAGATCTATGTGACTTTGAGATATAAATAAACAAATAAGTTAGTCTTTTTTTTTTAAGATTATCTACCCTCCTTTTCTTAAACAATTCATAGATGATATGATAATGATGACCTAAATGGTGTCAAAATATCTTACTGATATTGTTGGCCTCAACAATAAAAAAAAAATAAAAAAAACATATTTTCAAGGGCGTCCGGGGAAAAATCCCGGTTACGATAAATCTCCGGGGTTTTTGAAATCATTGTCCAGATTCGGCAATTTAGATGATGGCAGCCGTAGGCATTTATTATTTAGAAGTGGTAGGGTCCTAAGCCCCTTTATCACTGCGACCTGCGAAGATCTATTGTGACGCAGCCGTAGGCATAGTAGTACGCTTTGTTCTTACCACAATGACCAGGAACCCGAAGCCTCCAATAAAGAGATGGTGAAACAGGATAACAGGCTCGTGTGTACAGTAAGCCAGGAAGGAAGTGCCCTGCTTCTTCACCACCGCCCCGTCTCCCGAGGAGAGAGGAACCGTGGCCGAGCCGTTCTTGGAGGGGCGGCGCTTGAGAAGTGTGCCTTCTCCATTGGTGGTCATTTGGACGTGTACCTGTGACAAAATTGGTGGAACATTAGTTTGAGAAATAAAATGTGACCCTTCATCGTGTAATCTTATTAATACGTGAAGAGAAAACTTTGTACCCCTTTTTAAGCATATTGCGCGCACGGAGGTGTGTGAGATTTGGCATCGTTAAAGTTTATATGGAGAAGAAGTGCAGAAAGCTGAAATTACGGTCGAATTTCGACCACTGGATAATTATTTCGGTATTTAGAAAGAGACAAAAATACTGAAATCTTTGCTATTTATTGCGCAAGTGACTCACTCAATAAGTATAAAAGCTGTAAGTAATGGGGGGTTTGGAGGTTCCCCCGAAACCTCAGACAGTGAAATTACATCATGATGTTGAGATCAACGCAGAGACAGTAAAAACTTGACAGAATGATTAAAATCATAAAACAGTTTTTAAAATGTTGTACAGACCTAATCGCCTATCTTGTTGAGGGTTCAACCCCCCTCAAAATAATTTCCCGGCTAGGGCTTTATTAGGTACAAATTGGTTATCCTTCAGCCTTAACATTTGACAGCTAATAAGTAACCCATTGCCAGGAAAGCAAAAAATCTAGTCCCATTACTAGCATTTTAGCCAAGCTGTAACTGTATGGCCTCCTTTTATGCTTTTCCAAGCTACAGTTGTATTGCCTCCTATTCTTAAGTCCTATAAACTTACCATGTACATGCTCCAGATGTCATAGAAGAAGTAGGCCGCGCCGAACCACGCATAGGCTTCGGACATGTAGTGGGAACTACGCATGAAGTCCCGCGTGCACGACCACAGACACACTATGGCGCCGGTCACGCAGCATAAGGCCGCTTGGACCGCTGACACCACTCTGGAGACAAGATATCAAATCAAATCAAAAATATTTTTTTATTTTTTTGACGACACGGTTGGCGCAATGGCTAAGTGATTAGCTTTCTGCGCTACGTGCCGCGGGTTCGATCCCCATACGGAACAAATATTTGTATGATCTACAGATAGTTGTTTCGGGTCTGGGTGTGTGTGGAGGGGAGAAACCATACTGAGGGGCAACGTTTAAAATAATAAAAATATTCTTTGAATAATATTTATCATATTTGTATAGAACCGTCGTAACCGCTTTCTGGGGAGGTGAAGTAGGGTGTATAGTTTTATTCAAATACAGGATGGACTAGAGGTCCAAAATATATTTTTGAGTCGATGACATCTTTTGCTTTCGTTTAAACACAACATAAGTTTCGCGAAAATCATTGTAATAGTTTAGAAGTAAAGAATTTTTTTTCATTTTTGGAAATTCTCTACCCTTGTCACGTAAACCACTCTTCACAGCTGCCCAAAGCAAGCTGCAAGCTGATCGATGCCCATTTTCTTGCACATGAGGGACACACACTTCCATGCTTTATTTTTCATTGTTTTTATTTTATGTAATTTTCTGGTTTTTTTATTTTTTATGTTTGTTATGTGTGCATGCTCGGTGTCCTGTGTGCAAAAAATAAATTGATCTTCTTTCTTTCTTTTCTTTCTTTTCACGGACAGTAAGAAGCGTGAAACCGTTTACCATCTAACTGGTCCACCCGTTGGATCTCGCTAAATGATGGCGGTCAGATGGCAATATTTAGGAACATACTTGTTGGTGATATCCAGCACGTCGCCGCAGCTCAGCCTGTACTTGTGCCGGAAGCGGGCGCCCACGCCGGTGGACAGCGCGAACGCGTTCAGCAGCTCTGACAACGTCATGAAGTATACGAAGCCGAGCGCTGTCAACGCGCCGCCGCGCTTTGCCGATATCCTGAAATAAGATTAAAATATAGAAAGAGACACCTTACTAAGAAACGATTTCATAATCGTTTATTCATAACTTTACTAAATAAACTAGGGTTTAAGACTATTGCCACCTTTATTCATTGGCATACTAATGACAAGGACAGGTAAAATTTTATCAGTGTTTAAAAATTACAAGTTGAATATGGATCCGTACCAAAACTTTCATAGTACCTATTAATTTAAGTATTAAGTTTTGTTATTTATTGTAATTGTGTATAAAAATAGACAGATAAGGCCCATTATACGCGGCTCTATACTCATTTTATACAGTACCTATAGAATTCCGTGGTCCTGGCTGTCTATAGACCACCATCTCTTTGTTTGTATGTATGTATAGTAGATATGTCTGATGTCATAAAAGAGATTATATCAGGAGAATGCGCAGAAGCATTCATATATAAAATTTACATGTAATATCAACCTGCGCTCCTGAGGTCAACAACCTACACGCGTAGTGATAGTAGCACTATAATAATAACAAGAATGATTAGTTACTGCGGTCAAAAGAGAATCCCAACTGACCGCAAATGTAGCAGTAGAGTAGGTACGGTCAGTTTGGTTTGGTTACCAGGCAAGACAGGAATTTCCCTGACATATTAGGAATAAAGGCCATCTGTCAGGAAACCAGGAAAAAATTGACTATGTCGGGAATTTTTGAAAGAGAAAATATTATTTACGAGTTTATTGTAAGTTTTGAAAGAAAAGAAAGAAAAATACTTTATTAGCACAACAAAAAATAAATAAAACCAATAAAAAAAAAAAACAAAAAAAAAAGTTTAGCTTGAATATACATACCGTCACATTATTTTGTAACCCCCGAGAATAAAGAGGAGTGTTATAAGTTTGTAGTGTGTATCTATCAGTGCCATCGTAGCTCCGAAACGGATAAACCGATTTCAATGCAGTTTTTTTATTGAAAGCTAGTTTAATCGGGTATCATCTTAGCTATGTTTCATGAAAATCTGTTCAGCCACTAAAAAGTTACAGCTCTTTTTCCAGTTGGAGTCAGGGGTTTTTGACGGTTAGGTTATTTGGTACAAGTTTCTTTAACCCTTCAAGCAGCGTGAAGTAGACAAGAGAAAATCTATTGTTTACGGTTCTCAGGACCATTACGTAGTTTAATCAATTAACAAGGTTAAACAACCACAACAACAACAACAGGTTTATCCTAGTGCAGGCACCTATCAGTATGATACCTATGTTATAATTATGATATAAATTGTGTTTTTTACCATAAGTAATTTTTTGAATAAATTTATCTTTATCTTTTACAACCCAAGATAGTCTATGTCATCCCGTATTATCATATCACGTTGAACGGAGATCATATAAGTCAGAACGATCCGAAAAACGCGCTCCATAATTTTATCAAAGGCGTTATTAACTCAAAACCTGTGCAAATATTGACGCTTGGCAAGCTGAGTACATCTGTGTCAAGGCTAGAAGATCGGCAGTTGACCCATATACCGAACATGTTCGTGTATGCCGTGTTAGATTTAAATATTATGTCGTATAAATAGATTTGAAGGTTCCGAATCCCAAAAGGCAGAAATTTTGGGTTGACTTCGGAGATTTTATCATTCGTATGTCGAGTCGACACGTCGAGCTATCGACATGCGCGACATAATTTTGTCGTCGCATTATCTCGTGCGGAAACAGGTTTTTAGAGGCATTATCTCGTCCTGTCATGACGACAAACTTCTGTCGCGGCGCGCATGTTATGCCCAGGGTGCGTCAGAATATCTCAGTCAGATGATCTCAGGTTTCGTCACTAGTGCAGGGTCTTTCATTGCACCCCGGAGGAATTATTAATTGAAGAGATTTTATCGATGATTCGAACAACCAGCGCTAGGCTATGTTTGGTTGCTTGAATGTAACAATTAGCTTCCGCCAGCGGCTTCCCGCGTGATATCTTTATAAATTATACCCTATGTTACTCAGTAATAATATAGCACTCTGCTAGTGAAAGAATTTATAAAATCGGTCTTGTAGTTTTTGAGTTTATCCATTACAAACAAATAAACATACAAAAAGCCATATCTTTTCTCTTTATAATATTTAGTTTAGATGTGTCTTATTACAAAAGATGGTTTAGAGCAAGTCTTGTAAAACCAAGGTTTGAGGATATATTTAAAACCTCGGTTTTACTAGACTTCCTTTAAACCATCTTTTGTAATAAGGGGTATATGTTTGGGTGTCCCTCTTTGAGATACTCAAAGATGTCCCTGAAGGACACCAGACGGCACTTCTGGTTATCTTTGAGGAAGAGTTATCATAAAGAGCCGTTCTAAGGCCCTTTTCATTCGTAATTACGGAAGCGTTTGCCTAAAAGATTCGTGAAAATCAGCAACCAGTTGTTGAAAGAATAACATGGCGACTAGAGGGTAACTAATTTTACAAGAAGCTACCCTCGACGAGTATCTGTATTATATTTTGGAATACGCACATCATACTTCGTATCATCTTTTACCTAAATTACTGTTACTGTTAGACTGCATCATCCCACTGCTGGGCCATGAATTCCAGGCTTTTTGGGTCTAGAGCCAGTGTGAACCGTTTTTTAGGTATTAAATTAGCAGACCGTGTTCGAAACACTTACACTGGGCTCCAAAACACAAATTACTGACGTAGCTCATAAGGCTGCAAAATTGAAGTGGGATTGGGCTGGCCATGTCTGCCGGATGCCTGATGTGCTGTGGGCCTAGGTAACCACTAAGTGGAGCCCTGATATGACGAGAAGACGACGCGCAGACCACGAAAGAGATGGCTGGACGAACTTTATAAAACTAACAAGGAATGGTTACCTAAATTACATTAAATATTTACTATACGCCAAAACCATTCCTAAACAAATACAATATAGTTCAAATTTCAATACACAATACCGTCCTTATGGTGATAATGACGTTTTGACATAATTGCGATACGAACGCGATGAACTGAAAAACTATTCGAGTAAGTAAAATTACGAGGTACAACGGAGAACGATTAATTGTTCGAAAGTGAAATTTCGCCATCGCAACCGAAGTTAGCGAAATTGAATGAGAAAGCTGCAGTCCCAATATGTAATCGGTCACGAATGTACATCGATATGATAAATACTCGACCAATGGCTTAGCCATACGATAGATTTTGGGTATAGAATTATGAAAAGTAATTGCTTCAATAATGCTCATACGACTATCGGACTGAGTTGTTGGGAGACTGTAGATGGCTAGGACGGCAAAAAAAGAGAGGGAGAGATAATCGGGGACAAAACCATTTCTATACCGTTTTCTCTCGCGATTTTTCTTTTTGTCTTCTGTCAAGGAGACAGTGTGGAGAAAACGGGATCGTTTAACCGCCGGTCTAGCCCTGCTGGATAAGAAAGGCGGAGAATGAGAAGTTGTAGCGTAACTTGGGAAAAGCCTATATCCAGCAGTGAACTGCGAAAGGCTGATTTGATACCACGACCACAAGTTTGTTCTTAAAAACAGCGGGTTGTTATTCAAACTCAAAGTAACGCGATTCTGCTGACCTTTGACTTCCGACACGAAACCGCCCGTTTGTCACTGACCTCGCCCTTGCGCGACCCCTGACTTACACATACCTTTGAACACCTGTCATTAAACTTCCTGGGTATTATTTACATAGTAATTAATTTAAGTTTAAAGAGTATATCATGTTTCACGAGCGTTTGACAGCATCGCGAAACAAGGTCGATTTGTTGACTGAAAGGCCGGATTTGTGTCGAGACTCGGGTGACAATGCTAAACTGCAATGAATTGAGGATACATTTTTGCATTACTTCCTTTAACCATTGCCTTTCCAGATCTCATCCCCACTGCTCAGATTGATCCGTCAGGACCCGTAAGCTAATCACGATACCCACTCGTAATCGGCATCGATTCACTTTTGACAGTTTAAGAATATACATTGCGTGGTTCGAATTGTCGTTCAGAATAATCTTTAAAGAATACTGCGCAATGTATATTGTTGAACTGTCAAAATTGAATCGATTCCGATTTCCAGCGTGCATCATGATTACACTGCCGATCTCATCTCTGATAAAGCAGCCGGGGATCAAGATTGTATTACCTGTCTTCTGGATTGAGCACGGTGACCAGGTTGGTGGCTGCTGCCAGAGCGCCAATGTTACATGCTGCCAGGATCACCATCGCCATGCGATGCTTGTTCTGTAACAACGACATTTATTATGTAGACTGAATTAGGCAAAACAAATCTGTTTTCGTATGAAGTTAAAACCTTGGAACAGCGCAAGGTGCGGTGATAAACTCCCCTCAGGTGTTCAAGGACTGCTCGTTATTGCTAATTAAGGTATAATGCCCCAATGCGTCATTTATTCTGAGAAGACCTTGGTAATTCTGTAAATGTTAATATCCCTTACATGCAAAACGATAACGCCGAATTGAGTTTTTATACAAACTGCTTACAAACCAGCACAGCTGCGACCGCCAAATAAAGTTTCATACAAAATGAGGCACCTGCACAGTTGCGACCGCCAAAGTGCGTAAATTAAATCATATCGCGTTAAATATTACAGATCAGCATAAACAAGAATAACGCAACAAGTTTTGCTTCAATAGCATCGAGTCACGCTATTTTCCACCGGAAAATAGGCAGAACGACGTCAATACAAATCAATGACACATAGTGTTAAAGGTCACTACAAATGTCTATATTATGTGGCTATTCACACTTATTGTCTACTTAGAAGCTTAGCTGTCAATATGTTTTATTTTACTACAGTTCCACCACTGGGCAACGTGGTTTCCCCTGACTGACTAGACTACATATCCAGGCTTCTCCTTGTACCGAGTATCGTTTTCTTACTCTTTGTCCTTCAATATCAATACGTTCTGGGGGACAATTCTCGAGCAGTCGAACTGTTGTCTCGAATTCGAACTTTTCTCGGGTGGCCATTAAGTTGAGCTATTCTAGAAAAGTCGAGCCCGACATTTCTCTAAGGAAAGCCACCCGAATTGCTTCTACTGGTCGGTACCGTTCGAGATGTATATTTCAAATTCGAATCATCATAACCATCAAAAAGCGCTCAAAGTGCAAACTTGATTCCGAGACGATCTCGCAGAAATAAGACTTGCCCGATTCCCTGATCTCAACTAAATATTTGTCACAGTTCGACCTCGATATAAAAAAGATAGCAGTAGTATGAAAGTGAGTAGTGTGTAAATTATAGAACACATAAAGAGGAGACCTTTTTTCTGTGTTCTGTGGTGTAAATCCTATAATATAATTTCACGGACCATGAATATTTTTTTATTGAGTATTTCGATATTGTCTTCACCGACAGTGTATGTACAGAGTGTATGTGTATGTACAGAGGCATTTTCTAAGAGATGTGTTTTGAAGTGGACGTTGTCGAAGCAATACATACAACATGCACTATTCATACGCCTGGACATCCGTTCGACCCGGTAGCGAACCAAGCATAATAATACAAAAGAGACACACCTACATATCGTGTGTAATGTTTAACGTCCACGATTACAAACACCGTAGTGACGTCATAATCAAGACAGGTCGAAGGAGTGACTCATTCTGATTCTATCATCCAAGTGTGTTACCGCCCCGTAACTGTCTATATTGGCCTGTGATCGCACTAGCTGTAGGACCATAACGTTCGTAATATTGTTACGACACAATTTTATGCATTGAAGACTCGTATGAATAGATTCAACACCAGTGAAGGAAATCCTCATGAGGAATCCGGCCGTAACGAAAAATTCCAAGACCCATCCATCAATTCGCACTGGGATGCGATGGAAGCGTGATGTATTGCGGACCAGTGCCTCTCCCAAAGATTAGTTTCGAGTCTCAGTAGCGGAAACATTAATAGGCCTAATGATGTGGTGGGTGTAATGAAAATTGTAACTAATATTTAATTCATGAAATGTTCATGAACATTTTAAAGCACTTAAACTGCAGTAGTGGTAGATTAGCAAATAAGAACTAAAAGTAATTCTTCACTCTTATCTCCTGGGACATCGCTTTCTCAAAGCTTTAGCCAAAATTCAGGCAGAGAAGCTAAAAAGCAATTTTGTTCAAATAAACTTCTACCAAGAAGTGAGGTCAAAAGATTTATTTCTTGAAATTGAGCCCGAAAGCGGGTCAGACGTGTAGAATGGAGGCAATTACACATTTGGAGACCCTTCGAGAGTCTTAATACCTCCAAATCTGGGCAAGGTTGTAGGAAGGACAACAAACAAGGCCTCGGAGAGGTCCTAACATCGAGACGCAGAAATAAATCATAGATAAAACTTAATTTGAAAAACCTCGCCTAAATACTATTTAAAAACCTGTTCTATTTTAAGAATGGCGCAGTCATTTAGTCATTTACATAATATTAAATTTATCGAGTTTTACAACTTTATGAATATATTATTATCAACGAAAATACCCTTGACCTGTTATATAATACTAGTTATATAATATATACGATATGATGATGATGGTAGATATTAAATGGATTGTTTTATCATAACCTATAACTACATGATCACTATCACTACATAGTATGAAATATTAAAGTCGCCCGCCGCGTCTATCCGTCTGTTTGTTCGCTAACTACATCACGTATTTTGATGCAGTTTTCCCCATCATTTTGAGCATTTCTAGTGGAAGGTTTGTAGGTATAATACTTTCATATTTAATGAAAGGAAAGTAGCCCCCGTGCGAACTCGGGGACGGGTCTCTAGTAAGCTAAAAAAAGCCGAAAAATCGATTCTGTACCTATTTAAACGAGGGAAAATTACTTCTGTTCTTTCTTTGTTTTCCTTCTGAAGCCGAATCTCTTCTTATCGCTACCCGTAATGTCATAAAATGCTTTCTGGTGAATTCAGTTGGAGCTGTATCTAGCTGCAAACCGGAAAAACCGGCTAGTAACAACAATGATTATAATATTTCGCACCAAAACATAATACTATGATTTATTACGTGATCCTGTGGTAGCACGCAGTTAAGGCGGTCAGTAATTTGGACCTCAACCGGCAGTTAGAATGGATATGAGTAATAATTATAAAGACAATGCGAACAAAAACTCGACTCACTCGTTAGGTACATAACATGTAGTACATTTTAACAAATATGATATCAAATGCCCATATTTTTGTTTTAGTCATACAGCTGAACGATCCGTAGTTGTACAAAAAGTTCAAGCGTTTCCCAATATTTCCATGCGGTATAGTTTTGCTCAGTTTCGATCTGTACGATTCTATACCGAAAACTTACCGAGCAAATTGCAATCCTTCATAACCTCGCAGGATGCATACACAGGCTCATTGAAAATGGCGATGGTCAGACCACAGACTTGTCTATTGTCACAGACGCACCGAGGAGTGAGGTAGTGGGCAACTTAGGAGATGGGTAACTCTTATAAATATAACTAAAAGGTTATCGCATAGACCTAAATAGACTTATGATATCAACGAATTGGGGTTCTAGAACAATACAGCATCTCTGCAGGACCCGTTAAAAGGTGACGCTCACAGGCGAGACAGATAACTACATGATGTATGTGATTATGTAGTTAGTTAGTCCACCACGCTGGCTTAGTGCAGGTTGGCGGACTACACACCATCGAGTTTTATGAAGCCGTCTCAGATTCCTTATCATGTTTTCCCTCAGCGTTAACGCAATTGATAATCAAATTCTGATCCCCACATGAATACGAAATCTGAGGTGCGGGCCGGGTTCGTTAGAACTCACACCCCCCTGCATGGAAGGCAAGCGTTGAACGAACTAATTGATTGATAGATAGGAAGTATGGAGACAATAAAAGACTGTTTTTTTACCTTATATTATTCCCTAAAATTAGAGAAAAAACTGAATCGGTACCTAGTGCAGACGTCAAGTAAAAGTAAAAAAAAAGTTTAATTACAAAAAATAGCTCGCAAAATAATTATGATACTAATGTAACCATGTGACAATATGATAAACAAATGCGTATACGTAGTATCTCTATTTACCTATTACCTTATCGTGTGACGTAAACATTGATTGAGGTGTTAAGGTTAAATCTGTGTCAAGAATGTTAATGATACGCAATCCGTTATTACGCAGCATTTTAGAGGAACTATTAAGTAATCTATGGACAATATACGGAGTATCATATTATGTGGGAACGGATCTTATAATGGGCATGGCAAGAGTTTCCTTAAGTGACGATACCTTTGGCACAACCGCAGACAGTAAGGTACTGAGCAGATGACGGACTTTTCGTCTAACGGACTGCCCCGGACTCGAATGACTGTGGTTGGTATTTGTCCTGTCGTGACATTTGACACGTAATCAACGCACACGACGAACATTTTATCCGTAGTTGTCCTCACTGGCAAACACGACCAACTGCGGTCATTATTGTCTGCCGGACAAACAGTCCGTCATCTGCTCAGAGCCTAACGCCCGCTGCGAACTTTGCTGACCGGCTAATGTTTCTTCTACAACATGACCCATTCCAACATAAGAGGACATTCGGAAAAAGAAGAATAGTATGAATGAATGAAGAATCCTTCATTTGCGTGTCAAAAACGTAGTGTCTGGGAGGAACGTGATAATAAATGCAGAAGTCAGACAGTAAGAACGCTGATGATATGAGAGGCCTACAAGCAACAATAAGCTGCAATGTGCAGAAAAAGAAGGAAATTCAACTGCTTTAACGAAAATAAATAGTTACAGACGTTCAAATAGATAAGCGTATTCCGGTATCTGAAAAAAACCAAGAGGAAGTAGTGGCATTTAAAAAAATATAAACCTAGTCTCTGAAATTAAATTTATTTCAGAGAATACGTATATTAATTAGACTTGTTCCAATTTTTATCATTAATGACAGGAAATACACCGAAAATTGTAGAACAATTACGATATTACACACAGATAAAGCGAAATAAATTGGATTGTAATGGAAAATATTTTTCAGTCATTAAACTCAGAACTGAATGATAAACTAAACATGCATAAAATATGGCGTACCTTTAAACTAATTGTTCCGACATTGACTTATCGGAAAGGTATTTAAAAACACAATATGTGGTTGGTAGAAATTACCTAACTGATTGAATTAGAGAGAGATGTTAGTGATTTATGAAGTGGAGCTAGCTAGGTGTCTCATGATGACCGCTGTATAGAAGTGGAGACCACTAGACAGAGCGTGACTGATGGAGAAGCAGACAAGTCGTTGAGTGGGGATTCAAGGACTCAGTTTCAACATCTATCGGGTGTGGTGCTTTCAAAAGGCTATGCCCACCAGTGGAATTCGACAGGCCAACATCCGCTTTCTCAAACTCTGTACCTAAAATTTTCTATCAACTGACATGATTGGTTTTTTGAATTAATTGTTGATGTTTGTCAACGAATCACAACAGTTAACATGAGATTTGACTTGATCAGACTTTCAGAAACCAGAGGTGAGTTGATTGGATTGATCGATAGCTCAACTTTCAAGGAAACATATTTTTAGTAAAATTGATATGATCTGTGTGCAAGTGGGTCATGCATCTGATGTTATTTATTAGTTCCAATTTGGAACTTATCCAACTTCCAAACCTCACATAAAGATATGGATTTGTCATTGGAGAGTCAGCCTTGGGAACCATTTAGCTTGCAGCTGAATGAAAGTACGCGGCCTGACTCTGTAGCTATTATTTATGATATACAAAATTATCTTACGAAATAGTTACGAAACAAAGGTACTACCTGAAGGTATAGCTTGTCTCCACTCCTCTATTTCTACATACATCGATGGTCTGTCATCCGCATTTATAGTGTACGTTACACACTAACAACATCGCGTACGCACGTGGCAGGCGAAAGTGGGCGTGCACCGAAGTGGGATGCCAAGTGACAAGTTATCATTGTCATCATACTCGGTAGTTGCTGATCTTAAGCAGCCACAAAAAGATTCCTTGCAAAGGATTATTCCAAAATATTTATTGAGAAAGAGAATCTCCCTAGATTCCTGGTACTATTTAAAAATGTAATTAATTAAATGTTGGGTGATTACTCAAACCAGTCATTCTTAGTTCACAATGGGAAACTACCTACATATTAGTCTTCTATAGTGGGTTATGTGGCCCAGTCTGTCCCCATAGAAGACTAATTAAGGGAACACTACTAAGCTGCACATAAGAACGCCGTTATAATTCTAATCATAGTGCCTTGTTAAATAAGTTGCATGCCAATATTTCATGGTGAAACTAGCGACCCGTCCCCGGCTTCGCACGGCAGTGCAATTTCTCTACTATCCTTACATTAACCCTGTAAGCTCCAATTCTGAGAAATCTTTTGTGTTCGCAATTTAATCGAAGCGGAGAAGTCACATATGAAAGTATTATGCATATAAACCTTCCGTGAAAAATTATCTCACTGAAGGTGAAAACCGCATCAAAATCCGTTGCGTGGTTTAGGAGGAGTTAGCGGATATACAGACAGACAGACACGAAGAGTGACTTTAATTTGTACTATCTAGACTAGAAATGAAGATGTAGATGATGACAAGAGAAGAGATATATCGATTTCATAAGTGCCTGTATCTGGTAAACATGAAATAAAGTTCTATTCTATTCTATTCCACACATTAGGATTATTTAACAACTTTATGTAAGTACCATATTTCAAGCAAATAAATAAATAAAGTTAAGTTATATCAAGCCAACAATACTAAGGACCTGCATTTTTTAAATCAGTTGAGATTTCGTAACTTATGATATTTTGAGTTCATCATGTCAACAAATATGGCATATTTTATTTTACATAATAATGATAATTTTGCATATAGATATTTAGTAAATTATATAAACAGGCATGACTGATAATGAAAACTGGAGTACTTATTGTTATCATAATACTTGACTCTTGAGGCATCCAAAAATAGAATGCGTCCTATCACTCAGCATTTGTGATCAGAAAACAAATTACAATTATTATTTTCTCACATATTTATTTCACATCTTAACCAACATCAAATTTGGTTAATTCTTCAAATTGTAAGTGTTAAAGATTATGTGTGATTGAACTTCATCCCAATCTTTTTTCCATAGGACCAACCAACAGTTTATGTATGAAATTGGCATTAGTATAATTGTCTACCTAAATTGTCGATGTTCTGAAAAAGCACCTTCCTGTATTCTGAATTATGTCCGATAAACAGCAATAGGCCTACCCGACTGTATTATTATTATTCAATTATTGACGAGCAGCAGGCTTGCTGATGTGTCGACATCAAAATACGGGACTAAAGACTACTTCACTTGTAGTAGTCCATTGCTTATATTATTTAAAATAGAGTCATTTAAATCAATAACAGAGTTGCTTTCCGCCATTTGTATAAAAAAATTACCTAGGATGTTATATGGACCTTGATATAGCCTCAGAAATGACAGAAGCCTATGCAAAGGTCAAATTATTCTAAAATAGTTGAAAATCATCAAATATTCACACGTTGTGCATATGAAATAAGATGAGGTAATTATTACAAAACAGAAATCATTGAGTGACATCACAACAAAATAATGTTGAGCAGTTGAAGTATGAGGTCCAGCAAACAATAAAGCTCTAAAAATGTTCCCCTAATAACAACTCTAGTATGGTCAGTATAAATGTGAATAAAAAACTAGGTAGGTACTTACTTAGATAAAATTATTTTGCATAAAATTATGAGTGAAGACAGAATATGAAGGAATAGAAACGCAGTAACACGTTATTTTAATTTAGAAAGTATAAGAGTAGTAGGTATTTAAGCTAAGTAGGAGGCGGAGAAACCAAATAGACTCAATGTTTTTTCAAATTTCTAACATTTTGTTCTTACTTATATCTTGTAAAATTTATAGAAAATCCTAGTATATCCTAACATCCTATTCATATGATATTGCAATCAAACACATTGTCTGCAATTGAAAATATTGGTGCGATGAAAAATAGAAAATTTTGAAAATTCATTCAACCTTTTCAAAATTCTTACCTTTGAAACCGCAGCTTCCATTATTATTCTTTTAAAATATCACTATACAAAATAAAATCTAATTAAAACATTGTACGTTGTGCGTATTACAAGCCGAAAATATATAAAATCTAATAAAATTCACAGATTTTCGGCAATCGTCAATTTCCACGATTCTTCTATTTACTAGAACTACCACAGACAAAATAATATGTCACTTTGTGTCAAAATCAAAACCATAGACGAAAAGGTACGGTCCACGAAAAATTTTGTAGAAAAGAAATTGATATCTCATGATAAAAAAAACTGTGAAATGTGATAAAAATTGTGATGGCAAATAATTTTATTATTGATGATGATTATCTTTATGATGCAACCGTCACGACTTGTAAATAATGTTAAAAAATAATTAACAAAGATCAGATTAAAGGGAATAAAGTGAAGATTTTAATTATGGCCGATTTTATTCGAATTAAACAGTTATTGATTCATTTCAATGTACAAACTTTTGGTGGGATGAGGAAGGTGGAGGACCGACCCTGTGATAGACTTAGTTGATTGATTGATACAAACAACAATAAAAACCAAACGATCTTAACAGCTACCCTCTATTTCGTAACTTTTCTATAATTGCAGGTGTAATCAATTTCTTCGCCATATCTGCAAAGTAACTCATTAGTACTGCTGAATATTATCATTTGTATTTCCTAACAATTATGGAAGTGGACGCTGTGAACAGGGTAAGTAAATTGAGTCAAGCTTATGTGCAGCCTAGAATTTAAAGTAAGTACATAATTAAGTGCACCAATTTTCAGTACTGAAGCTTATTAATTTTGTGTTTATAGGATGTCAAGAGACATAATAGTTTTACCAGCCCTATGAAGAGAGCTCCTGTAGCTAAACGAGTTGGTAGAGAACGCTGTCACAGCTATCATGCTCAGACACCAAAAGCATCTAAATATGCAGAAAGATCTCGTTTAGATGCCCCTAAAGTAAGTGCGTTTCGAGTCTGAATAAAATCTAGGATTGCTAGTATTATTTCAATATTTTCAATCATCCGCAATAATCCGTTGTCTGACTTGAAAGCGGGACGACTTGACTGGGACCGGTCGTTATAAATATCTATAGGAGAGCCTATGTCCAACAATGGACGTCTAGTAGCCGACATGACGATATTTTATTCAATGATTCAATGATGATTTTTATTTATGATGATGATGTTGAAAGTCTTTAAATATGAATACATCCTTATCTATATCATTTTGACAGCAGTTTGACAACTGTGAGGCACGTTCAAAAATAACGAAACGTCGCTTTATTAGTAAACTGAAAATTTTGCTTTAAAGTAAATTAATTAATTATTTAAAATACTTATATAATTCGCCAGTAAATTTATATTATATACATACCAATTTCGTCATTATTTTTAACTTTAAAATCAAGATTATCATCACTAAAAGTAGTGGCTGCAGGCATTACCAAATATGGAGTTTGCTCGTTTTCCCAACCGTCCTCCCTTCGATCCTTAGTAGCTCTCAGTTTTATTTTCTTTTAAAACAATTGTGTTAAATTCAAATGTTTTCATTGCATTTTCTAGTGTAATAATAATAATTTCTTCTATATAATTAAACGTGAGTTGGAGTTCTTTATAAATTGTAGTGTCAAAATATAGGTCATAGTGGCGTATAGGTTATGTTATATGTGAAATAATCGGATAGTTGTTGTTTGTATTGTTGTTAACTGAGTACTTTTCGCGTTACAGATGTCGTTTAGGGTGGTGCGCAGTTCTAAGTTCCGCCACGTTTACGGGCAGGCCCTGAAACGTGAGCAATGTTATGATAATATAAGAGTGTCAAAAAGTTCTTGGGACTCTACGTTCTGTGCGGTGAACCCTAAGTTTCTGGCTATAATCGTCGAGTCTGCTGGCGGAGGCGCCTTCATAGTACTGCCACACAATAAGGTGAGTTTATTTCATTTAACAGTTTACTAATTTCTCTCAAATTGAGGAGTAAAACTTACTTCCTAGCTTAGTCTTATTACACTGAAAATAATATATTAGGATGATTAGTCATGCTTTGTCGATTTATAAATAACTACTCTTGGATATAATTCGACATTATCTGCTTAGGAAGTATGTATTGTATGGTTTGTCTGGTGAAATTGTGTTGGTTTTTATTCTAAGTACACTGTATTCATGTTAGAGACGATTTTTTTTAACCCCCGACTAAAATGATGGGTGTTATTTATCTATACTAAATTTACTGGTGGTTCCTCATATTACGTAGTATAATAGTAACTTCAGGAACGTATACCGACCCTGATTACACTACTACATTTTATTATAATGGAAACTCATTGTGGATTCCTATACCAGAATAATATCTTACAAAAAGTGAAGTTTACCACCACAAGGTACCTGCTTGGGCCTAAAGAAGCATATTTTTATTGCATTTTTTATTTTATTTAAATAGAATAAATACGTATCTTGAAAACGAATGTCCGAAACTCATTACTTACCATAGGAAAAAATAATGGTATGATCTACGTAAATGTTTCAATCAAATTTATTTTTACATTCAAAATTAGAAGTTTTGGATGACAGAAAATCTCTTAGTACAAGTTTGTAGAAGCTGTTACTTTATAAAATTTTGTATATTATTTAAATTTATGAATTTCGTGAAATCAGCACATTACAATATGTTACGACAATCTATGAGGGAGAGCCATTTCCAGTGCACCTGCAGTTATTACTGATATCATGATCATGATGGTGTGTTTCAATGAAATTGAAATTACTCCTCTATTTTTCTAGAAAAATTTAAAACTTATCAATCAAGTTTCTTGAAACTTAATTTCATTGGAACTACTTTGACTTGTTATCCAAGGTTTAATATAATGATGACTCAGTTTCTTTGCATTCCTATCTCTAAGTCCTTGATAATGCCAAAGACACAGGTGTTTAAATTGATATGTTAATAATATGTAAGAATTTTACATTTTAATTGACATCCATGTTGAAATTCCAATAGAAATATTTTTTCAAATTAAAAAATTAATTCAACCTATAAGATGGGTACAGTCCTTAGTCCACTAAGCTGGCCTGGTGCAGGTTGACAGACTACACACCATAGAGAACTTTTTGGGCCCTCTCAGATGTTCAGGTTTCTTCACAGTGTTTACCCCTCCACTTAGTGTAGTTAATAATCTAATTCTGATCAGTACATGAATTTGCAAAGACTGAACTACACCCTCCTGCATTGAAGACAGGAGTTCCAACTGTTACCACCAGACCTGTCCGAGATAGCTCAGCGGTGTACTAGGAAAAAATACACCAATAGTGACCACCAAACAGCGGACTTAAACACAAGTAATCCTATTTGTAAATTACCACTTAGCCACCTCGCACAGTTCTGGTGGAAATGCATCCTTAGGATGTCACTGCTACTGGATACTGCACTATTAAAGCTCTTAACACCACTGTTTAATTCCGTAGTCACAATTTTCTAAGCATATTGGGATCTTCCTGTCTTATTGTATGTATTTTATGAATAAAGGGAAGGAGTAAAATTATCTAATCCTGATATGAATGGTTGTACGCTGAACACTTAAGTTAACAGCATTACTCATAACATTTGACTATTGAGTGTTGAATACTTACTTTTTTTAGTGTACAATACTTGACACTTTTATTGGACAAGTCTTTTAATTTGATAGAAATATTTGTTTAAACAATAAAACATAAATCCCTTTGTTTCAACATCTTTCTGTAGTTAGGTATACATATTTATATACAGTTTCTGTAACTATTCATATTTTTTGAAAAAAAAACATTGCCCCACCCTTAAGTACATCAATACATCTCAGATGCCCACATACCTAGACCTAGAACGACTACCTACAGGCCATCAGTAATTAATGGTAAAATTTTCAAAGAAGAAGCGGTCCAAAGATAGCCCTCTGAAAAAAAACCACACTAAATTATGCTGCAAGACAAAAATCCATACCGTCTCTTGTAATCTAAATATAGTCACGTCTGGAAGAGCTCGACCTAACTGAATAACATGCTTTTTTTGTCAGTTGGATGAGTAAATAATAATATTACGTTGGTGTATGTATTAACACGTTCACTGCATGCAGTAATTTTGGGTACCTTCAAACTGGTGCGTTACGAGGCAAAGATCATGTCGTACTAGACTTTTTTCCAGTGCGGAGCTAGGTCCAAAGCATCTCGTACGGTACTGTTACTTTAAACTAGAATATCTTCATGAAAACTGCTTGGATTTTTTTTTGGATTATACCATTAAATAGTGTATTGTCTGTATATTATATATGTCAGCACGCCCGAGGATTGGTTCAAAACTGACATAGTAATCCCATAAAACATATTACGAGATGAATCACACCCCGCCCCGCACCCAAAGAAATCAAAATACGAGGCGAGCTCAACCGCGTATCGCATCTTATTCCAAAATATCGATAAACAAATAGGGATGTAAACAAAACAAGAAACAAAATTATCGAGGAGCATTAATTTAAAAAAGAAAGCTTCTTTTGAATTATAATGTTTTCTATAACTTTGACAAGGAAAACTATCAGTAACATTCTGATTATGCAAATAGTGTAGTAATTTTTCTTTCTTTACTACTTTCACCGTCGATTTGGGGGTAGTTGACAAATCAAGAATGGAATCACTTACTTTGTTATCTTATGTATGGGGTGGTGACCTCGGTGACACAATGGTGGTTAGTTCTTGGAATGCATGCCCTGAACTAGGACTAGTATAAATATATCATATGTAGCAGCTGATGAGAAGCACGACTAAACACTTCTTTGTAGAGCGAAATGGATTTTGGCCTAGTAACATTATGTTTTAATAAAAGATAATTCTAAAATCTTCCTGTGTATAGTTTTGTTTACATCCATAATTAATTACGTCCGTCATTTATCGACACAGTTACAACAATGCTCAGATTTATCGACCTGCCTCGTACGAGATCGTTACGAGGCTCTATGCACCCTGTACCGCACGTAAAGTAAACATTAACTATTCGGTCGGTACGAGGCGAAAAATATCTCGTACGTTTTTATTCAAAAATTAAATACTACTGAAGAAGGTCTTCAAACCCACATTAGTCATTTCACTCATACAACGAAATTTGTAGTAGAAATTCAATGCGCACGAGCGAGAGGAATAGCTTTTTCGGCCGCGCACTGAGTGCGGACGTCGTACGAGGTTTAATTCGCCACGTAACGCAGTGAACGTGTTAACCAATTCCTAAATGGAAGCCGATGGGAATTGGGTTGTATGGACTTTTCGCCACTGTAGGCCATACAATTTTTTTTATGCGTGTGGGATTTGTACCATTGACTGTTAGCATAGAAAGCCAAATATTCCTACCATATTAAAATTAATACTGCTCATCCAAAAGTATGCTGTAAAAGTATTCTCTTCATCTTTCAACATTTCTTTTCTACTGTTTGGCATATTAATGTTAATTAATTGCAAATTAGTGCATAATTACTCACACCCAGTCTATCTGTGTATGTAATATGATAATCAGGGTAATAAAGACTGTTTCATTTTAAACAGCGGGCCGAGAGGAGGGTGAATGTGTATGAAACTGGCTAAAGTTAATAGAATACAATAGAATAGAATTTTTCTTTATTAGAGTAACCAAGACTCAACAATAATATTGGCTCCGGCCCGCGTGTGAAGGTTTTTGACCCTTCCAAAAGGAAGAGGTAACAAAAAGACTCATAAAAAAAAAATGGATATCAAACTTAAAGTTGCTTAGTTTGTTATAGAACTAGAGAAGTGCTGGCGAACCTTTCTACATTAACATGCGATTTAAAAATAATATTGATGAAACTAGCTTTCGATTAAAAAAAAGTGCATTGAAATCGGTCCATCCGTTTTAGAGCTACGATGCCACAAACAGATACACAGATACAGACTACAAACTTATAACCCTTCTTTTTTGGCGGGGGTAAATACACACCCTCACAAATACGGAACTTGAAGAAATCTCAAAGTTCCATAAAATGATTCCCTTTCTGTCGTATCGACACAAGATGAATCCCAAAATTACTGCACTTCTGAGCAGATAATAATATCAGCCAGTATTCGAGAGTGCCATCCATCCAAGACGGAATCCTCGTTGGTTCGGATTTGGATGACCCTCTTAATCTTAAATTTTACTTACTGCATTATTCTATAGACAAAATCTAATAACGTAATAACGCAGAACCCGACTTACTCATAATAATGTCTTATCAATTGAACCTAAACACAACCTTCCCTTTCATCGCGGTCGTTTTTATCAATCGAACAATGCGCCGAGGCGACAGATAGCGTTCATTGTGCAACAGATACGGATAAACAATGGCTCGAAACAATGCGCGTACGCACCAGCAAAAACTATCAAGCATGGGAATGACTAGTGTTTGCTAACGTGGTGTAATAAGTTAAATAGGTTATAGGTTAATAGTTAATACACTATAATGCCTGTTACGGCAGAATTGGGCAGAGAGTATATTTATTTTATTTATACTCTTTATTTTAGTCATTTTAGTTACGCGGCAGACCCACAGATCCAATTTCCACTCATTTCTGAGGAGTCAGAAATGAGTGGAAATTGGATCTGTGTAGTCTGCCACGTAAGTGTGCTGAGTGGAGACTCAGCACACTTAATTCAAGATAATAGTTAGAGCGTTTGCTTCATTTCTTGGTTTCAGAAGACAGCTTCTGAATTAAGTTTCGCTACCTGATTTAAACCCAGTTACTGTTTTTCCTATGATTAGGCTCTACTCACACATTAACCCTTATTACGAATGTTCGACGGTTTTAAAGCCTTCATATTCCGTATGTTAACGGACTCCCTTCAAATACTAAAGAACATTCAACATAACTATATTACATGTATAGTCCATAACCACAACGAATAGTACGGAGGAAACAATGGGACTCCACAATGGACTGACAAAAACCTGCGATGCGAATGTTTACTAACCGACGCATGCTTCACCGCTGCGTCATCTAATTATATCAGAGTGTCATGTGAAGCTTCCTTATTTTATGTCTTTGGGGTCAATTTATATACTTTAAGTATGTAAGGACCGATTCGTCGAGAGCCCTCCCCAAAATGACTGATCAACGTGACTTTTTGTCCGGGGGACTGCCGCAGACAAAAATGACCCTGGTTGGTGGTTGATGCCAGTGAGGACACTAACGACAACTACGATCAAAATGACAGTCGTGTGCGTTAGTCCGTGTCGAATTTTCTTTTCGCGGCATTTTTTATGTCGTATTCTTGTCTGCGGCAGACCGCAGGACAAAAATCCGTCGTCTGCTCGGCGGATTCTATGACCGTAAACAAACAGTTTTTGCTCCTCTGACATTTATTCCGCTAAGACCTAAGTGATATGACGTATTCCTATAAAAATAATCCCCATACTGCTCAAAACTAAATACCTTAAAAAAATGGTGTTCGAGAGTTTTTTGGCTGTTGATAAGGGTAGGTAGTTTTAGTAGAGCTTGGTAATATAAGATGATTCTCGAATGGTAGATCCCCCAATCTATTATTCTCGTGAAATAATCCATGGTGTACTAGGTATCTATCTGCAAATTGTTGCTTAGAACAATATAAACACAATGTGATTCGAACGTGAAAAAGCATTTTTGGTCCTAAGGTACGGACGTATTTAGATACCTTATCTTGGTGAACTTACCTTTGCATATTGATTTGCGATAAACGATAATTATAGATTACGTCATTTGCATAATATCCTACTACATGCCTACAACATAATGCTTATTTCCACACATGCAACTTCACACAATCAATATTAAAGGTGCGGTCTAGTTACAAGTGTCTCAGTTTCACTAGTAATCTATAGGTGATTAAACGTGACGAGTTGTTAGTGTTACCCCCAGATAGAGTTGGTTGATTGTAAACATGACTCCTTTTAGCTCAAGCAGGGACTTAATGATTGGCGGTTCAATTTAGAGGAAAAGGCCACCCGTAGAGAATCTTAGTTCACATCTATCAAAATAAACAGTAGCAGTAGTAGGATTTATCCGTCAAAAAACCCCGCCTCGTATTATAAAAAAGCTGTATCTTTGCAAGCTCATGAAACATAGCTAAGAACCATCCTGATTAAACAAACTTTCAATTAAAAAAACCAGCATTGTAAACGGTCCATCCGTTTGGTTGGGAGCTACGATGCCTTAGACAGATACACAGACACCCCACTTTTAGTGTCGGAGGTTACAAATTGTATTACTGCTGTAAATTACCTCCACACATAGACGGATGAGCAACAGCATCCTCCTTGACTTTCAACATCATTGTTACAATCATCACTCCACCTATTTAGTCTTACCAGTTTCCCGGGAAGGCAGGTACATGATTGATTGCACTTTTCATTCACTTTCGACACTGAAAAGTCGTTATCTAGGAGACAATAACACTATTATTTCCCTACACATTATTTACTATCGTTATCTGTCAGATAAGACGTAATCTCTAACCTTCAGTAGGAGCACGCTAAGTTTAGACAATATCCTAAACAATGCCACTGTTATAATAACAATAACATGTTATTGAGATGATGTGTGGTCCCACGCTTAAATAGGCCACCCCGTCTTAACCATTTCGTCAGAAGTATAAGACATAGTAGGCCCACACTTGTTATAAGGGTCTTCATTCTTCAGGCATCGGTGTGCGATTCAGTGGAAAACCCGACGCCCCTCGATATGTGGTAAAGACAGCCACCTAAGATGGTTTTCGTGAACTGGATGCACATTGGCTTCCCTATCCCCTTCGGCTCGACAGCCATTTAAAGGCCCTCGATAAAAAGGTACATGGGTCTTCGTTTCACTTTTCTATCTGCAGAATGATAATTCAGGCACGAATCAGACCCAAGATACTATCCTTCGAATCCGAATGTCCTCTATTTGATTTGTATTCTTTTGTGATCGAAATTAGCCCAAAAATCTCATCTACTTGTTCTAATTGCTTACCTACATCTATCTGTGTGGATACTGTGCGTGTGTCTGTTATTACTTTAATTTGTGTATCATTTCGCAGCAGGCGCCACGCATAATAATATGAATCTATTTTCTTAGAACGTCGTCACATCGTGTACATCACGACTCTTGCGAATAACTATGGCTGGCAGGATCTGGCTAATAATAAAGGCCAGACGACAGTTGCTCTGTGTAAAATACTACTGTTCAGCCTCATCTAGTTAAAGATTTATTCGATAAACTGAAAGGACTACAAATCTGAGATGAGCTTAACACAATTAACGCTGTACATATTAAACGTGTCAACTTCCTTTGGTTGGGACCTAACCCCAAAATGATTGTGCTTGGATGTTATGATGAGGGACTAATAATACGGCCTAGCAACTATAAGTTAGGTTATGGTGACGGTCATTTACACTCTGTAAATGGTCACCGCTGAACGCTTCAATAAACAGTCGACTCGTGAGCGAATTTGGCCATAATTTTATACAATGCTAACATATTGTTGGGCGCAGTTGTCAGATACGCTAGATGCTGAAACCCATCCTCTCGACATTTATTCTTAGCACTTCTTAGTCGCTTCATGGAAGGAGACCTCAGGAAGTTTGGCCACCACAGTAGAACGCTCAGTAAACTAAGCAATGGGCATCCGTAGGCCATCGTGTCAAGTTCGCGTGGAAACTGCTGGACATGTCTATAAACGAAGCACGTAAATTTAACGCGCCCCACATTGCGTACGCGTACGGAAAATAGATTCGCCGCTGTTTCTCACACTGTTCGTTTTGTGGTTCTCACGTTTTTCAGTAGGTAGAGAGATAGGTGTATGTTTTTGAAGTTGTCAGGAGGACTGAAGAGGTATCTTGCAATAGTTCTCCAGTTAGGCTCTAGGTTTCAGGTTCGATTTTAACATCAAGACAATAAGACATTAGACAAGCACTTCCACCTATATTGTGTCTGGAGTCTGGACTTCGGTGTTATAGAACCTCACAATCGTACAATTGTAAAGATATTTGCATGAGTATGAAGTATATTTCCCATTGCTTTGAAAAACAAGTCTCTCTAGGTATCTTGTCTCTGGTTAAGTGGTAACATCCATGTTCTGCCAGTCACTGCTTCAAAGATTTATCTGGTTGATAATAAAATTATCAATAAATCTAATATTTTATTGTAATAATATCTGGATGGCTTATAAAAATAAATTACATTAGTATGACCCAGATAATAAAATAGAATGTTACGTTTTGAATGAATTTGTCTCAGTTTATTTCGCAGACTGTTTTGCGTCTCTAAATTAATTCTGGAACCAGATAAATATATCCCAAGAAATAATTATCACACGTTGACCTAAATATAGATTTTCCTAGAAACGTTAAGTAAATGTTTCTTTAGCAAACTGTAATAAATTTTAGCTAATGGCTTTATATTTATTAATGTTGAATTTGAAAGGAGTGACTGCTGAGATTATGTGGTTTTAATAGATCTATGTATCGCCGACGACCCGCTGTATGGAAAGCTTAGAAAGAGTATCTAAGTCATCGTTGGCTTAGGCCTTTTCCCAACAACGTGGGGGTCGGCTTCCAGTCTATCCAGATGTGGCTGAATATTAGTTTATTACACGGAGCGTCTGCCATCTGACCACCGCTACCCAACTAGGTACTGGGAAACACTGATACCCTAAAATCAGACCAGTTGTCAGACTTTTTGTAATGTGATTGTTGATGTGTTCTTTTACAATGTAATTTCCGAGGCACGAAGGGGTCTCGATGTTCCAAGAAACAGTCACCCATCTCGACTGATCGGCGCGGTGTCAACGTAGCTACGAGCCCCTCAAGCTCAAGCATAGAATAAAATAATCAGTATCAGCCTATTTTAAACCACCGCTGAATATAAGCTTTCTTTGTATGGTTTTCCGGCAAAAATAGCTGACCATCTCTCTTCACATGGTTTCATAAACAGCGAGTAAGGGATTTTGTAAGAAGATTGCCATAACTTATGCCCTCGACACTACTCGTACCGTCTTTATAAAAGCTTCAAAACTACCCTGGCTTGCAATTCCTGCATGTTCTTAAAGCGAGTAAGTTGAAGGCTAATCTTTTTGCTTAGCATAACAATATTTTTTTAAAAGATTTCCGTTAAGCAACTCAATCCATTACCCTATTACCTTTCCAGTCTGTTTGTATCATCTACAGTCACAATCAGGGCTATTCCCGCGCATTAGGTCATTCCAGCAAGGCCAGCACTGGACACAGACAGACGGCATTCTGATTAGAGGTTCCGCTCAGTAATGACTATTCGTGTGGACTATGGTATCACTGTATCAGGGATGCCACATTTGTTTAAACCAAATACAGTGGTTTCTACTTTAGCGCATGCACAGCAATATAGTACAAACATAGTCATAAATACACAAAAAATATAGTGAGTTCAATTTAATTATTAATATTATTCACTATATTTTTTATGACAATCATGAAAATATAGCAATTTGGAAGAAACGACTAATACTATTATTATTTTAGTACCTATACCAAATATTGTTGGGTGCTCAATACATAGTCTCCAACAATACTCAGTCGTCTAAGAAAACCCTATGTACTAATAATAATTAGTAGGGATAGCAACCCTATATGGTATCATAGCAACAAGGTCCGGTTATGTCAGAGATAGTGGACGGGAATTGTGGGCGATAGGACCACCGGACGTTTTAGATAACGTTTATCTTGTTATACTTTTGGGTGCGTAATTTGAGGATAATTGAGCACATTTATAGTTTTTTTCAAAATCTCATATTCTCCACCATGGGACTCTTGCACCAGTATAACTGCAGTATGATCTTCGTGGGCTATCATAAACAAGAGTATGCATAAGAGATATGAAAATCTTTTCATTTGACTTTCTAAGATCTCTTTTACGAGATAATAAATAGAGGCAATATAATAATAATAGACGCGAAAAATACACAGTCCATCAACAAGACATTACTGTGTTGTACTGTGATACAGGAGATTGCACGGCAGATTTTTGTTGGAGTGTCTGGTGATTCATGGACAAGTGAATGCTAACATCGTCAGTCTTCTAATTTCCCTTTAAATCCATGCAAGACACGTAGACTTGTCTCACTAACTTGGCGTGTAAGACTTTCTGCCTACATTCATCATTTTAAATGCCGATCGAATGAACGCAAAAATATATTATCCAAAGCATCGATGATTCAGAATCATTGTACTTAGAAATGAATGCGTACACCATGGTACAAGACGCCTTGATAATATCATGACTAATTTCAATGATTTTTGGCTATCATACAATAACGTTTCTGACTATCCCGCTCTATATTTAGTTGTACACATTGTACTATACTCAGTTTTTTCTTACTTGTCTTACTTAGTAAACAATTTTCACATGTCTTTTTAACGAAGGGAGGGGGGGTCTACCGCGTAACTAAAATGGTAATGAACATCGAATCTGGTAATAATAAACTACAATACGATTGTAAGAGACTAAACTTCGCGATACCTTATAAAAAAATGTACTAATCATGAAGTAGATACTCTTAGTGTCTTCATGATCGGAAAAAATTACAAAGTAGCTCAAAGTGTAGTCTCTCACGATCATATCGAAGTTTATTACCAATGTCGATGTTCATTACCATTTTATTTACGCGGTAGGCCCGCTGATCAGTCTGAAGAGCTTTCGCTCGGTGAACGGGATACGCCAGCGATAGCGATAGATTTTTAAAATAACTGTTCTTCAAATGTTTCGGCGACTGCATTTCCTCTTAATAGCGTGGTCCATAGCCTCGCACGGGTCTTTAAAAGCACTGGTGTTAGAGACCAGACTAATGAGAAAGAATAATGTCTGCAACGATAGGGTTCAAGTAATTGGCCTTTCGCTTTCTCATAACCGCTTAAGCAGCTTTTAAAAACAAAGGAGATTTGGCAAAAGTTCTTGAAAACGCCAGAACAAAGAATATCGCCCTTGATACGAAATAATAGACATGCACATGCTACGTTTTATACTCTATACACGTTCTATAATTATCTTCTATTATTTAAGGAATCTATTTGTGTATGTTTGTGTATTGGGTAATAATTCGGCGGACGGTAATCGAGGGCCCGCCCACGCGCGCCGAGAAAAGCGTAGCGACGTGTGCAATGCGCGTGTGTAACTCGATTAGCGAAATTTTGATGCACAGGTATTACACGTAGCTGGAGAATATCATAATTATAATTCTGTTAGATTACCGTCACCTCAGACGCTGCCAACGGAAGTGTCTAATTTATTAGATTTAATAGCGAACAAATGACACGAGGTACCATAATTTTCGGAGGCAAAAGCTGACGAGGTTGTAGAAGATGAAGAATGAACCCACGAAAATCTATCTCAATGGGCTACCCACTCGGCTCGAACGGTCTATAAGTTATTATTATTATTTATTATTTTCAGCCTGTGTTGTCCCACTGCAGGGCAAAGGCCTATAAGTTACCTAAGGATACACCACCGTGCCGCTGTCAAGTCTACATTGACCACTGCTTACGCATTAAATCTATACACCTTCGTCTGCGAGCTTGCAAGCATGTTTTCTGTCATGCGGATCTTCACGACTTTATTTAGGTACAGGCACCCAGTAGACTGAAAGCCTGGCGACTACAGGGGCTTCAGCAGACGGCCTGCTGATCACCGCCACAACAGTTTACTCGTAATGAAAAACTTTGTAAATTGAGTTAGTGTCGTATACAGTCGGCCAAAGAATTGCAATTTGTTTGCACGCCATGAAAAAGTCTAAATTATCTTGTCAAAATAATGAAGTTTCAACTTGAGTGTTCTTGTTATTTGATAGGAAGTTCTGTTCAAATTGATAGACCATTTTCTTTTGACCGATCATACAATCTAAAGTTTTTCATTACGGCCAAACTGTTGTGTCTGTGATAGTTGGCCGTCTCGGCTGGAGCCTCACTTCTTCTTTTCGCATGTCGGCTTGACATATATGAGAAACGCTTGTAATATTATGTTACTGCTGCCTTGCAAATGGGAACTACAAAGCAGCACCCTATATTCTGATCCTCTCTTTGACAAACGTATTCCCTGGATCCAGTTTCCTTTTCGAAAGTAGTTGGGCATCAACATCACTCAATCGTCAGTATGACAAGCCCACGTGCTCACGAAACCAGAGCATATGTCTATTGACGCGTCTCAATCGCACCTGCGTGCTGCGTGCCGCTTCCCAATGAAGATAAATCAACCGTTTGATTGTTTTGCACATGATTTATTAATAGGAACGAATTCATGACGATTTGTGCGCTAAAAAAAGATGGCTGATTGACTGCTGAATATTATATTCTACAGATATTGTACGGTTGCTACGCAGTCGAAAGTGTACCTAATGACTCTATAGGGCTAGATCAGAAACACGATACTACTCCAAAATCAAATATACAAAGTCTCGCGTTACTCAGATTGTCGCCAAATTGGAATGGATCTGTGTGACTCACATCTTAGATCCAACCACTCTATCCAAGAATACACAACCTTTCCCGATAAAATTCTAAAGTGCTCAAAACAATACTAAAATTCCGATTTTACTGACGGACGCGATCATGAACTTCTACCGCGTTCTGTTGACACACAAATTATCACGTTGTTCGACTAAATATCAAAACAACGCTAAATTGACACGCATTAGAATAATTACCGGCTTAATGTGCCAACCACTCATTCAGTACCACTAGTTGGTACCAGTATGTGACACAGTGGCAGTCCGGAACACTTCGGGAATTCGCACTGTAATAATAATGGCCGTTTGGCGAGCTGCCATGTACTCGGAACACGGCGAAACGCATAAATATTCGGACAAACGTTTGATCAAATGTTGCGGTATGATGTAATCTGGTCACCTGAAACTGTAGAACTTGGAGATACTACTGATCTATTTGTTCCTAACATTAAGTACTGAATTTAATTTGGAACTATTTTGTAAGAATAAAATAATAGGATTGAGGCCAATGCGTAGCCGAAAACGTGTGTAGTCTATCTATGCGATTTCTTCCAGATATACGAAGGAGACAACTATAGGGTTTTTGGTCTCCAGCCACGTATGTATCGATAACGCTCTTGGGTTCTGATACCGACGTGTTAAATCAGGAAGTCCAAAATATAATTAATCAAGAAGCTGATCAGATGTTTACATCTTACCTTTCATTCAAGAAATGCGGAACTTAGCAATTAGGTTTCAAAAATGCTTGTATGACGAAGAATGATAGTTCACTCAACCGATTTAAGTTTCCCGCCACCTTCCAAATATTATTTAACAATTCTTCAGACGACTTGTTCTTGTTTCTATAAGAAATATCCTAAAAATATTCACACTTTCGTAACCTATATTTTATTCTAGTCATCTACAATGTTGTTAGGAATGTCTATTTATATTATGTTTCTGTACCAAACTCAAAGCGATTCACAAATTCAGACGACATTTAAACGGTGATTCATATCTACTTTAGTTTCCTTGCTCATATGGCAATAAAAAGGAGTTAATACTGAAAATGTTAAGCCGTCGGCCCCGACTGTCATGCTTAAAACTGGGTCTTATCTTGGGCTTATTCCAATGTCGACCCGACATAAGGAAAATATCGTATTGCAGGGCTCAAATGCTTGTTCCATGATTTAAATATCAGCGTTTGATATTCAGCTGCATCAGATTAATCTAGAAGCAGGGGGTCTACCGCGTGAGAAAAATTTACCAATCATGAAGGTGGGAGTCCCATCTTCATGATTGGTAATTTTTTTACGGGCTATTTCGAAGTTTAGTCGCTCACGATCGTATTAAAATTTATTACCAGAGACTGATGTTCATTACCATTTTGTTACGTAGTAGACCCCAGACCTGAATATATATGGGTAACGACTAGGTTAATAGACGGTCTGTTTCATGGTTTCTTAGACTATTACCAGCACTTAACGGTTTAAGTCCATAAAGACGTCCCAATTTCCAGGGATACCGCCAGATCTTTTGATCATCTTAATAATTGCTTAACAATTACTGGCATTACTGAACAATACTTTGAGTAGATCTAACACAGTTATTACAATGAAAGCGAATCTTCTTCTATAAATAAAATAAAATAAATCCATGCTCCTTTCAGCTGATAAGTAGGTACCTATGTAATTATGTATTCGTTAAATTAAATTAATTTGTATTAAATTTCAAATGTTTTCGGTGTTACGACCTACATTAGCGATTTATATTCTAGCTGTGGCGCCAAAAATGTTTAATTACGTGTTTTCGTAAACAAGATGGCCGACTTTCACTAGGTCGTCCGTCGTTAATGCATGTGAAAGTTTTCGCGCCCATAATTTTCAGAGACAACGCGAAATAATTAATTCGCGCGCATGTTTACAGATAATTAATTTGTGTTTATTTTATGGTAAGACTTTCACATTGCAATTCTTTCCTTTCAAGACGCGAAAGAGAAATTAGATAAAGTAAAGATTTTGAGTATAACTGAATAGAAGATAATTTAGAAGAGATTATGATATTTGAGTCCCTGATGAAATACGGTAATTAAGTAATGCTTAGAAAATTTTACTTGACGTATTTATTGGCGCGTGTTAACTACATTATAGTATCAGTCGATTATTTTGATTTTGGTCTTGGGAGACGAATATTTTTACAAACAGTATGCGTTATTAAATCGAATAACTAAATGGAGACTAGCCCTTTTCATTTCACAAAAGGATTTTAATGACCTTAATATGTGAAATGAGTAATATTTTTGTCTCCAACCTAAGGTTTACCCAGGTTTACCCTTCATGTTTCAGGTTGGCCGCATCCCGGCGGATCATCCACTAGTGGGCGGCCACAAGGGCCCCGTGCTCGACATCGCGTGGTGCCCTCACAATGACAATGTCATCGCCAGCGGCTCTGAGGACTGCGTTGTTAAGGTAAGGAATTGAAACCCAAAGGACCTGACTTTTAGATCGATCTAGGAGTAAATAAATGAATGCTTGCATCGTATCGATGCTACATCTGTATCTTTTTTCTATTGCTGCCATACAGAATAACGACTTTCTTGACGATGCAAAAGCTACGTAATTATAATGCACAAAAAAACCCAATCAACTAAACCACGCTACATCCTTCCTAATTTTTAAGAATTCCGACAAAATGTTTCGATCCCTTTGTCGATTCCACCAAGTATAACCAGTCTTCTAACCATGTATATTTGCTGTCAGGTGTGGCAGATCCCGGACGGTGGGCTGTCTCGCACGCTCACGGAGCCGGTGGTGGACCTGGTGTTCCACCAGCGGCGCGTCGGGCTCGTGCTGTGGCATCCCACCGCGCAGAACGTGCTGCTCACTGCGGGCTCTGACAACCAGGTAACAACACTAGACCATTACTGGTCCTTTGAGTCAGATGACACTTGACTGATCAAGGCTTGCCACTTATAAATAAACCACCACTCCACTTTAATTCTGAAGGCCAATTCTCCTGCCAATACTGCGGCAATACTCGAGTATTCATGATCCGTGTTGCAGATAGCGATATGGAACGTGGGCACCGGCGAGGTGCTGCTGACGCTGGACTGCCACCCGGACCTCATCTACTCGGCCTGCTGGAACTGGACCGGCTCCGAACTGCTCACCACCTGCAGGGACAAGAAGATCAGGTAACCTTCGAGACACATTAGCAGCACCATGCCGTAATACTACGCTATTCATGAGAACAATCAGCTGTTATACAAGTTGTCGTGAGTTCCTACGATGTTAGGAAATGGGTGTAGCTGCACAGATATATCTGTGCTAAATACCTTAAAAAATGGTGTTCGAGAGTTTTTTGGCTAAGGGGCTAAGGTTTAGGTAGCAGAGCTTGGTAATATAAGATGATTCTCGAATGATCGATCCCCCAATCCATTATTCCCGTGAAATAATCCATGGTGTACTAGGTATCTATCTGCAAACTGTTGCTTGGAACAATATAAACAAAATGTGACTCGAACGTGAAAAAGCATTTTTGGTCCTAAGGTACGGACCACCAAAGTAGCTTCGTATACAGCTTGAAAAAATACTACTAGCCATATTTTACCCGGTATAGTGTATAACTGGTATAATTTCCATTCCCCAGGATCATCGACCCCCGCAAGGGCGAGGTGAAGTCCGAGGCTATCGCTCATGAAGGCAGCAAGGCGTCGCGCGCCATCTTCTTGAAGCATGGACTCGTTTTCACTACTGGGTAAGTAATTATATTAACAGACGTTTGCATCTAAATAATTTTTTTTACGATAAACTGCGATAACATGACGCACCCCTCCAAAATTCAAAACGTTTGAAAGTTTCTGTGAAAGTATTTACAAAGCGCCACCAAGACTTACAACGCATGTGTGCGTACAGAGACGGCCGTCAAACAAAAAATAAATCCAAGAATTTGTTGCTCGGTAAGGATGTGATTACACACATTGAAACAGTAATTTTGAGGGGCGCGCCATGTTATTGTAGTTTATCTCTAACAGTATGCCATAAAAGTAGATTGCAAATTTTCGGTTGTTTCAATAAAATATTTGAATATTTCGAGTTATATTGTTTATGAACTCATAACATGTTATGTATAAAGTATGCATATAACGTAATAAGTTACTGAAGTTTGCCCAAAGACTACAATATGGGGTTTAAAAAGGGAGAGAATAGATTTTTACAGAATAGAATAGATCTTTTCATGTAAACCAGATATAAGCACTTGTGAAATGTCGAGACTCTAGGTGCACGTTCCAAATAGTAGGTCCTATGGAGAAGAGGGAAAAGGGAGAAGCGTCAGATACGCGCGTTTTGTGCCCCTGGTGTTGCAAGCGTCCATATATTACGGTAACCGCTTACCATCAGGCGGACCGTATACTTGTTTGACACCTTAGTGGTATAATAAAATATGATAGTTTAAAAAAAAACTATACAACACGCTTTAGTCATCCAGACTGAACGTGTATGCAAAATTTCAGCTCAGTCGGAAACCGGGAAGTGGGTCAAATTTAACTTCCAAGATTTTCTTACATAGTTAGTTACAGGTGAAGCTAATAAAAGCGTGTTATAAAGTCTGATGCAACCAGCCCTTATTCTTTCTGGATAACCAAGTCTGATCCAAAAAAATATCTATCATTATTTACGACCGCTTAACTGAGATGGTTGGTGCCGGAGTTGCGCGGTGCGGGAGGGGTGTGACGCAAGATGTCAGTCACAGGCCCATGATACGCACCATAAAGCTTAGCTTAGCCAATAGTAGGCCCCCCCGCACCGCGCAACTACCTCAACTTCAGACATCAATCATCTGAGTTAATCCTCTTGCCTATAAATGGAACTGTTGTAAAAATTAGTCCTCTTACCGGGAGCATTATATTAACGACTTTATATCTTCAGGTTCAGTCGCATGTCCGAGCGTCAGTACTCGCTCCGGACACCGGACGCTCTGAACGAGCCGATCGTAACAGTGGAGATTGATACCAGCAACGGCGTCATGTTCCCGCTGTACGACCCGGACACCAACCTGATATACCTGTGCGGGAAGGGAGACTCTGTCATACGGTACTTTGAGGTGAGTAGTCATGACAATACAAAGAAAGAAAGATGAAAGAACAGTTTATTCTGGATAAAACTCTTTTTTTTTTGTGCATTAATTTGAATGCACAAAAAAACATTTAGCAACTTGGACGAGACCAAAAATGGCCCCCATCTTAGCATTTAATAATGTTGTCACATTTGGAAAATCAATTTTAATTTAATATAAATATCATAGAAAATTTGTTTTATTTGTTGTTTATTTATTTATTTATTAATTTATCATAGAAAATTTGTGCAAAATGTATGGTATTTTGGTGTTCAAGTATGATATGCGTATTACGTTAGCGTGTCACTGTACCTGTGTGGTCAAAGAAACTATACAACGGACACCCATGCCCGGACACCTAGCTGTACGTCAGACATTACAGTCTGGGCACTCCGGACACAGCGTATCTATTCGAATACCGGACACCTCTATTTTGTCACTGGAAACCACGTCGCTAAGACTCCAGATAAAATTATAAAAATAATTAATAAATAAATAAAACTAATGAAAAAAAAAAAAAAGTTTAAAAAACTATAGAACACTCTTTAGTCATCCAAACTGAACGTGTATGCAAAATTTCAGCGCAATCGGAAACCGGGAAGTGGGTCAAATTTAACTTCCAAGATTTTCTTACATAGTTAGTAGTTACAGGTGAAGCTAATAAAAGCGCGTTAAAAAGAAATTGAATTGAATGAAAAACTAATAATACCTGCTAAACGTTGTAATCTTGCAGGTGACCCCAGAGCCGCCTTTCGTGCACTACATCAACACCTTCCAGACGCCAGACCCACAGAGAGGTGAGAAATATATTCCATTTATAATTATTTATACCTTGTCGTTATAATATTTTTTTTGCGTTTCTCGTACTCGAAGACCAAAGTTTGTTATAAAAACAATGCAAAATAAAATATAGCCTATATTACTCGGGGATAGTGCAGAACAACTTCAGTTGTACTATACATGATATTTTTTTTAAATATAGATTTTTTCGGTACAATTGCATACGTAAATATGTTACATTATCTTACAGTTTCTTGTTCAATATAGTACGCAAAATTTGCAGAGTGATTCAGTGTCCGTTCCCAAATGCAACCGCAGTACTAAAATTCACCCCAAAACATGATAAAAATTTGAATTTGTAAGGCATGCGCTAGTAAATTATGCGTGCCCCCATACTAAGTCGAATTTTCGTTTTGTTTTAAAGTGTATCCCGATACTGCGGTTGCATTTAGGAACAGAGACTGAATCACTCTACAAATTATGCGCAATATACAGGATGTAAGGGACATCGTAACAAAAACTGATACCATGGATTCAGTACATGATACTGAAAGATGTAGCGAAAGAATTTTACGTCGGTCTTTTCAAAAATTTACGATTTTGTTCACAGTTTTGATAACTACCTAAAAAATCAGCGAACAAAATCGTAATTTTTTTGAAAAGACCGACGCAAAATTCTTTCGCTGAGGTGTCCAGAAGCATGTACTGAATCCATGGTATCAGTTTTCGTTACGATGTCACTTACACCCTGTATAAAAAATGATCCTGTATAAAAACAATCAAATACCCTTTATAATTATTACCTCTTTATATTAATATCTAGTATAGTATTAGATTTTATTGTAAACCGTTTTTCCCGTCAGGTATCGGCATGATGCCCAAGCGAGGTTGCGACGTGGCTACCTGCGAGATCGCCAAGTTCTACCGGCTGAACAACTCTGGACTGTGTCAGGTAACGCTCTGATAACCATTAAAGCAACTGCAGGTCTACCGCGTATCTGTAATGGTAATGAAAATCGACTCTGGTAATAAACTTCAATACGATCGTGAGAGACTAATCTACCTTATAAAAAATTAGTTGTTTCTGAAGTTGGAACTCCCAACTTCATAGACGGTAATTTTTTACAAGATAGCTCGAAGTTTAGTCTCTCACGATCGTATTGAAGTTTATTACCAAAATCTGATGTTCATTACCATTTTGTTACGCGGTAGACCCGCTGGTTACCACGCAATTAGCTGGTTTCGACCCCGGAAGTACCCCGTCCTTAAACTCAAATCTTTATTGATCAAATCTCACAGAATACCGGCGAATAAAGTAGTAACAGATAGATACAGTCACGATACGTTGTGGTGATACATTTCGCAAATAAAATGCTTTGAACGACTGCGGCCCGCTTAGAGTTAGTAACTCTGCGTTTGGACGCCGCAAGCAAACGATTTTAGCCTTAAGGATGGTCGACCGGAATAATTGCCGATTGTACTGAAGGCCGGCTTCATACAACGAGCCATAACAGAAGCACGCACATACAGGATTATTTTTTATGTAGAGCGCATAATTTTTAAGAGTGATTCAGTGTCTGTTCCTAAATGCAACCGCTGTATTGGGATACACTTTAAAAGAAAACGAAAATTCGACTTAGTATGGGGGACACGCAAGATTTACTAGCGCAAGCCATACAAAATCAAATTTTAATTTAGTTTTGGAGTGGATTTTAGTACTGCCGTTGCATTTGGGAAGGGACACTGAATCACTCTGCAAATTTTGCGCACTAGATAAATAATTATCCTGTATAGACGCGGACGTACGGACATCTCAAACAAATGTTCGTTTATCTAAAATTAAGCTTGTCGTAGTAACATTGTTTGAAATTAATTTATAATGTTATTTTCCGCAGGGGGTATCAATGACAGTGCCGCGCAAATCCGAGCTGTTCCAAGAAGACTTGTATCCCGACACACTGAGCGACGAAGCCAGCCTCACGGCCGACGAGTGGCTCGCGGGAGAGAACGCGGAACCTTGCACCATGTCGCTAAAGGTACCCTTACATACGCGGTAGAGCTAGGACTGAGGTAGGTAGCTAAGAAGGGTAGCTCAGGATTCATATGCGGCGCGAGACAAGTGGTTTGCAGGCGAAAATAAATCATTTAGTCGCCTTTTTTGGGGTAGGAGAGGCTGACCAGAAAGTACACTTTGCCCCCAAGAGAATTTTGAAAATGATGAGGGTCAAAATCGTTAAAAAGCACTGAAGACATGTGGATTTAGAAGTCGCGGCCTTATTAAGTAAATAGTAGATTCAAACGAAGCTGCAGTGGAACTTTGACAGACCTATAGACAAGACTACTGTCTCCTTATAAAAAAAAGAAACTTTGTGAAATAAAGTATTTCTTGGTGTTCAGAATCTTGTTTGACGCGTTCAAACATAATTTATTTTAGGTATACTACTTATATTTAACCCTGTCACAGTCTAGTGTCAATTCAGAGTCACTGGGGTCCATATGAGGAACCTTCAAGTATGAAAGGGTTAACTTGTCAATAGGCATGATTTGTGTATAATATGGGTTTGCTCTTTACGCTATAATGTTCCTGAAAGGTAAGTTTGCTTTCATATTTAATAACTTTCCCTCAAAATGGCTTATTTACATTTAACGATATTAATTATTAACACGTTAGTATTCGATTGTTTAGCTATTGTGTCTGCTGTCTGGGGGCTTACCACAAGCTCTTATAACTGGGCAGTAATTAAACAGACATTTCCAGTATGAGTTGACCTTTCTTTGTACAAAAAGCCTATACAGTGCGAGGTCAGCTCATACTGGAAATGTCTGGGCAGTTCATTTTCTGCCCTGCTGTAAGAGTTCGTATTAAGCCCCCCGGACAGTGAATGTGTTGAGCTGCCATGCTTACTATAGATATAAACGCATTCCACACTAGAACAGCATAGTTATTTTGTAAGAACATATCACATCTCCATTCGAATTGACATACGATAACTTAACGGTGCTGTGAACATGTTCTACTCATGACTCATGGGGGGCTAAAAAGGCCACTTTAGATGAACCACAATATGATTCATATTACAAATGTCAAAGTATCTACATATTTGTCAACTCTTATTGTCATCCGCATAAGGTTCATATTCAGTAATCATCTGTTTGACAGTTACTATGCAGATCAGTAGATGAATTGCTCAATGTGGCCTTTTTAGGCCCCCTGTGGGCCGAGCCCGAATGTTTTGACGTATAGTAACGTAAACATAACCTTAGAACCAAAAATACACGTTTAATCCATGATATTTTTTGGAAATACATACAATATTTTTACATTTTCACGAAACAAGTGCGTTTGTTGCTTTGACCAAAAATGCGATAGATTCATCGTATTTTATAATCAAAATTTGCTTACGTTTACGTTACTATACGTCAAAACATTCGTGCTCGGCCCACTGTTCATAGCCCCTGATATTAAGTTATACGTTTAGTATCGTATGTGTGTGTGTTGTGTGTGTTCGTCGAATAATGTAAATAAGCCATAACATTGGAATTTCAATAAGAAATGTTTTATTACCGTTTTTATTTTACTGTCTTGAACTATTTGAGAATTATGAGAAGACAATATTTTTTTGTCTCCTAAACCTATTTGTACTAAGCGTCGTCTTGAATGTATCTGTTGGCTTGCTCTAACGATTTATCTTTTGCGTTTATTTTGTCTTTTGTGTGTTGTTTCTTTTAACCGCGACATTTTAATCGAGATTTCGTTTTTTTTTTGTCGTTTTACTAACAATTTTAATATTTTTATCTTAAGATTAACATTCTAAAGTATCTGGGAATCACTTAACTTTGGGAATTCTTATTTTGTTAAAACCATTTTTCTTGGGAGATACATATTTCGAATAACATTATTGCATTATAGCGTTATTAAAAAGTTTATTTGTTGCAATTAAAGTATTATTTATATTGAATCATATCACTCATGGGCTCAATTTGAGAGGTGTTTTGATTCATGTGTTTATAATCCATTGATAAGCCGTGTTAATTGATTGATATTAATACATTATTATACAGCGTGAAATAAAAATAATAAATATTTTTTTACCGAACATGCTATTGGAACTCGCATATTCATGGTCAGTAAAAGCTCAAAGTTTAGCCTCTCACGATCGTATTGAAGTTTATTACCAGAGTCGATGTTTATTACCATTTTAGATACGCGGTAGACCCGCAGGTCCATGAAACTCGACAACTTTCCTCAAGGAACCGAATCCTCAAAATTGAAAATGGCCTTTCCGTACAAAGTGACTGGTCACGAGACTCAAAGTTGTATGAGAACTTGAATTTTCGTTTTCAGATTTAGACCTACGTTCCTTGGGAAAGTTGTTCAGTTTCATGGACCTGATTACCTCTTAAAATATGGCTGGCCTTTTTTATTTCACGCTGTATACAAATTTATGAAATATCATAAACAATTATCCAGTAAAATAGGCTGTGTTGATTGATTTATAAACAACACACTCTAGATTTGTACGAATAATAACTTAACAGTACAAATTCTGTATGTAAAATTGTGTTTTTCTAAAATCACAACGGCGTAACTGGGAAAGCTCGTAATGATTCAGCGTATATTTTAATAAGATACATATTTGCTTAATATAATCCAATACGAGTATTTGCGTTTTATCTAGACATATTCCCCCTTATCACAAAAGATGTTTGTTAGCAAATCTAGTAAAATCCAGGTTTTAAATATATCCGTCACTTTCTAACGTCATATAACACTAACCTAACAGTCAAAAAAACCCCGATTCCAACTAGAAAAAGAGCTGTAACTTTTGATCCGCACAGTCTTTAAATCAGTCCATCCGTTTTGAGCTACAATGCCACAGGTTGTTATAAGTTTGTAGTCTGTATCTATGTGTTTGACATAGATACACACTACTAACTTATAACACTCTTTTTCGTCGGGGGTTAAAAAAATCTTAAAACCTGGGTTTTACAAAACTTGCTTTGAAAAATCTTTTGCAATAAGACAGTACGTATTTTGATTCAGCACTAATCAGTACTTTTCCAAAATCGTCTAGTAAATGTTGAATCCCTTTCTTATTAGTTTTTTTTATAAATAATTTTGATTATTATCTACCTAGTACATACATAATTCAACAAAATGAATATTTTTTTTAAATCAAGCAATAATTAAAATCATTAGCAACACCGACCAATCTTAAATGTCCGTCCAGCACCAAAGCCAACAGCCTCATTCAAAGACAGATGCTATAAGGTAGGGCCCCCCGACCTAACTACAGGAGCGCGCCCTTGTTGTGCAGGGCGGCTACGTGTCGGGGCGCGCGTCGCAGCAGCTGCACGTGAGCAAGAAGGCCAACGCGCTGGCCGGCGCCAAGGAACGCGACCGCGACCGCGACCGCTCGCCCACCCCCGCGCACCGCGACGCCGCCACCCCCGCCGCCGCCACGCCGCCGCCCGCCGCTAGCGCTGCTGTGGTATGTTATTTTTCAACAATTTGAGACCCAAACGCCGTAATCGCCATGAAAGACGCTTAAATATATAATAGAAACTTGCACACAGGATACATGTGTATTATGAGGCCTAAAGAGTATGCAAGTTACTGTTCGTATCAAAGGACCAATAATTAAAACTACCACTTGATCGCCTTTCAAATCTGTAATTTTCTCTAGAAGACGTTCTATTGTCCGCATTGGTGTGAAATATCGAAATTGACGTTCTGTAGGATGTTAGTAATATGCATTTACTTATGAACAAGCTCACTACGTTCCGTCGTAAAGTTACACTTCTTGGACAGTTTCAATAATTCTTTCTGTATTAGCAAAAACTGGCGTTAACAAAAAGTAACCCCCACTTAAAATAGAAGGTTATTTGATACATTACCACTCCGATATTTTACCATTTCAGGAGAAACAATTGTCAGACCTAGTCGACGAGATCCGCAAACTGAAATCCGTGATCGTCAAGCAAGAGAACCGCATCCGTGCGCTGGAGGCCACCGTGAAGGCGCCGCCCGCGCCCCCCGCTGCCCCCGCGGTCTCCCCGGCCCCCGCGGCCCCCGCGCCCCCCGCGCCCTCCCCGGCGCCGCCCAGCCCGCAGCCCAACCACGACGACGACGCCATGGCGCCCGACGAGGTGTGAGCGGGAACAGGTAGAGCTTTGTGTTGTTTAATCTGGTGGGACTTAATAGTGGGGGATCTATGTACGGCTTTATTCACGATACTCTCGCCGCGTGAAGAGCTCATGACAGGACTCAACTGTCCAAAACTTGACGGAAATACCCGAAAATGCACGTGAGTGAAGCCATATATTTTTAACTAATTTCGTGAGTGAAATAATATATACGAATGTCACTCACCAAACTTATACAGGTTCGTGTGTACAATTTCTACTCGTAAGGACAATGAATATAACATTTAGTAGCGAAATTAGCTATCGTATATCTGATATAATTAAAAAAAATCGTTAGCTTTATTTCATATTAAAATACCGTCCTTTAAACACTCTGAAATGTTTTAGCAACATAGAACACTGGATTAAAAACACAAAGTTGACGTGTCGATATTAATCTAGACCTGTTACTACAGATTATAAATTCTGTACCATCTATCAAGGAGTACAGAAAAACAGTTTAGATTTTATATCGACGAAGTAAGAAAATCATGAAAAATTAATACATTTAAAATGATACAATGAAATGTGGACAATAATTATCTTGTATTATATAAAAATCGATTAAAATCGGTAATAAGTAGCGCAGGCAGTCAGAGTTTGTTCAAAATGTTTTGATGTTTCATTGTTTTGTAATTTTAGGAATACACTGGCGTGCAGAAATATTTGCACAACCTTTCTGCTCTAAATCTTATGTTAATAAAACTAAAGACTCCTTTGTTTGTGGTATCAGAACTCGCCTGTCTGATAACATGTCGAATTTAAAAAATATTTTAATAAAGTTCAGGCATCAGAATAGACAGAGCTTGCCAACATAATATAGAAGAAAATCTGTGCACTTTTTCTGTCCACCAGTGTACTCCACCTATTTATTTATATAAATAATTATGTAAATAGTAAGTATAGTGAAGTGATAAAAACGCGAAATAAAATTATGTGCCTTAACTCATTTAATTATATTTACAGTCACAAGTCATTTGAATAATGTTGCTATTGATTGGTGATGTACATTTTGCGTAACTTGACAATAATTAGCAGGATAGCTGTAGCCCTAAGCCGTAATGTATGATAGACCTCATCAGCTAATGTGCTCACCGCTGCAACTCGGGCTTTTCTGAGTATGGATAGTGATCTTACTGAACTCTGCCTTCAAAAAAACAATTATAAAGTTACAGAAACACTTCCCGAGCTGTTTTGTGTCTGCGGATGAAAAGTTCGGGAAGCAACTCTGAGTCTATTTTAAAATTGCTCGTGTTTTGAAGATCGAATACTTACCAACTACACGTATTTTATATGCTTAGTTCACAATCTCGCTCCACAGTTTTGAGGGGCTAAATTTAGTAGGCATTAAGCTTGGTTATTATCTGCAAGGGCTAAAAGTACTATGATCGTCCAAATTAGTTTCAGAATAACAAATTATATAAACAAAATGCTTTAAGTTTATTTCCGAGGCTTGTTAGATGGTCTACCTTGCGTTAAAGTCAAAGTGCACTAAAGGAAGCCTCGAAAGTTCCAGAAACTCTAAAACGTAGTGAATTTTGACTGATCTCTGAAATCCTAAGATAAATTGGAAAAGAGTCTGTTTTCTTTATATGAAACCACAAAGCTTATTGATTTTTTTATATAAAGAACTAAATATTCTGAAACTAATCAGATTGATCGAAGAAACAACATATTTTATATAAATGTTATATTTCACAATAATATATTAGGAACAAATCAATTATAGGTTTAACGTAGGCACACTTAACTGTCGCTGTAGTACTAAGCTAATATTATTTATTTTTTATGTGTTATACGAATGTGGAATCATGAGAAGAAAACTTTAGAATTTTATAAAAATGCATTAAATACTATTTTCTTATACTACAAAAGAGAAAACATATTTTTATAGAAGGTTAATATAAACCCGGAAAGGGGTTACACCTTAAAATTGCAAAAAATATAGCTGTTCTTCAAATAATTCTATATTACTCTAGTAAATGCGAACTACTCTATTTTAACCTGCAAATCTGTTCATCCCAAGGTTGTCTAGCAGTTATCGCCGAGTGCGATAAGTCCGCCCTTTGTAGATGATCTCTTTTTCTATGTAGGTATTGTATCTTTTATCTTTCTGGAGTGCAATAAGGTGTATTGTATTGTAAATCAATACAATACAAATCAAACAATATCCCCTGGGTTTATACTATTCACTTTCGAACTAACCATGTATAACATTATTCACCATCATCCTATTAAATTTATCCGCTGTTGAGACTTCTTACAGTGACGTTTTCGTAAACAAAAACATGGTTCACGTTAATTTTATAATTTTTCGACCTTTGGACAAAGTCCGCTTTGCTGGATCAAACTGGTCTTTTGGTCCAGTGAGCATAGGACCATATTTTTACACATGGTTCTATAGCAATCCAGATTTTTCTCACTAATAACATCATCTTTCAGTTTTCATATGATAACATATTCGTATAACACGAGAATTAACCGTAGTTCACACAAGTTTCTCATGAGCCCACTATTCAATATTTTACTATGTTATGAACTATTTATGAAATATGAAAACCCGTGTGGATAAGGCTTTAGTTTCAAATTAGACAATTGGAATCATTTTAGTATATTGTACTTGACATAGTTAATACAAGTCATACAACTTTAAGCTGTTATGAGGCGGTATGCGGCTATTTTGAATATACAGTTAATGGGTCGTATTACGAAGTCTATAAATGAGTTAATCCCTAGTTAAAGACGCAGCAATGAATTCAAATGTCTAGTTCGAAACTGTTTTATAAGTTAGGCTTAAGAGTCCAGTAACTTGGTGCTTTTGTATATCTTTTTATTTTCAAATAACTTAAGGCGCAACGCTTCTAAACAAATTGCTGGCTCAATGCATTATTAATAAGTAATTATTTTCTACTATTATTCTATTCTAGTTTAAGTTTTCTGTTTTATTATAAATATGCTTTGTAAGATTTTTTTAATAATTTGGCGCCAAATCCGACGCCATCTTGAATTTTAACTCGAAAGTGCGTCATTTAAATTTTTGGACATTTTTTTTCTCACAAATAAAATATTTTAATTAAATTGTCAAAGGACGCGGTTTTCATTTAACACTGTCAATATTAAGTATTAATTTCGTATCATTAATTACATTATGGTCCTTGGCAGCTAGTCATGTCACATGGAATTTGAAGTTTGACAGTAAGCGCTGTCATCTCGACGGTTAGTATTATAGTTTAAATTTTAAATAGTATTATTACGACAATTTATTAATTATTTTTCGTATCCAATTTATGATGGCGTAAACTTAGATGTTCGTTTTAGTATCATGACAAAGCAATGTGTGAATTTGTATGAAAATATGCTTGATTTTACCTTTATAGGATATTTGTGTAAATTGTGGTGGACCCCATATTTTTTATCATACTTTTATTATCCACTGGAGAAATGTTTGCAAATGTATAAATATTTAAAGATAATAATTTAAGTATGGTGGGAAATTGGTCCTTTCTCCCTACACTTCTCCAATTTGTACGTGACGCTTTTGTAATTTTATTGATAATAGATTTTCTTAGCATTTTTTTAACCTTTTGTGTAAAAATACGCGCTGTTTTAATGTACTTACTGTAAATTTTATAATCGACAAGAAGGGGAACTGTTCACCGACTGTGTGAAAAAAAAACATGATTTACAAATGAAATCTTGTCATCAAAAGAAACAGTAAGTTATGAAAAATAAAATTGCACGCTTTATGGTATATACTTACCATTCAAAACTTAGTGGCACATTCTTTGGACATTTCCCCGAATGTTAAGATTTCGACTGTTAATATTTTGACGTTAAATAATTTGTAATGGTGTTTTTTTTCTCTTACCACCGCTTAGACGCTTCAATTAATAAACGTATTTCATGTGTAATGTAGGTTTTGGCTCGATCGTTTAAAGATAAGAAAGGGAAGTCGAGTAAGACGATAACATGTTTTGTGGTAAAGATTTTTACCCTAGTTCATATCCATGATTTAAAAATCTAAGGTTTCAAGATCTTGAACTAATTTGTAAAGTATCTTTAAACAGACGAGTTTTAAAATCGAATCGCAATATTCACGTTAATGTAAATATTATCTACTCCTTTTTTGATTAGAAAATGTGACAAGTGAAAACTGAAAATAGTAAAATATTTGACGCACAATTATGTCTAGTACGTTGTCTTAGGGTGTATAAAGACTGGATCGGAGAATGACTAAGAATTATTGTAAGTAGTTGAAAATTTGTATGAAAATGTTAATATGAAAAAGCATCTAAGAAAACGTAAGTAGGGTGTTAAATAATTTGGTGCTAAATATCATGTTTTATCTGTCTATGGACAGCTTTCACGAAATATCAAAGTATCATACAAAGTATTGTTAACTTTCTTAGGCTGAAAACAGATGACCCAGTCAGTAAATAAGCGCTGATTGAGAAGTTCTTCTTTAGCGCAACTAATCTCAATTACTTACACCTACTATGTAAATTCTAGCCACTGCCTATTACAAGAATTGTACGATAAAATGTATAAACTGAAATCATATTGCATTATAAATGAAGAAGTCACTTATTCACTAGAAGCGAAAATATTCTAAGTTTATGTATTCACTGGCTAATTATGTCTGGTAATGTCACAAACTAGACATTCGCAAGATGTTTGACAACTACGTCGCTTAGATAATATACATTTTCAATAAAAAATCTATACTATACACTATGTTATTTTAACTCTCTAAAAAATTAAGCTCAACTTTATATTATATATCAATGTAATCCATTTTTATACAATCTAAGATTACATATATTATACCTTATATGGTGCTAATGTTACAGTGCCAAACGCTCCTGAGCTAATATTAAAATTGTATAACTTTTACATAAAAATTGTCAATATTTAGGTAAGTGCCTTGTTGTGTTTTGATAAGTAATACTCAGATCATTAATGTTGCTACGAAAGTTGAACAGAAATATATATTTATTTTACTATTTTCATTAGTCGTATTATTTGAACTTCTTTATTTACTCCCAGCATCACATAATACATAATTTTTTTACAACTTATTTTGGAGTTGCCTGACTGGGAAAGTACCTCCATCTTGCAGAATATCTTACCCAAATAACGCTGCTCTTTTGCAGTGTTGTGGTCCCAATGGTGAGTGAACAAGGTCACCAGTGCTTGCGGGAACGTCGTGTATGTACGTATATAGTAAGGGACGGCAACGCGCGAGTGATGTAGTGTTGCAAGCGTCCATAGGTTACGGTAACCGCTTACCATCAGGTGGGCCGTATGCTCGTTGCCAGCATAGTGGTATAAAAAAGCAAAATGACCAATGCAAAAAATATCTGCTCTTTATGAACTAGGTTTTAAAGTCTAGGGAATCATAAAGAGTAAAATACAGTACATATAACATGTAATAAACTATTTTATTAAACTTCAAATTGTTTATCAAACTGTTCTTCAGTAATTTTTCGCTTTTTCAGCTTCTTCATGAGCGCAATATCCGCCGCCAGCTCATTAAGCTCTTCCTGTGTGACTGCTTTACCTTTGCGCTTTTTGCCGCCCTCTGTGTCTTTCTGTTTCAGTTCTTTCCGCTTTTTCCGCTTCAGTTTTCGTTCTTCTTTGTTCTGTTTTGCTTGCTCCCATGATTCAGATTGCATCTGGAAATAAGATCAATATATTCATAAAAATAGTTTTGTTTTTAATTGATGGCTATAATATAATGTATATAATCAATAGCTAAGTCCACAGTTGGACAGAATGTCTGTCCCAGACAGGAAATAATCCCAACGCCAGGCAAGCAGCTACAATATCTTTTTACATATAAAAGAATCAATAAAATCCATGGACGATAACTGAAAAGCAATTGGGTTTAAAACATTTTTTGTTAAATACATTATAGCTTTTAACATACCTTCTGGTTATTTTATCGACTTCTTTCTATGTAAAAACACAAAAAGCTTGTTTAAATAATAAGACAGCTAAGAAAAAAAAGGACTTTACTAAACGGGCGACCACTTGACCAGTCTAGCCAAACTAGTAACTCATATTAGAAAAGAATTCCTCACCATTTTCTTTTTCTTCTTGGAAGGCCACACACCGGTTTTCTTATACTCCTCCAACTTCTGCAGCCGGCTGACTTCTTTCTGCTTATCTTTGTACTTTATACTGTTAAAATCTATCTGGTCCTTTGGCCCAACAAATTGGTCCTTATGCTCTTGCTTCATTTCCGGCATTAGAGGCAACTTTAGAAGGCCATAGCTGGTGGCTATATGGCCTAAGGGAAGTTCTTTGATTTGAAGCAAGAGATTGCATTCGTGTTTTGTATACGCTCGCATGTGTGAGACAAATGCGCGCTGCCCTTTATCTAGGACTGATCTGTCTTGCTTTTGTTGTTCGTGGAGCATTGATAGTACCTGTGAAGAGGCAATCATTTTTAAATCTTCGCCCTTTTTTTTACAAACACCCACACGCGGAATAACAGTATGTAGGCCATACAAATATTTGTTGGGTGCGGGGGGGTCGAACCCGCGACGCATAGCTCAGAAATCGAATCGCTTAGCCATTATGCTAACTGTACAAATGTTTAATAATTAACCATTAAAACGTTTAATTTCTATCGTAGTATACAAACTTCATTTGGTAGACTGTATTTTAGGATAGCTGAGACAACAATACGGATTGAGATAAAAGACCATTGGTGAGTTCAAAATTAACCAGTACCAGGTTTCCATGTAACTATCGGATGGTTCGTAACTTATTTCACATAACCAGATTGTCTACCTGTGGTTTTTTAATTATCTGTGGTTACATATGCCACGGATTCTTGTTCACCAAATATTTGCCTATGGAATGCGTTCGGGCTGACGTAACAGACAAAAAAGAATTTAATTTTAATTGAAAAGAAGAAACTAATTTGATTTTCGGGAATCAGACAGCTCTAAAGGAGCAATCAAGTCTACCAACCTTATCCTTCAATTTGGGGTTGATTTTGATCTCATCCTTGGACTGCCTCCAGTCTTTCAGTTCCACCATCTGGTTGGTCTTGATGAAGGGCACGTAGGTGTCCTCACTTGGTAGCAGGGGCAACAGGGAGCAGCCGGCGGCCCCGCCCCGCGCCGTGCGGCCCACCCGGTGGACTAGGGAAGCAGGGTTCGTTGGAGGCTCCCATTGGAGGACCCATTCTACTTCTGGGATGTCGAGCCCTCTGAAAATAGTAAATACGGTAAAATTAATATAACGTTAAGAAGGAAGCAGTGGCGAAGGGTGAAAATTTTCAAAGGGGAAGCCGTCCCAAAATTTCCCTCCAAAAAAAAGTACACTCACCAAAAAAAGTTGCAAGATGCAAAATGCGTCAATGAATAAATCTTTGAAGGAGAACGGTATCGTAGGTACTTGCATAGGTACAACAAAATTTCGATGTAGTTGCCGCGATTGTCTGATTCAGATCTTTCATCATGACCGCGAAATGGCATCCTGTTTCCCTAATAGAATTACAATATCAATGAAACGTTTCATTAACTCGCGGTTGCGGTCTACTTTTCTGTTAAGAACTTCGAAAGAATTAGAAAAAAAGGTCTCGATTCTACTATTTCCGAATTCATGCAGTGACAAACAGCTGTGGATATGTTTTTCGGTCTGTACATGCTTTTTAGTTGAATTAGCTAAGTTATTAATATCCGTAAAACCTACGCGACTCCAAACTGAACTCGACTCCGAGAACAGTAAGCACGGAAGACAAAACATTTTATTTATTTTGCAACTCCCCGTCATCCACGTATATTTATCATAAAGAGATTTATCAAAATGTTTAAAAAATCTACCCCATCGCTTGTAATCTATAGTCATGTCTGGAAGAGCTCGACCTAACTGAATAACATGCCTTCTGTTGTCGAAACTAAGTTTAAAATGAAGTTTCAATACAAAGTAAAAAATCGGTTATACAACACTTTATGTGAATTAATGCCTTATATAAAGTGTTAAGTAATAAAAAAAGCCAACTCACCAATCACAAGCACAAACCAAATTAGTTAATCCAAATAATAAACAAAACAATAACACAATACCTCAATTAATAAACAAATACGCATGAACGGTCGCCATCGCAAAAAAACTAAAATATTATCCATCCTTCCGAATTGCAAAGGTCACTTTCTCGGTATTGGTTGAATTACGCAACCTGATTTTTAAAATTATATGATCATTTCACCGATGTCTACCGAACGCATGTGGCGAGTGGCGAAATTACTGTAATCTAGCCATCTCACTTGCACTCACCCCACTCGACAATACTAGCATTCTGCACTCCTTGCACAACTCGACGGATCGCGAGTTACCTTCGGGGGCCTTCGTCAAGCATTTTACTATGTTTGACTCTTCGCACACATACGATAGACGTAGATAAGACAAACCCTGTTTGTACAGTATTCTGTGATATGACCCAGGCGTTCGATTATGTTCGACACGATATTTTATTACAGAAACTGGAGGCCTATGGTATTAGAGGTAACGTTCTTAAGCTGATAACATCGTATTTAGACAATAGAAAACAACTTACAGAAATATCATCAATAAATACTAAGACTTGTCGCCAAGAAATATATCAATCAAGCGAGCGAATAGTTAAATATGGAGTACCCCAAGGTAGTGTGCTGGGCCCCCTACTATTCATACTATACATAAATGACTTACCAAAGCACATCGATCAGCCTGTAACACTCTTCGCTGATGATAGTACCATAACAATTGAATGCAATGATAAACAATTCTATAATAATGACATAAATAATTCTATAATATCAATAATACAATGGCTGGACAATAATAATTTAAAAATTAATCTTGACAAAACCAAATTAATGCATTTTAGCCAACGCTTACCAATTATATCTAATTTGAAAGTCCACTACAATGATAGAATAATTGAAGTGGTTGATTCTGCCAAATTCCTTGGAATAACAATTGACAAAAAACTAAACTGGAAAGGACATATTGAAGTGCTTTGTAAAAAAATTAGTAACTCGGCATATGCACTTTACAAATTAGCTCCGGTTATTAATCTTGATGCATTACTCACAGCATATCATGGCTTAGTCTCATCTCATTTAAGATATGGCATAATCTTCTGGGGCAACTCAACCGACAAAGAAATAGCTTTTAAGGCCCAAAAGCGGACCATTAGGGCCATGTTTAAGTTAGACCCAACTGAAAGTTGTAAGCCGTATTTTAAGAAGCATAGAATACTGACTCTTCCTTCCCTTTACATCTTAGAAATTGCCATGTTCGTGAAATCTAATCCGCACTTGTTCCCACGACTATCAGACGTTGTAAATCGCAATAGACGTGACTTCACTATACTTTGTTTACATAGCTCAAAGACTACACTAATGCGAAAAAGCGTTTTCTGCATGGCACCTATCATATTCAATAAGTTTCCTAAGTTCTGGAAGGAACTGAACGCGCGAATATTCAAAATGAAGTTGAATCAGTTTTTAGAACAGAAAGCATACTACGATATAACAGAATTTCTAAATGATAAATTTAATAATGGTAATAATGTAATGCAATAATGAAAGTGTATTTATTAGAATTAATTTAATTAGTGGACATTATTATTTTGACATAGAACTAAAAATGACATTTTTCTGTATACCTACTTTAATGATTTATTAATACAATTTTATGATCTTTTTGTTAATAATGCTTAAAGAGACAAATTATTTGAAAAATTCATATATTATGTAATATTTGTACGCCACAAAGGCCAAACATGACTGCTCTTTTTATACTTTTGTACATCTTGCATGCAAAATTCATGTAAACTCATGTTTCCACAAATAAAGAATCTTATCTTATCTTAAAAAAAAAAAAAAAAAAAAAAAAAAAAAAATACGAGTACCTATCATAATATTCTTAAACTTATGGTAGTACGGGATTTCTATGTGTGGGTGAAACTAGAACTCGCAATATGACCGGCTTCACGGCTTCGTAGACGTTATGTTACTTCAATAAAAATTGTAAAAATGTCAATTTTACTGTCAAGCGTCAATTGATGGCTATTAAAAAATTGTAGGCGTTATGTTAGATAAAATATAGTGTTATTAGAAAATATTTATTATGATATTACGTTGGTCTATGCATTTATCAATTCCGAAAGGGAAGCCGATGGGAATCGGGTTGTATGGACTCTTCGCCACTGGAAGGAAGCGAAATAGAGAACTATTGGATTGGATGAAAAACGCGAAGAAATTGGTTCAATCAATCAACTCGGGCTATCGCAGTCCACTGCTGGACATAAGCCTCTCCCAAGCTGCGCCATAAATTGCGAAGATATTGGTTGTGTGTGACGAAGAAGAAGTGCTTTAATTGGCGAGGATTTTAAGGACAAAAATACAAAATATCGGAAGCTCAAAAGTGCTTGATTATGAGCCTTATAAATTACGCTTTTATTAGGTTCAAATAATTCTTAATCCAAGTGCATTTAGAAGCAGAACGTTTGATGCCAACCTCCACATTGAATATTTCAATACAAATGGGACAATTCAAAAAACTACCTTAATATTCAAATAATTTATAATCCATCTCACCTTGCTAATAAATCCGTGCACAGCAGTATAGTATTATCAGCTTGCCGAAACTTTTCCAAAATCTTACTCCTCTTCAGTTTCATTTTACCGTGAATCGCGAATATCTTTATATCCGGCAAGAATACTGGCAACACATCCGCCCAATAATCGACGCACGCGCACGTCGGCAAGAAGAATAGTCCTTTAGCGATTTTTCTATTTCTGATGAAGTTCAGAAGGAATAGAAACTTGTCTTCAGGCTCAACAATAACGTAGTAATTTTCTAGAAGTATAGGAGTGCTTATTGTTGACTTTTCTTTGACGCTGACAACAACTGGGTTCCTAAGTCCGGCTCTAACGAGATCCTGGAGTTCCTTGGTCTGTGTGGCTGAGAACAAACCGGTTCGGCGCTGTCGTGGCAGGTACTGGAGGATCGTAGTGAGGGTTGAGCTGAAGCCTAGGTCGAGCAGACGATCTGCTTCGTCTAAGACTAAGGTTTCCTAGAAAGAGCAATACTAGTTAGAAAAACTTAAATGTGGGTATACTTCCATAATAGACATTGCTTAGTAAGTAAAATCAGATGTAAAAAAAAATACATTTTATGGAGGGGTCTGTTTATGCATAGGTAACTTAGTGCAAATATCACTTGCTGGAATATATTTTTTGGTCTAAATTGTAGTTTGACACTGATCAAATATACTATGTCTACAAAGCTTTGAGCAAAAACTTATATGATTTACATCTTAAAGAAGTACTATAGTGTGATTGTGAGCACTTTACGGATACACGCCATATGCATATGAGATAAAAAAAAAAAAAGTACGTATAGCTACACAGTTCGATTCAAATAACGCGTGTTACGGCTGCGCGTACGACAATGACAGAGCAGAGCGAGCTGCAGCACCCCCGCGTTTCCCGGTGTATCTACCTGCGCGGTATACGCAAAATATGCGCATCGACGTGAAGTTGCGGAAACTCGCCCGCGTAATAGTGCTTGCAGTCACAATAATCAAAATCTGTATTTTTTTTATCAATAATAAAATATTATAGTTTAAAAAAAACTATAAAACACGCTTTAGTCATCCAAACTGAATGTGTATGCAAAATTTCAGCTCAATCAGAAACCGGGAAGTGGGTCAAATTTAACTTCCAAGATTTTTTTACATAGTTACAGGTGAAGCTAATAATAGTGTGTTAAAAATAATGTCCATACCAATTCTTTTAGCCTGCCAGCAAGGTTTAGCTGCTTCCTCTCAGCCAGCAAGTCTTCAAACCTGCCCGGAGTGCACACAACTATGTGAGCACCCTTCTGTAGAGTCTCCACATCTGCCTCCACTGGCCGCCCGCCAAGAAGCACAGCTAGAGTGACATGAGATAGTTCTGGCTCCTGCAGAAATTGTTCTATGACCTAAAAATTTAATTGATATTTCAATAAAATATAAACATAAATGCAGATTTTCAACATGACACAGTGAGACTATGAGAGTGAATGCTGACTGATAAAAAGGTAGTAAGTTTGCATATTAATTACAGGCATATAAAAGTAAACCATAATCCCACCTGATGATAGATAATGTTGGTATCTTTCCGATGTTGATATGTTATTATCTAGTTCAGCGGTACTCTAAGTGTGTTCCGCGGAACCCTAGGGTTCCGTGATACCCCTGTAGGGGTTCCGCAAGAATTTAGAAAAAAAAAAAAAAACACCTCTCTCTGGTCACTGGTCGAACGTTTTGACTCCGCCCGCCGCGCGTATACTTGTGAGCGCGCAGTCCCTTTGATAAAAGCCGCCTCTGAATTAGACGCTATAGTTGTGAACAAGCGACTTTCGGCTCTATCTTCAAAAACATAAAGTCGAGATTGTTTACAACGCATTTTTTTGTATTTGTATTTCCGCTTTTTGTTTATCAAAGGCGCCGACTCGAGTATTTTTGAGAATGTTCGAGTTCGAGTCTAGGACTAAGTATAAAAGCGGCGATCGCGCGTCGCGCCTCGTCAGTCAGTTGACAATTAGCGTTCTGAGCGATAAGTTCGTACCTACCTACTTACAAGCTGGCTAACCTGCTGCCTGCTTGTAAGTTCTACTGCCTGCTGTATTCTGATTGTATCAGTTTTGTACATTTCTTCTTTGGACTAAACTTTGTCTCATAAACGCAGTAACGATTGTGCATTATTTTGACCCCACCATCCTGACGTGTAACATTATTAATAAAGAAGAATGGAATGAGCAACGCAAGCAACAACAACAAAAGTATTTTCCCGAAGAACAGAATACAAAAATGAAGCTGAATTCATGGATTCATAATCCTTTTTTACCCAACTTGCAAAAGCCCGAAAGTATGTCAAACGAAATATATGAATCTCTTTTAGAAATGTCATCAGACACAAGTATGGAGTCACTGTTCAAAACGACGCCTCTCAACGATTTTTGGTGCAGAATCCGTGATGAATATCCAATGCTTGGCAGAATGCCTCTGAATATTCTTCTCCCGTGCCCAACAACATATTTGTGCGAAACAGGATTCTCAACCTATGCAGCCACGAAAACAAAATATCGCAATAGACTGGACGCCGAACCTGATATGAGACTTCAAATGTCTTCTATCAAACCTGATATCAACCAATTGATGAAAAATAAAAAATAAATCTTACCTCCCATTAGTTAAGATTTTTTCATTTTTAATATCTTCTATTATTGTACTTGCCATGTGGTAAAGTAAGTAATAATTAGTAACTGTTACATTGTACTTTTATTATGCTTATATAATAAAGAATACACTTTTAAAAACTATTGTTTTATTGTAGGGTTCCGTCAAGTATTTTGCTTGTCATAAGGGTTCCGTGACCAAAAAAGTTTGAGAACCGCTGATCTAGTTACATAATTCTATGCAAATAAATTGTTCTTATTCTTTCTATTGCATAATGGATTAACTACAGAGGATAAACTTTAGCTATGCCAAATCTCACACTCCTCTGTGTGAGCAATATGCTTAAAAACAGGTACTAAGTTTTCTCTTCACATATTAATTAATATATAGATATTAGTATGGATTTATTTAACACAACACAAACCCATAATCGTACAGCACTGTAATCAAAGCGCGATGGGGGTGTTTACACAGCATTGGAATTGGCGGGCTTGTTAAGGAATTACAGTTGCACAACTGTTCAATTTGTAAAAGAATGGAAACGTAGCTACCCTGTGTACTGAGTGAGGTCCCACTTTAGTCCAGTCTTCTTGGAACACAAGTACTGTTCAATAATTTGCGAGTACTTGTGTTACTGTGTGTACAGACTGGACTAAAGTGGGTCCACACTCAGTACACAGGGTAGCTACGTTTGCTTTCTTTTCACCAATCAATTCTTTAGCTACTGAGTCACATTAAAGAACAAAACACTACCTTCGAAATCTGTGTAGCCAATTCCCTTGTAGGCGATATAATAACAGCATAAATGAAATCTTTCCTCAACGGCGAGTCCTTCTGCTTCTTTATTAACATTTCTACCATCGGCACAACGAAAGCTAATGTCTTGCCTGATCCCGTAACGGCCTCAGCAACAACGTCCTTACACGACATTATTAACGGTATCACTGCAGCTTGGATAGGAGTCATGGCTTTGAAACCCTGTTTCCTAATGCAGGATAGCACCGGCTCCGATAGCTTGGGCGAAACTTTGGCCCAGTCTTTGATGACCATTTTAAAATTTAATATTTCTCGGCCTAACAGAAAGACCATGCGGATTTGACGTTAGACATAACAATTGTTTTGTTTATTTTGACATTGACATTAGTGAAGTTTAATCAAGAGTTTAATGCATAGTCTTTTAGGCACAGACCTGCATTCGCTAACGCTCACTTTTAGGCTTGCAAATTAAAAACATGATTAAACACGAAGATGTCGTCATTTATTGCGTTGGTTGTTTGTATAATCATCACTTTTCTATTGAATGTAGATTTTTTTTTAAAGCATAATCGTTATTTCAAAACTGGACTGTGGCATAGAGATGGACCAGATGGACATACAACAAAAAAATATCGATGTTTATTTCGATGTAATAACATAATCGTATTGTGCTATCGATGTTACGTGGATAATTCGAGAAAAACAGCGATTGTTCTTAAAACATCGATCGCTTTTGGTTAGTTATAAAAGGTTATATGGACTGTAATGTAATCTGTAATATAATAAATCGAAAGCAACTTCGTTATTCAACATTTATTGAATTTTTAAAATCGAAGTAAAACTAGCTTATTGAAGAATTTTTAATCGATATGACTTAACCCTGCGTTCCGAATTACATCAAAAGCGGTATTATCGTTCAAAGATGCGTTCCGAATCAGCGTGAGCGCGCTAACAACAGAAGGTATGACGTCATTACCTGCGCCATATTGTACTTACAGAACCTTTGCTCCTGCGTGAAATCACCGTGAGCTAACGTGAAATAGACATTTACGCCACATATTGCACAGGATTTTTGTGGGATTGTGATAAAAATGAAGAAAATTGCAGTCACGATATGCGATGAAAGTGCAGGGAGACAGTTTGCGCTTTATTTGACGCCACAAGTGATTAAACGAGAGAATTCGGGTTGAATGGCTTCTGTGGTGTGTGTGTGGTTCTGACTGTGTGTGTTGTGTTGTAACAAAAAAAAGGTCCAATTGATTTTCACGCTGACAGCGCTGTGAGCGCACTTTTTTGCCGACCAACGATAGTAGCAGTCAACACCATGAGAACTGAAATCGCGTTTCGGACCGCACCCTTATACAATGGTATTTTGAGTGGAGCTAAGTTTCTATTGACGAAATGAATGTAGCTATATACTGCAAAAACATCACTACATATTGATGTATGAGTCATTATAGAAGCATTAAATGTATATCAAATCTGTCTGATATATACCGTTGATATCGATTGAATTCGATGCATCGATGTATATCCACCCCTACTGTGGCATGCGTCTTCATTCTCCAATCCAATGATTCCAATCATTTGTAATCAATATGGCGCATGTTGATATGACAAATTGACAGCTGTGTTTCGTCCCGTACGATAGTTGTGATGTTTATTTTACATCTCCAGACAGATAACAACGATATTTAACAATGACGAGGCCGTTTGGTAACAGTGATAAGCGTTTTTCAATCGACGATGCGTTCGAAGAGGAGACCGATGAAGCCATCAAAGTTTACGGTGCTACGGGAGACAGATCGCCTTTACAGCAGAACAAATATAAAAATGGAAGTGAATATATATCCAGGTAATTTTGATGTATTTACTCAAATTATCAGCAACACCGGTAGTCGTAATTTTGTGTTTAAAACAAGTTTCTTTGTGTTCTAAAGTCAATATGTTCATGACCTTTTCGTGAGTCATATTTCCTTAGTGGGGCAAAGGCAGTTGAACCGCACCGTTATTTGGTTTACAGACATAGGTACCTAGTTCGTACTGGGGTGCAATGGTGCTAATTAATCGTTAATACTCGCTATATAATTAATCTTGTATACTGACCTATTCCATATTGACTGCACTCAATTTATTGCCCTCATAAAAAGATCATGCTGAGAGTTAGAGCGATATTGCGCTATCGAACGAGTGTAGAGATTAATCTTATCCATGTTACAATACCTAATCAAAGATCATAATTATTGATGTTCTATTTTTTAAAGTTTGTTTTATGTGACTTGGATGCAATTAAAAAAAAAAAATCATAATATTTATATCTGTTATCCTAGTCTTTATTAGGTTTTGTATACAATGGCCAAATGTCTATTGATAGCTGAAACATAATATTCAACATTCAATTCAACTAAGTATAATAATACTAGTTCTGAATCATCAATGAAGCCATAGCTGATACAAGAACAGCATGAAAACTTTATTGTAAAAGCAAAGGATAAAACCTGTTATAACCAGACTGCCTTGAAATCTCTTTAGTAGCATGTAAAGAAGTTAAAAACAACTCTAATACATTGCTATTTAAAGCAAAAGTACTAAGGATGAAAAATTATAACATCAAGTGTTTTTTTTTTATGATAGCAACTGAGCCCTTTGCGACTATTCTGCCAGTCATGTGGAGACTGAGTTCAAAGAAACCATCGGAAAATTAATTAATTTCCTAATTACTTTTTGACATATCACATATCCAGCTAAAGTAGTGGTACTGTAGTTATATTACAATATTTGGATGGTTATTGAAGATCTATTTTATGTGTAAAATATAGGTTTTCTCAATTAACCAGTATGTTGCAATCAGCATGATTTCGTTTTTAATCAGGTCTGATACAATGAAGTCCTAAATCAAAATAAATTATGCAATACACAGATAATCTGAATTATACTATTGTTTCACACTGTGTTCATATAAGTGTTCAAATTAGTTCAATTACTTGTACAATAGGCGGTTGGTACTTGTGAAAGGATAATATAATAAAATAAAAATGACCTCATTATTCAATACAATAATAAATATGATGATAATGTTGAATAATTTAATTTATTTGTAAGTCCACCACTCTCTATATTCTCAAACAAGTCTGGTGTATATGTATATATTTTGTTTGTAATGTATAAACTGAAATAGTCCAGTAGGGACTGATGAATTTTAAAAAATCTGTCACTAGTAGATTGTGTGTGATGCTATATTATCACTGAAAAACATAGAAATTGGGATCCCTATGAAAACTCCAATTAACCTTGCAAAGCCGGGACGGGCCGCTAGTATAATATGAAAACTCACTGGAATGTTAATATTGCCAATTGATTTACACAATATTCAATTGGGACCGTTTTTTATACCAGATTCTGTGCCCTCTTGGCATGTGATTCTCCTAATGAATATACTGAATACTCATCAATTACTTAAAGTGATGAGTAATCCTATCGCAAATGTCTTCCTTCTGATAATTTTGCCTTGTATTACTCAGTTGAAAATATCCTCTTGGAAGAGAGGCTTGTATAATTTAAAATTTTGCTTCAAAATACATTAGTTAGAAAACGTGAGTCAAAATGAAGTGCAGTGAAGAAAATAGTTTTGATACTCTCTTTGTTAACATCTGCTTGGAAAAGAATAGGTCTGTAATTTTCATTGTGATTATAGTATTTATTATTCATATCGATTTGGCTATTTGACCTAAGCGACATTTTTTTTGTATTTTTTTTTTTTATAATTCTTTGTCGAAAAACTTGCAACTACCGCCCATATGTATGGAGTGTTTATCTCTGCTAATCTTTTAATTACTAACAACTGCAAGTCTGCAATGCATCTATGAATCGTGATTTCAAGTATAGTACTTAGCACCACTTTTATCTTTGATTAACCCTTCAGTAGACATTATTGTCGTTAGCGTGTGTTATACAGGGTGGAATTTTCGAAGCGTACCTGGAGGAAAAGTACTTTAAATACTGAAGACAGCAAATTTTACTCAAAGGAAAAATTCCTTTATTTTTAAAAAGAAACAACTGCATTTATAGATTTTTGAAAATACGCTTGCCATACCCGGGAATCGAACCGACTAAAATCCGAAAAAATAGCACCTGTACTTTTATGGCACCAATCGATTGGGTCAATCATAAGGATTCCTATTTGTACCACCTACTTCACTAATCTGTATTTTTAAAGGAACTAGTGTAGGTATTTTAATCGTAAGCAACCGCTAAATCGTTTCCCATGCGTTCATTATATAGCTGGTTTCTGGTTTAGGAGCATCTCTAGATTCTAGAGTCTGATCAGATCTGGCAGATTGCACAGAATGACCTTCATTTATTGAATTAAGCTTTTTCACTTGAAACAACCCTTTAATCAGGTCTTACGATGTCATTTGGAAAGGATGATAGTAATACCGTACTATTATATAATAAACATAATCTATTCTATTCTATTCTAATATCATATAACGAATCCTTAACCGAAACACGTTCGATAAAGTACTTACAACATTGCAACCTTATCAGTCTCATAATTTCGCAAGTCAAGGCCATCACGTTACACTACAACTGATAAGCACAATTTCCTAACAAACTCTTTCTTCCTCAGCAAAACCTACAAATGCACAGAAGACACCACATCTCGGGACTCCGATTCGCTGATCCACGAATATGTGGAAGCCACACAGTCGATGTACTGCTGGAACCATCCCAAAGTCCGGGAGAACTGGAAGACAGTGTGTGCAGCAGTAGTACTACTGCTGGTGGGCGTGGGACTCCTTGGTATGGGAGCCTTCGCAGTCGCTGAACCAGAAAACGGCCTTCAAGGTGCAGTATTCTTCGTAGCCGGTATGATCTGCTTTGTACCAGGAGCGTACCACGTTGTCTACATCTGGCTCGCTGCCAGAGGCCAAAGAGGCTACGACTTCTACCACCTCCCGTTATTTACCTGATTTATTTTACTTTTTAAGTTTGTGTAAGCTTGTAAAATGAGTGTAAATTGTACGAGGAGTTCGAATATCATGTCTGGAGATGTTTGTTTCGCGATTTTTGTTTTGCTCTCTAATGAAGTTAAATCGATAAGATGTATTGTAGATAAATGAACAAAAAATGAATAATAAGGGTAAGTTTACATAGCTTCTCTTGTTGAAATAAAAATATAACCCCCATAAACCTAAAAAAGATGACACTTCCTACATACCTCTTTTGACTAAATTGTGTTTTGTCTTGCTCTTTCCGATTTGAAATGTTACCTACGCGCCAAAACAAATTTTGATGAGGTTTTTAATAGGACGTTTCTCTCTTATGGATAAGGGGATAAGTATTCGACTGGCCTGTTGGTCTAGTGGTTAGTGACCCTGACTGCTATGCCGGAGGTCGTGGGTTCGATTCCCACCCAGGACAAATGTTTGTGTGATGAGCATGATCATTTGTTCTGTGTCTGGGTGTAATTTATCTATAATATGTATGTATCTAGAAATATATAAGTATGTTTATCAGTTGTCTAGTACCCATAACACAAGCTCTGCTTAGCTTGGGACTAGATGGCGTTGTGTGATAGTTGTGGAATATTATTATTATTATTATTATTATTATTATTTGAGTATAAAAACTATGTACTTCGAATGATGCTTATCCTGTATACGTTATGATTGAATTGGATGGAATTGAGGAACTATTTATTATAAAACTAAATTTAAATTGTGTTAGAATGTTACGTAGATCCAACTCCTAAATTAAAGATAATGCCCAATTAAAATAGAGTAGGCTCCCCGTATTCGCGGAACACATACCAAACTTCTGTGGATACGGTGTTCCTACGGCATTTCAGAATTACCTATGTAAATATAAACTACGTTAAAGATTTTAAATGTTACAATTTGACAAAATGTATTGAACAGTTGAAAAAATGAAAAAAATGTATTTTCTGCAACCCTCTTAAATATTTGATAACTAAATATAATAAATATCTAGTTATTATAATAATTTTTACATAATTTTAATAGACTATTCAAGTGCCTAGTTGCATAGATACGTAGGAATTTGAATTACTGTATGTAGCGTGCGACTTTGTAAGTTTTTAGTCCAACAAGTTTTTCACGCGAACCATCATTCATTATTATGACTTTTGGCGGGAAAATTTAAGATGATTAATAAATATTAAAACTATAAACAATTTAAACAAAAAGAAAAATAAAAAAAGATAGACTTAAGAGCACGATCTTATCCGTCTGAAACCAACTGACTGGTATACATAATACAGTATGTATCTAACAACGATTTATTTTGTTTTTTCACCATAATAATGCTAAATGTAACTTCATTTTGTAAGCCTACTGTACTATTTTCCTGCAGGAAGACTAAATGAGAAGATTAAATAGCTAGAAATATAAAAAAACACGATTCTCTTAAAAAATATTACTGATTTAAATATTTAATATATACACATTGAAACGATATTCTATTTTAAGATCATGCCATTTGCAAGTAACTTACTTTATAACAAATAAAACCTTATAAAATTTCAAACAACTTTCACCTTCAATACAGAATATGTATTTTATTTTTAAACTTTTCTATCTTGCACTAGTCTACTAATGTAGAGAAAGTATTTTAGATTTCGGTTGTGGACAGATGAATTCGGCATACGATAAAATACATATGCTAATAGACGGTTGATAAAAAAAATTGATCGTGTGTGTACGCGCTGATACAAAGGTAAGCGCCCGCCGCCCATTCTATATTAAATTGGTTACGACTGAGGTGTAATGGCGGTGCCCTTGACGGATCTTTGGTGATGAAATACAAAGCCTGATTTTGTTTTTACTTTCAATATGTTGATGACGTTATCTTTCATTGGTCTAAGGACGTTCTTATAAAACCACGTTATCAAGACTTATAGGTAGTATTTTTGTTCTATTTTGGTTCTAATATTAGTCGGCGAAAGTCGTCAACGTCTTTACTAACGATGTGTCCAGCCTAAGCTTTCTAATTTATTTGATTTTACTGCCTTGTTAGGTTTTGTTGTCACTAGCGCGGTTGCAGTATGGAACCTGAGTTCGATTCCCGAGTTGGTCAAAGGTCATGTTACTGGGATTTTCTGTGAAGATATTTTCAGGTGTCCGAAGTTTGGAATTGTGCTATTATCCTACACGTCCAATTTTCAGCTGTGTACTTTTTTCTACAAAATCGGGTCCTAACGAAATATTTTAACTAAGTAACATTAAAAGTGCAATATATTTTCTCGTTTTATAAACCGCAATCGTAATGAACTAAGATTATACATTATTTTTTATTAATTGTCTGCTACTAATAGCGAAAAGTATGGGAAAATGTGACTGTTTATAAGAATGTATAAAACTAAAAATTCCCCAGAATAATATATGTATTACATATTATAATTTATTGTTACCAAACTTATAGTAAAGAAGTAGAGATCATTGGAACTACCAAACACTTAATATTTTATTGATCTGCATAATAAAGCGAGGTCGCTAACTCATTACTCATAGCAATTTTTTTTATTGGTTTCGCCATTTTTATTAGAAATCATTCATTTTAGTCAATTTATGAATTCTTAATATTGTCGGATATTATTTCAATGGATTTATTTTTGTCCTTAATGTTGGTTTACCTCCTTACCTAATTTTAAAATATTTTTATTTTATTTAGTTAAGTTTTGGTTGCGCTAATCTTACGTTTACCGGATTATAGATCACCTTTATAAATCTGTAGGTAGCAAATAATTATGTCGGGGTAATCTGGATTAGAGCAACCCTGTATTAAAATGTAAAAAAAGGTTTTGTGATTCGTATGAAGCAGATTATTATAAGCTTATTCTTTAGCCTACCCTCTTATTCGCTATGCCATGTAAAAAGGTATCACACGAGTAACGCGTTCGCGATTAGTAATCTACATTCAAAAAACGTGCAGTTAGCGCACGTAAGAGGGCTAATAATTAATTTCATACAAAGAGAGACATTCATACACAATTTCGAGCTTCGGTCACCGCATCCTGTATTCCAAAGATTTTAATGAATGAACTAACTCGAAATATTTTTTTAATACTTACAAATAATTGCAGAGGTAAGCGTGACGAAACTCGAAATTTCCTATAGGTAGGTATATTAACTTTGCATAACATAAAATATTTGTTGTTTGTATGTGATATAGGTACCCTAGTGAATGATTTTGTACAACATATCAGTATGTTTATTTGCGGGGGTGCACTTCGGAAACCTTGGACAGTACTTGTATTTTAGATATGTATGATTGGTGTTTTTGTAAGTACTTAATAAACATAATGCCACTCTTCCAAGGTTGGCAGAAACTATATAATGCCACGTCCACGAGCCCCTATTTAACGTGATGTATGTATTATAAATAATTATGTACTATGCTTTGCATATAAACCGCCATTTGTTAACTCCCAGAAATTAATGCATGACGTACCTACTTTGACGAACTAAGGTCAGTCTAGCAATATTAATTCGACGTCAGAATGCGTCACAGAAACCTAACTCCATATTTATATTTCTGTGGATTGCGTCAACAAAATCTGTTACATACAAAATAAATTATTACCTACTTTTATTTAAATGTAGTTAGTTGAGAAACAGGATCATTACTATTGTGAGTGATTCACCTATTTTTTTAAAACGAATTTGAATAGCAAAGTGAGTAGTTATGACGTTATAGTTATAAATAGCAGTCTTTAGAAGGTTTCCGAATGCCACCTAAAGTTGTCGTATGGCTATAATAATTTATATTTGCGCTGAGAATTGTAATGTTCCTTAGGTTGTGTTCAATGCTTATTTGAATCCTATTCTCTATATGGAAGTTGTAAATAGTTCTTAATAAATTAGTCATCTTTCTTCAGACATGTATTTTTATTTCATGACCTTAGATTTTTTTAACTGTCTGTATGTTCTGTTGGTCCTGATCCCTTAACTAGACAGGATGCAGAGGGACACATACTTTGGTCTTTGGTCTATGTTCACCAACAATGTAACAGTTGTTTAAAAAGAAATTAGCCAATTACCCAGATAACTGTTTATCATTTTCTGTCCGTCTAGTGTCTTCATCAGCACAGCACTACATTCACTTCATACAGTGGTATCGTTTAACTTTAAAAAACCCACCGTACCACCAGGGGTACGGTGGGTCTGCAGTGCAAAAATCCATGTGTAAAATGGCAGATTTTGCTTGAATCATCCGTTATGTTGTTGGTGGACTTTGGCCTTAATTGTTGAAATAAGTGAGTAGGAGATACTATCTTTGATTATGAGGAAAGGAGGCATAGATGGGCATCAATATGACTGGATAAATGTATGGAGGGTGCAATAGCTAAAGCTTAACTTTCTTGGCTGCATTCCAATTTCATTCTCTGCTAAAGTACATGGTGACCACAGACATTACAATACTTACCTTAACTATATGGGAGAAGCATAAAATGCCAATGCTGTCAATTCCATAGCTTCTTTACTGTGGCCATTGATTCATGAATAAAAAGAGCCTGAAAATATAGGATAAAAATAAGCTTGGGTGAACAATAAAAAATATAATGTTATTATAACACTATATTAAATGCTTTCTAGCTATTTTTTTCAACTTGAAATGCTGTAAAAACCTCAGTTCACCATTCCAGTTCCGTAATACTTCCATTTGCTGGTGATCCAAGACATCAGGCATCTCCAAGCCACAGGTCTCAAATTCTTCTAGCTCTTTCTTCCTAGTTATATTTATTATGTCCACCCTACTAGCATGTTGGCGATTTTTTCTCTGCCCCACAGAATTCTTCAGAGCAATCTGTTCCAATTCTTCGTTAAAACGCGCCAAATAATCTTCAATCAATCCTAAAGTCTGTTCTTTATTCAAAACTTCACATCCTTCCGGTAAACGTTCTTTGAACCACACTATCTTTTCACCAATGAGGTTTTGCTTTATATGAGTACCAACTTTATTCTGCTCTTTTTTCTCGTGTTTCTTTAATTTGCTGATTACTTTCAATGTTTTTCTACTGTTTGGATGCTTGAGTTTTTCTATATTCTTCGTAGTTTTAGGCATTTTGGGGTTTGTTTTGTTTTGGTTAGTCTTTCTTCCTGGCTTCGCAGTTCGCACGTGTTTTCGGTGGTTTTCGGAAATAAAAACAACAGTCTTCTGTCATATGTCAATGTCACCTGATCGAATGGAGCCATAGACAATTACCTATTATTATTTCTATGAATGGATCCGAATGGAGCCTAAATTGTAAAATGCAATGCTCTGGATCATTCAATTATTCCCGATGAGCGAGCGACATTCGCACGAGTGACTTTCGCATCGAAAAATGAATTACTGAACGTAGCTATTGCTGTATCAACCTCCACAAACTTATCTGTCAAACCACAAACTATAGAGATGCTAATGTCAAACTTTCCTCAAAGTTGACAGTCTGTGTTGATATTATTAATTGATTGATAATACTTCCAATAAAAATCGTAGTTTTATTTTTATAGACCAGTTTGTCTAACATTTATCATGTTCAAACGCCCAAAACCCGGGGAAGATGAAGACGATATCCTCCGTATGCAAGAAGATTTTCTGAAAGAGAAACAAATCCAGAATTTACAGCCAGCCGCTGCAGTAACAAACTTACGTCCCGAACGCACAAAAAGAGTGAATAATACCGAGTCAGATCGGAAACCTTCCAAATATGCCCAGGCTAAAGGACTCAAAGGGCAGGGGGAGAAAAGAGCGCGAACTGATCCGGAGGCAGCATCTAGTTCCGTAATGGGAGACATCTTGGAAAAAAACATTGAAGAACCAGAAAATACTGAGCCAGAAGCTGATGATGATAAAGTTTATTATCCTAAAGTTATTCCCTCGTTATTAGGTGATATTGTGGAGAAAAATGTTACTGAATTTGTTGATTTTGAAACTAAGGTGATGCCTGCACAAGGGTTTCCTGTAGTAACTAAGACGAAAAGTATATTTAATAAGATAAACACAATACAAAATGTAAATACTGAACTGGTGAATATGGATGTGGAGGAACCATCAAGTAGTACAGATAAAATACAATCCTCCAACATTAACCTGCCTACTAAAAGCTACATATTATCATCAAAAGATGGCGGCGATATTCATGAAGAAAATGTTAAACTTCTAAGTGGAATGTCCGAACAAGATATTCTAGAAGAACGAAGCAAACTGATTTCATCCCTAGATCCGAAATTGGTAGAATATTTAAAATTAAAAAGGCAACAAAGTGAGCCTCTAATCATAAGAGAACAAGCATCTGTAAGTAAACCTACAAAAACCAAAAAGATTGAAGAAAAAATGGACACAACTATTTCAGTACCTGAAAATGATAACTTATGGGAAAATGATGTTCTGACTCATCCAGAAGTAAATAAATGGCTCCATTTTGATACCCTAGAAAAAGACAAACTAGAATGGATGAAAGGCATAGAGGAAAGTAAGAAAGTGAAAGCAGATGAGCCATATGAAGCAAGATTTGATTTTAAAGGATATTTATTACCATACACTATGGAATATAATGACAAAACAAAGCCATTATTCCACCATGGTGATGAACCAGATAGACCTGGATATTCCATCACTGAATTAATTGAGCTGACCCGTTCATCAATCACTCAACAAAGAGTTGTAGCTCTGAACATAATAGCTGGTATTTTAGAATATTACTCGGTAGGAACATATAAAAATATTATAGACATACCAATAAGCAAATTGTTCTTTATTATAAGAATAGCTATGGATGACAATAAAGCTATAATTCTGGAACCTGCTTTAAAAGCTATGAGGAATTTACTTTATAATAGGATTGATGAAGCAAGTTTAGATGCCTTGATTGGCTTTGAGGAAGGCACATTGCAGCCTTGTTTGGAAAATGATAAGTCTGAAATTGAAGAACTGCAGTCCAAAGAATCTGAGTTTACCGACTACCATTTAGCAGAAATTGATATTATGACAGCACTTCAGAGAACTGAAATCCTTCAAAGATTGTACTATATTTTGGAAACAATCAAACCCAGTTTCAACAGTGTGCAGTATTCATTGCAAATTCTGTGCAGATTAGCAAGGGACTCCGTTGATACAGCACTCAAGATTGTAGAAATGGAACACCTAATGAACACAATAATTGTTAATTTTGTTCCAGTTTGTAGCACCAATTTTGTATTTGATCCCAGCATTGTATATAATGGAAAACCAATATTAGCAGCACTGAAGCTTATTAGAATCCTATCATTGCAATCAATAGAAGTCACTAGAATTTTGATGACAAAATATGATATATTGAAACCAATATCAGAGTATATTAGTTCAGGAGTAGACAGAACTTATGGTTTAAAAATACAGATTGAAGCTTTTTGTACACTGTCAAACTTGCTATGTTTTGGACTGGCTACTGATGTTGTAATATCTTTATTTCCAGTCATTATTACTACATTACATAAACATGTGAAAGGAACTGATATATATATTGAATCTTCAATTTTATCAGCAACACACGCAGCTGTTGTGCTTCAACTTGTGAATAGACTGCTACGTTGCATCTTAAGTGGCATGGAAAGTTATAAAACTCAAATCTATCCTCTACTAAAAGAAGGTGTTCAGAAATGGATGGGACAGTTGTCACATTCTGACAGATATACTTGTGGTCATCTGCGCCTTCTTTGTTCCGCTATAGACTGCTGCAAGACTGTCACCTTGATAGAAAATCTTCCAATGAAGTTTCTAAATGATTCTTTAAGGACTCTGTCACAATCTCACGGATTTGAAGTGTTAATTAAGAATCTTATACCTAGTTCAAATCTATTGTCTGGATTGGAAAATAAGGACCTTCATTTGACTAAGAACCTAATGAGTCTTGGCGGGTCTGTTATAGATTCTGTGCAAAAAGTTTTACCTATTCTTAATGTAGCATCACCTGTTCCATTTTTGGCTTCATTATTCAATCTTCTGACTTATGTGAATGATAAGGAAATCTCTGAGACATTCTTAAGACATCTATCAATGTACTTAAGCAAAATAAGTAACAAAGCACCAAGTCTCTGTGATAACTGGTTCACCAGAATGGAGACCAATTTAGTTTTCAGCATAATAAAGTTATCAACACAATATGAAATTTCAGAAGGCAGCAAAGACTTGCTTTACTCTGTGGCTAACAAGCTGTGTTACATTTTGAGGAATGATAAGAAATATGAATTTGATTTTCTGTTTGGTTATGTAGTGTTCAACAAGCATTGGTTCACGGCCGAAAGACTAATACATCTTATAAATTTGACGGACACCGACGGCTTCTCCACAGCTTTGATGTCGATAGAGGACATTAAGCTATGTTACAGTAAGGTCGTGAATATGAACTATAGAGATACAGGTCCTAATATCAAGTTTAAGAGTTGGCAGGAACCGATTTTGCCTAGAGACTGGATTTATTTGCCTATACTAACGCTATACAGTAGAAGCCAAGAGGTTGATAACAGTCCTAAAATGGTTGGAGAGCATGCCAAGACAGTTTCAGAGAGACTTACAGCTGAAAAAGAGTTTATCATCAGATGTAGTTTGGAGTGGATATTGTTTAATGAACTGTGTTTCCCTGACCTATTAAACGACATCGATGTAACGGACAGATTTTGCCGCCTACTGTGCGTGTTTCTATGCGACAACTCTCTGTTTTTAGATCCAAAAATAAAAATATTATTGCGGAGATGTGCAAACATTTTGTTCAAAAAGAAGTCAAAGTTAAATTTCGATAAACAATTGGTTGGATTGTATAATTTCCAAGATTTCTATACTCAGATTTTGGAGCAGTTTCAGTCAGTGAGTTATGGGGACCCTACTTTCGCTGCGTGCGTTTTAGTACCGTTGGCCCAAAAGCATGATGTAAAATGGCGTAAACTTCTGTGGTCTGAGTACGCCGGATGTTTGCGGGCTCTCGACTGCCCCGAAAATTTGCTATGTTATGATATGAAGGAATATTTATACCCTGGAGAAACAGACGAATCCTTGATAAAATCTTACTTTCAAGCACTTAATAGTAACTTGCTAAGACCAGGCACCATAGCGCACACAATAGCATCTCATCATACGGGAAATTATAAAAAATGTTCTGTATCTATAGAATAGAAATAAGCAATAAATGAAGTTTAATATTAGGTATTTGAATATTTTAGTACAAGCCGCGCCCGCGACTTCGTCCGCGTGGAATTTTAAGAAAAGCTGTTCTTATGACATTACAATTACAAACAGACACTTCCATTTTATTTATTTGTATAAATGTATATATTTTATTGCTGCACTCCAAAGTAAACTCTTCTAAATTCATTACGGTCTACTACGAAACAAAATATAAACGATGAGAATAAACACAGTAGTTACTTATCTACGCTCCTTTTTAGAGATTACCGAAGCAGTCGGTTTGTGGGGTTTACTAAGTAGTGTGTAAAATAATCTTATGTTATGTACCTTCTGTTCTGCGCCCAGCTAGCTTTATTAAATTTGCTTGCTCTCACTAAAGAATGGTATAAAATCTAAATTGGAGAGCGCCTACCGTGGTGCCTACGCTACGTTGTCACCTATGCAAGAAATAAGAAAAATGTTCTGTATCTAAAACAATAAATGATGTACAATAATAATAACAATAACTTAATATATTCGTTTTTTTATTGTTGCACGATAACAAGTAAGCATTAGTAAGTTAGCTTATTAAGCTACTTAGTTCCTCTTACTACATGTAGGTACTAAATAAGCATCGATGTAAATAAGTATACCTATCTGGAAATAAAATGGCTGATCCGCTTGTAGTGTCTTAATTAATAACTCAACGCACTCAAAATAAAGATAATAAAAATAAATGTTCGAGGTCAAAGAGTGAAGTAATACTTCTGAAGTTCTGAGGCATCTATTCAAGAGGAACCGTAGCATGACTTGGGGTAATATAATTAAGTACTATGGTCTATGCGAGGACAGCGATAGGCTAAGGTGGTAGGTATAGTAAAATGATAGTAGGATAGGCTAAGCTTAATCATCATCATTCCAGTACCTATTTCACAGCTTTTGTCAACCTACTACAGGGCGTAAGTGCCCGGCCACGATCTTGCCGCTATGAGCGGTGGCTTAGAGCGGGGCGGCGAGCGGCAAAAACAAAATGTATAAAAATGTATTAATCATGCCACGAAGCACCGCTCACAGCGGCAACGCTAGCGGTTTTTGCCGAGCGGTTCGCGGCAGCGGCGGGCGGCGCGGCGCGCGGCTTGAACAAATGTATGGACGAGTGATTGAGATGCCACGACTCCGAGCGGTACGGCGAGCGGCATTGCAGCGGCGGACTCAGCGGCGAATGGACGAATAAAATATTTTAGACGATTCTTGCGACGATTGGTGACAACACGTTTGGATCTGATATTTTGATGTTGCAAATGAACTTTTATGTGTTGAAGAATATAATCAAAAGTTTCTAGACTCATTCATGTGTACTCATATTTTTGTCATATATTTTATTTTTGTACTCATATAATTATTTGTGTCCAGATATTTTCTGTATTATTTGTATAAATCACGGAATTCACTATATTTATACCAGTTATTATTGACTTCATGCACTCTCAAAATTATTCAAAATATCCTGCTTAAAATATGAACTACTTTCAAGGCAAAGAAGAGCTACTTTGGATAACACCAAGTCAATAAAAAATAAATAAATAAAATAAATGTCTAAATACGTCCACCTCGGTTGCCGCCGCTAACGCTACTGAGCAGTACGTGGCATGCACAACGCGCCGCCTGCCGACACCGCGCCGCTTGCCGCGCGCCGCACCCCGCTAAGCCGAAAGCCGTGGCTTCCACGTAAGTCTCCCGCTCTTTTACGCCATTCTCCCCTGTTTTGCGCCAATCTTAACCAACATTTTCCGAAAAGCTTATAAAATGTCATCGACCCATCTTGCATCTTGGTCTTCCTACACACCGTGTGCCGTCTTTCGGTCGCCATTCCGTCAGGAATATACTGCACCTGCCCAGGGGCGTATTTACCATTAGGCCAAGGGGGCCATGGCCCGGGGCGGCAGGCTGCGAAGGGCGGCAAAGCCGCCCCTCGCAGCTTACTCTGGACGCCTTTTATTGTCAAGCTTACCCTACAATATTTTTTATTCTTTTTTATATTTTAATTGACATTTAAATTAAAATCAAATGAACGCTTCGAACCTAACCAATTGTTTACAATACCGTCAATACCAATTACAAGTACCTAAATATCATTTGCGTTCAAGAACTATTTATTATACATTTATTTTAGATAGGCACTGCGTAACTAAAATAATTCAGTAATTTCGTTTTGTAAATTTGTCTTATCTACGCCATCTATCGTGGACCGTGGTACCAATACTTTCGAGACGCGGGGCACACGAACAGCGCAAAGCACGCGCGATGTGGCGCGGCGCGGGCGTCGCACAGTGGGCTGAAAATGAAGCTCCATAGACTTAGCGCCTCTTGAAAATCAAGTACCTTATTTTGGAAAAAATATATACCAGCGTATTTCTTTACTGAATAGGAACATTTTATGTAATAGTATTTTTTTTCATAAAGCCATTATTTGTGAGTTATTTGCGATTTCATAATTTTTTGTATGGAGCAGATTTTTTTTTTCCTAATTGTTAATCTTTCTTAAGAAATATCTTCCTGTTTCATAAGATCCGTCATATAAGCTATCTTATCACCAAAGCCTGATTCTCAGAAACTCTCGGAACATTGTCATATTGAACTTTGAAGATAGAAAAATATTTTATATGCATGTTCTTCATTTATAATAGATACTAATTGCAACCATAAGTCCTTTCTTCCACAGTTCCTAACGAGGTGAAGAAGTAAGCGCGAGTTGCACAAAGCTTATTAAAAGTTAATGATCATTTTGATGACGAGGACAATACAGAGAAAGAAACCTTCGCTTTTATGGATATGGATCTAGTCCACGGTTCAGAAAATGACTCTGGCTAAACACTACACTTAACATCGCTTTAGCTGATTTAATTTCAATATTTGGTGTAATGTTCTAATTGGATTAGCCTTCCTGGAATACCAATATAAAAAAAACGTGCTGACTTCTTCACCTCGTTAGGTACTGTGGAAGAAAAGACTTAAAATTTCAATTAGTATCTATTTTAAATGAAGAACTCAAGAACATGCATATAAAATATTTTTTATCTTTAAAGTTGAATACGACAATATTCCGAGAGTTTCCAAGAATTAGGCTTCGATGATAATATAGCTTATATGACAAATCTTATGAAACAGGAAGCAATTTCTTAAGAAAGTGAATTAGGAATAAAAAGAAAAGTAACTTCTGCTTCGTACCAAAAATAAAGAAATCGCAAATAACTCACAAAATAGTGGCTTTATCACTTTATGACAAAAACTATTACCACATAAAATGTCCGTTTTCACTAAAGGAATACGTTGGTACATACATATTTAAAAAAAAATACTATCGTATTTTCAAGGCGTCTATGGAGCTTCATTTTCAGTCCACTGTGCGGCGGGGGTGTCGAAAGTTATGTTTCGTTTCAAATTAACGAATAACGCATCAAATTAACGAAGGTATGTTTTAATTTGTCTCTGTGAAAACTTATCTAACGCCTAAACAGCTTAGCTGTTCTGAATATAGAAGCTGAGTTAACAAACGCCATAAACAGCGTCATTGACGATTTTGTCAAACAATTTGCGCGTAGAAAAAAATGAAAATATTTACCTAGTGAATAAATGGTTCATTTTAGGAAAAAAAAAAAAACACACCACACCTATTGCAGGTTTTTTTTTCTTAAATGAAATACTGGCGCTTCAATTGATTGGCGCTTAATTTTTTTTCTTAAATGAAATACTGGGGCGGCAAAGCTAACTGGCCCGGGGCGCCAAATCCTTAAATACGCCTCTGCACCTGCCGTCACCTCATCTAGTCAAGTACCCAGCCCAACGCCACTTGAGTTCTGGGGGCCGAGCACGAATGTTTTGACGTATAGTAACGTGCTCGGCCCACTGTTAAAAAGTTTGTCTTATGAAAGCTGAAAGTGAATTTAGCCGCAATTTTCAAAAAACAAGACTAAAATCTCTCAACTCTCTACATAATACTCTCGTGTTTCACGGACAAGCTTTTTGAATATCGCGGGCTAAATTCACTCCAGCTATTGTTTAGACTCTAGATAGGAGCAACAAAATCTTGCGATTTTCAAACCTATATTGAATTAACGTGTGTCAAACTAATTGTCCTACTAGTACAGAGACGTATTTAAAGATTTGGCGCCCCGGGCCAGTTAGGTTTGCCGCCCCATTTAGTGACGATAAAGTATTTCATTTAAGAAAAAAAAAATACCTGCAATAGTTATGTGGTGTGCTAATTAAAATATTTAAAAAAATATTAGGGAAGCTTGACAATAAAAAGCGCCCAGAGAAGGCCGCCCTTCGTGGGCTACCGCCCCGGGCCATGGCCCTCTTGGCCCTATGGTAAATACGCCCCTGTACTAGTAAGTTAGGTTTGTTTGTGAATTGCAGGTCAGTATTTTAATATTTTCTATTTTCCCCTAAGTTTAAAAAAAGTATTAAACACAAATGTTGAACGACATTTTTGAACGCACCCAACATTATTTGGCGGGAATACGTCTTGATTTGACACTTTGACAGTTTAAAATTTGACGGACAGAGTAGCAGGCAGGTCAGCGTTGCCAGACGTACGAGAAATCTCGTAACTTTACGAGATTTACCAGATCTGTACGAGATACGAGAAAAATAAAAATCTCGTACACTTTTTTACGAGATTTTAACAATGTGACTGCCTGCGTCATATATAATCTAAAAACATTATAAAAAAGAAAAAAACGATCGCCCTAACACATCACTAGATTCATTTCCTCATCGGCTCATCACTAAATCATGTATCTTTAGTCGTTACCGGGGAATCCCCACTGAGATGTATTTTTTGTTGTTATCCTTCATGCACTAATGATATTGATTCAATTTCTTATCTCTTTTGCACTAACTGAAACGCGTGGGTGTGGTGGGGCAATGTATTTTCACGCTAGTACACGTCAAGTACACGTAATAGCTGTAGTTCCAGCGCAGTTCCGAATTTCACCCTAATTATTCAGTGGTTAATTTAACATAATGAGTAGTGACAGTGAATCTTCATCTACTCCACCTAGTAAAATAACAGAAAAGGGAGGATGGACTGCAAAAAAAGGAGGTAACATATACTTTTACGAGATTAAGTATTGAAATTACGAGATTTTTGGTAGCCCCGGTACGAGAAAATAAAGTCGCCATCTGGCAACCCTGAGGCAGGTGTGTTTTCTTTCGTGTTGATAACTTTTTTATGAATAAAATATGATTTCCTGATCATCAATCACCGGTTTTGTGTCCACGACATGCCAAGATGTTTATAGAAGATATAAGGAACGATTTCTACAACTTACTACTCGGAAACGTTAGTATTTTCAATTGTATTGTTTACAACCAATCCTTTTGTTGACTTGTGGTTAAAAACTTAAATTTTTCGTTGCAGAGGGTGTTGTTATTAGTTCATTACGACGTAGACGCTATATGCACTTGTAAAATACTGCAGGGTTTGTTTAAATGTGATAATGTATCATATACATTGGTGCCAGTGGGGGGTATTGCAGAGTTGAAGCAGGCTTACGAGGAGAATAATGAGGAGATAAAGTATGTAGTGCTGGTGAACTGCGGAGGGACTATAGACTTAGTTGATATCCTGCAGCCGGAGGAAGATGTCGTGTTTTTCGTGCTGGACGCTCATAAACCTACTGATGTGTGCAATGTGTATAGTGATGGACAGGTTTGTTTATATTTTTATGTAAGTCTTCTCTAGGCTTAGTGGCGTGCACTCTATAAAGACAAAAATACACTGCCTACCCTAATAAATTAACTATTAAGTAATACAAACGTTAATATGTCTGTAATATCAGTTAATTTTAAGTATATTTGGGTTGGTTTCGTCTTAGTGGCCAATCATAAACATCATTTAAGTTTACGATACAACACTAAGTTGTTTTTGTCTATCCTGTAAGAAATGTCTGTGCACGCCACTGTGTAGGCTGCAGTGTACTGTTGTACATACATTTTACAGATTAATATTCCATGTATTAGGGCCAAACCTATTGCCTTTAAAAGGAAAAAAAACAAAACACTGGGCTGCTACCTGAGATCTTATATTGAAGGGAACATGAGTATGTTGTTGTTTAATTTTAAAACTGGCCATGTAAGAGGCAATGTGTTTTAATTTATTTACTATTTGGTTTAGTAATTCAACATACTTACAATTTTTCAGGTGAGGTTAGTATATAAGGATAGTGAAGAAAACATTCCCAACTTTGATGATATATTTAGAGATGATGATGACGATGAGGAGGTGAGTTTATTTTCATGTTTTTAAACTTTTGTCACAATATCCTATTTAAATAACATGCAATCGGAGGCATGTTTTACGGCATTTGTTACATCCTAGATGCCTCTGACTGCATGTTATAATTTTTGATAAAGAATACTGGGTTTTCTTTTCATCTACTTGCCATCTTTTTAGTTTGTTTTTTTTTGCAGTCAGGTTTTTTGTTATCTTTTTATTATTATTTGAAGTTTTCTTTATGGTAAAATTTATTTTTGTTTCCGAACATCCTCAAATTAATTTCCAGCTATATTTTGTGTACAACTTGAGCAGTTCTCAGTCATTATATTTCTCCATTACTTTTGTGTTAGAATGAAGAAGCAGAGAGTGGTCGAGAAGGCCTTGAGGCTATGGTGGAGCGGCGTCGGGAGCGCCGCGCCTGGGAGGAAAGACGGAATACTCTCATGTTCAACTACACACAATTCTCTTACTACGGCAAGCCAGTAAGTGCCAGAATTTTGATGTAGACATTTACTTACTATATTTAACATGACTTGGTAAAATGCTAAAAAAAATGAAAAACTCTATAATGCAGTTAACTTTCTAGTCCCGATCCGTTTAAGGGGGGGTAGGGGGAGTTATTGTACTCATCATTATGAACAACTTTTACTATAAGACCAAATCGCGAAAAAAAAGACTGCTGTTCCATACCATACACATAATTTTGATTTATTTTTCGCGATTTTAGGGTTGGTGCCATAGTAACAGTTGTTCATAATGATCAGTACAATAACCCCTTCACGGGACCGGATTTGAAAGGTAGGGCCTTGTATTGTAAGAGTAATAATAATAAATTTATAAACAAGATGGATAATGGATGGTCTTATCACAGTCAACAATTTCCAACCTTTGAATGCACAGAACTAGGTCAAGAGGGATAATTTATTTTATATAATTTCGAAGGCAATCTTTTGACCATCTGGATCTAAGTTTCCTTTGTGAAAGTAGGTTTTCACTAATTACCTATACTTACTTTTTATCTTGAATTAATCTGGTGTGCAATAAAGAGTATTCGTTATTTTTTACAATCTCTTCCAAACCTTCCACTATTTCCGGACTCTGGCTATTTGAGGCCAATCCTTGAGATAGGAGTCAAGCTTATCACGCCATCTTCTTCGTATTCGAATTATCAGTGCAATATTATTATTACAAGCCTATGCTGTCCAAATACTGGGCAAAGGCCTCCCTCCCTTTCCTCCACTTCTCGCGATCCCGCGCTGTATCGAGCCAGTCTTTAAGAAACGCGTCCAATTCGTCCCGCCATCTCCTTCGTGGTCTGCCTCGACCCCGTCTTACTATGTATTGAAATATTGTAGTTAGAGTTGAAAACTTCCAGGAAAGTTTCCTGAAAACTTCCAAAACTTCCGGAACTTTAGAAGTTTTCAAATTATGTTTTTCTATTTATGAAATCAATAAATTCGTTGCTTTGGGATTACTCAGAATCAGTAACGTCAAATGAAAATGATCCTTTAATTATGTTCTATTTTCTTTTATTATTTTAATTATTTATGGTAAGTACCTATTGTAGCTAATTGATAAAATAACGTTTTTTATTCAATCGGCTTAAATCATACGAAGGCAACGGGCATAATGTAAACACCGAGCGGTATGACGGAAGTTTTGGAAATATTCATTTTTAACATGTACCCTACCCTGCATCCCGCCCTGTACTCGCTGTGTTCGAATATTTAAAATCTAGCTAAATGTAACATATTTTATGCACAAAGTATCCCCAATTACTGTTTTTATAAGTAAAAAATATATATATACAATAATTGTAGGCTCATTTTATTTATTCTAACTGTATTCCTGTTCCACAGAGCGCTTGCATAGCGGTAGAGCTGGCATGGCGCGTGTCGCGCTGCGGCTGGGCGGCCGTGTGGGCCGGCAGCGTGGCCGCCGCCGCGCAGACAGCGCTGCACGCGCGCACTCCCGCGGCCGCGCTGCTCGACGCGCATGACCTGCACAGGCACCTGCCTGCCGAACAGTCGCATACTGTATGTACTGTGCATCTAATAATAATATTTAAAATGTATATTTTATTTTATAATATGTATTTAAAAATGTAAAAAATATGTATAATAATGAATAAAGGAGATAAAATATATGATATATATGGATGGAATACTCCATTTATTACAGGCAACTTGGCCCATACAATAATATACACAAATATAAAACAATAACAATAAATTAACAAACTAATACATATTACATAAAAACAATAAATTTTAAACTACTGCTGCACAGTAAATGACGACGGTGACAGTGGTGTCTAATGTTACTGTGGTACCTTCAAATCGTGCCATTACCTTCAGCAACTTCGAGGACTTGGGCCCAAGTTCACCGATAACATAACAGACGATTAGAGCGAAATTAGCCGTTTAACCATGAATTTTTGTATGGGTAATCGGGTGATTTCATTTTAAACATGTTATGAATATTTATAATAAACAGTTGTTTGTCTTGTTCCTCCCACAGGGTGCCCGCGTTACTCTAGAAAAGGATGTATGCCTGCCCTTATACCGGCGCTGGTCGCTGGAAGCAGCATTATGTCACGCGCCTTCATTTGCCCCCGCTCTGCGGCTTCATACTCTCGCCGGACATGCTCGACTTAGGCAGCTGCTTGCTGATACGGGGTACGTTTTACTGTTTGTACGTTATCATAGCAGCAGGAGATTTCTGCGAAGGGCAGATATCTTCATCTGAGGGCAGAGGTCTAATAATTTGGCTGTACAATGTGTTAAAATTATTCATTTAGGTGTTTATTATTTGTGTATAATAGCAACCCTGAAATGATATAAAAAAGGAAGTCTGAACTGTCAGTTGTCTTTGCCTTGAATCTATGGTGTCTGCTCGTCGTAACATATATCAATATAAACTCTTTTCAATCGGTACCTAATTAATAATCCAGGACTGTATAATTTATTTATTAAATCAAATACAACTATACAAGTGATAAGGAGCTTTAATTTCCGCCCATGCGATCCATCTATACCCGCTAACACAATGTACATAGGGTTACCAACTATACTGTAGTAATATATTATAATATTATACTGTACTAGCAACCCATCCCCGGCTTCGCACGGGTGGGTACAATTTCTCTACTATTCTTACATTAAATATGAAAGTATTATACATATAAACCTTCCGGCAGAAATGCTCAAAATGATGGTGAAAACCGCTTCAAAATCCGATGCGAAGGAAGGAGTTGAAATTGAAATTGTTTATTTAAATAAATTTTTACATAATTATTTACAATGACGGCCGTAATCTAAAAAGGTATAATGTAATACGATCATACCTGAACTAGGATAAACCTGTACCTCAGGTATCAAAAGTGCAGGAATAACTTATTGTATAAATATTTACTAAGATTTCTTATATAATTTTAGGGACTAACTTACCGAACTAATAAAAGATGTTTAACTAAATTAAAATGATAAATACTGCTTAACATAGAACAATCAACAACTTTTCTGTATCAGTATAAGACAAATTTTGCAACCATGTTCTAATTTTAGTGGTATTCATTTTAGTGATATTAAAGTTAGTGGATATTCAAATACGCGGAAAGAACTTAACAACTTTAAGAACTTTATTTTATATATACACCATGTCCCAAAATTCAACGATAAGCGGGCACCAGAGGGTTGACCAGCTCATGACTACTCGAGAAAAAAAAGAAAAGAAAAAAAAAACTCAATTTTTAAGAAGTTACATCAAAAAATTTAAATCCTTAAAAAATTTACACCCCTTAAGAGATTTTTAATTACCATGACCACAATGTTTCAAATATTTCTGAATTTCTTTTTGTACCGGAAACCTAAGTAGCCCTGCTATCCACCACAATCCTTGAAAATCCCAGAATGCCTGTAGATTTGACACAAAAATCAATCAAAATTATATTTCACCCTAAAATTTTGAAAGGTTTTTACTTTCGGTCCACTTTAACTCATCGTGGTGTAAAAAAAAAGTATGGACACTACCATGGCAAGTTTTTTTAAAAATTGACGCAACTATCCAAGATTCCAAAATAGTATAATACTCTATGAAAAGTAGCCACAAAAAAAAGAAAAACGTACTATTTCTGAACAAGAACCAAATTTCATAACTTTTACTATGTGCCCAAAATAGGTATTTTGTTGTAAATTCTTCGAATTTGAATGGTACATGTGCGTAGTCAATAACATTTAGAAGTTAGAGAGGGATTATACGTTAGAGAGCGATAGATAGATTAGATAGATAGTATGTAAAGTAGGAAAAAAGACGTTTTTAAAAATTATACTTCGTGTCTCCACAACTACGAGTCTGCTAGTACGTCTGTAGCGTACTATCACCTGTCATCTCTCCACAGACTAGACTTAGGATATCAATGTAGATTTTCGTTGTGAGTAACAATAGGATATCTAGAGAAGTTGCTGTTTTTATAAACTTTTTCTCGATACAATCTGCTAGCAGCATTAGCATTGCATCCTAAGTCTAGTCTGTGGACAGATGACAGGTGATAGTACGCTACAGACGTATTAGCAGACTTGAAGTTGTGGAGACACGAGGTATAATTTTTAAAAACGTCTTTTCCCACTTTACATACTATCTATCTAATCTATCTATCTCTCTCTAACGTATAATCCCTCTCTAACTTCTAAATGTTATTGACTACGCACAAGTACCATTCAAATTCGAAGAATTTACAACAAAATACCTATTTTGGGCACATAGTAAAAGTTATGAAATTTGGTTATTGTTCAGAAATAGTACGTTTTTCTTTTTTTTGTGGCTAGTTTTCCTAGAGTATTATACTATTTTGGAATCTTGGATAGTTGCGTCAATTTTTAAAAAAACTTGCCATGGTAGTGTCCATACTTTTTTTTTACACCACGATGAGTTAAAGTGGACCGAATGTAAAAACTTTTCAAAATTTTAGGGTGAAATATAATTTTGATAGATTTTTGTGTCAAATCTACAGGCATTCTGGAATTTTCAAGGATTGTGGTGGATAGCAGGGCTACTTAGGTTTCCGGTACAAAAAGAAATTCAGAAATCTTTGAAACATTGTGGTCATGGTAATTAAAAGTCTCTTATGGGGTGTAAATTTTTTAAGGATTTCAATTTTTTGATGTAACTTCTTAAAAATTGAGTTTTTTTTTTTTTCTTTTTTTTCTCGAGTAGTCATGAGCTGGTCAACCCTCTGGTGCCCGCTTATCGTTGAATTTTGGGACATGTTGTATATTATATTGTTGAAGAAATAACACAAAAATACAAAGAAATAGAAAGGCAGAGATAATAAAAGTTTGGTTTCTGATACATGTTGCTATAACCCAGTTTATATTTATTTCTAAGTTTAATGACATCTAGATTAGAACTGACTTCCTGATTAACATCAATATGGGGGTCAATGAACGTATTATTTGTTTGCGAGTATTTCATACCGTTTATCATTAGAATAATTTAATTTGAAGACTAAAGTCGTGAACTCCTTTTAAATTTAACGATATTATTAGAGTTCATATTTTCCGTAATTATATTGTGTTTGGTTTTCGTTAATCCTAATTTTAAGAAGCATTGGTGGCTCCTTCATTTTGAATGAGATCGGTGTGTCCCACACATTAAAAAACCGGCCAAGCGCGAGTCGGACTCGCGCACGAAGGGTTCCGTACCATTATCTATAAAAACGGCAAAAAAATCACGTTTGTTGTATGGGAGCCCCCTTAAATATTTATTTTATTCTGTTTTTAGTATTTGTTGTTATAGCGGCAACAGTAATACATCATCTGTGAAAATTTCAACTGTCTAACTATCACGGTTCATGAGATACAGCCTGGTCATAGACGGACAGACAGACAGACGGACGGACAGCGGAGTGTTAGTAATAGAGTCCCGTATTACAATTTAGGTATGGAACCCTAAAAATCGTAGACTTTGACATCTAGTAATAAGCACAGTCTGCATAGTGTATTACTTTAATAATAATAATATTTTATTTCAGAAAGATTCTGTTAGTAACAATTTACTTAATATCTAGTATTAGTAGGTACATGCTAGGTAGGTATGAACTTATAATTATTTAAAATACAGTGTGGAGCCGCATCCACCTCTGCATCAACAGGGAAACCCACAGATCTGTGAACACACTAAGAATAGTGTTATTACTACCGCGGAGACGCGTCATCAGCGAGCCACATCTTTTCCTAATAATGGCGTCGAAACCAATAAAAAATAAAATTAAAAAAATTGTGTTTGCAAACATCCCTAACGCACTACAGCGCGACGGCAGCCTCAGTATCCTCAGTGCATTATTATATTGGACACGTAGGTATTATCCTACCTCAAATAAGCAAATATTATAGTTTAAAAAAAAAAACTATAGAACACGCTTTAGTCATCCAAACTGAACGTGTATGCAAAATTTCAGCGCAATCGGAAACCGGGAAGTGGGTCAAATTTAACTTCCAAGATTTTCTTACATAGTTAGTTACAGGTGAAGCTAATAAATGCGTGTTAAAAAAACGAAGCGAGTCCCAATATGGTAACATAATAGGGTTCATAATTAAATTTTCTGTTGAAATATTAAAAAATTCGCGAACATGTACCCTGAGGCTGATATTCACAGACGACAGAAACGAGTCTAAGCGTGAACTTACGCTTCCATATGTCAAACTTACGAACAAATTTTGACAGATGGAAGCGTAAGTTCACGCTTAGACTCGTTTCTGTCGTCTCTGAATCACAGCCTCACTGTTTTGTGAGCGACTGATAACAACGAATTCTACGATTTGTGTTCACAAGTCTTTATTTACCTTCCAGGATACCTCTCCAACAAGCTCGCCAGGCCTTCCGCTCAATGGACGTGGAGCTGCGCCACACGCTTCTCGCTGCGCTGGAGACTGCGGCCCCGAAGCACAAGCTGCCATCCCCCTCGCACACCACCTTCTTGCTACAACGGGTGCACTCGCCGACGCTGGCCGCCATGGACGTAGTGTACGCGATCATGGGGCTCATTGAACATGTAACGTATAATAATTATAATATACATTGTTTTGCCATAGTGCCAAAAGGGCCACAGTTCAAGTCAAGTCAAAAGTTTTTATTTCAACTGGGCCTATGCAGGCACTTTCAAAAGTCGTGATTCTAGGTGTACGGTTCCAAGTGGGTTGGTCCCGGAGAAGATACCGGCAAGAAACTCCATGGACTATCCCCTCTTTTAATAAATCAAGTTAACAATAACATATGGAGCCGCGGGAGCGGCCCTAGCTAAAATTCGACCAGAATTTACACAATATTATTACAAAAAAAATAAAAAAGGAACACCAAAGATCATATTCAGCGGGTCTACCGCGTAACTAAAATTGTAATGAACATCGACAACGGTATTAAACTTAAATACGATCGTGAGAGCCTAAACTTTGAGCTAACTTGTAAAAAAGTTATCTATCATATAGTTGGGACTCCTATCTTCATGATCGGTAAAAAAAATACAAGTTAGCTCAAAGTTTAGGCTCTCACGATCGTATTGAAGTTTAATACCGATGTCGATGTTCATTACAATTTTAGTTACGCGGTAGACCCGCAGTTCAGCATAAAGTTCGGTGGCAGTATTACTTGTCACCTAACAGTGGTTTTCAGCTGTAACCCACAAGTGCTATACGTTCGAAACTTATAAATATTATAAAATAGATATTATGTACTCATAAGATATATGTATACTTTATGTACTTAATAATAAAAAATATATGTGTGGCGTGTACTTTAAGTATAGTGTAATATGATCAGTAAACAATATGCATTATTCTAACATTCTAAAGGCACAATAAGGGCTATACTAAGCCGGGCAATCGTACGCAGTTGTTACATCTTTATGCAACTTAGATTTGTATCCGTCTACGACACAGGAGAAATATCATTCAGGAGTAACTTCATCATCATAATCATTTGCGATAACAGTGAAGGAAAACATCGTGAGGAAAGGTGCACAGCTGAGAGGGCTTCATAAAGTTCTCGATGGTGTGTGTAGTCCACCCGCACGTTGCCAGCGTGGTGGACTAAGGCCTAGTCCTTCTCAATCTAAGAAGAGGCCCGTGCCCAGCAGTGGGACAGTAATGGGCTGGATTTATTTATTAACTGAATTACTCGTCATCACAGGCATTAGGTCGGATGTATATCGTCACTACCAAGGTAAAACGCCAATTCGCTGGCAAACCAATTTATACTTTAAAATGTGCACAGTAAAGTTTAAGTTAGCTTGCCAACAAATTGTCGCCTTAGTTATTTTACCCTGGCAGCGACGACATACATCCGACCTAATGCCTCTGATGTATCTTACAAATGTTTGCTTACATAACATAATCTCATTATCCAGGAAACTACTCCGAAAGTGGAAGGTTTCCAGCACGCCCTCTCCGCATTGGACACAGAGAGTGGGGAGAATGAAAGCAGAAGGCTGGGCAGTTTGTCAGCACAGGCAGCGCTGGAGGCAGTAGCCAGGGTCGTGCACTCCATGCTCAGTGGCAGGAAGCTGCATCTGGCTGGGCCGTTCAGCTACTTCATAGTACAAGAGGTGAAAGTCGTAATTTTTAACCCCCGACAAAAAAGAGTAGTGTTATTATAAGTTTGTATTGTGTATCGGTGTATATAAGTCTGATAGAGATGAATGGAAGAAAAAGACATTGCGCAGACTCCAAATGAAATGGGATAAGGACAGGAGAATGATAGTGATGATCTGTGTATCTGTCATCGTAGCTCCAAAATGGATGGACCGATTTAAATGCAGTTTTTATTTATTTAAAGCTTGTTTAATTGGGTATCATCTTAGTTATGTTTCATGAAAATGTCAGTTCAGTCATTCAAAAGTTACAGCTCTTTTTATTGTTGGAGTTAGGGGTTTTTGACAGTTAGGTTATTAACTTAGAAAGAAAGAAAATAGTTTTATTCTGGACTCGCCTGCAACAAATAAAATTACAAAGGTAAAAAAATAAATAAACAAAAATAATAACAAAAGAAAAACAATAATTATAGCAACCTAGACGAGACCAAAAATGGCCCCCATCTCAGCATAATGCTGTGGCATTCAGAAATAGAAAATGTCACAGTGCTGGTATTCTGATGGGACCGTTACTTTGAGTTTGATTGACCTCAAATCCTTTTCTACCTTTTGTAAAATACATATTTTTAAGTGCCGTCTGTGTTTCATTCTTAGAATATTATAAATATAATAATTTTATTTTGATTGTGTCTGCAGGGCACCCCGGAGGCCCGGCTGGTGCGCGGCCCGCTGTGGCTGGGCGTGCTGGCGCGCTGGGCCGCGGCCGGCGGGGCGCGCGCCGTGGTGGCCAGCGCGCCCCTGGACGACACCAACTGTCTGCTGCTCGGGGTGCCGCCGCGGTACCAGCACGAGCCTAGGAAGTCAGTACCAACTCTCTATGCATACAACTTCTACGACAAAGTCATTGTCTTGTAGGCATGTGTAACTCTTTACGGAACCGACTCACTGATACGAATCTTTGAAGTGACACGAAAGATTGGTTTCAATCGCATCATTCGGATCTGAATCTTTCCACGCGACGCGTCGCTTGCGAGACGACTGAGTAACTGAGCAGTGAGCGAGATTGGGATTGTGATACACTGAGATACTTTACTACTGACTCCCGCGTCGCGAGTGACCGGGTGACATAATTACACTCTATACAAGTCAGAAAGAGATACTAAATGAGATGTGTATCACTCACAGTTTTTCGTTGTCGATATCCATGCACGTAAAAATGACCACTAAGGCGCTTACATATGAAATACAATAAGGTCGTTTTTTGCATACTTCAATTAGTACTTCAATCAGTATCAGTGATACGGTTCCGAAAGAGTACACGCCATTTTATATCCTTTGAGCCGATGAGCCAAATGATACAAATGAAGCATATCAGTGACTCGGATCTTTTCAGTGAGTCAGATGCAAATGTTCCAATCCTAAAAATGAATCACTTTGCCCACGCCTATTGTCTTGTCACTCATCAATATAAGAAATTGGTCCAATTTCAGGTCCGTAGTAAGAGTATCAAACACTATAATGTCATGTAGTGTATAGTGGATATGTAAGGGCCAAGTTCACCCATAAAAATTAATGTTTAAACGGCAGATTTTGCTCTAATTGTCTGTTATGTTGATGGTGAATTTTGGCCTTAATCTATTTAAAATAATCTACGCAAGTTAACCAAACAATTTTAGTTGGAAATTCGTATTAAAAACTGTCCAGTACCTATATACGCTTTGTGATATACGAACTGACATGCAGACAGATAGATTTAAAAACTTACAAATGCTTTGTTTTTACGTATCGCTAGCACTCTAAAGACCGCGATGAAAGATCACTCCTTGTGCAATGTATAAGATTTAAAGATTTTTATTGCCATAAATTAGTTCACAATGTGTTGTGCAAAAAAAGGGGCTAGAAATTATACACATTAAATTTCGAACAGCATCCACTGCCGAACTAGGTTAAAAACCTGTATTTCAGCACATGGCGCCACTTCCCACAGGAAAGTCAGTTCAGACTAGCCTTCTTAATATAAGGTAGGTACATTTGAAATGTACCTACATGTATGTATGATACAAATCGTTTATTTCCAGTTTATTCGGCGCGGCATTCGAGCAGGCAGCCACTAAGTCGGGCGCGTCGGTGTCGCTGGACCACGTGGACTCCTCCGTCATCACGCTGCCGCTGGCTCAGCGCGCGCAGTTCCTGGACGCACTCACCGCCTTGCTAGCGTAACGATCACTGTACAGTCGGCCAGAAATTGGTCTACCACCCTAAGGGTGCAATTTGTTTGCACGCCATAAAACAATAAAAGTCTATTATCTTGTTAAAATAACCAAGTTTCAACTTTAGTCACATTTTAATTTGATAGGAAGTTAGGGGCCATTCAAATATTACTGGGGGGGGGGGGGGGGCTGGATGGTATTACGTCAGCAGTATTTATATGTTTACGTTTTCGGATTTTCTACAAAATTTGACAAATTTTTATGTGCGTTAAAATCATCTATTTCAAGACTGCTGTTCATGAATCAATAAAGAGAACACGAAGAATGCGTGTACCAATGTTTGTAAAGGGGGGGGTAAGAGCTTTGTTTACTTTTGCTGACGAGGGGGAGGGCGGGGGATAATAATTGCAAAAAATCTGCTTACGTAATACATGAACGGCCCTTTGTGTTGAAATTGATAGACAATTTTTTGTGGTCGACCGTACATATAGCTTGGGCTTGTAAGTATATTAGAGAATCATAACTGGGGGGATACTAATTCTTATTGTCTACAAGAATATATGATTTAGTATGGAAAATGACAGCTTGCGACCGGCAAGTGGCTGGCATAAGTGTTTTTTTATGTTTCATACATACAGTTATAATTAAATTTGGTATTTCACCCCCAATGTGCGAAAGTTTTGGTTCCCTAAGAGAGTGGCGCTACCTAGCGGTGTAAACATTTCATATTCGTCAGTGGAAAGCCAATACTACTAAAGCGCCAATTCGTTGCCAAACTAACTTAAACTTTAAAATGTGCCCCTGTAAAGTTTAAGTTAGTTTGGCAACGAATTGGCGCTTTAGTAGTTTTGGCATTCCGCTGACGATATGTGGCTGGCGGAAAACACGACTTTATAAGTGACAAAAGATATGAAATCTTGATGCCTCATTCGTCAATGCACTTATTATACATAATTATAGCCATCGTTTTTCGGGGAAACGCAGTGAACCCATGGTCTTTTACGCTCGTCACATCAATTTTCACGGCTACTAGATACATTTCCTGCAAGGATTGGCAATAAAGTGCATTATAAAAAGTCATTGTTACACTTACAATATTCCTTGAAAATCCTGACCGAAAGACCAATGCACTTTATTGCCAATATCTGAGAGGAATAGATGAAATACGCTCTTTTAAAATAAGACAAAAACAAGAGAATACTTCCATTGAGCTGGGTCCATACTTTGGGCAAAATGCAATACATGCATGTTATATAAAAAATCGCTAATTATACTGTAAATGATCGTGTAATTACATTTACACAATTGTAAACACGCCATGTTGCACAAGTGTAGACTTAATATTGCGTAAATATCCTACATAATTCACAAATGTGCCTATTCGCGCATCGAACCGCAACACCGTTTCCCTAAAACAACGCACGGCTCAGAACAATGTAATCACAAAATAAGTCCCTAATAATTTTATGAAAACAATTAATTGGTAATAAACTGGATTCTACTAACGCTTATGAAATTATTTTAATATTTTCTCAGTCATAGTATTTAGGATCGCCAAATTGTATCAAAAGTGGCTATAAATATGATAAATGCGTTTTTTAAATGTCCTTCGAATTACAGTTGAGAACATTGATTTATATTATTGTATGGAATATCCTGATAAATAAATAGTCATCATTTTAATACTAAATTGTCAAAATGAAATATTAATGAATCATTAGCTCTCCAAGAATAATAATTCACATAAATATCAAATTGCCTATTGTTATTTTAATTCGATCATATAATATGTAATCAATAATTTTATTTCTTTGTTTATTAGATCAGTTTCCAGTTGATGTTTTATTAATAAGCTTTTGTTTGAATGTATGTGATTAGCATAAAGTTATTACTAGTAATAATAACTTTATGGTGATTAGGCAGTTAAAGAACAGTTAGTATAAGTCTTAAGTCTTTCTAGAATAAAATGTCTTCTAGCAGTGTTGCCATTGAACGTCTTTTTTAAATGTTGCCCTTGATTTTCTTAACATGCTAAACGAAAATAGACACCGTTATTTGTACCTATATAACCGCCGCATACTCAGCGCCACTTAAAAGCGATTTCCTCGCTACAGTCCACTTTAAGGACGCCATAATACACTCTACTTGACAAGCGATTTTGCGATTGCATCGATACTGCATCTCGTTTTGGCGACTCGCTACGTTCGATCACGGTATCACAAGTACCTGTTTTTGCGATTGCATCGGCTGGCGGAGAGGTGAAGCGAGGGGAGAGCGGGCGGGGTACACGCTCGCTGCCACTGGCATCCGAATGAACACGTAGTGTAGTGTTCAATCGTATAGTGTGGTATAGTGCTTCCGAAAAGCGACCAATCACTAATGTCTCATGCTAAAAGTAAAGTGTGCTATGGCCCTTAGAGCGACAGAGAAAGCATGATAACGGCTTCTTAAAATTGAGGTGTTTGAGTATTTGGCAGTAAGTGAATGTAATTATTCTACTGTTCTTTATGCTTATGTTAATTGAAGTGACTGTGTTTTAATTGTAAGCTTTAGTTAATAATATTTATTTATAAATAATTTCGTTGCATTATGAAATAAACAATTGATATAAAAATAGTATTTTATTTTTCAAATTGTATAAAAATTACAACACATGTTACGTATATTTAATATTGCACTAGGAAATATTTGATTTTACAGATATTTTTACGTATAGTACATAAGTATCCTCACGACTAATCCCCGACAGGTTAGGCAGAGGTGTGAATTAGGTCCCTTAATATAATAGGGAGATAATATTATACTTTTCTCTCCTATATTAAAAATATAAAATCATGATTAATTATTGCTCTAGGGAGTAATATTATAATAATTTGACGAACACTATCATAACGTACGCTAAATTCTGTAATTCTAGAATACGCAGATTCATAAACAAGTCTGATAACTGCTTATTGGCTCCGAATATAAGAAAGAAAAGATGGTTGAGTAGTCTCAGTCTTCATATTATTATTTTAATTATAAAGTATGACAATGCTGTCTTATAAGCCATTACCGTTCCTACTTTTCAGAAAAATGTCTATGGCAAGTCCATAGTCTAGTCTAGATAACTATGCTTATTAAAAAACGTAAGTTTTCTAAAAGTTGTGCTCGAAGCCGCTGCCTGGCAGTCTTTTTAAACCGGCAATACCCCCCTATTATGAGCAAAGAATTACACTTCCAAATTCAATAATTCACAACTTATTATTTACGAACCGTGTGATTAAATCCAGGGCCCATTTCGGTTGGTCTTTCGGGACCATATGTCCAGCATTGCGTACCAATACCTCTGTCAGATTGCCTGCCTTCTTTATATATCCTGCAAGAATCTTTTTCACTTTCCAAGGTTTTTTCCTCGCCATCCTATACTCCTGGGACGCCGAAAACTTCAAATTATAAAGAAAATTCTCGGTCAGTGGATATGCCACAACAATATCTAGTTGTCCGGTGTAAATCAAGATTCGGTAATGAGACAACAGTCTGGATATAATTGGAGCTACGGACTTCAACATGTCAAATGCTAGAAGGAGCTGCACTGTTTCTCCGTCTTGGAACGGCAGCCCGCCAACATGGACACATTTTCTGACTTCATCTCTGCGCAGTAGAGCCATCAGATTTGACATGGTATCTTCGTCTACTGTCTGCAAGTAGTTGAAGTAGGAATCATAGCTCGTGTAAAACTTGAACAGCGAGAAATGTGTCACTTGTCCGGCCATTAGACGGTCCAACAGTATATTCGCTTTCAACCAATTTTCTTTCTTTATTAGAACGTAGATGTCTATTTGGTATTTCTGAAATACTTTCAACTCATTCCTGTCTAGAAGCCCATGCTGGTACAAGAAGTTTCCATAATCTAATTGATTTAGGGGATCGCAGTAAGCGTTACCCATTGCCATGCCTTTTAAATTGATTTTGAATTTTCTTTTGGCATTTTTACGGTGTATTAACATTGCTAGAGTAGCCACGTACTTTCCCGCATAAGATTCGCCGGCAATATAGAAATCATTTTTCCCCAAATCCGGGAACAGTAAGAAGAACTGGATCAAGCTCCGGTGCAGTCCCTTTGCTATGCAATCTTGGTTTGTGCAATAACCGTTAGTACTATCTGTGAAACTGAATCCAGTCCCAACTGGGTTATCAATGAAAATTAGGTGATAATTCAAGGCCCAGTGATATTGTCTTAAAGTGAACCCTTCTTTTGTGGCTACCAGGGGTCCCAACTCTGAAAACAGTCCATAAAGGGAGCTTCCCCCAGGTCCACCTTGAAGCCAGAGGAAGACAGGCGCTGATATGTTCTTGGAAACTGGCGGGAAGTACCAGAAGTATAGATTAGAGTTGTATTTCTTGTTGATCGTGAAGAATCCAGCGTAACTTGGTAATCCCAATTCATCTGTGAAACACACGCGGGCAAGCTTCTGAGCGAGAGCTCTCGAACCGTTGAGCAGATAGGGGGTAATAATGAGGGGATCACCTGCGTCTTTCGACGGTGTCGCGTCCAGTTTCAGCCTCGGATACATATTAAGGAAGAATACAGCATGTACTAAAGAAAGCCAACTCAGAACGGTGGCCGACAGTAACATAACATATAATCACCTTTGTTACCCCTGATGGGTCAAGCAGCTACAATTCTATTAGTCCCACTGAAACACTTTTTAGAACTAATCTCGGTACTAATGTGGTGGGATAACATGTTGATAAAATTTCACAAGTCACATTGACAATGACATTCAGTCAGTTACTCCAAAGAGTTGGCTTCGTGGAGTATTTGATTTGGTCTAACATTCAGATTTTTTTCTTTCATATACTTATCACAGTGTCTTTTCAACCTTGAAGTTGGCAGAATCATCGAATAACGATGGAGCCATTAACATAAATTGGAATTGGATGTAGATATGAAAAGTAAGTTCTAAAGTCCATCTAGCTGGCTCGGAATTTAAAAAAATATCTATATGCGAGTCTGTCGCTTAAGGGAGTTATTCTTCAAGATATCGACTTACACGAGTCATACATAGGTCGAGGTACGCCAGCGTGGTGAGGGAGATTTGTTTTATCCCGAGATGTGCCTAAATTTGGCGTAGTACCGGTGAAATCTCGTAGTCCACAATGTGCTGAAGTCCACCATCAAAGGACGGTAGTCGATTTACGTCACAATACCTGATTTCATCGCACATCCAGTAACCCTGCTGGCTTCATAAGATTGTACATGGTACATCTGGCTAGACTTTCCCACGAGGTCTTCAAGGTCCTTGACAATAATACCTAAGTCACAACACAACATCAACAGTAAAATAACTGGAAACAACAGTTTAAAATCACATTTTTCAATACATAAGTATTTACAGAGGGTTAGTTTCAAAATCCCCTTCGAAGAGGATTTTGAGACTTTAAGTCTCATAATCCCCTTTAGTGCTCCAAGTTCAGGCTGAAGGGGATATTATATTTACCTACTATTTACTATAATCTCTTTCCATAAAACAGTTCTCTTCCAATTCGCCACTGGCCCCGATTCTAAATAACTTCTGTGCAAACGAGACAGTATGGATGCCTGATCCAATATAATAATTGGTAAAATACAATTTTATGGAAAATATATTATAGTAATTAAGTAGTAAATATGATTTCCCCTTCAAAGGGGATTGAGATTTTTAGCTCCAAAATCCCCTTCAGCCTGAACATACAGCACGAAAGGGGATTATGAGACTAAAAGTCTCAAAATCCTGTTCAAAGGGATATCGGAAGGGTATTTTAAAACTAACCCTTCACAGATTTCTTGAGATGAAAATTAAATTGTACTTCTAGAATTCATAATCATTGTTAATGAATTTAGTGATCAAATCCAGGGCCCACTTCGGTTGATCTTTGGGAACCATATGTCCAGAATTTCGTACGAGCACTTCAGTAAGATTACCAGCCATCTTCACATAACCTGCCACTTCCTCATCAACTCTCCATATTTTTCTTGCCGCCTTTTTATACTCCTCTGATGAAGAAAACTTCAAATTACGTAGAAAGTTCTCTGTCAATGGATATGCAACAACAATATCTAGTTGCCCATTATAAAACATAATTCGGTAATGAGATAATAGTTCCGATATCGCTGGAGCTACTGACTTCAACATATCAAGTGCTAAAAGTACCTGCACCCGTTGTCCGTCACTGAACGGTAAGCCTCCAACATGTACACTGCGGCGAACATTGTCATTATGTAGTAAGTCTGTAAACACTGTCATATCATCATCTGCTGATGACTGTAAGAAGTTGTAATAGTAATCAAAACCAGTGAAGAATTTGAAGTAAGAGAAATTAGTTAACTCGCCATCCATTAGTCTATCCACTAGAACATCAGCTTGCGCCCAATTCTTTTTCATTATCTGATTGTAAATCTCTGTTTGATATTTCAGGAATATCTTTAACTCATTATCCCCTAATAATCCAAGTTGGTATAAATAGTTACCATAATCTAATTGATTTATGGGATCGCAGTATGCATTACCCATCGCCATGCCTTGTAAGTTGATTTTCTTATTACCATTGCGGTTTTCTTCATGTATTACCATTGAAAATGACGGTATGTACTTCCCTGCATAAGATTCACCAGTAATAAAGAACTCATTCTTTCTTAAATCTGGAAATAGGTCAAAGAACTGTTGCATAGTCAAGTAAAGTCCTCTTGCAATGCAATCTTCATTAGTACAGTATGCATTATCATTATTTGTGAAGCTAAATCCAGTTCCTATTGGGTTGTCAATAAAAATCAGATGATATTGCAGGGCCCAGTGATATTTTCTTAAAGCGAAACCTTCTTTTTTGGCTATTAGAGGCCCTAATTCAGTGAACAGTCCGAAAAGAGAACTGCCTCCTGGCCCACCTTGCAGCCACAAGATAACGGGGGCTTCGTCGTCCTTAGAAAATGGTGGGAAGTACCAAAAATACATATTAGAGTTATATTTCTCGTCGATAGTAAAGAAACCGGCATGACTTACGAATCCAATCTTTTCTGTCAAAGATACTTGTGAAAGATTCTGTGCGAGAGATATCAAGCCTTTTTTAAGATAAGGTGTAATTATGAGAGGATTACCGGCATTATTTGGCAACTTCGCGTCCAATTTTAGCCTCGGGTAGACATTTGGAAAGAAACCAGCATTAGCCACAGAAAATAAACACAATACGATGAACAATGTCCACACTTCCCCATAATTATTCAGTAGAATCTTCATTTTGCGGGAATCAGCTAACCAGAGCATTTAAAAGTCAGGATATTATTAAATAAAACTTAATTTAAGTCAAAAACACGCAGTTTTTTTCTTGTATTTGGTGGGTTATCGAGAGAAGAGAGGATAGCTCCCCTGAGTATTATATTCCTTGGAGGATAGGTACCTACCTACCAATATAGAATATAGTTTGTGAATGTGATAGGTACACTACACCTACCAAACTACCAAAATAAACCACAATCAATCCACAACAAATGTCAAAATTATAAGTTCGTTCGAAAACAGAATTAATTAATTTTCAGACATATGTTTTTATTGACAATAAATCGATTGCTGTACATATTTGGCCGTAATATCCGATGTATATTATAATATACATCAGATGTTATATATATGACATATATGTTATATATAACAGTTGAATTTTATATAGTATCATACATTTTTTTACAATATAAATTTAATTAAAAATCTTAGATTATTGATTGGTTGTCGCGGCCGCTCCAACTTAAAAATGTTTTGATTGTGAAACGTTCAGAAGACCAACCAATGGGCATCGTTACCGGACGTTGGAAAAAAATATTTATCATGTTGTTGTACCAATGAGCCGGCTACACAAACAACGCTTTATTATTATTATTTTTTGCAACAAGGAAGGATGATTGTAAACGTTGTAAACTTATTTAAATGACGTCAGTGTTCGGTAAGTATTATCAGTATTCGTGTTGAAATGGCGCGTACGTTGTGGGCTCTGCTGATTTTCCAAGTATTTTGTAACGCCGAAGGTTTCTTTCATCGTTATCCGAAGTTAAACCTTGGCGAACGTGATGAAGGTGACCCAGGATCTCCTTTGTTCCTAACCCCGTACGTCGAGAGCGGTAATATTGAGGAAGGCAAGCGTTTGGCTCGCGTTCCCTTCACGGAAAGTCTTCGTATCAAGAGTTATGCGGGATATTTCACAGTGAACAAGGCGTACGACTCCAACCAATTCTTCTGGTACTTCCCTGCGATGGTACCTGATAACAAGAACGCGCCCGTCGTTGTGTGGCTGCAAGGAGGCCCCGGTGCTACCTCCTTGTATGGTCTATTCACAGAAAATGGACCACTTAGGGTACGAAACGATAGATTTGAGAGAAGAAAGTACAATTGGGCGTTGAGTCACCATATGATATACATAGACAACCCTGTCGGTACTGGCTTCAGCTTCACGAACGACAGCAGAGGCTACTGCACTGATGAGACACAGGTCGGTGAACAGTTGTACAACACCATAATACAGTTCTTCCAGCTGTTCCCAGAGCTACAGGAAAATAAGTTCTTTGTGACTGGCGAGTCCTACGGTGGCAAGTATGTCCCTGCTCTGGCTTACACAATACATAAAAAGAACCCCAATGCAACATTAAAAATCAATATGAAAGGGATTGCTATTGGCAATGGACTGAGTGACCCAGAACATCAGTTAGTATATGGGAAATATTTGTACCAAATAGGTCTACTCGACTGGAATCAAGCTAAAGTTTTTGAAGAGTATGAAAACAAAACTAAAGACTTTATCAAACAAGGAAAATGGGATGATGCATTTACCACATTTGATACGTTGCTGAACGGTGACTTGATAGGTGGCCAGAGCATCTTCACCAACATGACAGGATTTAATTTCTACTTCAACTACTTGCACACAAAAGATTACACCCAGTATGAAGATTTCGGTCCGATGCTCCAGAAAACTGCAGTCCGAAAAATGATACATGTTGGAAACTTGATATTTAACAATGGATCTGAAGTTGAAAAGCATCTGAAACAAGACGTCATGAAGTCAGTAGCCCCTTGGATATCAGAGCTTCTGGATCACTACTATGTAGTCATCTATAATGGTCAGTTAGACATTATCGTGGCTTATCCACTAACTGAAAACTATCTCAGAAACTTGAACTTTACCGGTGCTGATGACTATAAGACTGCAAAGAGGTACGTTTGGAAGGTGGATGGAGAAGTGGCTGGGTATGTGAAACAGGCTGGAAAGCTGATTGAGATTTTAGTGAGGAATGCAGGACACATGGTTCCTGGAGACCAGCCCAAGTGGGCACTTGATCTTATCACCCGGTTTACTCATGAAAAAACTTTTGATGGTCCTAAAAATGTCTACTTAGGTTTTAATTAAGTTTCTAATGGTTTTTTACTTAATTAGGTATGGGAAACCAAACCACTTTGTTTTTTTTATACCAAGTGTTAGTTGCGAGATTGGTCATTGTTTATTTTAAGAGAATTTGAAACCAACTATGTAGCTGTATGAGGATATATACCTGCATACAATATGAATCATTTATTGTTAGTAAAGGAATAAATATTTTTAAACAGTCTTGTATTACTTTATTATTATGACCACAGGATGCCTGAAAGTATAATATAGGCTCTTTCAGTGTACCCCATAAGCAAAGTTGGCAATGCATCAGTGACTTTTCTGGTAATCACTGGTGGAAACTTGTAACAATGAATGAATTGTGTATGCAATCTATATCTGCTTAATATATTATATTCCACAATACATCTGTGGCTGACAAGTTCACAATTCAATTCAAATTTTAGGATTAAGGCTCCATCGTTTTGACGATGATTCTGCCAATGTCAAGGTTGAATAGAACATGTGATAAGTTGAGTGGAGATTGGACCAGTGACTGACAAGTTATTGGGAACAATTATTTATAGCTAAGCAAGAAAAGAAAAAAAAAATTCACCAACACTAAACTGTAATTCATTCTCAAATCTCAGCAGCTGTGCCCATTGATGATACACATACAACCACCAAATTAATACCTACCGATTTGAACTATTGTTATATATATAGATATATTGGAGGGTATTTTACTGATCACTATGAACAACTTATATTATGAAAGCAACCCCGAAATCGCGACAAAAAAACAGCCGTTTCGTACAAATAATTCAACATTACTCAACTTTATGGAACAGAGTATAGCTAATTTAAAAGTAAGAGTTCTTCAATGATCAGTACAATACTCTCCTTCAATATATCCATTGCCTATGCAGTCACCCTGTTTATTCTGCAACATTGGAGGTTTCATAGTAACTATGAGAATATGGGATATTATGGGTAAAATAATGAAAGAAATTTTATCACAATAGCAAATGGTACTTTAATTAATCTTTAACCTAGTTACTTTATATCTGGTCATGAGCAGTCTGTGTAATGACACCACACAAATTACTGCATCCCCAGGAAAGTGAACATTATCTTAGTCAAATCTGAAACACACTTGTGTTGACAAACAACTGTACTTTTTGAACGCCCAGCATTTAACCATGTCAAAAAAAATGTATTTGTATCTTGTAACATTAGCGTAACTTGTAAATAATCAAATATTGTTTTGAATAAACTATTCGTAGTCAGTATATAATAGCATGGCATTCAAAAAGTTCAAACACTAGTACAAAAGGAATGGAAAATCTAGTTTATCGGCCTTCTATATAGGTTGATAGCTCAATTTCTTCAGGCAACTCTGTAATGTTGACATCAAAGCGGTCTTGAACTTCATTAAGGATCTTGGCATCATTCTCATCAGATACCATTGTTATTGCTAGGCCTTTAGTACCAAAACGACCAGCACGAGCAACACGATGCAAGTAGGTGTCAGAATCTTCAGGCATATCATAGTTGAATACAATATTCACTCTTTCAATATCCATCCCTCTTCCAAACAAATTGGTGGCGACTAAGATCCTCTTCTGGAACTCCTTGAACTGCTGGTAGCGGGAGAGACGCTCATCTTGAGTCATATTTCTGTGTATACCAATAGCTGGGAAGTTCTGATCTGTTAACAGTTGGGCCAAAGCTATGCAGCGCTGGACAGACTTCACAAATATCACAACTTGGTTGAATTCCAATACATCAAGGAGCTCAAACAGTTTCTTATTCTTCTCATTCTCCTTCAGTTTGACGTAGTGCTGCTGCAGCCCATGCAATGTCAGCTTGGCTTCATCATCCACGTACACTTCCATGGGGTCTTGCATGAACTTCTTGCACACCGGCCTGATCTCTTTGCTCAAGGTCGCCGAGAACATCATCACTTGCTTGCCATGGGGCGTGTTTCTGAAGATCTCCTGAACGTCGCGTCTCATGTCTAAAGACTCGAGCATCTTGTCACACTCGTCAAGTATGAAGTGCTTCAAATGTTTCAGATTTAGTTTCTTACTGTTTACTAAAGCCAAAATTCTGCCGGGAGTGCCGACGACGATGTGCGGGCATGCAGTTTTGAGGACCTCCTCGTCTTTCTGTACAGGCATTCCACCGAAAAACACAGAAACTCGGACGCCAGCCATGTATTTTGAGAAACGCTCGTATTCCTTACTAATCTGGAAAGCCAATTCTCTGGTGTGGCACATTACGAGGACGTAGACGTGATTTTCCGAAGGCTCCAGCTGCTGCAAAGTCGCCAAGACAAATACGGCAGTCTTTCCCATTCCGGACTTGGCTTGGCACAAGATGTCCATACCGAGGACGGCTTGCGGAATACATTCATGTTGCACTTCTGAAGGATGTTCGAAGCCGCAGTCGACGATGGCGCGCAATATCTCGGGTTTTAACAGGAAATCCCTAAAGCCGGAGCTGTGAATAGATACATAGGATCCCTTAACCTCTTTCTTTGGCGCCGCTTCTGTCGCCCCGTCAGCGGTTTGCTGATCCGCCTGCTCTTCGTCTTCGTAGTCCAAAAGATCGTCGTTGTCAGCCATGATTTATTGATTCCCTACTAATTTATGTAGTTTTTCAAAGCCGCACTCAATATGAGCACGTGAAATTTATTTTGAAAATTTTATTTCACAATAATGGCGGCTATGGTTTTGGCGTCAATTTTGACTTTTTTTACCGACCCATTCGTTCATTTATCTGCGTAACTTGGATACTAGGTTTTTTACACTATATTTGCTTGATTATATTCTGAGCTAGTTTACTGACTTGATAAAAAGAAATAAATTATTTTTAGGTCATCTTTATACTAGGCACCACTGACCTCTGAACATATGAAGACATTATTAAGCTCTTCTTTATTTATAACGAATGGTTCACACTGGCTCTAGACAGAAGAGCCTGGAAATCTTGGGGGAGGCCTTTGCTCAGCAGTGGGATGATGCTGGCTAACAGTAACAGTATGAATATATTATTCTCGAAGGAAATAGTAACTACTACTACTTACTATTTCTTTCGAGTCTTTATTATTATCGAGGAGTGCTTGAAAGTTTGGCACGGAGCAGCACGGAGCATAGATTATACACGCACGGAGGTAGGATAGAGATAAGGCTTTGTTCTAGCTCGGTAGCATGGATTCGCATGGTTCGCAACTAAATTCAAACATAGTTATTTGTGAGTGACGCAAACGTAAGCTGATAGATAACGTAAGTGCGCATCAATGTGACTTTTGCGAAGACAACTCGCAGCCATGCTGTCGCGTTTGTCGCCGTGGCTCAACGCGTAGCCGTACTTGAAGCGCCCCGTGCTATGCGCCACTTGTGCTTATGCGCATAACGTTAGATGTGAGCGCTTGTCCTCGCTGACAAGCGCTTACATCTAACGTTATGCGCTCTGCATAGTTCTACGTTCTGACTAATGAAAACCGGAACAAAAGGGGTGGCAATTTAAAAAAATCTGCATCTTTCATCACTTACTATAAAACTGCATGCACAGATGTAATTTAGCGATGGGACGAGTCGAGCTTTTTTCAACTCGAGTTACTCGAGTTAAAATATTCTTTGACTCGAGTTGCAACTCGAGTTGACTCGACTCGGTGTCTAAACAGTACGTACGGTCATGGATTCGAATACACGAACATTTCGTGTTTATTTTTCTTGCGTATTAGAACAATTCAACGACCAACCCGAGTGTTTCCAATGAAAAATCAAAAAATCAAAAATAAAAAAAATTATGGATTAGGTAGTATTGTGAATGATAAAATACATAATTTCTAATATAAAAAATTATTATATTGCTCTCAAAGCATTAGAAATATTTAATGAAGTATGGTGCTCTGAAAGTTCTCGACGTTGCGGTGGTTCATTCACCCCTAACATTCGGTATTGAGGTTGAAGTCCCAACACTATTTTCACTGGTCTTGGGAATAGTGGAAATATCAGTACTCTGTTCGTTTCGAATCTCATTTCCGCTACGAGTTAAATTTTGTCCAATAGGTTCGTTGTACTGAGCAATATTTTTTTATATGGTTTACCAAAGTTGTTCTATTTCCATTAAATTTATAATTACAAGGACAAAATTTACACACAGCAGCCATCGTTGGTTTTGTTAAAATACTCCCATGCCACACTCTTTTTATTACCAAAGACCATAATTTAATATAATATTTTTAAGATAATAGTAAGGTGATAAAACCTTCCGACTTGCGAGCGACCGGGCTTTCTCTCTTACAAAGTGTAAATAACCAGAAATAAACAACGAACAAGTCAGCGAGTCGCGTCGACCATCCGCGCCGAGTTAGCCCGAGTTACGATAACGAACGAGTCAGCGAGTCGCGCGCGTCGGTCTTCCGCGCCGAGTTACGTCATACCTAGGAACAAGCATACCAATGGAAGTATTATTTTTAAAACGAAGAAATAACTGCCATACTTTTCGTTTTATCTTATGACAATTTTCTCTGTAAAAGAAAGTGACAGCAACATAACTTCAACGTCATCTTGAAAGACAAAGTGTCAGTTGTTGAGTCGGCTTGGTATCCGCGCGGCTACCACTTCAGGTTCACGATAATTGCAATTTGCTAAGTTTCAGTGCTTTATTGTGCGGAATATAATATAAATTCGATTTCCTAATTTAACATGGCTTGTGTAGCCCTTGGTTGCAAAGGCCGAATGGGCGTATTAAGTGAAAGCAACAATAGGACATCTTTCCATCGGTAAGTATTGATTTGATTATTTAAGTTTTTACTTGTAGTTTGTTGTCAATTTTGCTGTAGGGATAAAGTAAATACAATATTATAACGGTTCGATAAAGTCATTTAGAGATTATTATCATAATATTTTTATAATTCGCCTAAATCGTAGTAACTTATGAGAAAATGACATTTGATATACTATTTTGATGGCACCTAGTTACGTACACTGTTGTCGATAGTTCGATTTTATCGATGTATTGTCGGGTTATAAATTTGTTGTTAAAACATGGATTTACCCTTGTTTTAATCAAATAAATACAAATTGTTAATTTGTAAGAAGAAGCTCATGTTCAGCATTGGATGATATATTTGATTAGCAACAAAAATTCTTAATATTTATATTATATTTTTGAACGCATCAATGGTATATTTCGACTAAATTATTATACTTTTTCAAACAACTTACAGAAATAACTCATTTATGTAATCGCAGGTCCCTCCAAATAATTTTAAAAAGATTCTGTTTAAGAGACTTTAATAGAATTTTCCTGTATCTTACAGTCAAACAATGAAATTATTAACCAAAATAAAAATTATTAACACACATATTGTTCATTTCTAGGTTTCCAAAAGATCCAGAGTTAAAGGAGAAATGGTTAAGAAACCTGAAAAGACATGAATGGGCACTACTCAAAGTCCTCGTAATGATAATTGGACATATGATAAAGCATAGATCTAACCAACTTCTCTGTGCTAGCTGCCACTAAAATGCATGTTTTTTGCATAACATGTACACCATCATCATCATCTGTGTAACATGTTACCCTTCACCCTAATTATTGCTTTGGACTTTATCATAATTTGATATAAACATGTGGCTTGTCAACATATTTTCCTTTCATATTTCCCGTGTACTCAGTGTTTTCTATAATAAATTTCCGATGCAAAAGCTTTATTCTTGTTTTATTTATAGATATTTCAATAAAGTAACAACAACCCTGTAAAATTATATAAATTGCCAGCATAAATCCAACTGAAATTCAACATTGTTGGACCACTTCATAGTAGAGCATTTTGCTAGCGTTTGTTATAACGAACACCATTTTCCGACTTTCCCATAAGAGTAAGATTTTTAAAATATTTTTCCTATTTACAATAGATCAAATATAAATCATATTATAAATTACATAAAGATCGGAGCAATTCAGAGGTTTCAGCAATATCTGGGTTAAGATGTTGAACAAATTGCTCACTATTTTAAAATCATAACATCGATAAGTAAATTCCCATCTCTAGTTTGGATATATACAATAACTATTGGAAATATATCACACTGGCCACATTTGTATTAAACTGTAACCGGAGGAAATATATTCATCTCTTTTTTTCTTATGTCATAATCTCTTAGAGCGAGAAGTCAAACCGGTGTTAAAATTTCGTCTAAAATATGTTACTTCCATTGGTATGCTTGTTCCTAGCGTCATACGCATGAATCGTGATTGGTCTGTTGATTCGGTAACTCGGTTGCCGCACACCGAGCCGCGTGGTCAGTGAATGAATAATACGAAGCTATGGACCGACCGAGTCAACTCGAGTTTCGAGAAAAGCAACTCGGGTCACCGAGTTCACAGAGCAACTCGAGTTACCCGAGTTAAATAACTCGACTCGCCCATCGCTAAGATGTATGCACATCTCGAAATCTCGACGGAGTTGATACTATATAAATGTATAAATGTCAGATTTTTTTAAATTGTCGCTTCTTTTCTTGGATATCATTCGTTGGCCACTTGGCCACTATTCGCTCCAAATCGGAAGATTTTTTATACGTAGTATCTCTTTGTAGCTTTGTCAGCTTTGTAGTCTGTGAGATACTCCATATCCTCGCTAGGTGGCGCGTTGCGTCTACGTTTGAATCATAAAGTTATTATGTAACAGGTTCCCTGTCCAATGAATCATATGTGATTCATGGGAGCACTTTTGTACCCGGTCTGTTACGCTCATGAATCATATTTGCACAATTTCATATGCTTGTTCCGGTAGTTTTTTGTATCTGAACGTGGTGAGCTAATTTTGCTTTTTGTATGGGACGTGACAGGACATGTATTTTTTTTTTACAAAAATATTTTTATACCAGTGTTTAACTACAACTTTTGTTTTGACAAAAAAAAGAATCTTAAATAGAACAACTGAGCGCAGAATCTTTCAATGACACCTTTGTATGGGGACCATATGGGGACAGGGAACCTGGTAGTAATAACTATGGTTTGAATATTGCGTCGTTTTACTTTTAATTTGCCGTATTGCACTCTGCTCTCTTTGACCAAATCCTCTACTCTCCTAAACGTACTCCTAATGCCTAAAACAAAATAGTAGACTGAATGAGGTAGCTGCAAGAACATTGTACATTATGTACAATGTTCTTGGGTAGCTGCCACTCCTGCCAGTAAAATTGCCGTTTATTGCCATTTTACGGTATTTTGGTGAGAGTTCATGGTCTCTGAAAAGTTTTAATCTAATCGGGTTCTTCGTTATAGGGTTCATCTGAGTTTTTAATGTTAGGTATAGTACTCGCAAATCTTTATGATCCCTGAACTGAGCTCTGTAACCTCTCTCTGTCCCTCTCTAGCACCTATAATAAGCGTACTAATAAAGGTGCTAGAGGGAGAGAGTTCAGAGGGCTCATAAAGATTTGCGCGTACTATATAACGTTATAGCTTCTTTATAATTATAGTCCGTAAACTAAGCGGGTCCTTCATCTGAGGTAAACCTTAGATAAAGGGGTTCTTCCATCTGAGCCGTAAACCAAGATGGTTTACGGCTCAGATGGAAGAACGGTGGCGCGGCAGCGGCTAGTCGTGGCGTGGCGTAAAGGTAAATAAAAAAATGTGTGTTTGCTTCCAAAATTTTATTCTAAACAATATTTTATGAATTGAAGTGAATCATACATGGTATACGTACGGAAGTAATTAGAAAGGTTTTTCTGTTTATTCAACTGTTTCTTCAATGGTTTCATTACATTTATCCATACAATTACGTTCCATACAATAATGTATGAGCTTGGCTTCTACAGTTCATACTAATTACTAACACTAAAATAGCCGTCCCTACTGACTTACTACAATTTTTTTTCTTTTACAATCATTTTTAAGGGCACGTCTATATCGGTAAAATTAGAACTATGTGGTAGAATCATAGAAACCTCGAGAATTAAGAGCAAAGTATTTACTCTTAGCTCGAGAAGCAGTATAATCAGTGCCGTAAACTTAAGATGAAATGGTAGATTTAATGAATTGACTTAAAAATAGGATAATGTATTGTAGTAGGTAGAACTTTGTTTTACTAATGTAACCGCGCCCTAAAGGTGAGAACTATTTGGGTATTGAAATAATACTAGAATAACAGAATGTAATTTCTAAATTATGCTACGATTGTGTGCGCGACTTGAAGTGGTAACACATTGAGCAGATCCAAAAAATCCAAAGAAAGCGAGGATGGCAGCCACGGATATCTATGATGGCAGCCCACTGTTCCATTCGCACTTCAAATAGCGTCGCATCACTTCGCGAACCTACGGTAACTAACACTTCTCACTATACGGCTTCAGCGGTTTAAAATCCGCATTCCCACTCAAGTACGCATCAACGAAATTCTGGACCGAATCTGTGGTGATCTCGTCTCCATACTTCATGGTCACCATCCGTTGTTTGGGGAAATCTATGGAAGTTAGCAAAGGGACTGCATCGTCAAGACCTATATGCTCCCTCAGCATGTCAGCACTGTCTGTGCCATCGATTCCTATGTAGAACATGACGTGTTTGAAGGGCTTCTTCTTCATCCTGGAGTGGCGTGATGTGGGGTAGTCAAAGTCCATGGTCTCGTCGTCCGAAGAGTTCTGGTAAGGGCAGAAGCCCGGGTACTGGATGCTGCATTCTTCGTAATAGGATTCCGCTGAAGCTGTTATTACGGATTCCGCGAATTCTATTTCTGAGTCTTCGTCATCTGGAAAAAAGTAAAACACAGATTTTATTTATTTATTTAAGCCTTTATTGCTATATACTAGTGGTCGCCCAGAGGTCGAAATTCTACCGTAATTCTAGCTTTCTTCACTCCTTCTCTATATAAACTTTAACTATACCAAATCTCACACTCCTCCGTGCGCGCAATATGCTTAAAAAGGGGTACAAAGTTTTTTCTTCACGTATTAATTTATAGATGTTTTCACCTAATTTTTCACAACATTAGCCCTTTTCTCATCCTCAACTTCTCCTGTGACAAAGGCCTCCTATAGTGTCTTCCAATTTTTCCTGTCTCTTGTGAGTCTCGTCCATATAGTGCTACCTTTCTATAAACTTCTTCCCGACGCTTTAGCGGTCTTCCTTGCTTTCGTTATAAGAAGAGTTTAGGATAAATACATAATAATAAATACCTACATTATTATTAAGTACCTATTTGCTACTGCTATGAAAAGGTACAACTATAGTAATACGGTATTGTTGTTTTGATCCCCCATACTGCGAAATCCTGGTGTCCCAAAAATTGCATAGGTTGTACAATAAGTCAAAGAAAAAGTTGATATGTTACATTAAGTTACATGCATTCTCTACTGAACGCATTGGGAAAGTCTAATCATCTTTTTCGATACTATTATCATTATATTATATTATATGAACAGTAATCTTACCAATAAATAGTACTACTGCTGGGTGTCGCGCCATCTTCAGAAGCGCCTGCTCCGTCAGCACCGCCACCGGCCGCTGTGCCCACGGGAAGTTCTGCAAAGAGGAAAACTTAGTAGGACAGAGGAAAAATAGTTCATGCAAGCGCGAGATCGATACGATGACATGAGCCTCCTAACAACCGACACAGTGAATGGAGGCACTGAATTGGAATCCAGGATCACATTACATGTAATTACGCCACCAGTGCGGGATAGTTCTCCTCTGCGGCCACCAAACCGCTTGTCTATGGTCATAATAGATGATAGATCATACAAAGTTTGCTCCTTTGCAACAGGAGCGGATGCAGAGGGTGCAATTGGCCCCCCTTGACTCCGACCAAACACATTATTATGACCACCTTCAAATTTTTTAAATCGTATTCTTCGATTTCGAAGTCAAATACAAGTATTATAGATAGGTAAAATCACACAAATTGTATCCGCGCCTGCTTTGCAAAGCCAATAATAAACTCCGATATCCTGAATAGGTTGCTGATACTTACGAATCCAAGAGGATCAGCAGAAAGATGATTCCTCCCATTCGCAGTGAGGATTTTTCCTGCACCATCTGTGATCACTAGGGCCGGTATCCCAGCTACTCCGAGGGCTGCAGGCATGGTCAGGCGCGCGTCTGCAGCCGACCAGGGCACGGAGAGGGTTTCCACTGAAGATACGGACTGGACTGTGCGGTTGTAGGACTGTTCGCTTCTGTAATGAGAAAGGTGGATTGTAAATATTGTGGTCAGTATGTTATGAGAAGAAGACAGCTGGGTTGATCCTGGATGGAAGATGTAGGACCACGTGCAACTTAGGAGAGGCCTTCATCCTGTTGGAATGTGTATCTAGGCTGATATTGAATTAATGACAGACTTGGTTGACTAATCAGACTTGGTTGGTGGAATACGCAAGAAAAATGCGAAAGCTGCTGTAATTTCTAGTTACAAGTTACATTTTCCACTAAAACCAAGTGTACGGAGAACGAAAGGGATATCTCAAAAAAAAAATCTAAATGTTTGATGTTCATGAAAAGTTACAATCTCCTTTAGATTTCCCTAATAATCGGATATGAATTTTTTTTGTTAAATTACTAAATTAACTGTTGAATTAAATAAATTTTCCTTTTATGAGTCGGTTATGAAACAAAAGTTGAATTTATATCAAAGTTTTGCACAACTTTTACCTTAAGGCATTAAATTCTTTACCATTCATCGTAAATACGATTTAAATTAAATCTATTTAGGTACTCGTATGATGACGGCGATGCTTTCAGAATTCTTAACGCCATAATTATTACCTTTCAGTATTTCACGACCTATAAATTTTTATTTCACCTATAAAATTGTTTTCATAGCACAATATGGGACGGTGAAATAATAAATTACACTTTTAAACCCCTGAAAAAAAAGAGGGGTGTTTTAAGCTTGTAGTGTGTATCTGTGGATCTGTGTATCTGTCTGTGGCATCGTAGCTCCAAATCGGATGGACTGATATAAACGCAGTTTTTTAAAATTGAAAGCTAATTTAATCGGGTATCATCTTAGCTACGTTTCATGAAAATCTGTTGAGCCGTTCAAAAGTTACAGCTCTTTTTCTAGTTGGAGTCGGGGGTTTTTGACCGTTAGTTTATATTTCCACGCGCAGGGGAGGGTATCGAGGGTGAAAAAACGCCTGTATATAAATTATAGCATTCACGTGAATTGTATCAAGTTAGAGCAACGATAAAATTTAGACAACTTGATACTTACTGCCGCAGTGGCTGTCAGCGGGGGAGGGAGTGATCGAATTACTTTTTACGACTCTACTTTATGTTGTAGTGGAGCATGGAATAGAAAAACCGGGATAAATGGGGAATGCCGGGAAATTCAAAGAACAAACCTTATAATTTTTTCATGTAGATTCTATACGTCTGTCACAGTTCACAGCCAAATACTTAGTACTATTTACTTTCACAGCACTTGCGGTTTTCATATAGGTACATACTTTCAGAAATATTTTTAGTGACAGAGTAATTATTCACAAAATATATGCGCATTGCTAAAGACTAAATTATGTTCTTTCACTGTTCACTGCTTCATAGTGATTTTAGCTGGGTCTCCTCTCTGGCGTAACAAACTCCTATAGTATATAGTATAGTGATCTGTGAGCTGCACTGCAAGGGAGTGACCGCGACCCGGCCAAATCTTTTTTATAATTAAGAAATAGTTTGAGATAGAACGCACTATGTGGCAGCGGAATTGCACATATAATCATTTAAGTGAGCACTGCACTCTGCTGCAGTGCAGGTTCTGCTTAGTGCGGTCTGACCTTTACGAGCAGGAACATTCAGGGGAAGAAGTAAAAAAAAAATGTTATGGAATACTCAAAGCCCTGAAACTAAATAAATAATATTAGTGTTCGCCAAGTGGTCGAAATTCGACCGTAATTTTAGCAGTCTGCACTCCTTCTTCATATAAACTTTAACTATGCCAAATATCACATCACTACGTGCGTGCTATGCTTAAAAAGGGGTACAAAATTTTCTCTTCACGTATTACTACATAGATAATTAGGTATCAGGTTTGCCAAGACACTGTTTTGTTAGTGACTCTATCACCCAGTGACATTATTCGCCGGAATTCTGTCGTAAAGTTGCACTGAAAAAGTGAAAGAATAATCTATACAAATTAACTATCGAGTTTAATGTCAAGGGAAACGATAAATTACCCACTTCGTAGCCGTCACCGAAAGCAGTTACGATTTACGAGTAATTACGTTTTTATGACTTAACTTAGTGCGTTAATAATGTGGTACCACGCTGTATCCTGGGGATTTTATCAGAAGGATGTTGCAGCAGCGTCATTCAGGGTGCTATAATCGCTATTGAGAGTTATTGGTAAGTAATTAATAGTGCTTTATGGAGTTATTGTACTCATCATTATAATAAACAACTTTTACTACGGGACCAACACAGAAATCGCAAAAAAACTGCTGTTCCACACATTTGGGCCCAAGTTCACCGATAACATAACAGACGATTAGATGAAAATCAGCCGATTAAACATGATTTTTTGTATGAGTAATCGGCCGATTTCATTTTTATCAACTGTTATATTGTCGGTGACCATGGGCTAGTCGAGTAATATTGAATTACTAAGGGACATCCATTTCAATTTTTTTCAATTTATTTCATAAATATTTACAATATAAAATACCTTCCATTGGTCCTAAACTAGGCTAGGCCTGTATCTTGGGCACTTTTGGAGGTAGTTGACAATACTCGTACATACCTAATTATTATACATAAAGTTAAATATAAAATTGTGTTAGCAAATAAGGCTTAGGACTATGTTAGTAGCACTTCACTTTGCACTATATATTTCAGCAAGGATAGATAGCACATAAATATTTCACTGTCTCCCAAAGTTACCACAGAAGGCAATATTTTATATTTTCCAGACCAGGCCCATTTATTCCACGCGTTTGAAACTGAACTTCCGATGAGTATAACTTCTGGACCGCTTAAGTTTTATGTGAAAAGTTTGTTCCACTACAACGGGAGACAAACGACTTCCCGACGACGTGGCTTATCCGCATGATCTTTTAGTTTTGGAGTCATGTGTGATCGATGTGTAACTGCCATGTCTGCCATGCCATCAGCGTACGATTTACAATTCAGGACAATTTTTTATGAAGTGCTCAAAATTTGCAGTGATTCAGGCTGACATTCAGAGACGACAGAAACGAACTGTCTAAGCGTGAACTTACGCTTCCATCTGTCAAAATTTGTTCGTAAGTTTGATAGATGGAAGCGTAAGTTCACGCTTAGACTCGTTTCTGTCGTCTCTGAATATCAGCCTCAGTGTCCGTTCCATAAAGTTATTCTAGTAATAATAACTTTATGGTCCGTTCCCAAATGCAACCGTAGTATTAAAATTCACTTTAAAAGAAAACGAAAATTCGACTTAGTATGGGGGACACGCTTATTATATTAGCGCAAGCCATACAAAATCAAAATTTTATTATGTTTTGGAGTGAATTTTAGTACCTACTGCGGTTGCATTTGGGAACGTACACTGAATCACTCTGCAAATTTGGCGCACTACATAAAAAAATATCATGTAGAATCATATTATAATTATTTATGCGTATTCTATCTGAAAGCACGGTTGGTACAGTGGCTTTCTACGCTACGAGTCTTGGGTTCGATTCCCGCACGAAACAAATATTTGTATGGCCTACAGATAGTTGTTTTGTGTCTGGGAGTGTGTGCATGTGAGATGTAGATACAGGACCAGCAGAAGTGTGGAGCAAAGTTAAATAAAAAAATAGAAATAAATCATTATGAGCTACATTAGAATAATCCTGAAGAATATTAAGTATATTTTGACACCTATAAATAAAATCCTGTACAGAATGGGCCTTGGTGACACCAAAAGCATATTCTGCACACACCTGTAGAAGTTTTGTCACAACAAACATAAAGTCAGTACCTCGGAGGCCACTTAATCTTACAAGACAAGATAAAACCCGCCTCCCAAAAGGGTATCCACTTTACAACTGAGGCTCGGGGAAGTGCTGTAATACTGTAAGATGTGGATATGTCACAAGAGCCAAGACCTCTTTTTCCAAATAAGAATAGAATATCCAAAGTTGATGTCATAGGTTTGTTACTTAAGAGCCCATCAACAATCGATACTTTTAGCAGCAGAATCGCATGTTTTGGCGTTCGTTATTCACTTTTTGTAAGCAAAAAGCAGCCAACGAACGCGAAAACGCGCTTTTCTGCTGCTAAAAGTAACGAGTGTGAACGAATGCTAATTGATAAACGTGCTTTGAAATCCTAATGTGCAGGGAACTTAAGAGGCAGAGGGATCTAATACCTAGCCATTCCAGTGTCTGTCGATGACAGTTTTATGACTCGAAAACAGTGTTGCCAACTTAGCAACTTTATAGCTAGATTTAGCTATTATTTGGTGACAGACAACAGCTACAATTTAATGAAACTTGTAGCTAAACTTTTTAGCTACTTTTTTTAGCTACTATTCATTTCATCGCGTGAGGCTATCGAGATTCGTAAAGTAGGGTACCGAGTCTCGAAAGAAAAAATAAAAACTAAACGCGAATCTATAGTCATAGATGCTATGATAGGTACCGAAAATCTTAACATTTCAGCCCTGAGTATTATATTCCTTGCATTTCAGTAAAGAATTGCCTATTCAGGAAAAAAGAAGAAAGTATTCTTATCGAACAGTATTCAAATAACGATTTTTCCCCCGATTGATTTTAATATTATTCTCAAATACAACATCCTCCAAATTGAGTTTATTTGTAACCGTATCCATCTTATACAAGCCATATTTCCTTGCCATGTCGCGACGATATTTTCCCGCCATAACTCACTTGCGCGCCATTACGTCCGCGTCCTAGTACCATGACGCCCGAAATAAGCATAACAAAATAAACATTGCATTGTGTAGAACTTCACTTCTTTTTCGTAATAAAAGAAGATTAGCATATCCATGGGAGCTTTTAGATTAAATTTTTGGCGGAATGAAATTTTTTGTAAGAGCGTAGGTATTGTGTAAAATAAACTGAGTGAATTTGGAAGGTGTTATTTTCGCTTAGTTTTAAAACTGGGGTGCATCAAAAGAGCCTTCCATGTTATTTTATTCTTACATTGAATTTTCGTTAGATTTGGGTGGGTTTACACTATACCTAACAGTCCTATAACTTACCTATTTATTAGGGTTTGGGAAGTCACGACAGTCTCAAAGTCCCGGGACTCGAGACAACCCACGCCACAATCAAAGTCCCGGGGCCTCCCGGGACTTCCAGAATAAATTAGAATCGAGTTCATTTTTGGCGAGTAGTATCAATAAAAAAAGCAATTTTAGTAAAAATAAACATTTCTTGAACATGAAATCAAATCCTAACAATTCGTAGATATGTTTAATTCTCATAATCACAGATTCAGTTTTTGACAGTAAAATCTTATAATTATAAAACAAACTTAGTAATCATACTGAACTAGCAACTCCTTTCTTTGCTGATTTAATAAAACAAGATTTAAAAAGAATCTGAGCGTTAACAGCTTTGTCTGACAATCTGTTTCAGATTTTTGTAATAATGCCATGGGCCAAGGAGAACTCTCTTGTTTTTAACAGACGTCGTTTTTATTGTGTTTAGCTTTGTAAAGTACTTCCAAAATTGCAGTAGGTACATTTTCCGGTTGCTTCAAACAACTGGCACTCCTTTTTTAATGTTGCTCTTCCGTGTCTCGAGTCCGAAAGTCTCGGGCCCCGAGACAGCTAAATTTACAAAAAGTCCCGGGACTTTGAGACACGTGACGGCCCGGGATCCAAACCCATTATTAATGTACTTATTTTAGCCTTTTTTCCTCTACAGTGGTCAAAAGGATAATTTTATGGATGTACGTACATACAGCTATTATAAGTATTTTTTTATTATTAATATTGCACAAAGGTAAGTTCCGAGGGTGGATCTCCATTACGAAACGGCCCACTCTATCCCTCACGGGTGTCGTGGAGGGCGATTAAGGGATTATATAAGAGAGATGGACAGCAGCGTCCACCTGTGTACGACATAATTATAACATAATGCTTGCGATTATCCATTCGGTAGGGGTGAAGATTCTCTCGTTATGAGGAGGGTCTGCGCAGAACAAGCTGCAATAGTGAATTCTAAATGCGAAATAAGGTTGGATTAGATCTTCTTTTTTTATTTAGAATAGAATAGAATAGATCTTTATTTCATGTAAACCAGATACAGGCACTTATGAAATGTCGAGACTCTAGGTGCACGGTTCCAAATAGTAGATCCTATGGAGAAGAACCGGCAAGAAACTCCATGGAAACTCTTTTCAAATAAATAATAGATCTTGACAATCTTTATCAGTACAATGTTGTGGTAAGAGCTGCGAGAATAATGCAATTCAAAAATGATAATAAAAATGGTAATTTAAAAATGATGCCCCTCAATCTCTTTACTTTTGTATTGTGGGTGCAGATTCCACACATACATCTCACATGTAGACACACCCAGACCCAGAACAACTGTCTGTAGGAAGTACAAATATTCGTTACTTGCGCGTCACTTTAGAAAGCCAATTGCTTAGCTACTGCGCCACAAAACATGGTGTAACATGGGTGTACCATACTAATCAACGCTTTGTAGGCTATAACTGCCCCTTTAGATAAGATTATAAAACCTGAGATTGTCATGTTGTCTAAGAAGACGGTCCGCGTCGTTGAGACATGAGAGGTTAGTTAGAAAAACACCCTAAGCTCAGTTAAATTCAAAAGCTCGTAAATGCAGCGCTCTTTTGCTGCTGAGTGGGCACCTGTAATTGGCGTATCGATTGGAATTAAGTCGAATACTCGTTTACTGTTTATGACCTCCGTTTGACTCTTGTTGAACTGGTTTGACTGAAGACAGTATCCGGCCTAATGCGAATTGCACGTCCATTTCCTTATTTCAAGTAGTTACAGTAAGAAACACTTAGTATAGACATTAGGCACTGGTGTGGAAACCCGAGACATCAATCAGTACCAGTAGAGCTATTTAATGAGTGTCTCTTAGCCCGTTTATTGTAGCAATTATTGTGTTATGTTAACGGAGTGATTAAAGAAGTAAGTCTGTCTTATTACAAAATATGGTTCAAAATCTTTTTTCTTTTATGATGTTGGAAAGTGACAGATATATATACGATTAAAACCTGACTTTTACTAGACTTGCTTTACCATCTTTTGTATTAAGGAGGAGTGAGTTTAGCTAGTTTATGCGTAAACTGTTGGTCTTAGATTATTGATTGGTTGTCGCAGCCTGCGACAACCAATCAATAATCTAAGCTGTTGGTATTATTCGTATCTGAATCAAGTATTCATACGTTGCAAATACGCGTTGTAGATAAATTCGCTGCGGTTACCCTGCGGTCTGATGTTACCCCATATTCTGCGGTTACCCGTGTACTGTGGTTAGTAACTCGGTGTGTTTCGCTGTATTGCATGGATATTACAATTAATGTTCCTGTTCATCGTTAATTATTGTTTTAGAGGATGACAGGAATTTAATAATATATTTGTCGTTGTGTTTGATAATGTTTGTGGTTCTGATAAACGCCAAGAACGTAATTTACGTGCTATATGTTTAGATGCTAAATGAGGATCGTATAATAAATAAATAAATCCAGCCCATTATTGTCCCACTGGTAGGCACGGGCCTCTTCTCAAGATGAGAAGAGGCTTAGAGAGATTAGGCATTACCTACGCTGACGCTGGCTTAGTGCGGGTTGGTGGACTAGACACACCATCGAGAACTTTATGAGGCCCTCTCAGATGTGCAGGATTCCTCACGATGTTTTCCTTCACCGTTATCGCAAGTGATAGTAAAATTCTAATCCGCACATGAATCCGAAAAGTCAGAGGTGCGGGCCGGGTGCGAACTCAGACCCTCCTGCATGGAAGGCGAGTGTTCAACCACTAGGCTATCACTGCTGCTCGTTTAATAATTCATAGGAAATGTCAAGGACTAATTGGGCCGTGGTTACAGAAACATTCCGACTTCTAACAAATATTACACCTAGACCCTGTCATAATTACACCCGTTTTAGATCCAACTTGTCCGTAAAAGCAACGGGTATGAAAGTTAACAAAACTTGGACATGTTATGAAAGCTTGCCTGCGAAATTCTTGGCGTAATATAACACCCAGACAATATGGCGTCTGCCGAGTATTGCAGCTTGATAAAGTTGATTTAAAATTGAAATATCTTGTAGTGGTCGCTTCTTTGACGTAGCAGTAATAAGGCAATCTGAACAATATGTAATTGGATTTTCCTGTAGGCACAATTTTCGCTAGCAGCTCGGGATTGAATTGTGGTGACTGTTCAGTGTTCAATGATTTGAATCATTGATAAAGTCGCCACAATGATTATGCGAACTGTGTATTTTTGACAGTACACAGTCTGCATTCTGCACATAGAAATAATATCCAATCTTGAATGGGAAATCTACTACAGCACCTATAAATTTTATTATTAAAAACGTTATTGTATTACTGGCTTGGCTGTATTATTACCCATACATCGATGAGCAGATTTATGAAAAATAAAAATATGAAAATTTTCTTACAAAATCTCAGTTTCCAACTGCAATCTTCACGTAGTCGGCATGGCGTCCATTGAATTTGATGCTCTTTCAGCTGCGGCATTATCCCCATGAAGGGGGTTTTGAGGGAGCGGGTTAACGCCATCAAATTGTGATACTTTAACGTGGATCTACAAAATAGTTCCTTATAGAAGGCGCAGTACATAACACGCACGAAATTCGAAACCAGTGCGAACGAATAAAAAATTCCAAGCAAAATAAATCGCTCATAATTTGACACAGTACCAGTGGCGAAGGGTGACAGTTTTCAAAGGGGAAGCCGTCTCAAAAGTGCCCTCTAAAAATTGTAGCAAGACAAAAATCCATACCGTCTCTTAAAATCTATATAATAGTCATGTCTTGAAGAGCTCGACCTAACTGAATAACATGCCTTTTTTTGTCAGTTGAATGCGTAAATAATATATTATTACGTTGGTCTATGCACTAACCAATTCCTAAAGGGAAGCCGATGGAAATCGGGTTGTATGGACTCTTCCCTACTGCACAGTACATTTATAATGCTTGCGGTGGTTCGAGACGGAAAGGATGTATGGAAATCATTGCCAAGGAAATCAGAAACCATATTACTTGCTAGATATCTCTCTATAATATCATGTGGTCCCACACAATATCTATTATTTAAACATGTATGATTTCGATCACGCGTTCTCAGTAGCGGCTCGTATCTTTATTTCCCGTTCGATTTCTAGACTAGATGGAGCTGAATATCAGTTATTTTAATTGGAGCAACTGTCATCCAACCTTAGGGGGGCTAAAAAGGCCGCTTTAGATGAATCATAATATGATTCATATTACGAATGTCAAAATATCTACTTAATTGACGACTCTTAATGTCATCCGCATAAGGTTCATATTCAGTGATCATCTGTTTGACAGTTACTAAGCAGATCAGTAGATGAATTGCTCAATGTAGCCTTTTTAGGCCCCCTGTTAGGTTAGGTTAGTGGATACCGAAATGAGCCTTCTGTAACTTATTCTTTGCCAGGGCGTTTTATCAGGTCGCCACAGGCGTGTAATCGGCATTTTACCCCGAATCGGTATTACCGTTACGGGATATTCGGGAGTTCGTGTATAATAAGCGCCCTGGCTTTATTAGGACTTTGGGGCCGAGATAAATCTTAGGGGCCGACTGCCGAGTTTGTTTATAGTAATTTGCTGTGGTACTTGGTTTAGGGCAATCGTTTCTCGTCACGTGGGAGTCGTAAGTAGACAGATTATTTTCAACGGATTTCAACGGTCGATGATGATTGCCTGATCCTGCAAAACCTTCCTCGTTTATCATTCGCTTGTAGTAAAAGAGTAAAAGAGAAGTAGTTAATCCGTTACTCAGAGAACACATACGTAGGTAATTACCATCATTTATTCATTTTCTTAGGAGCAATAAGTATAAAAGAACAAAAAAATAATCCGCAAGCATCTACAAGTAGAGTTTTCGTATTTGTTTCTACAATTATTACCGACGCGCGACGAAGACTTTAAGTAGGGTGCTTTATCCGCATCCCACAGACTTTTCGTAATGAAGGCCTCCACCCCAATCGGCTGTAATAGTGTTGCAAGCTTCTACCATGAATTCTTCATTTTCATGAAGTCCAAATCTAACAATCTTGCAATTTTGTGTAGGTACGAGTAGATAAAATAAAAATGGTCTACTAAATCAGTGCGCAACGCAGTGGTCCGATTTTTCACAGCTGAAATATTAAATTCAAACAAACAGTCCATGTTGGCGCAATTTGGATTCTTTAATTTTAAGTTTAGAAGCTCACGTTTCATTTTTACTACCTTTTCCTTTACGATGCTCTTATTTTATTATTTGGCAACATTAGACCGCAACATAACGCCGGTAAATGGGCCATAATAAACGCCTCAGCTTTATTACACCGTTGGATAGTTATAAATCTCAAGAGTATACGCTAACAGCGCCAACAGTAGTGTTTAATTTAGATTTGTTTGTTTGTTCAACCAATCTTGTTTTAATTAAGAACTTACGGGATCATTTCGAGGGTTGGCTGAATACAACAATACGTTGTTCTGATATTACGAGTGAGATTAATACGCGGGAAATTGCATTTTCTGTATAGGTTATGTAAAAATTTTGTTGGTTATAATTTTTATTGATAGGTGGAACAGAAGAAATCTATCTGCCATGGTGGCTTTTTTCCGCATTGCTCAAGAAAGCGTAACAAAACACTAACATACATTCCACAAATTATATCAGCTGTGTTGCCAAGTTTTCATTCCCATCATGTCTTCCATTTATTACTGAGAAACTGCATTCAAGAGCACAATACAGCGACAACGTAGAAAATTCTTATCTCAGGTCTCATTTCAAAACTGCGAACGTTTCTTTGTGCAGCGATTGTCATCGAAATACTCAAGTAACCATTTCTTGGTAAAATTCCAGAGTACCTATAATGTAGGGACGATCATTTTGGTACCTGGTATTGCTTCTGCGAAATTAAAGGCAGTAAAAAGCCATTTTATTAGTATTCGTTATGGCCATCGGCCTCGCCTGTGGTTGCAAAAGATGGTAAAGCAAGTCTAGTAAAACCCAGGTTTTAAATAGATATAACCGTCACTTTCAAACGTCTAATAAAAAAAAGAGACGGGGCTATCTTGAAACCTGGGTTTTATTAGACTTGCTTTAAACCATGTTTTGTATGTAATAAGACAGCAAAGCTTATATATTATAGCTTTCTTATTACCTATGTCTATCATTCTAGTGTGTCTTGTTTTTGTGGCAAATAAATGATTTTTCTTTCAAAGGTTTAGCAATGTGTAGGGTTGCTAGGCCCTAAAATAAAAAGTCGGTCTCAGCGCTATATTAGCCCGGACAAGCGGATTTTTTTCCCTAGAAGCCGGACAAATATTCTTTAATAGCCAAACTTAAGTAATTTATAAAGCCGAACATTCTTTTTACCCGACTACGGAGATGGTTATATGTTTGACCGGCGGTATGTATGTTTGAATCTTAGAGTTAGGACGTAAGTATATCTTTTTAATAAAATACCTCGGTAAGTCGATTGCCATCCAACGGGCACAATTCTTAACTTACCCAAACAGGGTACCGCAGATGTATCGCAGTATCACGTTCTGTGACCGTACACAAAAAATCAATCAAATCCAATCTGTAGTTTAGCCACAGGAACTACTTACTTAAAAATTTCATGATTTTACACATAACACGATCTTTATGCAATGTTTGTAAAGTCTCCAACCTTCAAAATTATTTTTATTTACACGTGTAGGTGTAAATAAAAATAATTTTGAACTTAGATTTTCATTCACCTAGTCGAATGATAGCAGAGTGAAATATGACGAAAAAAAAAACTTGAGTAAAAATCGCAGATTTTTTGTGTACGGCTTCAGAAATCAAAACATGATATCAAATACGTGGTTTCATAATAATGTGATAACATGTGCGACACCCTGTATAGGTTGCTGCTTGATCTGGGATAAATCCAATCAATATTTATTTACATTCAATATGAATAACAAATACAGAATATAGCTAATTACTGTGTTATTTTGGGATTATCTCATGGCGCGCAATTTGTGAAACTCAATTCAGAAAATGATTTGGTTTGCCCGCTGGCGTTTTATGTAGGTACAAATTACAATACACAATCAGGCTGATTTACAATTTGGCGCATTGCTAGAGCCTACTATCGTAGCTTCGAGCAGTAGTTTTATTTATGCAATGTAACTTTTATTTCATCTGTGCTACGAGTAAAAACTTCGGGATTCCATCGAATTACTTTTTGTTTCTTTTTTTAAACTATATTTTGCGCCATTGACGTCGAAATATGCTCAGTTGGTTTATAACCGAAATTATCCTTGTGTTACCATAAAGAAGAATTATTTCGATATAGCCCACTGTCCAGTTAATTCTCGTTTTTAGGGTATTTCCCGATGATCTCACAACTGTTATTACCACGTTGATGCGGAACAAAGATGAATCAAGTGTTAGATTATGTTATGTCCTACGTTTCTTTCTCACCAGAGAAAGGTATTCAGTATGTTTTTCTCTATCTCCCTATCCATATAATTTCCAATTTTCCAAACCTTTATTTCCTTACCAAAACAACATAATTTCCTTCTGCTTAACATCTAAGTACCTATTCAGTAGTAGCAAAACAAAATGCGGCTTCGCATTTAATACGTATTTACAACAAAATACCATTTACAACACAAACAAGTGGAGCGGTGGCGGAAAGCCATTCAAAATGGCACGGGCTACGCAATTAAATTAAGCCGATAAAGTGTACAGGGAGAAAGCCATGTCGCCATGTCTGTACCTCTGTACAGTTCCCGCGAAAAATCTCCCGCCCTTTTTACTGACGTTTGTTTTTTTTTTGGTGCAAACGTCTGTTGGCTTATTATGCCAGTGGAGTGGGATGATTGAAATGTAATAAAGATCTGTGAGAATATGTTTCATGAAAGCGTTCTGAATGAAACGGAGCCTACAGATTCCTGTGGGTCTGCTGTTTTTTATTTAAGTTTATTTTCGTGAATAGAATTTAAATATTACGTTCATGCACTGTTAGAGCTAGCTATGAATTATTATGTACCTACCATTGCAAACAAGAGCAAAGGGAATTCATAAGTACCTACCTACCTATTCGACGTTTGCATGCCTATTTCCAAAGCCTGTTTCTCGTCTGTTGTTTACTTTTAGTTTCAATAACATGCTACTAATCAATCCCTGCCTACCGCGGTAATTATTATCTAACTTTATAGGTATGTATACTAGAGGTCGCGCGGGTGCGCGGGCCGCATGCGGCCCGCGAGGGCGTTTTTGGGTGGAGCTTGTAACATAACTAAAAAAAATTTGGTTTTTTAATTTTGTATGGCAGCCATGTTTTTTTGTATGGAAACCATCTTTTTTTTACCGGTTCGTCAAACGGCCCAGGGTCCTTGACATTTTTAGTTCAGGCGGTATAGGTTTGCGACTTGCCGTTTTCGAGATCCGTAGGGCAGTTCCGGTCAGTGTTCCACTTTCAGGTCATTTCGGACTTTTCCTAAACTCACAGGACCTCCCTCTATACGACTCCCATACATCACTTTTACCCCCGGCGGCTGCTTCTGGGAGAACAATTGGGTGAAAATCCAAAATGAACACTTGTATGGCGGCCATCTTGAAAAATGGCGGAAAGAGAAATTTGATCCCGGATTATGAATCGGTGACCCCGAAAACCCCCGGATGCCAATTTTCAGCCGGCTCGGACCATATTTTTTTTTGGCCGCCATTTTGAATACGCCATCTTGGATTTTTATGACGCCCACCGGAAAGCCCCCGTCGTCCTCTATGACATTTGGTCGAGCACCCCCCCGCTATCTCCAACGGTTTCGGAACGGTGAGCGTTTCAATTTTGTATGGCCGCCATCTTTTTTTGTATGGACGCCATCTTTTTTTCACCGGCTCGTCAAACGGCCCAGGGTTCTTGACATTTTTAGTTCCGGCAGTGAGGGTGTTCGACTTGCCATTTTCGAGATCCGTAGGGCAGTTCCGGTCAGCGTTCCACTTTCAGGTCATTTCGGATTTTTCCCGTACTCACTGGACCCCCCTCTATACGACCCTCATACATGACTTTTACCCCCCACGGCTCCTTCTGGGAGAACAATTGTGTCAATCAGTGAGTCAGTCAGTGAGTCAGTGGTAATCGAGCTTTATATATATAGTCAAAGTCAATTTAAAAATAAAATACCAATAAACAAAACTCGAACTGTTATCAAAACATCATAATCTGTATCCGAATCCGAACCCAAACGGCACGCGGTATATTTTTAATCACAAAATAGCTTGAGTTTTTAATTAAATTTCTACTTTGAAACATCTAGAACAGCCGAAAAGTTACAAAAATACCGGAAGAGTCCCGGGCTCCCTCGAAAACCCTCAGAGTTTATTACAAGCATTCACTTTTATGCGAAAATTATCTTTTCTGAGGGAAAAAGGCTATATAAACTGATATAAACTTTGTGTTTGGTCCTTCGAGATAAAAACGGGTTTTATGAAGGTAATCATTTTTAGGGGCCACAAAGTAAGTAAATTGGTGCAAGCTTTTAGACTTTTTAGTGATTTTGTTGTCATCGCGTTTTACTACTTTGTGACGAAAGATTTTCTGTTTTCTTTTTTATGTCGCATTGTGAGCAACAGAATTTTAAACCTATTAAAAAACTTATTTCAGTTTTTGTTCTCTTACCGGCGAATATATACTCAAACGTAGTTTTAAGTAAAATTTGCATGTCAAAGTCAAAGTCAAAGATTTTTATTTCAACTGGGCCTTTGCAGGCACTTTCAAAACGTCGTGATTCTAGGCGCACGGTTCCAAGTGGGTTGGTCCTGGAGAAGATACCGGCAAGAAACTCCATGGATACTCTTTTCATAAATCAAGCTTAGGTACTACACAACAAATGTGGGGGCCGCAGGAGCGGCCCCGGCTAAAATTCGACCTCAATTTACACAATAATACAATAAAAAATAAAAAAAGAACAGCAAAGATCATAAGTACCACTAAAATATTATAATTATACAATACTAGTAGGTGCGTACTTAACACTCAAGTCAGTCACCCAATTAAGAATAGGTACCAAAAAGGTACAAGGGAAGCGTTAAAATTAGTGTGTGAAGACAGGAAGCAGTGGGTCACCAGGGAAGCCGCATGTGCAGAGGATAATCACTTCCATACATCTCTATCGTCAACATAGTCTTTGATCCTGTAATAGGCCTTCCTTATGAGGACAAGCTTAACACGAGTTTTAAACTTTTTATCAGTAAGCTCGGTAATACTTTTTGGGAGTTTATTATAAAAGCGTACACCGTTACCTAGAAATGATTTGTTTGTTTTGGTCAATCTAAATTTAGGGACCACTATTTTGTACTTATTTCTAGTATTAATTTTATGAATATCGCTATTGATATTAAACATATGCAGGTTTCTTCGGACGAACATAATATTCTCCAAAATGTACTGTGATGGCAGTGTTAGAATATCGGTGTCTTTGAAAAAGTCTCGTAAAGACTCGCGTGGGCCCATGTTATAGATCGCACGGATCGCCCTCTTCTGCAATATAAAAACCGAATCTACATCAGCCGCTGATCCCCACAACAGAATGCCATAGGACATAATGCTATGAAAATATGCGAAGTACACTAATCTCGCCGTAGCTGTATCGGTTAACTGTCTAATTTTTCTAACTGCAAATGCCGCAGAACTAAGTCTTTTGGACAGAGCTGTGATGTGAGGACCCCACTGCAACTTGGAATCAATTGTTATCCCTAAGAATACGGTTTCATTAATTATATTTAGTTCATTTCCATCAAGCATTAAATTTAAGCCTACATGAGCTACATTTGGCAGTGAGAACTTTAAACATTTTGTTTTATTAGCATTTAGTAATAAGTTATTAGCTGCGAACCATTTAGAGAGTATAGTTAGGCTATCTCTAATGTGTAGGACTTCCCTATCTTTTCTACTTATTTTAAAAATGAGGGAAGTGTCGTCCGCAAATAGTATTATATCCGATATTTCGCTCATTATATATGGGAGATCATTAATATAAGCCAGAAACAAGAAAGGGCCAAGAATTGAGCCTTGAGGCACACCCATTTTAACCAAAGAGCCCTCAGATATGACACCATTGACACTTACTTTTTGTTGCCTCTGAGATAGGTAGGATAAAACAAGATCAGCAGCTCGTCCACGAATTCCGTAGTGGTTTAATTTACGGATAAGTGTATCGTGGTCTACGCAGTCGAAAGCCTTGGAGAGATCACAAAAGACGCCAATTGCATCCTGTGACCCCTCCCAGGATTCTAAAATGTGTGTGACTAATTTCACACCTGCGTCAGTGGTCGACCTACCCTTCGTGAAGCCGAACTGCTGACTATGTAATACTCCGTTTATATTAAAGTGTGTTAACATTTGGTCAAGCATGATTTTTTCAAAAATTTTACTTATTGCGGGTAGTACAGAGATTGGTCTATAATTGGAGGGATTATTCTTACAGCCAGATTTGAAAATTGGAATTACTTTACTATGTTTCATCAAATCCGGAAAAGTACCGCTATCTAAGCATTGGTTGAATATATCTGTAAGTATAGGGGCAATAGTATCAATAATATCTACAATAACCTTAACAGAGATGCCCCACAAGTCTTCAGTGTTTTTTATATTAAGACTTTTAAATGCTTTTTTAATTGTACTAATACAAATATGTTTGAACTTAAGGTTCGGCACGTCTTTACGGAAATTATCTCTAAGTAATGATTCAGCTAATGTACAGGACGAGGCAAGGGTTTTCGTAATCTCTATCGGGATGTTAGTTAAGAAGTTTTCGAATGTGTTGGCTACTTCCAACTTATCAGATAAAGTACCTTTGTCTGTTTTTATAAATAGTTCGGTATCGCGCTGTTTTATGTTGCCAGTTTCGGTGTTAATTACCTGCCATATAGCCTTTATTTTATTATTAGAATTACCTATCTTATTACTTATCAATTTAGATTTGGCATGGGTACAAACCACCTTGAATAACTTGGAATAATTCCTTACATATTTATGGAACGTTAGATCAGAGGTGAGTGATTTTTGTTTATATAAATCGTATAACCGATCCCTACTTTTCCTAATGCCTTGTGTAGCCCATTCGTTAAATTTTGATTTATTTGTCAGTTTTATTTTCTTAATTGGACACGCTTTATTAAATTCTTGGCATATTGTAGAGAATAGAGTAGAGTAATTTACGTTGGGGTCTCGTGAAGTGTAACAAGAAGTGGACACTTTGATTTTAATATTTTTATTTAAAGTTTCCAACTTTTTTTTAGATAAAGATCTTAATTCAACTATTTTATTTGACCGTATCTTATTTTTTGATTTAAAATTAATTAATTGTCCCATATGATCAGACCTAACACCGCTAATCAAAGAAGAGCTCTTTATCATGCAATTCGTGAATATATTGTCTATGCATGAGGCTGAAGAAGCAGTTATTCTAGTGGCTTCACTAAATACATGATTTAAATTAAAAGATTTAAATAACGACAAAAGTTTACATTTTTCTGGTGAGTTGCCTAAAAGGTCAATATTCAAGTCGCCACAAACAAATGTCAAATTATTATTTTTAAAAAGTTTTGTGAGTATTTCTTCCAATACAATAAGAAATGAGAGAAAGTTTGATGCAGGTGGTCTATACACACATAAAATAGTATGGCTTTCTATTTCCGCACATGCTACCTCACATAAGCGATCAACAGAACAGGAAGTGATGTCCTTTCTTTCCTTACGTCTGAAAGTACTACTACACAAAATCAAGGTACCACCACCCTCCGCTGATAGTCTGTTGAACGCACTGGCAACCACATAATTATTTACATTGAATAACATTTTATCAGGCTTTAACCATGTCTCACAGAAACATAAAATACCCATTTGGTATCTATCAATTAACAATTCAATATCTAAAATTTTGCCAGAGCATGCTGTTTATGATGGCTAAATGGGCTTGGAACTATTTTACCATGTATTTAACACCCATTCTATAATAAGTAGGTACCCTATATATAGCAAATAAAGAATTTGATTTGATAATTTACTGCCGTACTCGTAAAACGCAATTCGGCGGCAAACAGATGCAGAATTTGCCTATTCCCCGCCATTAAGTGCCAGCGCTGCCAACTCGCAGACAAATGGGATGAAAAACAAATGGTATTCCATTGGGAAAAAAACAGCTGCGTTTTCTACTTTGGCAATATTGAACATGCAAATTAAAAATAATTATAGGTACTTACATAGAGTGTGCAAAATTGTGAGATGAACAAAAAAATGGTTTAGTTTATTTTTAATGAAAGTATTTAAGGAAATATGGTATTATTACAAGTTAAATTAAATATAATAAGTATTAAAATTAATTTAAAAAAACTGCTTACAGTATCGATATATCGCAGTTTACTGCAGGATGGAGGGGTCTCATACAAAGAGAGTTTATACCTAAATAGTAGGCCATAGTGTATCTCGGGCCGCTGGGCAAGCGGGCTGGTGAACTTGGAGCCAGCCCTCACTTAAAATTAAACAAGATTTATTTTTATGTAGTGAACTAAATTTGTAGAGTGATCCAGTGTGCGTTCCCAAATGCAACCGCAGTAAAAAATTCACTCCAAAACGAAATAAAAAAATCTACTTTTTGTATGGCTTACGCTAGTAAATTATGCGTATCCCTCATACTAAGTCGAATTTTCGTTTTGTAGTGCATCCCAATACTGCGGTTGCATTTAGGAACAGACTCACATCACTCTACAAATTATGCGCACTACATAAAAAATTATCCTGTATAATTTACTTGTGCCAAAAGTAATCGGCACTCTTCTTTTTTTCACAAGTAAATGCCAGAATGACAATTACCTACATTACCTCCCTCTTGCAGTGCCATAAAAAACGCAATCCAGTGCTTTCAGCGTATTTCTTTTCAAAGATTCGCTTCACAATTTCGCTTGCCACACAAAATTACAGGGCAGAACGTACAATTCCTTTCTATATGCTTAATAACCGATGCACGGACAGCCTTATTAATTAGGGCTGTCACGAGGGTCAAAACAAAAGCGATTAATTAAAGCGAATTGCTTTTAAGGGTAGGAGCTACCATTGTGGAAGTGGCACATAACGGTGGACTTTCAATTAATACTTTTTGTTTACCTTTGCTGTGAATACCTATAATAGATTTTCAGGTAACATTTTCTTGGTGTGGATCTGGAAAGCGCTAGATCAAATATGTACTAGTGGTCGCCTGTGGTCGAAATTCGACCGTAATTTTAACTTTCTGCACTCCTTCTCCATATAAACTTTAACTATGCCAAATCTCACAATCCTCCATGTGCGCAATATGCTTAAAAAGGGGTACAAAGTTTTCTCTTCACGTATTAATATATAGATAATGGCGTTAACAGAGAAGAGGCTACTCCCTGCTAAGAAGCTTCTAAGTGCTGAGGTTTGAACATGAATGTTTTGGACACAAAACGTTAACGTAAGCATTTTGATGATAAAATACAATGAAACACTTATTTCATGAAAATATTAAAATACAGCATGTATTTTTAAAAAATATCATGGATTATACGTGTATTTTTAACCCCCGACAAAAAAGAAGGGTGTAATAAGTTTGTAGTGTGTATATGACTGTATCTCTCTGGCATCATAGCTCGAAAACGGATGGACCGATTTCAATGCAGATTTTTTAAATTGAAAGCTAGTTTAATCGGTTATCATCTTAGCTATGTTTCATAAAAATCTGTTCAGCCGTTCAAAAGCTACAGCCCTTTTTTTAGTTGGAGTCGGGGGTTTTTGACGTTAACGTTACGATGCGTCATAAACTTTGTGCTTGGCTCACTGAAATGATGATGACGATAGAAGTTCTCCGTATTAACTATTATCGCTTTTCTATTATTATTTTTTTTATTTATTTTTTTGCTTTTTTTATTATTATTATGGCATTAATGTCAACAGCGTAGATTTCAGTGCTGTTATCCGACATAATCCTTCAGTAACATAACCTATATTAAAGAAGCCTGGCACAGTTGGGATGGCTTATATATATTACTAGTTGAAGACTGTTGAAGATTACACAGCTAAAGTGTTTAACTTAATGAGTTTGTTACCTAAAACACTTGTATAATTTATTATTAAACATGACATTGAAAAGCCCGCATAATATTTTAGCCGAAAATCCTTTGTTACGATTGGTATCGACCGCCAGCCCTATCGCCACCCCTTCCATTAGTCTGGCTACCTGTCGCGACTGCCGTCTAGTGACGTCATCCACCCTCCATGTTTGTACACTGGGGGAGTTCCGTTCGACGGCCATCGGGTTGCAATTGTGCAATTTATAGGTAATCTAAATCCTAACTTTTGTTGAATCGGTGCGAGGCAAGGCAACCCTATTGCGGGTAAAGCGTAACGCTACGGTTTTCTAAGGCAAGGTTTTTGAATCGCTTGTAAACGTGACAAATAGTTAAATAAAATATTCGTTAGATTTCCAGACATGTTTCCAGATAAGTTCGTATTACGTATACATGATATTTTTTTATGTAGTGCGCAAAATTTGCAGATTGATTTAGTGTCCGTTCCCAAATGCAACCGCAGTACTAAAATTCACTAACAAAATAGAAAATAAAAATTGTATAGCTTGCGCTAATAAATTATGCGTGTCTGATTTTCGTCGAATTTTCGTTTTGTTTTATAGTGTATCCCAAAATACTGCGGTTGCATTTAGGAACAGAGACTGAATCACTCTACAAATTATGGGAAATACATAAAAAAATATCCTGTATGTCATCCCTGAACATCCTTCTGTAACATGCATATGTTCTGATGTAATATCAACTGAGATGTACGGCCTGTCAAGAAAGAGAAAGAAAGAATGCTCTTCTTTTTAAGAATAAGAATAAGAATAAGAATTATTTATTTGCAGGAATATAAGGAAATTCTTCGGTTGCTACCTTAAAAAAAGTACATTTGCTGTCAGTTTGGGTAGTTCCTCAAAAGTCCACCTCCTGCAAATAATTCGGTCGATCTCATGTCGATCTCCAATACTAAATTCATTTCCCCGAGGTGCTATACAATTTGTGAGAAAGATAACAAGCTAATACGGTCTATTTTCGTTTTATTTGAATCACCGAGAGCCGTTATTTTAGATTCATTTCCCCTTGGAAATTCTGAGGAGCATGATTATAATATTGAAGCGACAATAGTCTGAAGGCTGGGCGTCGTGTTGATTTGAGATCCTGAGTTGAAAGTACATCTACATAAATATTCACTACTAGAATAAGAGTTTAGGTACTAGCGATGTTTACTGAAAAAAACGTCATTTTGTTTTTAACCAGACTACATTAATTTAGGGACCGTTATTAAAGAATATATTATAACCCAAGCTGTCAATTTGGTCATTTTTAAAAATAGAATAGAACAGAATAGATCTTTATTTCATGTAAACCAGATACAGGCACTTATGAAATGTCGAGACTCTAGGTGCACGGTTCCTAATAGTAGGTCCTAAAGAAAAATAAACTTCTTTTTTTCAGAGATTATAAAAAAAGATATGGATAAATGAGTTGCCCTATTCCCAGCACTGGGGCACATATTACCTATCAGGCTATAAAAAAGGATAATAAATGGAAGCACTATATTAGGAGATGGAACAGTAAAGAAGAAAAAAAGGTCGTGATTTTCGACAAAATATCGTACTTTCTTCGCTAAGGCTTTTTACTTTCAAGATAAGATAAATGTCTGAAAATATCTGAGGAAGACTTTTGTTAAGTGTGTGGCTCAGATCATCAAACTGAACAACTTTCTCTATGGGACAGACATCGTTATTGGGGAAATATTATCAACTGTCCCATACGTTTCGGTCGAGTTGATACCTACCTATTGAAGTTTGTATGGGACAGCCTTTGAGTCGTTCTAAATACTCAAAGGGACAGCTGATTATTTTTCGCGATTAAGATGTTAGATTGTTCCAATTATAAACTGTGAATTGAATGAAACCATAGATATATAAAAAAAAATACGTTTTTTGGATTAATCAGCTCAGTTATGACCACGCATTTCTGTTACACGTTCTATAATGTCACACAGTAAGCTTGCCATTGCCGTCGCATAAAAAGTAAAACTGTCACTTGCATAGGGATGTCTCACTATAAGATCAAAGCCAGCAGGTGTCCGGCAGAGCATGCCGCAATCATGACGCGACTATAACAGCCCTTTGAGAGCCCGGTTACACTGAAGTAAGTAGCGTGAAGGTAAATAATTAAAAATAGATACTATATAGTTTTCTAGACTCTAAACGACTTCTTTTTTTTGAAATATAGACGATGAAAAAAAGTAGTGGAAGATCAAAGTGGTGGCCATCGATGGTGGTGGCAGTGTTGCAAGCCGTAAAGCAACTGTAAATCGCTTAAACGATGTAGGTACTTGGCTTAATAGACAAGAAGAAAAAAGATAAGTGAATAAAATGTTAGGTGAAAAAAACTGGGATTCACGAGAGTACTTAGTAGAATAATGGGAATGATTTTCTACTCCACTTGACGTTTTACATATTTTTTGTTTACAATTATTGTAAAAGGTTTTTCTGTCTCTTTGATTTTGTATGGCTTGTGCTAGTTAGTTATGCGTGTCCCCCATACTAAGCCCAATTTTCGTTTTGGTTTAAAGTGTATCTACTGAATCACTCTACAAATTATGCGCACTACATAAAAAAATATTTTGTATAGACGACAGTCATTCTGGAGATCGCAATGTCCATAAACATGTTTTATAACTTTTTATAACATTATTTTGAACCGAAGAATTTCAAGTCTCCAACGTGTCTTCATTTGCCTTCACATGTATAACGACGTCACCAGACATCAAAGCGTACTCAGTCAGCAATCACGACACGAACCCTTTGAAGATATTAATGAGACGAGGTTTTCAATAGTTTTAGGTACGTTTTACCAAAGAGGCGCAAATTGTCATGTGTCTGTAATTTACTTATAAATTCTGCAGATGCTTGATCTATAAGGTTCTTGCTTGTAATCAAGGTTTGAGCTTCGAAATTTAAATTTTCTAAAATTCTTTTTGTGAATTTAGGATTTGAAAAGGGAATTCTGACGTCATTATTTTGGGAGAATTTTAATTTAGCGGTTTTAGAACATTGTTTTCAACTTTGTATTTTGTAGATGGGATATTAAATTTTTATTTTTAAACCCTTTTTTTGAGTAAATTGAACTGAGAGAGATGAGGATTAAGTTTGTAGCTTCTTTTTTGAGTATGTAAATGTCCGGTTCCAGATTGAACTGAGAAATATACGAAAAAGAAATAAGTAAAAAAGGTCTTATCAACATTGATGTCTTGTTAATAAATTGTTACATTTCCCTCAAGTTGGAAGTATGCCAAGTTGAAAGCTGAACATGGGTTATCGTGTCTGTTACTAGGATCCGCTGTACTTACGGTTATTACCAAGCGAGCTGTCATTATGCTCCTCATTAGCCAGTTTGGCGTGAACACTCACTGTATAGTTACCAACTACATTTAATTCTTCGATTCACTTTAGATTGGCACCGACTTCAGAAATCGTTTATTTTTTAAGTCGGTTTTTAATTTAATTTTAAAGTTTATTTGTTTTTGTTTTTATGCTGACACAGTAGTTCAGCTGCTAAGCATCTAGTGGCGCGAAGCAGGTAATGATAGGATTACTAATTAATTCACCCTTTAGTTCCAAAAGAGCTTAAAGTTTAGTAACTGTACGCAGGTGGGCAAGGATTTCTATGAACAAATCAGAACTGCTCGCCCGTTCCAACCCAAATTATAATGACCAAACTTGGAATTGCTACTGAAACAGATTTTAACTACCCGTTCTGTTACACCTACAGCAGCTTGTTTGGGATTAACTCTGTTTTCTGCTAATATATAGATGAATTGAAAGTTGTGATTTAAAAATTTTCGGCTCTTAAATACTCTTAGCCTGTAAAAACATGAAAAGCATCCATAACAACCCCCTTCCCAAGTTCCGCAGCAACAAAAAGTAATCTTCTCCAGGACCAACCCACTTGGAACCGTGCACTAGAATCACGACGTTTTGAAAGTGCCTGCAAAGGCCCAGTTGAACTAAAAATCTTTGATTTTGACTAAGTTGCCGGAAAAACACGAGTTGGTGGCAGAGGGAAATCGAGGATTAAGTAATAGGAATCGTGAGCACGTGGCACATGGTCTATATGGCGCGTAGCCGAGGACGATTGCTGACCTTCCCTAGTTGGAGATTTATTTTAGAAAGAAACATTGAACGAATGATACGGTGAGGGAGATGTAGACAAAGCTTTATACATAGGTAGGTACGTACGCAAAATACCATCTCCGCTGGTATAAAAAGTAATAAGTCTAAAAGTTCCGAAGTTGCTAACTTAATCAATTTGCGAACTGTTTGCAACTCAAGAAGATCGTGTAGGTAAGTACAAAAAATCGCGATCGATCGGGCGGCAAGCAAATGGATTCAATTTGCTATAACGACACTGTCTTGAATACTGCAACGAATAGGGTCATCAAAGCAAAGATTTATCGCGTAAAATATACTCAAATAAATTTTAGTCAAGGAAGAAACAGTAGCGGTCAATGGGAGGCCCGTGTTGTTGCAGGAGAGGCATCGGGGCTGAAATTGAGAATTATCATGAATTCTTTCACAGTCTTCAACAGTTTTTAGTATTTTTTTCAGACTGAAAACTGTGTGAAGGATGATATGAGAGTCAATGGAGTACTTATTAATAGTAACGAAAGAGGTTGAAGATCGTCACATAAAAGGCTTTAGTCATTGTGTTTGGGCATGACCTAAGCTGTAAGAATCAGTAAGAATATACAAGCCGGCCAAAGATTTAATAAAAAAAGAAAGAAAAACGAAACAAAAAAGTTTATATCCAAAGATTTTTGCAAAATCTCAGGTACCTAGCTACGGGCAAAGGTTTTTTCATTGGGAAACTAGTACCTACATTTTCGAATAATAGCCATTAATTCTTAGTTATAATAGGTCGGTTTAGCTAGCTGGTATGTTTTACACCGTGTGGAGAGTTTGACATCCGGTCCATGTCACCCGGATTCGAGGCCCATCATAATAATTAATACCTATCGCTGTCTACATCCATAATATTTAGAACAAAACTTAATAATTCAGACAAAAGTGGTAACCCTATATTACTAAGGGTATCTAACTCGAGAGCAGCCGGGCCGAGACTCTTTATTATTCAACATGCAAACAGTCTTACTCGAGTAAATAATACCCGAATGTTTATTTATTAAGCTGATCTGAGGTGGAACAAAAACATGCAATGTATTTATTTGACTTTATCTGCATGTAATTATAATATTAGGGTCTGTACAGATCTAGCGAACATGTCGCGAATGCACAGAACGCGCGCCGCACACGAGTGGCACGCGTGCGGTTACTGCAACTTTTTGGTGCGCCTCTTATAATCAACTCACGCAATGCTCGCACAATGCGCGCATGCTGCCCGTTTGCAAATAGCGCGCATGCAGTTTAGTTCGCTTCCTTTAATACGTGTTCAGCTTCCGGTAGTTATAGAACCCTGAGGTGCGAGTGACAGCGCGGCGGGGGGAAGCAAACACGCGTGCTGTATGCAGGCAGCACTAGTGCTGTTCACGCACACTATTTAGAACTAGAATGCCGCGTGTGGCACAAGAGCAGTGCGCGAACAGATCGCTCTACGTAATCCAAGGTCGCGAGCCTTTCACAAACAGGCGCATTTGTGACGCATTCGTCAGATGTGTACACACCCTTATTCAGTATACAATATACATAACTTGCTCTAAATTAAATAATATTTTCATTGGAAACAAAGGAAATTTCCGCGAGGTAAAAAAGGTAAAGAAAGAAGACATGAAAAGCGCCAGTTGGTATGTTTATCTTTTACTTCAGTCCGTAAATACAAGTTCTTTGAGAAAAATATTTTTTAATTAGCTATTTAATTATCTTTTCTGTAAGTACTGGTTGGTTCCTCTAGAAATGATCGCTGCATTGGTATAATTGATCGCAAGCATATTTACCTACCGACTGTAATTTACACGTCTGTATCTCAATTCTTTATAGTAGTAGTAGTATCAATTTTTTGTCGAATCATAGAGTTGTTGGATTCCTATTAGCAGTAGGTACCTAGATCTTTGTTAAAAGATATTTGGAGCTCCTCTTTTGTAAGTAAACTTCAAACGATGTTAGTATTAGGTACCCGAGTCTTAATTACTTACTAATGTTGCAGGGATTACCATTTATTTACTTCCCCATAGGCCATAGGTTACCGGAGCAATCACCATCTATCCATTCTCAGTATCTGATATAACATCAAGCAATTCGCAGTCATTAGGACTCTGGCACCGCGTTTGGAGTCATTAGAAGTTCTAAATTAAACAGTCGAACCGCCATGTTTGTTCTATAATACTCACTAATTAATGGAAAGGATAATAATTTCTAAACGAATTTGTTAGGACTGAAACTATAAGTATGATTGTGTTGAAACATAAAAGCTAAATTCTGAATGGTGTTTATGGCAAAATATTTTATAACTAGCTTCCGCCAGCGGCTTCGCCCGCGTGTTATTTTCATAAATTATAGCCTATGTTACTCACAGATAATGTAGCATTCTGCTGGTGAAAGAATTTTTAAAATCGGTCCATTAGTTTTTGAGTTTATCCATTAAAAACAAACATACAAAAAATCTAATCTTTTCTCTTTATAATATCAGTTTAGAAAATCTCTTGAGAAATTAGTATAGCCTATAACAAATAAACCTATAAATGCATTTAATAAAGTAATCAAAAGATGTGGATTGTATAAATTCCTGAAACAGACAATGCTAACTCCATGCATCAATTAAGATATCATCGAAGTAACACTGCCAAGAAACGGGCGCTTGCAGACAATTTGTTGAAGCTCGTCTGTGGGGAATGACGTCTAAATGGAACAGACACACGGCGGCGCCAGCTATTGTTTCATAACATACATTTGGACACTTGCTCTCAACTAGATTGGATTAGTACTGGTACAGCAACCAGAAAAATATTGTAAAATGGGCAAATGTATATTCCGATGAGTACAAACTTAACTCTGGTGTGAGACAAGGAGGGTTAACTTCTCCCAGGCTATTTAACTTATATGTTAATAAACTGATTGAGGAGTTGTGCAGCATACACGTTGGCTGCCGCGTGGATGATGTTAGTCTTAATAACATAAGCTATGCGGACGACATGGTGCTGCTCAGCCCGTCGATCGGTGGCCTGAGAAAGCTTTTGTGTATATGTGAAGCTTATGCTGAGAGGCACGGTTTAAAATATAATGAGAAAAAGAGTGAGTTTATGGTCTTCTTGGGAAATAACAAAATACCTGATAGTGTACCACCTCTGTCTCTGAATGGAGTAGTTTTGAACCGTGTTTCGCAATTTAAGTACCTTGGTCATATTGTAACTGAGAGTTTAAAAGATGACCAGGATATAGAGAGGGAACGGAGGGCATTGTCGGTGCGTGGAAACATGCTGGCTCATAGATTCGCTCGTTGTACGGTAGACGTAAAGCTCACGCTATTTAAGGCGTACTGTCAAAGTTTTTACACGAGTGGTGTATGGGTCAGGTTTACGCAAAAGGCCTACAATGCCCTCAGAGTTCAGTACAATAACATCTTCAGGGCTCTGTTGCGGCTCCCCCGTTACTGTAGTGCTACAGGCATGTTTGCAGATGCGCATGTAGATGATTTCCATGCAATCATGCGAAAGAAAATCGCGTTTGTCATGCAAGGTGTGCGGGGGAGCGGCAACGGAATCCTGAAGATGATTGCAGATAGATTAGACTCAGCCGTTCTCTGTCGATTCATTGACTTGCATGTGAGAGGTGCGAGTCAGTGAATCGGCACGATAGTTAGTTATTATTGTGTACCTATCTACTAACATAGTTTGTAAGTTCTCTTGTTTCATTTGTCTTGTTACTAACACTATGGGCTATATTGTCTGAAAATAAAATATTTTTATTTTTATTTTATTTATTATTTATTAGTGATTTATTCTCCTTTGTTTACTGGCTCATAAGATCGCTGTGGGACGTTTAGTCATAGTTTGTAATAAATTTTCTTTATTTATTAGTTATTATATTGCATTTAAATGCAAAATTAAAGACATGTGCGTTTGTAAAGAGGCTTAGCCAGTGGCGTGCACAGATATTTCTTACAGAGTAAGCAAAAAGAACTAAGTGTTGTTTTGTCAAGTTAAATGATGTTTGTGATTGGCCACCTCTCCCTAAGACTTGCATTAACGGCTATTACAGACATATTAACGTTTGTATTACTTATTTATTACTAAAATTTTAGGGCAGGCAATGTCTTTTTGTCTTTATGACTATGACTATGACTATGACTTTAGTGCACGCCACTGGGCTTAGCCACTAGCCAGGGTTTAATTCCGAAAGCGAAAGGTTACTACCAGATAAATTCTCCATTTTTGCTTATGTATTTTGGGTGTGGGAGGGTTTTGATTATAAATCCACCACCATCTTGCTATGCTAGTGATGTGTGTGTTCTGTGAATGTTTACAGTAGACACACAAAATGCAGCCTAAATATTATTTAAGTTCTTAGTCTACAGGTCTTCATAGCTTTATGAAGGCAGCCTTCGCCGTCAATTTACTTTAAAAAAATGTATTTGTAGTCTTACCTATCGCTGGAGACAAGTATGAGCTGCGTGTTCGCGTACTTGGCTCTTCGCTTGCGCACCGCCGACAACGCAGCACAGAGGCTCGGTGAGAACGACCGGCAGGGAGGACACTAGAACAAAATATTAAAGGAATAGAATAGATCTTTATTTCATGTAAACCAGATACAGGCACTTATGAAATGTCGAGATTCTAGGTGTGTGTGCAGAAGGTTGCAATTGGAACTATGTGTTAGGGCGCTTTACATCGCTTTTGAAAGGCGCTGGAAAGCACTTCGGGTTTATAGTTAGGCAGAAAAGCTTTGGAGCTTTCTATCATGTTCGTTTACACGAAGTAAACTTGCTATGCTACTGACCGATGCAAGCATCGGCGACCAATGTGTAACAGGCCACTTCTTTGCGTTTATATCCCTGCAATATGCTTGAGTAGTTGAGCAATGCTGATACATGGGTCATACTCGTGAACGGGTGCCGTCTGTTGGGATTGGTCAGCTCATCGTGACTATGACAATCTTATCAACAATTTCTTATCTATTTTTACTTTGTCCTCACATTACTTTTCGAGAACAATGTACTTTTATAAAGGTTATATTGTGAATTTAAAAGAGTAACCATGGAGTTTCTTGCCTGTTCTTCCCCATAGGAAGTCTACACTTTGGAATGAGGCACCTAGTCTGACTATTCTTAAGTACCTGTATATGGTCTACATGAATAAAAACATATCTTATCTTGCCATAATTATTAAACATATATCTATCTACTTGACTAAATGACCAAAGAAGCCTCTCAGAACGATGATATTTTTTATTTTATTTTTTTTAGTATTAATTAAGCTTAGATATTTTTATGTTTTGTGCGTCATACTGGGCGTAGAAATAAAAACTTTTTCTTTCTTTCTTTCTTTCTTTACTTCTTCATGACAAAAATTACTATTTATTTTTCGTGGTTTTGACTTACCCAATGTGCAGCAAAGTAGAACACCCTCACGGCATCTGCCGGCAGGTCTTCATACAGCTTACTCTCTCCGTCTCCTTGCAGCTGCACACCTCTCAGGACCTCGTTCAGAGGAGGAGGGGGCCACGGGAACCTGTCGCCAAGAGCATCGTCGAGGAGAGCATCCCGTACTGGTCGACCTCGGATGACCAGGGTTGGAACGCCTACTGCGATGCTGTACTTCTGAGTTAGGCGGCGCTGGAGAAGGAAATATTGGGTGTTAGATGTGAATAATTAATTTAATTAAAACGAAATCTCTGGTCGACATTTTTGGTGAATTGATTGGGGATTTTGTTCATCTAATCACAACAGCCAAGGTCGTGGCTAGGAATTTAGTTGGGGGGGAGGGGGAATGAATGCTACTCGACGGGATTTATCTTGGGAGATTAAGCGCCTCTGGGGATCGCCCTCAACATCACGTTGCGCGCTTTAGCATATTTCAGGCCAACCCAGTGAGTCGCGAGCATTGTCTGAGGATTGGAGGGGGCTTCGACCCCAACCTTCTGGCTACGGCCTTGAAAACAGCTACCATACGATTTGTCAATCATTTAGGAATCAAATATGCAGAAATTATCATGTGACCACCATGTTATCAAACCAATTGCCCACCATAATGAATACGGGCAATTTTCAATCCATAGTCAAATACACTCGCGGACAAATAATACGGGTCGATGACGAAAATCCCTGTAACTTGCAAATTAATGATGGTACATGCATGAAACTAACTTTATATTATAGAGAATTTTAATATCAAATGAAATAATACCTTAAATGATAAACAACATAAGTAAAAAAAGTTAAAATCTTAAAAACCCCGTATTTGGAAATAAATTCAATTCGCGGTTGCTTTAATTTTGCTTGTTTTTTAACTTTTATTTTCAATCTATCAAATCCAAATGATAAAAGGCGGTCATTGTCACCTTTCACCATCATTATTGAATTACTATCATGTCGCTAACACCAAAAGAATGTACACGTATCGTCACTATGTTAGAAGAAGGCAGAAGTCAGCGAAGTACAGCAAAAACAATAGGCGTGTAACTTTCTACAGAGCAGCGAGTCGTCCATCGTTTCCGAGAAACTTGGCAGAACATAAGGAGACCAGAAACCAGCAGACCGAGATGTACTACGGCTCGAGAGGATCGATTTATTGTTACTTCCATGCTCCGAAATCGGCACCTCACGGCATTTGAAGTATCAAATCAACTTCGGGAGACACGTATAGACAACGTAAGCGAGCGGACTGTAAGGCGGCGCCTCCTTGAAGCTAATTTGACCCCACATAGACCCGCAAATCGTCCAAAACTTGAAAGGGAACATCGGGTAGCAAGATTACGTTACGCCCGCGAACACGCACAATGAGGAGACGAAGAATGGGCAATCTGACGAATCCAGATTTGTGCTGTATGCACATGATGGGCAGCGAAGAGTCTACGGACGGCCAGGGAAACGTTTTATTCCAGCTTGTTTTGAGGAAAAAGTGCCGTTCGGCGGTGGATCTTTTATGTTTTGGACTGGAATCTCTTCAGAGAGTCGCACGGAGTTACCGCTGATAGAAAACGGTACGCTAACTAGTGCAAGATATGTGGTAGAAATTCATAATGAGCTTGTCGGCCTATATTTAATTAATATGGGTGAAAAATCTATGTTCATGCTTGACAACGCCAGTCCACATACAGCTCAAATTGTAAATGAGTATTTTCAGGACGTTGGCATCAATCGCATGGACTGGCCCGCGACAAACCCGGACCTGAATCCAATTGAACACGCTTGGGACGAGCTTGGGAGGTGTATAAGAAATCGAAACCTCGCTTCAGCGACACTTTGAGACCTGAAACATGCGTTAGTGGAAGAATGGACCAATATCCCGCAACATCGCATAAGAAACTTAATAAACAGCATGCCCAATCACCTGGCAGCTGAGAAAAGAGCCCGTGGAGGCAATTTAAAGTATTAATTTTGTGTTAAAGTTCGTTTTTGTGTTGTATGTGAGGTACCAACCAGTATTATTTCAATGTAAAAATTATTGATATTTTGTTTTTTTGTGTAATTTTGACAATTTTACTAACAATGTTTCCAACATTTGGTGTCGTTTTATTAACTGTTAAATTATCTACAACATACAGTTTCAATCATGCCGCTAGCTCTATTATTTTAAGAGTTATTTTAGATTTTCGTACCGACCCGTAATATTAGTCCGCGAGTGTATATTATTAGCGACAGACATACCTAGCATGGTCGGTTTGGCTAACGTCGTAATGTCCTATTTGATCAATCACTCACTGTAACCGACATTATCTAGCTAGGTTTTGGACTAATGTGGTAATCTATCTGCCTCATCGATGTAATCTGCTGCTATTTACTACTGTTTCGCATTGATTAGTTCTGAATAATTGAAATATAGCTTGCATTCGTCGTTTTAATTATTTACATTTTGATAAAGATTAAAAATATTCATTTTTTGAAATATTCTTTCAAGATACGTTTACGTTACAGTAAGTAGTTGCTGTAGTTGCCTTGTAGTTGCACTGTCAAGTCTAGTAGTAACAAGTAGTGGTTTTAAGTCCTAAAGAAGGTCGGCCAGTTTCATACAAACTATGACCTGACCGTAAATTGACGCGGCCATTAATGAAGTATGGCTTAATTGATTGTCCATTAGGCACATGTTAAAATATTTATTGGTTTTACTTTTTTTAAACCGGTGAATACGTACATTTTTTATGTTTTGTTTTGAGGTTAGGATTTAATACGACTGTGACGCCATTATTTATAAAACAGTCACAGTTAGTCTATTATTTTCTACTGTGGCATGTACCTCTTCTCTAGACATGTCCCTAACATACCTAATTATTATAGTCAATCCTTGGCGAGCTGACTAACCTCCTGGTATGGTACTTACAACTAACATGGTAGGATACGATTTCAGTGTATACCTACTCTTTTCTATACGGTATAGTCCTGTGTAAGTACGGTATAATAAAACTGAAGTAGAGAAGAGACAGAAGAAAGGTGGATACAGGATACAATAAAATAATAAGTTTTATAATATTCATTTATTTTATTCTAAATCTTCCAAAACATCGTCCAAAAATGGTGCTGGAGGTGATATGTTTGGCTGAAATCTAGCACATCCAAGGTAGGTACCACACTAAAGTCATGACATGCGCACAACATCCTATTGTGCGACGTCCCATAAACAGTTACAACAACACTCTAAAATGCCTTCTCGCCCTTCTTCTTCTCTCTTTATCTATTGCACAAAGTACACGCTGCTGTACGTGCTGTACTGTGTGTACTGTGCTGGTACGTGAATGCGGTTTCTGCATGGTGATTCACTGAAAATCACAAAGCGTAGGAAGTCGGTTTCCAATAAGCGCAAGCCAAGAATCGTCAGCTATGGGAGGTATCACACGGAGTCCGAGAATCGTAAGCAGGGTCGTCAAAGGTGGAGGGATCAATTGCAGTCCGTAAAAACACAAAAACAAACAATATCAACACTAGTAATCGCACGGTACGCAACGACGTTACGGAGGCACGAACGTTAAGTGACATATCTTTGACAGCTATCACTTAGCGTCAAAAACGATCCGTTTCGTTTTATCTGTTTTATATATTACAAAATGGGTACCATCGTTATAGTTCGTTGGGTATATACAATAATTATGTTTATTTGCCAGAAAACACCCACATCGGCCGTAAAAAAATATCCACATAGAGCAATAAATGTAGTAAACATTGGAAAAGGAAAATAAATTAATTATTAACATCTTCGCTACAGCTTGTAACAAAACGGAATGTTTTGCGTAATAATAAGATGCGTTCAAAACCATTAACACGATTAAATATGGCATGTCCTAAATAATTAATTAATTATTTACTCCCGCTCTAATAAAAGTTTTAAATTGTTGTAATTAAATTCTCCTTTATCAATATACATTTCTGCGTAGCATCCATCAATGGCCCCTTCCATTTTTGGTCAGGTCTTATTTGGCCATCATTCTTTAATATATTCCACCAAAAATCAAACAAACAAAAAACCATCAAAATAAACCTCGAATAAAATTATTCCTCGTGCCAAAAAGGTAGCCAGCCACAGCCAAAAATAAATCCAATATATTATTCTACCCACCGATTCTACCATTTAAGTTATCTAATACTTCGATAGGAAATTAATATATTTCTCCGCCATTCTGGGCACGTAGGACCAACCTCGGGAGACGGAGCCTGAATACTAAACGACTTGTATACCTTTGTATACAATAGGTCCTACGGTTGGTCCCACTCCTAAACTGGAAGAAGTTTTGCTTGTTCAAATTTTTTTGCTTCCTCCATTGAGATTTATTTCTATTGCGTAGCTGGTTTTGGATTTTAACAAAACATAGAAAGTTCAATTTGTACTGGAATAACTCGATTATTTGATTTTAGAATAATTATTCTTGCCGGTTTTTCTCCATAGGACCTACTATTTGGAACTGCGCACCTAGAGTCTCGACATTTCATAAGTGCCTGTATTTGGTTTATATGAAATAATGATCTATTCTATTCTATTCTCCTTTTCGTGTCAATAGCTGTTACCGTTTTTGACCTAAGCATTTCGTTCAGGAGTTTTACGAATGGCATTGCAGTAGTTATGGTGTGCGATGGGTATATTATTAGAACAAAATTTAATAACATAGTATTACGTCTGAATTCCTCGAAGGATTAAGCTATTACATCTTAGCATTTTGCCTTTCCCGGTCAAAAATCGAAACTCCTGGCTGGTACTGAGAAATTCCTTAAAAAAACCCACTGCCTAACTAGGAGAACCAAAAGCAGGAACATACACACGCGTACGACTACTACGAGGCATGGGCTGTCTCGTTAGACCCCATCAATTGGAGCAAAAATCAGAACAGGTTGATTTAACAAATTAGAATCTTATTTTACAGGAGTTTCCCCACAGATCGTGCGACATATAATATAATAAAAAAAATAAGTCCGTGGAGAAACTGTTTATAATTAATACCCATTGTGTACAGGACTTAACAAAACGGCCACACATTTCACCACAGCTTACCATAAACAAAACGCACCTTGTTAATAATTAGTCGTCTAAATATAGCGGGCACAGGAAGGCGCGCGTTATTCCTAGAGCCCAGGAGTGACAGTAACCAGGGCCCTTTGAGTAACTGACCTGCCTCAATTAGGCTGTTTATTTATATAAATTACATACGAAATCAGACAAGGACGTGTGTACTTACAGAATTCTTATAACTATTCTACAGTAAAGAATTTACTACAAAAACACCTTGTGTGAACTCTAATAAAGACAACAACAAACTCTTCTATTTATGATATTTGTTCAAAGTATGATATCCACATGCTCCGTTGCACGTAATATGTAGAAGGTATCGAGCAAGATCTCTCGTTAGATCAAGAGTCGGTGACTCGGAAATATGCATCCTGTATCCGATACGAACATTGTAATTTGAAATTCAGCTGTGTACAGTGTTATTCTTGTGGCGTGCAATGTTTTCAAAACAGATGTTAAATATAGAGCAAAGAGTAGACAACTTACTACACATGCGTCTTGCAAATGATCGCCACATATCTTTTTTTGTCAATTGTAATTATTGTATGTAATTGATGTGTTGTAGTAGTATGTTTTGTCGTGGTTGTCCGTGGCATCACATCGGTCCTATCCTAAAACCAGCGCTGTGACATTTATTTTATCTGTCGCAGCAGATGCTGAGATTGGGGCCATTTTTGTGCAGGAATTTTTAATTAGTTTTTTGTTATTATTTTAATGTTTTCTTTCTGTATTTAATTTTCTGTGCGAGTCCGAAATAAATCAATATTTTTTTTTAATAAATAAATAATAATAATTTGACGACACGGTTGGCGCAGTGGCTAAGCAATTAGCTTTTTGCGCTACGTGCCGCGGGTTCGATCCCCGCACGGAACAAATATTTGTATGATCTACAAATAGTTGTTTCGGGTCTGGTTGTGTGTGCATGTGACATGTATGTTTGTAAACTGTACCCTCGATACAGGAGAAATCCTAGTGAGGGGCAATGTTTAAAAAAAAAAAAACATTTTTCTTTCTTTCTTTCTATCATTTCTTCTATTTCTGGTGTGCAATAAAGTGTATTGTATGAACACAAAATGCTGATTTGACTATGATGACCTACATAGAATAACAGTCTGAAGACACACCTCAATACGCCACAACATGAAAAGCATGCTATGTAATAAATCCAGCCAATTACTGTCCCACTGCTGGGCACGGGCCTTTTCTCAGAATGGTAAGGCTGAAGCCGTAGTCCACCATGGTACCCTGCTGCGGGCTGGTGGACTACCCATAACATTGAGAACTTTGTAGAACCCTCTCAGGGTTGCAGGTTTTATATGTTTTTCCTTCATCGTTAACCCAAGATATAACTAAATTCTGATCCGCAAATGGTTTCAAAAAGTCATAGGTGCGTGCTGGGTTTTGAACTTAGACGCTCTTGCATGGAAAGCAGGCGTTTAACCGCTACGCTGTCACTGCTTCATGCTATGTAAGCATAGGACATGGAGGATGCCAATTAATTGATACCAAGCGCTTGATGACCGCGCACCGAGTCTCGACATTTCATATGTGCCTGTATTTGGTTTACACTAAATAAAGATCTATTTTAATCTATTCTGATGATGAAAGCTGCCAATGATAATTAGATATTGATGATTCGCACTTGACATATTTGGCGAAAGGGCTGTATCTCTGTATTTGTGTGGTAGTATCATAAACTTATTTTACTAGTGGTAAAGTATAATAAGTTTATGGGTAGTAGGTATATGCTGCTGATGCCGACTCTACTTTTCAATATGGCTATTTCTATTAGCAATTTGACGGTCGTCAGAAACTCATTGGGCTGGTGTACCGCATGATATTGGGGCATTCCCATACGCCTTTAGAGAAAATAAAACAGTTCTTATTTCACGGTAGGAGTATGAAGTATATTAGGTACGCTCTGTTGAACATAAAATATATAAATTCGGTGGCGCGGAAATATTTCTGCTTCCAGAGACACAACATTTTGTTAGGGATGTTTTGCAGTAGATGTCCTTTGGGGGCCATGTGTACGAAACGTGCCGTTATCTTGAATGTTTATGTGCTAAATGAACAAGTCCTATGCATCATAAACAAATAAACACTGCTATTTACGTTTTTGTTTAAGAAAAGCTGAGAAAGCGACTCAAAGTTAGAAACAAGGACCTTTTTCTAGGATTTTTATTGCTCTAATCTTAATAACGTATGTAACCGTCAAAAACCCCTGACTCGAACTAGAAAATGAGCTGTAACTTTTGAACAGCTCAAGAGATTTTCATGAAACTTAGCTAGGATGATACCCAATTAAATTAACTTTCAATTAAAAAAAACTGCATTGAAATCGGTCCATCCGTTTTGGAGCTACGATGTCACAAACAGATACTTACACAGACAGAAATACTCACTACATACAGTGCCCACCCTTGCCCACCCCCTAGCTAAGCCCATGGGCATATCATCACGTATGTCAGGTCACATGAGACCAATCTTTTTGCTCCGTAAAAACCTGCACCTTATTCTATCTTTACACTAAATACCAAGAAAATGACATTTTCCAAATGTCGCAGCATTATGCTAAGATGCGGGCCATTATTGATCTCGTACAAGTTGCTTAATTTTTTTTTAATAGTTATTGTGTTAATTTCTGTGCGAGTCCAAAATAATACAGTTTTCTTTCTTTCTTTCAAATTCACACCCTGATAAACGAAGAAAACACGGCACTGAAGAGAGTAGTATCCCTTTCGTACCCCCATCACCTACGCACATATTCTTGTTCCACAAAACCTTCAGTTTTCAGCCACAGAACGCCTCACGTATTGACGTAGACAATGCAGACAGGAGCCAATCACACTAAAAGCTGTCCTGTGAGCCTCCATCATGACATATCTCAGATTAATGCAGTATGTCTGTGGCTTGCCCGTTTGTGACACGGATTTGTGGTGTCAGTCGGTTTTCATTGAGAGGAAAATTAATCTGTACTTTTATTATGAGTTTACAAATCTACGAATATACCTACTCGCTAAGTAAGTGGCCGACAGGTATGAGTTTTTAACCCCCGACAAAAAAGAGAGGTGTTATAAGTTTGTAGTGTGTATCTGTGTATCTGTAGATCTGTGTATTCGTCTGTGGCATCGTAGCTCCAAAACGGATGGACCGATAATGAAATGTCGAGACTCTAGGTGCGCGGTTCCAACTAGTAGGATTCCTGCAAGTAATAATTAACTATCCCGAACATTATTTCGTCCGTTATTTTCAGAGGAAATTTCAAGTAGTGATATATCGTCCCCTGTCTTCTCCAGCCTGACCCTTTTCACAGTATATCTAACAAATTCTCCGAGGAGATTAACACCTGGAGGCTTGTTAATGCAGAAGATAATTAAAACTTTAGCTGAGCACTTGACTAAACGTGTTCAAACCATAAACCTAATATAATAATAATACCTGTTATACCAGAGTAAGTAATAACTACTAGCCTTATGGTCAAAACTGTTGTCTAGACTCTAAAAGAAAGAAAGAAAGAAAAATCATTTATTTGCCACAAAAACAAGACACACTAGAATGACAGACACAGGTAATAAGAAGAGGACAGGTGCATAGACAGGGAATACATTTTTTTTAGTATGGCAACAGTGTAAAATTGAGTAGAAAAATTTAATTAAAAATATGTGGGTATATTGCACCGACTGCGCATCACCTATTCAGTGTGTGTCCCGAGCTGTAGCAAATGGGTGTCCAGCTCAGCATGTGCCAGGCTATGACACCTGACGCTGATATTCTGCTGGATCCCGGTTATGACATATGGTTTGGTACGTACGGTATGGTCTAATTTACCCCGTAGATATATCTCTATCCATTCTCATTCATTTATCTCCAAACCAATTAAAACGGTTAGGAACTTCAAAATGGGTTTTTTATTCAGTGTAATTTATTGATATAGCGTCATTATTATAAATATTTTCTACATACATTCAAGTCCTCATTCTATTCTATTCTACATACGTATAATGTACGAGTATATATTACTTAATATTTTAGTTGATAAGAACCTGAATCAGAACCACGAACTAACATAAAATCCAAATTGGGCACTTCTTAAACAAGCCCAGCTTCCCGAAACCGTAATTAAGTTGTACAGCACCAAAGTAACTAAGATTAGGGGTCTCCGGCTGAGTGGCTCAACATCGGGGGTCCGATGACACGGTAGGCTGCCGACCCCACGCAAATTACTGACGATTACAACCCCAAGACGTACTTTATATCTTTTGATACGGTACGATGCAGATGAGCAGTTTGGGGTTCATTTTTGGAAGAGTAGATTTGGCTTTAACAATCTTTCTTCTTGATCTAAAGCCTTCTTTCTTCCCTTGTTTGAGACGTACCAGTCCATAATTTCAGACGCCTACTTGAACGAAGTGAAATTCAGATTGATCCAAAAATAACAATTTAACTTGTTCGAATCCGAAACAGAAAAGCAGTAGTTTTGTATTATGATAAGTAGAAATTTTTACTGATTTCGACAAAAAATATATTGTCAGCTTAAGCTAATTACATCTTTCGTAAAGATTCATAATAAATCGACAACTACTAGCTTTGTATTTTGCTCCTTTAAATAAATTTTCATCAGCAACTTCAGCAACACAACACAAGCATAATTTAAAATTTTCCAAGATGGCCGCTGTGATGGCGTCATTTCTTCAGGCGTAAACCACAGAGTATAAAAAGCGTGTTTAAACCGTGTAGCGGTTGAAAGCAGTGTAAATGTCTGTAGAAAGTGCTCTAGGGCTGCATTCAAGGGGCTTGGAGGGCCCTTTGCAAGACGACAACCTACGACGTTGAGCTACAAGTGTAGCTAGCGCCTGGCTTCTTTTAAATGACATTTCTATGCGGGTTTTCAGGGTTCCTTCGCGAAAGCAATTTTGTTGTACTAGCGACCAGTCCCCGGCTACGATTCGGTGCAATTTCTCTACTATCTTTACATTAAATATGAAAGTATTATACATATAAACCTTCCGGAAGAAATGCTCAAAATTATGGTGAAAACCGCATCAAAATCCGTTGCGTGGTTTAGGAGGAGTTAGTGGATATGTAGACAGACACGGAAAGCGACTTTATTTTATACTATTTAGTATTTTTTATACTTTATTACATCTCATCTCCCTCTATTAAAAATTACGTCTTCGGAGAACCAAGTATATATAAAAACAGTCAGGAAGGTACCTTGCAAGCCCGAGTTTTTGAAAGTCCCTGCAAAGGCCCAGTTGAAATAAAAAGCTTTAACTTTGACTTTTGAGTATAATAATTTTTTAAGCCCGGACTAAATACTTTACGATATTCACCCGGCAATATATTTGACAAGGTGTGCATACCACAAAATATTTCCTATGAATTGTCGCGTCAGAAGAAAGACTTAGCTAATTTATTAACTAGATATTGTCTGTGTCTGGTGTCAAGTGTAGTTCTGCACATAATGGGCAACTCCAACAGGGTGAATTGGATTCAAGAACTTACTTTGACGCGTAGGTGCTGTTTTATATTTGCATTTTAATTTTATGTTTTAAATAATTAGGCTGTGTGAATAATAATATTTTATTCTTTCTTTACTTATTGCTTAAGTTTTTTGGAAAAATTCCAACGGTACCTATAAATAAATATATCAAAATCTTAATCAATAATGAGGAGAGTTTAATGAAGCCAATGGGTATTGAATTCATGATCATAAGTTTTTTTCCTAAGTATTTATTTATTTAATAAAGTATTAAATTAAGTATGTTGCAGTCGGCTTTCAATAAATAGTTCTATTCTTTGTATTATTAAGTGTCCTGGGACAATAGGAACAAAATAATTGAATAAGTTATTATCGAAATAAAGAAAATTATACTTATACTAGAGAATAGAGCATTTGTAACAATACAATGAAAATGAAGAGAGAAATTACGCCGTACAAAGGAAACACTAATAACGTAGAAAATGGCCATTCTTTTCTACAATAGAATTAAAAAGACAACTCCAATATTTTCCACTAAAACGGTCAGAGGGATGTTATTGATTTTCTTCAATACATTCCCCTGTAGTTCAGTGAACTTGCCGTGTTACAGGCTCATAACGAGAGTCGGTTCGACGCCCCGATAGCGACCTGTGATAGCGAAGCTATGGAAGGTATGGTAATTATTTGTTGATATCACGATTATAAACAATGTTTGATTATGTCGGAGATGACGCAGAGTATTCAGGAATTTGATTTGAACTTTGAAACTAAACTAAATCCGGATACATAGGATTAGATTAGATGTATTTTTCAACAATGAGTTAACGGAATTCGGTATTTACGAAATAAAAAATACTATCTAAAATTGTAAAAAAAAGCTGCTATCAGCAGATTTTTCTTTGCTATTTTAGAGGAGAGGGTTGGTACATAAGTGACACATTTTTTTTAATACATCAATACCTTATCGCTGTGTCAAAATATAATACTGAACTAAAATTTTTGGGTAGTAGTTTACCTTATTTTATTTCTGCCCCAACAGAACTTAAGAGTTTTATTTTTGTTATACCCTTCAGAAGTCAAAAAATGTAAGTATTTAAAGTCTTGACCTGCTGGGCTTTTGAATTACAATATTGTACAAATAAAGCTTCTTATAACACAGCATAAGAAAGAAGCAAAAACAGCAGAACCAAAAAAACTAGTAAAAAATACACCTTGTCCGTCGGTAACAGTAAAATTCGGCAAGACGAGCAACCTCCCTGAACTTAAAAAGATTCCCATTAAATTTAATTCATATCCCGTACATACGTAGAGCTGAACACAGACAATTTACTGACGAAAAAAATGACCACGGGTTCCTCAGTCACAATGGCAGTCGGATTTTTGCGAGGGGAGCGAAATCGAGCGCGGCGATTGTTCAAAAATGCAAGGTACGACCGGTTTGGCAGCGAGTGTTGTATGAACGTAGGTATCATAGCGTTTAGCAAATTAATTATGTATACCACTTATATAAAAAAGGTTTAATAATTTATTGTGTGTTAATCCAAATGAATTTGCAGATGAATGCTGTTTCCATTCCAACTTAATTATGTTTCAGCGACTTAGGAAAGTTTTAGTTTTTACCTATTTATGTTCAAGCAAGCCTGCAGGTTGAAAACTGAACAGTACCTATTACAAACATTGGTAACAATCGATAAAAAAAAGTAAGTCTTCTCTAAAAGATTGTAATGGCTATGTTCCTAGCCATAACAATGTTTTAGAGAAGAATTTCTGAGTACTTTACCATAATATAATTAATAATTCATAACTCTGTAATAAACAAGATTTCCTCAAAAGTAAGACGTGTTTAGAAACTTGGAAGATTACTGGAACAATATTTAATATCATAATGATGATACATTTATTTGTGAGTGGAAATGTGAGTGTCAATTGGACGTAGTCTAGCAAAGCTCGTTTTGAGATATTTAATTTTATAAAACTATTATAAAACATGAACCCAAACGTAACTACACTTTAAAGTTAAATATACTAAAAAGTTTGCCCTTGTATTCCAATAAAACCAACCAATTTACAGCACTGCATCAAGGAAGAATTACGGTGTAAGCTTTAAAATTAAATAACTCAGCTCAATGTGGGTTGGATCCTTTTCGTGTAACTACGTCCAATTGTGGGTCAATTAATGGATGTCCTGGATGTTCGTCTAGCTTTCGGTCATCATTGGAGTATGTTGTTTATGCTCCAAATTAAAGTTTAGTGAATGCGTTATGAAAGCCATGCAGTTGACAATTGGTATTATTTCTTCATTGCTTGACTAGACTGGACACACTCGTAGGTCCGTTAGAACGATGCTTAGCTGTGATCTTTGCATGAGCAGCGTTTGAGTGACGTATTTGTTTGTAACTATGCTCAAGTTCAAATCATCGCCGAGAGTCGTCGTTCTGTATAAGAACGGTACAGCCTTGTCACTGTGTAGACACTGTTTCACTTTTACAGTCAGTATTAAAGTCACATAGGTATATGTATAAATTGGTCCATAGAATTTTGTAGGATCTTCTCCATAGGACCAACGATTTAGAATATTTTCAATGGAGGAGCACCATATTATTATCACGTTCTTCCACATAGTCTTGACCTTTTATAAATGCTTTCAATCGGCCCATTATAAATGAAATAGGACTTATGAGCGATAGACAGAATACAAAGAGTTATTTTGGCTGACCGTGTTTCTATGGCACGAAATTCCAAATTCTGTTTGACAAGATATTCCACATGTAGCAGATTCAGTGACATGCTAGCATGGCACAGACAACGCTGTCATGAACAATGCATCTCTGGCATGCAGTGCATTTAAGTCAAGACTGATATGCAAAACTACAAAACTTTTGAAGAACTATTTGTGAAAACAGTCTTGTTAAAGTTGTTTCGAAAATCTTCTCCTTATCTACGTATTTTGTTCAATAACTCCGTTTAGATCTTGACAAATTGTGACAAAAGTTTTTTAGTGTACTTGTGGTAGATATTCCTACAAATATCATGTGCATAGGAGTAACTTATATTAAATACATAGGTCTTATTTTAATCATTCAAAATATTTTATAGTCAGGGTATAGAATTCATTTCAAAAGTAGAATCAGGCGCGGCGACGCGATGCGTGTGTGTGTGTCAGAGTAGCCGAGCCCGCCAAGTCATGTGGTAGAGTTCATGACCTTAGTACCATTCATAATCATAGAGGAATAAAGGTTTTATGCAAACGGAAACATCAATTATTTTAATTAATATAGAAAAAATAATATTTCTTATTAATATTTATTTAAAAAAATATTTCTTTTTGCTATAAGTATTCTTTGTACCCTATAGATTTACCTCCTAATATATTTTACATTATTAAAATAAGACCCTATAGAATCATTAATTGTGTCAATTTTCGTATTTCCGTTTCCGTCGCAATTTATAAAGGCTAGGATTACGGTAAGGGCCTATTAATCTACCCTCATTTCATGCGGATTATACGTACTTAATTAATCGGTATAATCCTTCAATGCTGTCAGCTACGCTGTTGCTACTTCTAATTAAATTATTTTAGAATGCTATTTACATCAAAATTTCTAAGTGTTCCCCAGTAAACACCTGTTTTTCGGGCACCAACACATTGAGCACCAAAGATATCCCCTTAGAGCACCAATTAGCAGCAGGACGGTATTGAGCTGGCCCGCATCCTGTATACCACGGACGCACACCGCGCATATGGTGCTGTGAAAACAGTCGGTGTGCGCCTCCGCAAACATGCCCCAGGTGCTGCAGAAGCGAGGCAGCTGCAGTACCGCTCTGAACACGTTGTTGTACTGGACTCAGAGGGCGCTAATAGCTCCCTAGCGTGTGGTTACCCACCATACTCCATGTTACCCACAGACTGCACGTGTATAGTGATGTATAGTATGCTCTAAAGAGAGTTATTTTCACTTTATTTAAACAACGTGCAAACCTGCGGGCCACCATATTCGCCCTTCTAATAGAATATATAGAATATAGAATAGATGTTTATTTCGTGAAAACCAGATACAGGCATTTATGAAATGTTGAGACTCGGGTGCGCTGTTCCAAATAGTAGGTCCTATGGAGAAAACCCGGCAAGAATTTCCATGAAAACTCTTTTAAAATAATAGATTACAATCTTGATCAGTACAATGTTGTGGTAAGAGCTGCGTGAACCATGTAATTTAATGTGAATAAAAAATAAGAATAGGATAATAATGATTTGCCTCTGAATAAGATTGCCATGGCAGCTGACCATTCTATAAATATATATACAAAATATCAGTGGACAATTTCTCAGTACTGAACAGCAAATCTACTAGAATACAAATTATGAAATTATAAATGACACTACAAAAACTCACAAGCAACAAATACCTATGCGTATATCGTCCAGATATACATACAATAGAGTGTTCGGTAACAGGGGACCGTGAATACGGACTCGTTTGAAGATAATGCCCCGGGGAACAATGCAGGAGTCACTCCTGGCTCTTTGTCAACGCGTGTAAACAAGACCGGGCCGGAGTTAATAGGAGATTAAAACATTTTTGTGGAAATATTTAAAAAAATATGTCAGTCCAGAAGTTAAAGAATTGGGTGATGCAGCTATTCTGGTGCAAAGTCAAGACTATAATGATCTTAGGCCTAATGTTTGAGATTATCTCATTTGCTTTAGAGAAAACAAGAGCCCAATTACATTGGAAAAACGGTCATTTTTGACCATAATGAAACTCTAATGTAGCTGTAGTATGGCATATTTTTTTGTGTCATGTATTAATCCAATTAGGATGCCCTAAGGGGCAGAATATGCCGAAACTAAGACTTAGGATTAGTTTCGGCATATTCATTTACGAACAAACTGAGTCACTCTACAAATTATGCGCACTACATACAAAAATAACCTGTATATTTGGTATTATGTACTTACTACCAAGATTTTCATGTGAGTTCCAAAGTATTATTAGTCTTATTCCTCAGAGGTATCACATAAAGCGGTTGACCGTGATCGATGATGTAAACAAAGTCAAGTTCTGACTAGTAAAGTTTACTGCGATATTTCAGTCACAGAGCGAGTAGAATATTGGATTTTGTGTTCTATATCAAGAATTAGAATTAATCTGAGACTTAGGTATACAATACAACATGTAGGTAATAGAAATGCGTGGTCATAATTATCAGCTGTCCGTTAGTCAGATACGTTTGGTCGAGTAGATATTTAACTTTTGTATGAGACAGCTGAGAATTTTTTCGTGATTAGGATGTTGGTCCCATAAAGACAGTTGTTCAGTTTGATGATCTGATCCACACCCTTAAATATGATATCGCATTTAGATATGATCAGATTCACCTTGTATAGTTATTTGGGTGCTCATAAATAATATGTCATCTTACTAAGGCATGTGCAACTTGGGTGGAGAGTCGACTATACCCAGAGGCTATATTATAGACTGTTTTGATTGCTACGTAAATCCATTAGTTTTTGATTCCAAGTTCGCTACCACACTAGACAGTTTGACAAACCTTTTCAATTCCTGAATGGTTGTTCGTTATAGAGATCTGAATTTGCTTGTATGTCGTCATCGTGCAAAATCTACTGCAGAAATTAAAAGGCAGAGCGTCAACTTGCGAATGTTACGATATCATAATTTTACAAAGGGACTTAGTCTTAGACTTAGTATTTACGTAGTTCATGACGGAGCTTGTAGAAAGCATTTAGGTTCGGTATTTGCTTCTGCATTCTTAACTATTCTATGAGAAAAGAGAAAAATAGGAACATGGATTTCTCAGCAATGTTTCTTCGATTCTTGCCCTATTGTTCTGCAGGTCAGTGATGTGTATAACAAAGCAGTGCTAACCATTGCAGGCTCAGGTTGCAGCAACATATCAAGAAACAATATTACACTGATGTACAATGCGTCGTAAAATATGTGAGTAGGGTTGACTACCAGACAAAACAAGATATTAAAGGAGTATTAGTATTAGAGTTAAGAACGGGGTATTTATCATGTTTATAGATTGTTTCGAGCTTGCGATATAGGTACTAATCTCTACTAGTGTTAGTGACCATGACAGTTTAAAGGAGTATTTTGTATGCTTACTTACTTGTCCGCCAACCTGCCCAACCTTTCTAATTCTGAGACGAGGCCAAGCAGTGGGACAGTTAATGAGTGTAGATGAAAATCGAACCTTCTTCTTCTTCTGTCGAGTCGGCAGGAATTGGGAGTCGCTCATGCTGTAGTGGAAAGACTACCCAGTCTGCAGTGGCAGTCGCGAGGCTGACTAGCCCAGGGTTTATCAGACGAACTCCTGTCTCGTTATCCGTGGAGGCTCTTTTATTGCACCCCGAAATCGTTCCAAAATTTTATTTATTTATTTATATATTCTTTATACACCAGTAAAACAAATATACACATAAAACTTGCACGAACAAAACTTAGAATACCTAGGTACTGAATATTATTTATCTTGACAAATATTATCTTAATTAACATATTTTTAAGTAAAGATGAACAAGGGATATCTCTACATAACTCTTGTAATCCCGTTAAGAAAATATGAATAGATAATATCAAGAATCTCGATAACGTTTTAAGAATGCATGCCTCATTAGTAAAAAGAATTTAATATTTTAAGATAAAAAAAGGTTACAACATAAAAAATAATGAGCTTTCATAAACAAATTTTTTTTTTCAATACTTAAATCTTTATTGGAAATCACAGAATGATTAAAGTGGAACGAATAAATAATGCATTTAAGATTATATCCAAGAACATACATAGAACATTATTAATCAAGTTCTAGTTTGAGATTGGGAACCCTATGAGAGATTCAAATAACCCAGACATCCGACCTTAACTCGAAAATCTAGATACGTACACTTGGTAACCCTAAGCTTCAACAAATATTTTGTAATATATTTCCAAATGAAATTCTGACGATGTCAGATGTATGGCTATTGATTCTGAAAGTGTTTAGTTTATAGGGGTACAATTATATTGTTTTTCGACACAGAATTCGTTGAAAACTGTAGAGCTAAGAGGTTTTCGTACTTAGTGTAACTTCGTTGTTATTTTATGCTTGGATTTTATAGTACCTATCGATGAAGATACGTTTAGTTTAAGTGCCTTAACAGTCTGGGAAATACTTCCTTCATTATTATTTTCTTCAGGATTTTTTCAAGAAAGTATTTTAACGCAACGTTTCAACATTATAATGGAAATTGACGTCATTTATTTTAACTTGGATACTTTCCAACTTAATCTAAGTGAATAAGTACAGCTATATGTACATATGCTACCTACTCATATTGTAAATATGAAAGTTGGATGCTCGTGAGTTTGTGATTTTGGATGTTTGTCAATGAATTACGCCTTAACTGCAGAATGGATTTGGATGAAATTACGCACAGAGGTAGACCATAACTTGGATAAACACCTAGGATACTTTTTATCTAGGTACATGAAGTAGTTCTCCTAGGACGCGAGTGAAAGCGCGGGCAAAAAATTTTAATTCATAATTCCATGTTCCAATTCGTCCACGGAATGAATTCGTCCGTCGGAAAACTAAGAGCAGACTTTCTTCCACAAGAAACTGTCTATCCTAAGAATTGCTCTAAATCGTTTTTTTTTTACAATCATGTTGTAATCCAGTTCTTCTGTCTACCACAATATGATGCAGATACATTTAAGCGCTGAGCAGATGACGGACTTTTTGTCCGGCGGACTGCCCATGCCGCAGACAAGAACGATCGTGGTGAGTAGTTGTTGCCTGTGAGGACACTAGAGTTCAAATGACAACTACCTACTAATAAAATGACAGTCGTGTGCGTTGAGTCCATGACAAATTTTCTAGTCTGCGGCAATTTTTATCGTAAAAATTCTGGCCCGCGGCATGTCCGCCGAAAAAACGTCCGTCGACTGCTCAGATGGCTAAGTTATTATTCTACTATGTCTAAGTAGACATGAACTAGGATAATTTCGTTACAGCCCTGGCTCACTGACTCTAGAATACATTATCCCTTATTAAGCTTGAGAAAGGCTTCATTACGTGCACTGAACCGAACAATAATGCGGATATTGTAGTATGTATGTAGCCATCTTTCCATCAAAAACACGTGTTCTCCGATCGAGACTGCCTGTAAACTTTAATCGTTAATTACGAATGTGTGGGTCCGACCAACCGGTCTCAAAGGGTTCAGCACGATGGTGTGTGTAGGAACTGTTTTCAGATTATAAATTGGTAAGCAATCGGCCGTCAAGGATTATGTGTTGGAGAAAGAAATTGCACGCTGCAATGATTTGAATTAGGAATACACTTTTAATACTTCATATTGGACTCATGAGCACATCATGGGTCAGTCTCAAGTAGGCTAATCGTGTAGGTAAATCGTGGTGGTTTTCTACCAATTGTTTGATTCCAAAGACTCAGGATTTCGTTAGTTTCATCGCTTCTTGGCTACTGTTATTTTTTGTAGATACCTATTGTTATTACATTCTCAACTTCAGTTTTAACGATCCCCTACGATTATGTAGTTTAATTCTACTTGGCCCTAAACACATTTTTCTTAACATCATCTTTTGTACTCGTGCTCTATAACAACACAATAACCTTATTTCTACTGAAAGGTTCAGAGTGTATTATTTATATATGGTGCCATTCATGGCTTTCAATAGCTACGAATTTAATTTTATCTTTTATGTTCATATACTTGGCGAGTTCTCCAATGAAAGGCGCAATTGCTGGGTCAGTATCATTTGCACCCTCTTTCGCGAGTGGATTCCGAGAAATTCCTTCCTTAATGGATTCTCACAGCTAAATGGGGTCCGCCGCATGCCCGGCCGAAATCTTTAGATCTAAATACATGAGCTTTTACTATGCTGGGTTCAAAATTGAACCCAGGCTGGAATTTGGTGAAATAACAAAGCGAATTGTTAAAATGATTTAGTGTACGGTCGCTTTTTAGGTTAAAAAGACCACGAATATAAATTTTAAGCAGACAACTCACAGCTACAATGAATATTCAGTGTTTTTCAAGCTAACAGCCCGGAAAATCCAAACAAAGTTAATAATACAATGATTGGCATTAGTGAAATTGCTTTCAAGTTTAGCGGAGAGGTTTCTTTTAATATCCATAATGGAGAAAGCTAAGAAATTACCAAGAACTTGCACGTCACAGCCATTTTACTTAAACAGATTAGATCCAAATATTTTGGGTCAATATTTTACGCCTTTTTCTTCGTAATTTTATCAAAGTAAGAGGGATCCCGTTGTTTAAAAAACGTCATTATTCCAAAAAAGGTAGAAGCTATTTTAATCTAAACAAAGACGCTAAGAAAGTCGTCAATGTATCAAAACGCACCTGTGTACATGTAAAAAAGCCCCTCTCAACGAAAGTGTGGGGTGGAAAGTAATTTAGGGTGATACATAGCATTGAGGCAGCCCTCGGCTCTCACCCGTAATTACTAGGGGTCCCTTTCAATGAACCTAGGAACTTTCTTAGTGTCGGTAGATATGCAGATGTAGGTATAGGGTAGTATTCATTCTTTAGATGTTATGGACGGTATTGAAGCTGAAATATTGCATTCTTCTATTATATGATATACTTCGAGTTTCTCAGTAATATATAAAGAAGATGTTATTAGATATAGTAAGCAAAGCTATAGATTATGGAACAGTAAACTATAGTAAATAGATACAAAACTTTATGTTTAACACTTGTCTCATGATAAAATAATCCTTAGCTATGTTAAAATTGTTGGTAAAGTTGTGCAAAATCAAGTAATTGCCATTGAAGCAACTATAGATACGAGGACATTACAGATGGCATTTTGCAACCAGCTAAGTTTCCATAACAAAGTCGCGTAATGACAGGTTCAATCCATTACAGACAAGCTCAGTTCGTTTCTCTGATGAATGACTGACCATTTGCGTGGGACCCGGCTGATGGGGTGCACGTTTCCTTCATTTCCAGATCAATGCGGAAGGAGCTGTGATTAATGACTTAGCGATGTATTTATGATGGACTCTACCAATATTACAGATGATCCTAATGTTAAACAGAGAAGTTTTTTGTAGTGTGGAGATTTTTTTCTATTGTAGTAACTATAGATAAATTTCATAAACGTGTTTATAAAGGGTTTAATTTGGACTTAAAACACTATTGCAAATGTTCGGAATTTGGTAGCATCTGTAGATAGATATTGTACCTACATTCTCCGTCTACGGTAGCATCAGAGAATTTTGATATTTAGACACAATTCAAATTGTTCAGGATATTTTCTTGAGTTTTCTTATCAATTAGATTTCATTTTAATATCTACAAATGTAAACTAAATGTTTACATTTGTTTTTAATATTATTGTACCCATGGCGTTAAAGTTAATTTGTAAGCAGAAACTACTTTGTATGAGTACTTACTAGTATAGCAGAGGATATAAAAGAGTTATGGGCGTTGTGGCATTCCTTATAATTCAAACCATTATAGTTTCCAACAATGCTCAGAACTGTTATAATATCGACAGGGACGAAGTCTACTAATTCTGTAATACCTGATATTTGCATGCATCTCGCGTGCCTCGGTAGCGACAAATTGTAGGTAGGTATGATATTACCGACAAAAGGCGGTTCGAATTAATGTACTTGGATGTTATTGTGCTGATGTCCATTGTCATTACACGTAGTACTTGTATGGCTGTTGATGTATTGGGTATTATTCATTGTGCATGGAAAAGGCTCGCCAGTTGATGCGTTAAAAGTCGAATGATTTACATTCGTTGTTGTTATCGAACCGTGTTATCATCTCTTTTATCAATGAAGTATTTCAAATTGGGTACAGAGATTTAGAATAAAATAAAATACAGGCACTTATGAAGTGTGGAGACTAGGTGCGCTATTTCTATGCGCTATATTCCCTATTGCCTTTCCAGGTCTTCTCATTAATTTTACTTATTATTTTTTCGGGTTATACATGGTCATGCTATCAGCCATGATCTGGCATGTTAGGTACCGAGCATTACCTATCTTCTCTAAAATTATTGCTAACTTTGCAACGTTTGCAACCTGACTTGCATCATTTGGAAAGCAGTTGTTTGGGCTTCACTGTAAGTAGACAGATAGCAATGGATGGCTGCAAATAATTTATCTTATAAATTTTATCAGTTGCCTTCTACGTCATCTAAGAGAAGACATTCACAGCTTTGATTGCAAGGAAAACGTGGATTTCCCTCACGAATAAAAACATCAACAAATAACGAGCAAATCTTGCCAGCATAAGCATGGCGCATTCCAGAAAACCTCAAAGGTAACATTTAAATAAAATTCATTTAAAACGAAATTAAAGATTTCTTCAAGTGTTAGAACGCGAAGTTTTAACTCAGGCGTTTGATGTTTTAAGTGGTTTATTCGTTTTGTTTATTTCGCTTTATCATTATGATTCGTTTAATTTGCTTGAGAGCATCCAATGTTTGTTTTTTGCCGTCGAAGATTAAAGGTTAAAAAGCGGTTTTGGGTATTTTCGGAAGTCATCGTTTTTGGCCATAATTTAACTGTATTCATCACGCCACCGGCTGTCCCACAAGGAGTAGGCAAATATATTTTTGTAGAGCCACAAATATACTTATAGTCCCATGATCCCATAGGTTAGGGACTCAGTAGGCCAAATTTCAATCTGAATCTATATCTTGACAACAAAACCCAATATGACATTCTCTCCCTAGAGATTGGATTGAATACGTCACGATCAGTAGCCGAGCTAACAAGAATAAGTCAGTTTACTGCTTCTTGAAAATGTTACTGGAAAGCATCTGTATTATTTTTATCGTTCATCTCCTTCCTAGGGCCGTTTATTTTATAGTTATAGTTTAAAGTATAAGTAGAATCTGTGTTACCCATTATTCCAAGTAAGTAAATTTAAAACCACCTGAGTATATCAACGTTGGACTTTTCAATGTCGGTTGATGGATAAATGAGTTTCTTGTATCGGAATGAAGTGTTATATATTATGTTGGATGCTAAGTTGCTGACCATAGTGGTATTTAGAAGCCCTGTACTAGATGTTCTTAAGATCGGTAATTCGGTACAGGATGACAAGCAGAGCACTGAGCAGCTATCCTTCTTATTATGTAGTGTTCAGCTCAGCGTTAAATATCTAGGTGAGCGTACATTCGGAAAAATGATGCATTGATCTGTTATATATATATTGTTAATTGAAGACTAATAATTCGGTATTTGCTTCTACCGATGTCAACTCTACAGATTCTGAAAATAACACACCATCTACCTAAATCTAAACAATTTGTAAGCGTAACTTCTATTTCTATATCCTTGCCTTTGTATCAACATCGTGAAATGGCACAGCGAACCACGGCTTCCCAGTCAAACTCCTTCGGAATCCAGCCTCCCGCTCCACTAGGCCCTCAGGAGTGCCAACATGAGCCCACAACACCACTTGCACAACCTTCAAACGAGGATGCACGCGTTTGTAAACCTCTTCCAAACGGACACCAAAATCATCACTAGTGTCACTTATATTTGCAAAAGAAAAGTATATTCCGCACACTGCACCCTCACCCTCTTCCACACAATCGGATAAAGCCTCTAAGGTGGATATATTTTCGAATTTCCCATTCTGAGTCCCCGATTCACATTTTATCAACGCCTTTCCAAACAGTTTTTCGCGCCAATCCATTTTTGATTTTTTACGAATTAGAATTTCGAATTCGAATACACATCCATAATGTTCACGTGTGCACTATGGAAAAATGTTTGTTTATTTGTCTTCAAGTTTTGCGTAAGGTTCAAATATTTACACTGAGAAACTGAGTGGTTGCATACCAACCTTTATTTTTCTTGAAATATTTTGCGCAAGTTCGTACACTCGAATGTATGGAATGCGAATCGAAACTTTTTTTTTGTATAATTGCAAACAAAGTTATGACTTAAACAGTGATACAATTGAGTTAAGTTATAGAAATAAGTTACAGAACACATTAGTCTTGGAACACAGGATGTGCAGCAGCGAATATAAGTTTTATTTTTAAATTAGTCACGCGTGCGCGTTTGCGGGCCGCGAGGTGCAACGCCCGGTCGCCCCCGTAAACAAAGCCAGACTGGAGACTGGAGAGGATCCGAGGAGGGAACGCCAAGCCCTCAGTGCAGACATAGAGCAAACATTTAAAATAAACAGACACGTGAGATCAAAAAAAAGCGTCGCTCATAATTGCCTTATTTGAATGTAAATACATACTCGTAATATCTAAGCGTTAAGCGAAGTCGCTCGATTAGTTTGCGCTTAAAATGGCATTTTGATTTTACGTCCTTTGCCTCTAGATATGTTTTCTTTGCTTTATTGGTTTTGGTGTTTTTTTTCTGCATAATCTAATTAGTCGGCCTATCTGTCTGTTTTCTTTATTCTTTTACGTTTGTCGATTTCTAACTGCTTGTGGTTGTAGTACCTACCAACTTAGCCGGGCCTTACTTAACTTTAGCCGGGGCCGCTCCTGCGGCCCCCACATTTGTTGTGTAGTACCTAAGCTTGATTTATGAAAAGAGTATCCATGGAGTTTCTTGCCGGTATCTTCTCCAGGACCAACCCACTTGGAACCGTGCGCCTAGAATCACGACGTTTTGAAAGTGCCTGCAAAGGCCCAGTTGAAATAAAAATCTTTGACTTTGACTTTGACTTTGACTTCAAAGTACAGTGACTTTTGCAGTATAATTGTTGTTATGTCGACTATTGGGATTCTTCTATTATTAGATATAAATGCTTACTTCTACTATGAAACAGAAAGATTTGTAGAAACGTGTAGTGCCTGCTTCCAGAGAAAGTTAAATCGCACGTTACGTTTATGTAGATGACAATTTTCTAGTTGGAAAATCATACCTTTAATAAGAATATTCATATTTTACATTTCGAAACGTCAAAATACAGTGAAAATATTGAATGTCCGGGCCGATTTTATGTAAGTAATTAAAACCCAATCACCGGGACTCAATGTCACGAATATTTAAACAGACAGACTGGCAAACAGAGGCCTTCCGTCCCAAAATACACAAACATAAAAAATCAATGGCAGTAAATAGATAATACGAGAATTCTTGTCTAGTCAACTTTGGTCGCTAGGTACGTGATGTCATTTAATGCGATGCTAACAAATCTAACACTCATTATTTCTATGCTCACGAATTAAATTCTGATTGATTATGTCATGATGATGTAATGCAACTTTTTATGAATACTAATCTGTGGAAAAATCAAATGTGTGTTTTTTGGGAACACTTAGGTTACAACAAAATCGGTAATAACATATTTTTTGGAATAAAAACTACCTTCCCTATATTATAAATTCCTTAGATTATAAATTGGTTGTCGCGGAGCGGCTGTGACAACCAATCAATAATCTAAGTACCTTCCCTAATTTTTTGCAGTTTCCCACCGCTGTACCTTCTGTAAGCTAGGATCCACTAGGATTCTACAATGACAAACAACCGCGTAAGATACAGAGCAATGAAACTTTGTGTCTCAGGGTAAATGGTTATCTGTCTTGAAAGGAAACTGGAGCGAAATTAATCGCAGATGAAGAAATCCAGTACAGGAAATAATCCATGTAACTTGCACTCTATCCCAACACAATTCCCATTCCAATGTTCATTTGAAAATATCACGGGCCTATCGTTTACAACCCGCGCTAACGGTGCCTCTCAAGCCCATTATTAAGATCACATTCACGTAAAATTATTTTAATTATTCTGTGTACACACACGTACACATTAATTACCCATACTCATTATTGAATATTGTACGAGCATGACACTATCGACACCATAAATGATGATAAGGCTCCGAATAATTAATTCGGCTGCAAACATTCAAAATTGATCAGGAATTTTGATAGAATACGTTCAGAGTTGGATGTGGCGAGCATAAATCGTTGATATCTCGTGCTTCCGGATCCATATTAATTTTAAATCCTGTGCCCAGAAATTCCAGTTCTGAATTTTGAATTTGAATTAGGAAGTTATTGGTGTGCCAAATGCATAGATAAACGTTGTAGAACCAGCGACCTGCAATCTGCTGCAATGCCCTTATTGATATAAAACTTTTTGCATCGATGGTAATGGAGAATTGAAAAAAAAAAAAAACTGAAATGTTACGTCTTTTGTCTTTATTTGGGGGGAAATTTCATAAACGGAAATTCGAAAATTAAAATTGAAATTGGATTTAGCTGCAGGCAAATGCAGAGGCAAACTTGTTTGACATATAAACCTTATCTAACCAATTCGTTAGCGAATTTTTTCGTGGTTGAATTTTATTGAACTGCGTATTTTTTTAAGAAATCTGTTCAGATGGTTGGTAGACATAGCTGGTTTCAGTAATTCTAATCATCATCATTTTTAACCCCCAACAAAAAAGAGGGGTGTTCTAAGTTTGTAGTGTGTATCTGTGTATCTGTCTGTGGCATCGTAGCTCCAAAACGGATGGACCGATTTCAATGCAGTTTATTTAAATCGAAGGCTAGTTCAATCGTCATCTTAGCTATGTTTCATGAAAATCTGTTCAGCCGTTCAGAAGTTACAGCTCTTTTTCTAGTTGGAATCGGGGGTTCTTGTCGGTTAGGTTATTAATAAATCTGTTATCTTAAATTGATTAGGCACCTTGATTAGAATCAACTTCTATCAATCTATGTACATTGTACGAACGATTTTCCTCATACATATCTACATTATTCATAGGTATGAGAATAGAAAATAATATCTTCCTCGAAGTGGAAGTATCCAACGAAAATAATCCTATAACAACAGCATCCTAATTGCCGAAAGTGTTTTGTTTCTATTAGGAGAGACAGAGGCAGGAAGAAACAGTGATTGCTACGAACAAACTTTTGTCTGTCTCGAATGATTTTATTGTCTTTGTCTTACAGTTCACTGTTTTCACACAGTTTGCTAGTGTTGGTGCAAGACGTATAAATTAATAATTGATTAACAATTATTATTGCGAACGAAGCTCCCCAACACAGTCGAAAAAAATCAAGAAAACGATGTTAAATACTGCACTTGGCTTGGGGACACTAATTAATACTTAGATCTAACAATACAATTCCAAACATTTCTTCGAACTATAGCTGGAGCGTCTAGTACTCCTGCAAAAAGAGCTGAAAGGTAACATGATTTATAAAACGTTTTTATGGGAAATCAATAGGCGTGTAGAGAAGGCAGTCTCACTCTTGTCGAGCTGTCAAATCAGCAATTTTTTTATCTGTGCAAGTACGTTGTTCTTCGCGCTTTTTTATAGCTCTTTTGGAAAGGGTAAGGCGTTATGGGCTATTTATGGGAATTATTGGTGGTGGAAGTTATTTTATGGGCTCTGGTGGCCGTTATGAGTAAGTTATTGTGAGGATTTGTTTATGATGATTGGATAACGATAAAAAGCATGGCTATTCTGTAAGAACATTTCGATTCGAATCTCACTGTTATTGTCGGCTGATATTTGAAGAATTGACATACGATATCTAACTTAATAATGGAGCTGTGAACATGCTCTAGTGATGTTCACAGCTCCTGTTATTATGTTACACGTTTATTAACGTAGGTATGTCAATTTGTTAAATCCTATCAATCGACTTTCGAATCGAGATCTTCTTACAGAATAGTTGATAAAGTTTTTATTATCCTTGATAACCAACTGAGTGAACCGAGAAAAATAATTATGTTTCTACTATAGCAATAATATCTAATGCAAAAAATTATTGTGGTGCAATATGGTGGTACCATAATATTTCTCATGTTTTGCACATTAAGATGAGACTAAAGTTTGCCATATGAAAGTTGAGAATAAATAAAAAACAACAAATCGCTATGTACACGCAGCGAGCACGATCACAAATCGCTTCGCTGGAAACGCTCGCAAATCGTCAGTTTGATACGGCCCTTATGCTGACATTCAGAGACGACAGAAATGAGTCTAAGCGTGAACTTACGCTTCCATCTGTCAAACTTACGAACAAATTTTGACAGATGGAAGCGTAAGTTCACGCTTAGACTCGTTTCTGTCGTCTCTAAACGTGGACGGTTGGTTTCTCTGTCTACGTCTCTAAATGTAAGCCTTAGATCCTAACTGGCATGTTTTTATCTGAGAGCAGCTGCATTACGCGAGTAACCAATCGAACGGCCTCAAAATATCTGTTAGATCCTATGACTACAGTCATTGGTCGGTTGACAGCAGTGCGACCGAGTGCGACTTTCACCCCACTATTTTACGGAGTGACCGGAGCGATTGCTCGGCGCCCTCTCAAATAACTGAACGGTTTAGTGTAATCACCCGGACGATTTTTCGTCGTCGAGCGTCGTCCGCCGTAATAACTAAACACACCCAATGATGTCGATAATGTTGCGCACTTTGGCAGGACTAAACAAAAGGCGTTTATCTCTTTCGGTTTCAATAGAAAAAGAAAGTGAGATGCGATTAATTTATTGTCAAAATGCGCAACAGAATCGAAACCGATTACGTTTAGGGATCATAGGCCGACATTCAGAGACGACGGAAACGAGTCTAAGCGTGAACTTACGCTTCCATCTGTCAAACTTACGAACAAATTTTGACGGAAGCGTAAGTTCACGCTTAGACTCGTTTCTGTCGTCTCTGAATGTCAGCCTAAATGTCAGCCTTAGGGGTATTAATTTTATTTCATCGGGGGTAATTTTTTGAAGGAGTTGGCAACACTAATTCTTCCTGTCAATATCGATTCACGATTCAAAAAATCAAAATTATTGAATTGCTTTACCTAACGGACTAAAATAATTCGAATATTATAAATACTTTATGATTCTAAATGGCTGCATCTAGTCCAGTTACGATTAGTTCTGATGAGAGTGATAATGATGTGGATACATCTCGGTTCGCTGTCTTGAAGAAATCAAAATTAATTTATGACAACAAACCATTGGAGCAACATTCTGGCAATTGCAAACGCTTGCCGAAATCTGGATTAAATGATAGCAGTTTTGGACAAAGTACTGAAAAAGGTTTGTTTTAAACTCAATTCAATATAACCTAATCGTCAAAAACCCCCAAATGCAACTAGAAAAAGAGCTGTAACTTTTGAACGGCTGAACAGATTTTCAGATAATACTCGAATAAACTAGCTTTCAATTTAAAAAAGCTGCATTGAATTCGTTTCATCTGCTTTGGAGCTATGATGCCTTAGACAGATACAGGGATCCATAGATCCACAGATGCATAGATACATAGGTACACACTACAAACTTATAACACCCCTCTTTTTTAACCCCCGACAAAAAAGAGGGGTGTTAAGTTTAATGTGTCTGTCTGTGTATCTGTCTGTGGTATTCTGCCCTCATAAGCCAAAAAGCGGTATCTCAAAAAAATACAAATTTCTGATTTTTGTTGCATCTGATAGCTTAACAAATTCCCTACAGGTTAAATTAAGTTACATGGCGCTATCTCAACCAGAAACCACCTAAAACTTACTAAGAAAATATTGCATATCTCAAATTTATACGATATTACTAAGGAGCTGAGAGGTATATCATTATTTTTAAACACAATGGCCGTATATTTACATACGGTGGAATCGCTTAGAAAAGTTCTTATAACTGCTGGCCAAAATATCTAAGAACATTTACTCATTAGCGGTATCTTTTGAATGCGTAGCGAAGTTTTGTACCAACTGGTAAAGGTCGACAAAATTCCATCGTACCTGTGTTGTGGCATGAGGCATTATTTGGGAGGACAAAGGACGAAATTATCAGTGCATATTACCATTTTTTACTGTTTCACCGAGATGCCAAAAATATAATTATATGGGTTGAACTGTTCAGCGCAAAATAAAAACTGGACATTCTTTTCTTTTCTAATTTATATAGTTAACTCGGGTGAAATCAATGCTGACAAAATTGTTATAAAGTTTTTTGAAGCCGGCCACACTTTTATGTCTGCCGACTCATTTCATCACAGAGTTGAATTGTCTATGAAGCAGATGAAGAATAAGATTTATGACTTTGAAGATACCGCTGTGACTAGTGCTGGGAAAAATGTGATTCCAAAAAAAATGGACCGCAATGAGTTTTATGAATTGCAAGATTATAAAACGCAATAAAAAAAAAAAAAAAAAAAAAAAAATACAAACTGTCTCGCCTTAATCCACGTCCTTATATCTGCGATATAGTGCAAGTGGAAGCTACGAGAGGTAGTTTCGATTTTAATTACAAGACTTCCTTTGATAGTGAGTATATAACTGCTAGTATTATTGGAAACAAGATTTTAAAAACGAATGTTCTTCCACCTCCAAAGAAGAAAACCATGGAAATGAATGGAATTTCGCAAGCCAAGAAGAACAATATTTTGAAATCCCTTCAAAATATAATACAAGGCAATAGACTTTTCTGGAGGGAGCTCCCTACTTCTGAGTGATTTATGACATAGATGCCTATTTTCAAAATTTAAAATTTTCTATTTATGTTAATCTTATGTTTATTAAAATTATTTCCAAATGCACTTTTTTCGTGTTTTATTTTCTTTTACATGGATTTTTAGCAAAAATGTATAGAAAAACATTTGTATGAAAATTCCTATGAACACACTATAACTAAAAGCGGTAACTCATATTAATAAACATATTATTTGAAGACCAATAGCGGTATCTCAAAAATGAGGTAAAAAAAACATTTTTTTCCTTTTTTTAAAACATCAATAAGAAATATAGGTATGAGTATCTAATATTACGAATGAATACCGACACGACACTTGACGACACGTTTGGCGCAGTGGCTAAGCGATTAGCCTTCTACGCTACGTGCCGCGGGTTCGATCCCCGCACGGAACAAGTATTTGTATGATCTACAGATAGTTGTTTCGGGTCTGGGTGGTGTGTGCATGTGACATGTATGTTTGTAAACTGTACCCTCGATACAGGAGAAATCCTAGTGAGGGGCAACGTTTTTATAAAAAAAAAAAAAAAAAAAAAAAAATATATATATATTTAAAACTACTTTACTAAGTTGACGCGAAATCAAAAAAACTAAAACATGAATTTTCTCGAGTCTCACTTTTTTGAGATGACGCTTTTTGGCTTATGAGGGCAGTATTGTAGCTCCAAAACAGATGAACCGATTTTCGTTTAGATTTTTTTGTGTCATATATAATGTTATCCTGAGTATTCTTAGCCATGTTTCATGGAAATTTGTTCCGCCGTTCAAAAGTTACAGCTCTTTTTCTAGTTGGAGTCGGAGGTTTTTGACGGTTTGGTTATTGTCAGGGGTTAACTGAGACTTGTTATGCAAGATTTGATTAGCCTAGGGAGCTATGTGTTTAGTAATATTATAGAAAGAAAGAAAATGTTTTTATTTTTATGCCCAGTATGACGCATGTATATATAATTATGTAGCATGAATGATTATTTGAAATAACAATTTTTTTACATATGCAGCAAAAGCAACTTCTATCAGCCCCATTAAAAGAACCTCTAAGGATAACACTACAATTAACATAGGTGAGTTGATCATTATAATATACAACAAAGCACAATTTTATTTAGAAACTGATTTGTCTTATGTGATTTCGCAGACACTTTCAAAGATCATTATAAGATGGCGACACATCTCATAAGCGCGGTCAGTTTGTGTCTTTAACCTCGACTAGGTAGCATTAATTATATTGTAATTATTATGATTATTTGTAGGAGAAAAAGAAGTGGCTCATGCTTCCAGTGCTGCTCAGGGCTACACAGATCTTAAATATTGTGAGTTGATTTCACATGTAACTACCTATATCTCATAAAAAATAGGATTAATTGTCGTTGTCTAATAATTTATAATTTTAATGTATTCTTTTATTATATTTGCATGCCATTATTATATGGCGGAATGTGTTTGCACTAAGATATAATGTACCATCTTGTATACCGCATTTTAAGCAAATAAACTGATTTGATTTAATTCGACTACTCAACAAATTCAGATTTTTTCTTAAGTTGTGATTCGTTTTAAGAAACACTGTGTATAAGGTTCAAATTACAATGATTTGTACAAGCTTGCTAGATGACATGGAGTACACAAGACATGCTTTTTTATTCCTAGTTCTGGATGAGGTAGTGGAAGTGTCCTCAAGTGTTGGCAGTGATGTTGGAGGAACTAAGTCAGCGGTGCCGGAGTCTAAGAACAAAAGAGTGAAACGGAAGAGTATAGGTAAGCAGTAGGTACCTGTAGGCTGATTCACGTAACTAAAGAAGTGCAGTTGCCGTGCAGTTGTAATAAAATATTGATCAAAACAACACATTTGGTAATCTTCTTCTTCTTGTTTCGTTATGGCAATTGAGCCGATGTCGACTATTCTGCCATTTGGTATCCTCTGGGCTTCAGTGAGATACGCTCGCGTCAAGTTCGAGCGTCACTGCAATATGATCAGCGCGTCTCAAAATTACGTGAATTAGCCCTCTGTTTGGACACCGTCGGCTGTGATTGGTTGACAGCATCAACAGTTAGATTTCATCAGTATGGGAAAGTGTAGGCTAAGTAAAGAAGTGCAGTTGCCTCGCAGGTGGAATAAAAATTTTGCTCAAACCAAACACATTTGGTATTCTCTTAGCTTCAGTGAGATACGCTCGCGTCAAGTTCGAGCGTCACTGCAATATGATCGGCGCGTCATAAAGTTACGTGAATTAGCCCTCTGGGTATATGTCTTAATTTTTGGCAAATTTTAGATGGCCTTGAAGATAAGGGCAAGAAGAAAGCAAATGTGGCGTTAGAGAAGAAAGCAAATGTGGCGTTAGAGAAGAAAGCAAATGTGGCGTTAGAGAAGAAAGCAAATGTGGCGTTAGAGAAGAAAGAAAATGTGGCGTTAGAGAAGAAAGCAAATGTGGCGTTAGAGAAGAAAGCAAATGTGGCGTTAGAGAAGAATGCCAAGAAACAGAAGTTGGCAGAAGAGAAGGCGGCTAGGAAGGCTGCGAGTGAAATGAACAAGATATACAAATCTGGAGAGTGCATGAAGGTAATATTTTTTTGGGTTCCATACCCAAAAGGTAAAACGGGACCCTATTACTAAGACTCCGCTGTCCGTCCGTCTGTTTGTCTGTCTGTCTGTCCGTCTGTCACCAGGCTGTATCTCGTGAACCGCGATAGTTAGACAGTTGAAATTTTCACAGATGATGTATTTGTGTTGCCGCTATAACAACAAATACTAAAAAAGAGAATAAAATAAATATTTAAGGGGCTCCCATACAACAAACGTGATGTTTTTGCCGTTTTTGTAGATGATGGTACGCGAGTCCGACTAGCACTTGACCGGTTTTTTATAGTCGTGTCCCCCTGCTGGCCAGAGACCTCTTCTTTTTCTTTCCAAGCCTTTATTCTGAGCAAGTTTTGACCACAATATACCTCGCAATGGTAATTGCTATTATTTTAAATGACTTTTCTTGGAGTTTTTGCCGGTTCAACTCCATAAGACCTACTAATTGGAACCTAGCATCTGAATCTAGAACCTTTACATTTTATAAGTGCTTGTAACAATTTTATCTATATCTATAATATTAATACGTGAAGAGAAAACTTTGTATCCCTTTTTAAGCATATTGCGCGAACGGAGGAGTGTGAGATTTGGCATAGTCAAAGTTTATATGGAGAAGGAGTGCAGAAAGCTAAAATTACGGTTGAATTTCGACCACTAGTCTTTACTAATATTATAAAGGGGTAAATTATGTATGTAGGGGGGTAATCTCTGGAACTACGGAATTTATTCTAAAAATTATTTCACAAATAGAAAGCTGTACTATCCCATGAGTGATATCTAAACTAATATAATAAAAAGAGAAAACATTTGATTTTTTGTATGTTTGTTTGTAATGGATAAACTCAAAAACTACTGGATCGATTTTAAAAATTCTTTCACCAGCAGAATGCTACATTATCTGTGAGTGACATAGGCTATAATTTATAAAGATATCACGTGGGTGAAGCCGCTGGCGGAAGCTTGTAGGTTATATCATTTTATTTTGACTAAAATAAAACTCAGGTGAAACCGCGGACGCCAGCAAGTATGACATTAAATTATGGTCAATTTTATCGGCAGTACATGAACATAGAAGGCCACCCAACTCTGTGGTCGCGCTGGTACATGTCGGACGTGGGGCGCGAGGCGGCGGCCGCGGGGGCGCGCGTGCTGCAGGTGGCGTCGCTGTGTGACCCCGCCCTCGTGGTGTGGACCCGGACCCTGCCCAGGTCACTGGACAACCACACTGGACAAGTTAGTCATGGCTTTTATTTATTTAATAATTTATGTACACACATGAGAAGACACGGAAAACATTAAATAGGAGAACAAAGAACAAAGGTACTGCTTATTTCACAAAAGAAATCTCTTCCAGCAGACCTGCGAGAGGAGAATTTGAAACACGAAATATAGACAGCGATGTACAAGAATAGAAAAAACTACAAATTAAATAACATAAATAAAATACCTACATAAAACAAATACAAATAAATATAAAACATGTACATAAATAAATACAAACATAATGGACTTTGCGGACATGATCGTGTAGTGTACCATTTAAGTATTAGGTAAACACCAAAAGGGGCGGAGGGGGGGGGGGGGGTTGCTTCGCTTATTTTTGATAACATGGGGCACGGTCTGGATGGTGATTACGTCAGTACGTCCTGATTTACTAGACATGAAATGGTATTCAGAACATGTGCACCAATGTTAATAGTTAGCTTGAATAAACATTAAATTCCTTTACAGTCTATAAATTCGTTATTTCTAAACTTGATATATGCTGAGCTGAAGCCTATTAGACACATTACCACACCGAGTCACGCAGCGCACAAACTATCGGTAGCCTGATACCGTCGATTATTGTTGTTGTACTTTTTTGTTGTTTATGTCTTATCCTTTCTGTGTGTGTAGTAATTTTTATTGATTTTTTATTTTATTTTATTGTGTGCTGGTTTTTGTGATGTCTAATAAATTTATTTTCTTTACTAATTTGTTATTTACAGGTGAAGCTCACCCCATCTGAGGAGCGCTGCGACCGCGCGTTGTACATCGCAAGCGCCGACGAACTCTGTGAGCTCGTGAGCACGCATGCGCTCGCCACACAGCTGTCGCAAGTACGTCAGCTGTGCGGCTGTGAACTCACTCTAGTGGTGTTCCGAGTGGATGAGTACTTTAAGTGAGTAATACTCATCGCCGGATACTCAAATGCAACTCATTAACTACCGACAAAAAAGAGGAGTGTTATAAGTTTGTAGTGTGTATCTGTGTATCTGCGTATCTGTCTGTGGCATCCTAGCTCCAAAACGGATGGACCGATTTCAATGCAGTTCTTTTTAATTAAAAGTTAGTTTAATCGGTTATCACCTTAGCTATGTTTCATGAAAATCTGTTCAGCCGTTCAAAAGTTACAGCTCTTTTTCTAGTCGGAGTCAGAGGTTTTTGACGGTTAGGTTATTTTTAAGTTGCCGTTATATCTCATGCCGGCACTGTTAGCTTTAAACGTCAATACCTCGTTGTACCTACCTCTTATACCGGCCGAGTGACCGCGAACGATCTATCTCTTTCACTCAAAGGGGAGCGTCTCTTTCGCTCCCGTGTGAGAGATGCCTTCGTTCGCGCTCGATCGGCCTGTGTGGATCCAGCATTAGAATAGTTTCATTGAATTGTGGTCGGAAGGTAACTATTAGTTAAATAGAACTAACTATAAAAAAATGGTCACAAACTTGACTAATAGGTAGGTATCGTTAGATAATAGTTACATTTTGAGCATTAATCAAACAATATACCTTTTAGGAACTTAACAGCTTCTGAAGTCGGGGCCTTTAATTCTTCAATGCATCTAGCTTGGCAGTGGCACCGACTTCAGAAGCTTTTAAGTTTTTTAAGAAAATTATTTAATACTTTTTAGTTTATTGAAGTCGGTTTTTACTTTTTAACACTCTTTTATTAGCTTCACCTGTAACTAACTATGTAAGAAAATCTTGAAAGTTAAATTTGACCCACTTCCCGGTTTCCGATTGAGCTGTAATTTTGCATACACGTTCAATTTGGATGACTAAAGCGTGTTCTATAGTATTTTAAACTATAATATTTTGTAATTATTAAAGTTTATTTTATTAGTATAGATTAATAAAAACTTTATGTTTGCAGGTCGCCAACTCGACGCAAAACATCGAACAGCAATAGAACGCCGATGTCTGAAATAGACTTGGAGCTAGCTATAACGGGTAGGTAGGTATGTGTTACTTTTCGCATATCCAGGGTGTAAGCATACAGATCTATGGGTGTAAGTGACATGGTAATGAAAATTGATACCATGGATTCTGTACCTACATGATACTGGACCAAAAACAGCCAGAAACTTGGGTTGGACTTTTTAATTTTTGTACAATAAATTCTGTTCGCAATTTTTTTAGTTGTTATAAAGACTGCAAACAAAATCATAAGATTTATGACACCCAGCATTCCAAAGGGTTATACATTACCTAGGTCACCTAAGAAGAGGTCGCCGAAGACTTGGGAGGGGGGTAGGGGGGGTTGATGTTTCAAAACTCCGTATGGTATGGAGTTTCTTGCCGGTATCTTCTCCAGGACCAAACCCACTTGGAACCGTGCGCCTAGAATCACGACGTTTTGAAAGTGCCTGCAAAGGTCCAGTTGAAATAAAAAACTTTGACTTCCGGTTTGCCATTATTGAGGTTTTTGAGCGTCAATGACTTTTGAAAAGATGAACTCATGCGTCCTCTGGACTATGCAGCATTGATTGATGAACAGGGGGCCTAAAAAGGCCACATTGAGCAATTCATCTACTGATCTGCATAGTATCTGTCAAACAGATGATTACTGAATATGAACCTTATGCGGATGACATTAAGAGTCGTCAATTAAGTAGATATTTTGATATTTGTAATATGAATCATATATCATTTGTAACGTGATTCATCTAAAGCGGCCTTTTTAGCCCCCCTGATTATTGTTTGTTTTCAGATCTCCTAGTTAGTGCGGACTGTGATACAGTCATAGTGAATACGCCCAACGAACTTGCCTTACTGATTGTGCAGTTTACCAAGGCGATCGCGAAAGCACCTCTTAAGTAAGATAATTAATACATTCATAATAACTCGTTAATAAGCAGATAGCCTAGCGGTTGAACGATTGCCTATATTCTCTTGTCAAAATAATAAAGTTTCATCTTTAATGATAGGTATTTTCATTTGATAGGAAGTTAACTTTTTTTTGCATACCGTACCTTGCTGACTAGATATTCTATCCACCACGGCTTGAGTAGCTTATTGGGTGGATACTGTTTTAATTTGCGTTTATTCATGTCAAACTAAATGTCTACTTATGATGGTTAGGAATAAAAATGAAAAAAATTAAGAATCACAACTTTTGTTTATTTGGTGAAGTAATAGAAAAAAAAAACTGAAAATGAAAAACTTTATTTGGGCATAACCACGAAGTAGAACGTGATCTTCCTTTATAATAATGAAAATAATGTATTATTTTCAGGAAAGCGCAGCGGGAATGTGACGAAATGGCTACCTTTTTCATGAGAGGCGACAACAAGAATTGTATTAGTGTCGATAAAGATGGTAACGTGCATTGGATTACTGGTACAATTTTTTTCTTGGACTATGAGCAGCGGGCCTACCGCGTAACTAAAATTGTAATGAACATCGACATCGGTATTAAACTTCAATACGATCGTGAGAGCCTAAACTTTGAGCTAACTTGTAAAAAAATTACCTATCATATAGTTGGGACTCCTATCTTCATGATCGGTAAAAAAAATACAAGTTAGCTCAAAGTTTAGGCTCTCACGATCGTATTGAAGTTTAATACCAATGACGATGTTCATTACAATTTTAGTTACGCGGTAGACCCGCCGATGTGTTGATTGTACGTACTGACGTGTGGAGTCAGTCTTTCATCGGGAACCAATTGATCAATGGGTTACCATTACAGGCTATCCAAGTTTAAGATCTTACTATTACTCGTATTTATAAATCTAAAAAGGCTAGAGGGTCGTTATGAGCCCGATCTGAAATTAAATATTTTGTCCAGTCTAGAGTATTTTTAAATCTGTTTGGATTTGTGGTACTCTGCTGTATAACCCACCGGAAAACAGGCGTGTTGCTATGCTATATTAAAAAAATTATAAAGAATATTTTAAAAACTAAATATCAGTTTTTCTGTAATTAATTGTACTTCTTTGTTTGCACATCATACTGATGTATCTTATTCGCTGAAGTGAAGAAAATCGTGCCCGATCTGCGGGCCTAAAACGGCCATAATAAAAAAATCATCTAAGAATCTCCATATTAATCAAACAGATGACATCTGAATATGAACCTTACGTGAATGATAATAAGAGTCTTTAAATAGATGGATACTTTTTCTAAAAGTCACTAAGTCTATTTTTATCGATTTTGAGTTAGCCAGTTCAAAATAATTCTTTTCTTTTTCTCTATCGATTCGTCTAATCTTTTTTCAAGTAAATGTCGTACGAAATATTGTTTTTATTTTTTTTCCAAATTTATTTATACAGCCATTTCTTTCAATTTTTTTTCTTTTACTTTAAATGATCATATCTCAAAACGAAGAAAATGGAGTTGACTTTTAGAACTAAGGCATCCAATTATACCTGTCCTTGTCATTTGTATGCCAATTAATAGAGATGGCAATATACTTAAGACCTAGTTGAGATAAATAAAGTTTAACCAACTATTTAGTAATGGTAATTACTAAGTAATTAATGTTTTTTTTTTTTTTTTTGGCCTGGTAAAATCATCAAATGAGTCCTCCCACCCCGGGCAGGGCGGGAGGGACTGTCAGACTTGTACTGACTAAAATCCACGGTGTTCCTTCAATAGCCCTTTACGTTCCGGGGTCACGGTAATGAGATAAGTCCCGCGACCAAGTAAATATACTAAATACATATTGTATTTCCAGGCACAGGTATAAGCAGACTATGGCAGCAGATGGTAGCCATCCTGCCACAGTCCAGCCTAGAGACTTCCAGAGCGATATGTTCGAGATACAAGACTCCACTCGCATTGTACCAGGTATGTTGATCACCAGTGCTCTAACACTGAAGGAAAACGTGATAAGGAGACTAGCGTTACAGAAATTTTCTTTAAGTGAACAGTAGTAAATTTCCCATACAATAATTATTATAGTGCCTAAAAATAAACTAGGTATTTCTAAAATATTTTTAATACAAGTGCAAGTGAAAATGTTTCGGAATATGAATGTCACGTAGCGACCCGCCCGATCTAGGTTTATTCAAACCTGTGTTTCGGGCCATCACTTTACATTTCAATTAAATTGTTAATACGAAGTTAATACCATTTAAGGTTTTGTTCACTATTTCGTCGCGTAATTTTCGGATTTTTTTCCATACAAACTTTAATACCCCATTGCGTTTAGACGTTAATTTTTGAAACTAAATGAAACTAAAGTTACATCGACACCTGTAATATAGAGAAAGAATGACCAAATCAGCTTTTTTAGTTCATAAGAATACTTCACTCTCAAACAAGCAATTTATTTTATGAAAACTAAGTTCTAAAACTAAAACCCGACTACTGAAAAAGTATGTAACAAGAAAATATTAATACGTATGTTCATTGTGATGTTCAGAGGTTAGCCGTGGTCTCATGCCACCTACCCTAACAAAACAATACATTCTAACAGTGGTAAACGATCATAAGTTTTAGGGCAAAGTGGCATACGACCACGGCTATCCTCTGAACATCACAATGAACAAGTATTAATATTTTCTTGTTTCATACATTTTCAGTAGTCGGGTTTTAGTTTTTGAACTTAGATTTTTATTTGTTTATATTTTTCAGGCATTACAATTTTCGAACAGTATAGCAGAAGTTGCAAACATAGGCGTCTCTAGAGCGGGCGCGCCCGGCTCGAAGACGCGTCGAGTCGGGCCGGAGTTCGCGCGGAAACTACACACTCTGTTCACGGCGCAACAAGGAGATACACTTGTGGAATAAGTGATAACCAGAAACGTAGACATTCATATTCTTCTGCCTGCAGGAGGCCTTTCGCAGCTTCATGAATATATTGTGATTGTGTCTATGATTCAAAATTCGAATGTGTGTGTGTCCAGAACTTGGATGTGTAGTTGTGGCACAGTTTCTGGTTCAAATCCAAGCGGATGAACAAAGGATCAGATTTAAAATACTCATGACTATGTGCGCATGACATTCTAATGGTGAAGGAAAATATGGTGAGGAAACACACTGGGACTGCCTAGTGGAATTACAGCCCAGTCTCTCTAGAGGAGACAAAGCCTTAGTCCTAGAAGTAGGGACATTAGTAGGCTGATGACGATTGTGATCCTATTCTTGAAGTAACTAGATAATTAAGTTTAAACTTACATTTTTTAAATACTTGTAAGGATCATGTAATGTGAATTATTAGTAAACGTTTGACACTGATATTTGGTTTTATATTTTGTAACAATGGATTTTCAGTTTGCTGTTGGAAAAATTGTGGGCTGGTTTTTTTAGATGGTAAATGAATATATTATTATTATTCACTTTATTAATTTTTTTTACATACTTTTTGACATTTTTTCATATTAAGAGTAGTAGGGTAGGCCACCGGCATCGGGAACAGCATGGGAACAGGGCAGCCCATTGGTTACCCGAGCAATCACGTGCCGTAAGCATTTAGCACCATAATAATAGAAGCCAAATGTTTTTGTATTTTTGAGGTCACTGGGACATGGGATAATTAGGCTTAAGCTAAAAGACTCCTATCCAATTTAGGAATATTTTGCGAACTGAACGTCAAATTAAAAACTATGAAACGTCAAAACATTAAATCTAAGCATAACCTCAAATTTAAGTAATATTTTAATAAAGAGCATTTATATTGCATTATTAGACGTTATTTATTAATTTTATATACTATATAAATTAAAACCATGACTGTGTATTTATCAAGAATTGCATTAAACACGATTCGGTGCGCAACGCCGAGATGCTTTTCTGCGAATAATTTCGCCGATTTTCTTGCGCCAAAAACTCGCATTTTAAACCAAAAAAATCATTTATTTAGCATCGCAAGAATATCAGTAGTTAGGAATTATTCCAGCGATGCAATCATACCGTCCGTACCGATAGAAAATGGTCCAATACCGTTGAAAAAGAAGACTGTTCACAAGAAAGCGAATCCGGCAGATTTGACGCACAAAGAGGGGCATTTTCTCACTCTGGCTTATGCTACAGCGAATTCCTATGATCTGAAGAGTCTGAAAGAAGCTCTGGTGCAGCAGAAGCTGTACGAACCTGGGAGGTTGGTGTATTATCACTTTTTTGTTAATTCTAATGATGTAATTGTAGATAAGGAAACACAATGTTACCTAAACCTACGGATAAAAAGGTTATCGAGGTTACAAAAAAAATCGCATGGTTCTTACCCAATAAGCGGTATTTTAATCAGCATATTATACAGCATCCTATAGTTCTATAGGAATATTACTTTGTATATTTTTAGAAATCTGAAAATGTGCTTACTTTTCTGAAGAGTTCAGACTCAAGACTTGCCTTCAGATATATTTTAACTCATTTGTTAATGACCAGATATCTATGGCCTGTGTCTGTTTCATCACAAATTCATATTTTTTTTGTGTTTTTTACACCACTTATGTGAGAAACAAGTATTCAGACCGCCTGATATTAAGTGGTTACCGTAACCTGTGAACGCTTGCAACACCAGGGGCATTACTCGCGCGTTTCTGACCCTACCGATGACTGACCTACTGATGTTGGATTCCTGGAAACATCACAATTAAATTCCTTGAGATAGAGCTGTGTAGTTTTGTACACTCACATTTTGTCCAATGCTGTTATTATTTATGTCCCATGTAATAAGGGGCAGGCCGATTAGCATACACCAGGCACAAATTCGAACTTGGGCCTGTTACAAATAAATTCTGAACAGTAAAATACTATGACATAGCTCAAATGTATCTTTTTTTGCTGTTTTCCTTATACAATCAGTCTTCTGCGACATTGGTATATACGGAATGCTTCTTCCAGCAAGACAGCTACTCCTCTATATCACACTGCTACCATCTACTATGTAGCTCCATTATGTCATGTCTCATAAGGCATTTGCTCAATTTGAAAATCAAATTCAAGACTAAATATTTCTATCTTTATCTTTACAGGCTAAAAGCTCATGAAATAGGAGATGTGGTGGTAGCAAACCCAATGTACAGCGTCGGTGATGAGCCAAGGGAGATCATATTCTTCAGAGAAGGAGGTGTGGTGTTCTGGAACTGCACGGAGCTGGAAGCTAGGAATGTACTGGATTTTGTGAGACCGTATGTAGAATTATTTATCTCTCATCTTTCTATTTCATTTTCTAAATGCACATCTTATTACATCATGAATTAAATACTTGTGTCATCTACAGATAACTGTTTTGGGTCTGGGTGTATGTGCATGTGAGATGCATATATGTATAATACCAACGATACAGGAGAAATCCTAGATTGGTGCCAAAAAACAAAAACATGAATAACCCTATTATTTTGTCAGAATCATAATAGTTCATTACAACACAGTTTGAGCATTGAATAATGTTAATTATATTTGTATTACAGTTATGAAGTGGAGAGTTATCCAAAGGAGGTGGTTGAAAAGGAAAGAGAGGTCATGACATATGTTTACAATCCTAATTCGTAAGTAATAGTTATAATAAACATTAGCATTAAGTATAGCATTTAAAACGAAATCTAAACAGACTTTATTCACTGAATCATGAATAGGACTTTATTTATATTTATACTTACCTGGCCTCGAGGACCTGTAGACCCCATACGGCAAGGCCATGTTAAGAAATTTGGTGCTTACACAAAATTAAAACACAAATTTTGAAGTTTAGTCTCTCATGATAATTATTAAGTTTATTAGCAGAGTTCATGTTCATTACCATTTTAGTTATGCAATAGACCCGCACACAGTCTCTATTTTTGTTGGTACTGCTATAATGAGTGTTCAGTTATTACGGCGGACGACGCTCGACGAGGCACCGATCGTCCAGCGGTCACACCAAACCGTTCAGTTATTTGAGCGGGCGTCGTCGGGCGTTCGCACCGATCACCCCGTAAAATAGTAGGGTGAAAGTCGCACTGCTGTCAACCGACTAATGACTAGTCATCCGACAGATATTTTAAGTCATTCGATTGGTCACTCGCTTAACGCAGCTGTGGGTCGTCCAAAGCCGTTCTATTATTCCCAATGAGCGAGCAACATTCGCACGGGTGACTTTCGCACGGGTGAGATTCGCACGGGTGACTTTCACACCGAAATATGAACTATTGAACGTAGTAGTAGTATTTTTAGATTGCTCCTTCTATACTATCAGCATTCAGTGTAGTTAAAAGTTTGGGATTCGAATATACAAATTTTTATAAAATAAATATTTCATTATTATCCTTTGCATTACCCGGGAACTGAACTCAGGGCTCCTACATCAGATGGCCTCACTAACCCAAAGAAATGGCGAAGGTGTGTGTCCTATTATTCCATTGATATTTTAAAGTTCGAGATATATTTTAATATCCCGTGTTTTGTTTGCAGTAAGAAGTGCCATTTGCAAGAGTCGTCGTTTGTGTTGGTGCCAGAGAGGGACAACTCATTGGAGAGGTATACATTCAGGTGAGATTAATTCAATAGCTCAACTAATAGCTGTTATCCTTGTATTTGTATTCTAAGAGAAAAAATAAATAAAAAAATATTCACCACCTATTGGCTATATAAAGACTGCAGAAGAATTCCCGGTCGGTCACCAACAGCCCGTCTGGCAATCTCTGAACCGACTCCGGGTACCGGAGCCAACAGGGCGTCTACTGGGACTAAACTTTGAGCTACCTTATAAAAAAATGACCTATCAAGAAGTTAGGACTCCCATCTTCATGATCGGTAAAAAAATTACAATATCAAATATCAAAGTTTAGTCTCACGATCGTATTGAAGTTTATTACCAGAGTCGATGTTCATTACCATTTTCGTGTGGGAGAAGCGGAGTTTGCGTGGAAATTATTTTAGAATGGTCTTAATCCTCTAAATATTCCAGTCACGCCATGGTCCAATCCGCTCGGCTGGGCGCTTGGGAGTCACGACTGGGGGCACTGGCCGCGTCAGTCAGCTCCCATACTGCTGCCATGCAGCACGATGGTGCAGCAAATGTCGAGAAGAAAGAGGTATAGTACAAATCTTTATGAGCCCTGAACTGAGCTCTGAACTCTTTCCCTATCTCCCTCTAGCACCTATAATAAGCGTACTGCGCAGCCACTCGCGTTCAACTTCCGAGAGCTCATAAAATTTTGCGATAACTATAACGTTAATATTGTGTATTGAAATCACCTGCAGAAATTATCCTATTAAGGGCTGATTTTTCAATCGCCAGATAATGTTTTATCCAATGAATAAAGACACTTGACAGATTTTGTATAGAAAAATGTCAAATATTCAAATTTATTCCATCGGATAAAGTTATCTAGTGATTAAAAAATCTGCTAAAAAAAATATTTTATTAATACTTGGACAAAACATTACATAAAGGACAGTTATTGTGTAAACTAAAACCATATTAGGCCTTATTACTTAATATCGAATGAAGACATGCCAATGAGCAATAAAGTTAATTTAGCAATATTATTGTATTCATCTTTAAATAAAAATATAAGTCAATCAAAATAAAAACAATATATTAAAAAAAAAACCACAGGTGTAACAAATATAACATAAAAAATTTAACAATATAAAATTACATTACAAAGTAAAAAATAATAATAAAAATTCTTTGATAATAGAACACTTTAGTCAAAAAATCTGTGACATTATAAAACAGAACTATATTAGGTTCACTTTATAACGAACATAACAGCTCTAAAATCTTCTTTCTCATTCTGTTTCATCTGCCGTAACTTACGAATTCGGTGCCATTTTAAAATTACCACAAAAATACGAAATAATAATCATGTTGACCTTAACAGGTAGTCCGCAAACTGGGCGAGCTACTATCCCTGCGTCACATGCTGAACGTGGAGTCAGATCTCTTGGACACTCCTGACTTCTACTGGGAGGAGGAGCAGCTGGAGCGACTGTATTCTTCCACTGTCGCTTACTTCACCATATCCAGGCGGACCAGGGTAAGATGACCCGTCATCATTTTAATTTATTTGAACGTGTTAAGTCAGTGAAATCTGGTCGTTCACTGCACCTTATCCTTGTAAGTCTAATCATTAAGTGGCGGATGTTCGTAAAAATAAGCAAAAATGTTTCCAAAGACAGTTTTCCATTAGTTCTTTATTTTCAGATTTTTATTGAAGTAGAGTGTAGAATAGATATTTTTTCTTTTCTTTTTCATATAAACCAAATACAGGCACTTATGAAATGTCGAGACTTTAGGTGCGCGGTTTCAAATAGTAGGTCCTATGGAGAAGAACCGGCAAGAAACTCCATGGAAACTCTTTTAAAATAATAGATTATAATTTTTATTAGAACAATGTTGTGGCAAGAGCTGCGAGAATAATGTAATTTAATGTGAAAAAAAAAATAAGAATAGGATAATAATGGTTTGCCCCTGAATAAGAATGCCATGGCAGTTACAAGCTGAACAAGCCCGACAGACGGCACCCATTCACGAGTGTGTTAGGTTCGCAGAAGCTTTTATAGAAAAAAAATAGAAAATAGAAATGTTTATTTGCAAGAAACATGGTTATGGGATGTTAACAATATTAGAGGCACATCATGTTCCGCCTGTTATGGGCATGCAACAGTAATTTTTTCGGATTTTATTTAAATATCCTATGGTACACACTACACACACTATGTCCATTGCGCTATTAATAATTAAATTAAATAATGACCATTTATTTACTCATGTTACAGATTTTCGAATACTTGACAATTATTTAATAATAAGATAATAGTAACTTAAAATATAAGGAATCAATAATTCATATAATAATGTACCTAATGTTAAAAATGTCAACAAATAAAATACATAATGTCATACAATTCCAATCAATAAATAAATAGCACGTAAGTATAAAAAGCTCAAATTGTGGCTGGTAGAGAAGTCCTTCTATTCAATATCAGAATTTCTAAATTAATTTACTAAGATTGTTTATTGATTTTTTTTTATTTTTTTTATGACTGCTTTATGGGCTTACGAATTATTGACATTTTAATTTTTGTTTTTATATTTTTAAAAATTCTATTCTTTATGATCATTATTATTACTGATTAATAAAATTTGCCTGATTTGAAATGTTTATTCAAAACTAAATTGTAAAAAATAATATTTGCACGTCGCAGTGCGGCAAAATGTATCTGGGTCTTTAATAAGTTACTGTACCATCTATTATAATACCTACATTTTAAGCAAAAAAAAAGAAAAAAAAGAAAAAAAAAAAAAAAAAGTCAAAATTATAATAATATCAACCTCCACCATTCTCCAGGTCCTCAACGAACGCCTGTCGCACTGCGTGGAGCTCCTAGAGCTCCTCTCATCCTGGGCAGCCGACAGACACCACGTGCGCTTAGAATGGATGGTCATCGCGCTGATCCTGGCTGAAGTCTGCTTCGAGTTGCTCCATCTCTTCGAGAGGTGGGTCATAAAGCATGAGGTCGTAGATAGCTAGGGTACGGCTGTTCCAGGTGCACTGGAACTGGAAGTGGAAGGTGGAATGGAACTGGGTGAGGTGGAATTGGGGGAAGTGGAAGGTGCAATGGAACTGGGTGAGGTGGAATTGGGGGAAGTGGAAGGTGGAATGGAACTGGGTGAGGTGGAATTGGAGTCTAGTGACGGGAAAGCGGGGTGGAAAGTACTGAAGAATGTTTATTATGGGAATTATGTTAACTTTGGGTAAATGTGGAGAAGAATTGATTGTAGTGAAGAATTTTTACATAAAGTTACCCCTTTATTCATAAAAACCGACGTTCTATACATGCTTTATAAAGTAATAGCACCCCAATTTTCATGTAAACTAGATACAGGCACTTATGAAATGTCGAGATTGTGCACGGTTCCAAATAGTAGATCTTATGAAAGTATTATACTTACTAATGGTCGCCCAGAAGTCGAAATTAGACCGTAATTTTAGCTTTCTGCACACCTTCTGGATATAAACTTTAACTATGTCAAATCTCACACTCCTCCGTGTGCGCAATATGCTTAAAAAAGAGTACAAAGTTTTCTTTTTACGTATTAATGTATAGTTAAATCAAGAAATGCCTACCTTGCCCATGATTATTAAGTACTTTTAATTTATTAATTTTTAATGTTTATAACCTTTGTGTAAATTAATCACCCGACTTCGGCTCACCCACTCCCGTTGGTCATCAGAAAATAAGTAGCTCAAAAAATATTATACAACTTAATTTTTTTATTACTCCAAAATTTTATGGTTGTGCTCTGCTCAGCATATGAACAACGTTTACTATGGAAATGGAAAAAAAACTGCTGTGTCATACAAATAATTAAAGGGCTGATTTTTTAATCGCCAGATAACTTTAACCGAGGGAATAATTTTGAATTTTTGACAGCTTTCTTATACAAAATCTGTCAAGTGTCAAATTTATTAATTGGATAAAACATTATTTTACGATTGAAAAATCAGCTCTAAATATTGTATGGTACAGCAGACTTCAGTCGCAATTTCAGCGTTAGTCTCATATTAAAAGATGTGTAGAATAATGAATAGAACACGCACGTCCATAATTTTTTTCTGTTTATACAAAATTAGTGGATTATTTTACATTAAAAAAAATATTGTTGTATTGAGGTTAGTCCAATTTGTATAATAAATAACAATTTAAAGTAATAAAATTAAAATTCGAACAAAAAATCAAATTAACTAATAAAAAAAAATACACTTTGTTACAAAATATTTTTAAAATAGAAAATCATAGGTCTATATAAATCATAGTAAAATCATAATCGTAAGTATAATATTATTATCTATGTATGATAATTTATAATTTACTTGTAATTATAAATTTAGGTACCTATGTATTTGTAAACGATATAATAATTAATATTACGTAATTGTATTTATTAAATTTAATATTGTAGTGTAAGATTGGTGTTATTTAAAAAGCCAATCATTCTTTGTAACTTGCATGACAGTAAAAAATATAATATTAATTATGGAAAAAATATATATTTATAAATATAATAATGTTATATGTATGTGTATTCTAAACGCCCTAGTGTAAGTGGACCGCTCCGACCTCTTCACCAATCGGAGCGCCGAACGCGGTCAATTAAGATTGTTAAAAGAAACTTACACTAGGGCCTTTTAGAATTTATACTTATCATAGCCATTATAACACGTTGCCAAATTTTAGTATTAGTTTAATGATTACGCGATTAATGGCACCCAGTACAAATCGAAAGGGAATCAACAATGGAGGCTTTTTTAAAATTTAGGTATATTATTTATTTTTAGCTACAGTTTTCATTGCATACTTTTTTGTTTGTACAAAGTTGTTTACTTTTGCGCGGGTGACACCCTTGCGCGGGTGACACCCTTGCGCGAATGATATTCTTGCGCGGGTGACACCCTTGCGTGGGTGACATCCTTGCGCGGGTGACACCCTTGCGCATGTGACATTCTTGCGCGGGTGACACCCTTAAGTGGGTGACACCCGGGATGGACCCTAGCGTCGCCACTGTCTCAAGGCACCCACGGGAGGATATGGCCCCACTAGTAGCATCATTTATGTATCTGAGATAGGGGCCAATTCAGACTCTACACTGTTGAGTTACAACGTTATTATAGTTTATAGTTTAGTTTATTTTTCCAAAACAAAACTAAACTATAAAAAACTAAACTAAACTATATTATTTCATTACAATTTAGCGTAAATTTCGTCATTATGCTTTGGTAGTTTGTAACTAAATTGATTTTTATTAGATTAGTCATTTGTATGTATATGTATACACAATATTTGTATATAAGGTAGCTAAGCTTCAATTTGTTAAGAAATAAATATGTTGTTGAATCTCCGAGGCTTTTTGTATCCTACAATTATTTTTATCTGATTTTATAACCCAATCACCTCTTACTATTTAATATACAAAAGCAAAATAAAACAAAATACATGAAAATATAAAATCGTAATAGTTTTAAGTACAGATAATTTGTATACTTAATCAATAAATCAATAGTAATAATAATTAAACACACATAATCTGGTCATAACACACACCGAGAAAATGGCAAAGTATACAGATTTGTCCATTGAACTGAGAACTCAATGGTGCGTGGAAACCGTAACAATAATACCAGTAGTCATTTCTACAACAGGAGTCATTCCCAAAACACTAAAACCAAACCTCGATATTATAAACATGCCACCATCTACACTTTTTCTGCTGCAAAAAGCTGCCATTCTCAACACCTGTAGAATCACTAGAAACTTTCTCGCCACCTCATCATCGTCATCACTTACATTCACCGGTCTCAAACTTTAAACCTGTCGAGCTTGGCTAAGGCCCGCATGATAGGTTTTAACTCACCCTTCATAGAAGGGAGAAAATTACCAAAAAATAAATAAAAATAATAATTATTCAATTAAAACCAAGAAAAAATGTCAAATAGAGTAGAGTAGAGTCAAGAAATTGCTATGATAAAAGTACTCGATCCACTTTTAGATCTGTGTTTGTGCCAAAAGGTTTCGTGTCAGGCTGTATTTTTCTATGTATTATAACATAGCGTAACAATCCTCTTAATTGCACACTAAACATAATAAATAATCGTATCACTATCGGATTTTGTCAACAATAAATTTAAGGCTGTCAAATTAAATCTGTTACGAATAGCTATAGGTCAGTGCAATGACCTCTTAGTAATCTGCTGACGCCCAATTCTCGTAATTAAAAATGTTCAAAATATAGTTCCGATCTCGTTGCGATATACCTAGTATCAATTTCATAAATGTCACAAATCGTATTCTCCTACACTAACAAACAACGTTAAACGTGAAATTAAATTGTAATGAAGTGGAAGGTTGATTGAAGCCAAATCGGTATTCTGGTAACATTTTGAACAGACACAGATAATAAAATTGGTATTCTCATCCATACTTAAACGTTAAAATTGAGATTGAAATGAGTCTGTACATAGACTTAGTCTGTAAGAAGATTTAATTCAAATCATACTGAAACCGGAGGAGGAGAGTACCGATTTTTTTTCAATTCATAATTATAAATAATCTCAGTTCAGTCAACTTTCAGTCATAGTGTAAATTAATTAGGAGAATCAAGCTTAAATAAATAAAACGTTTTTATTGCCACCAAATAAAGTTTACAACAATAATTTATACTTAAGCTAAGGATACACGAATATTGTAAAAATAAATTATTTTAACACTGACGTGTAAACTAGGCCAAGACTTAGTGTCTTAGACGTCAGTCTCTTCCCGTGACATAATACAGTATACATAATTACCGCTTATGCTATAAAACCACCTCGTAAAGCTTCTGTGTAAAGAACGGGCATCTACCAAAGACTAAGCCGGTGGCAGAATTATCCTCGCAGAACGCTCAAACGTGGAAGCCATGAGTTTCTATCAGACATGATCATCTTTTTAACATCATTCATCTTCTAACTAACACAGGAACTGGGTGAACGTGGATCGTCGTAAGCCGCGCGAGCGCCATCACTTCGCGACGGAAGTCGATGAGACGTTACTGCAGGAACTGTCCATCATCGATACGTAGTATGAAGACAGGATCATCATCAGCCCGTAGACATAAACTACGATAACATGGCGCGCCCCTCCAAATTACTGTTTCAATGTTTTTAGTCATATCTCCTTACCGAGCAACAAATCCTTGGATTTATTTTTGTTTGAAGGCCGTCTCAGTACGCACACATGCGTTGTGAGTTTTAGTGGCGCTTTGTTAATACTTTCAAACGTTTTGAATTTTGTAGGGGTGCGCCATGTTATCATAGTTTATCTCTACAGATAGTTCAATCTACGAAAACGCGCTTCTATATTTTATGTGAGGGGTAGCGCGGGGTGCGGGACTCGGATTACAACGAACACAGTAGCAATTAGTCATGCACACTTGCACTGTAGCGATTTTGACAAAGAGTAACGCCTCTTCGTGGATTGAAGTATCTATAAATGTGTCCACTGGTGGGACAGCGATGTTGAAGTGATCGACAAATCGGTTAATAAATAGGTCAATAGAGTGCTTTTGGCGTATTTTTCGGTTCATTTGTCGATCACCTGTCTGGTGATTTTCGAATCAACTGTGATTTATGGGCGAGTGGACCATGAATTTGATAATTAAGTTATTTTAATAAAGATTGTTATTGTTGGGAATTGTAGATCGCGTTCTTGAAGAAAACAACTTCTATTAATGTATTCCTTTCTTTTATTTACTTCTTGCACATAAATCATTAGAAACTACAACTAACTCAATAATAGCTACAGGCGTCGGTCGGCGTCCATTCGCAAGAGAGACTCACTTCCTTCCACAGACAAAACCATAGATAGTAAATCTACAGACTACTACTATTTTGATTGAATACACAACACCCTCCCCTCAATCAAAATTTTCATAACATTTTTCTTACATTTAACTTAACTCTACTATTAGTGACTCTACTTAGGTAATATATCCTCATAACATAAACTATACTCCATACAAAAACAACATTACTAACTTGAAAAGAAAAACAAACAATTCAGTTTAACATCTTACTTCTAAGATACACAAAAGTAGAACTGCACAAGGGCTTAGTTAATAAGTCAGCAATCTGATCAGCAGTTTTAATATATTTTAACTCAACAACCCCAGACTTTATTTTATCCTTTACAAAATGAAACTTTATATCCAAATGTTTAATTCTCTTCAACTGTTGATTAGGACTGCAGACTTTCATTGTAGACTGATTATCTTCAAAGATCAAAATAATAAAGTTAAACTCTTTAATACTTAACTCTAACAACATGTTATTAACCCAACAAGCCTCACTTATACATGAACTCAAAGCAATATATTCACTCTCTGTAGTTGACATAGCCACTGTACTTTGTTTCTTCGAGCCCCAGCTAATTAAACATCCATACACATAACAACAAAAACCACTAGTTGACTTTCTGTCTTCTAAGTCCCCTCCCCAATCTGCATCAGCATAAGCCACAACCCTATTTTGCTCCAACTTCTTAGAAAAAACTAATTTTAAGTCCAATGTCCCTTTTATATACCTCAATATTCTTTTTAACATACCATATAACTGCTGACTTGCACAATTTTGATATCTAGACAAAAATGTGATACTAGAACATAGATCAGGTCTTGTGCATAACATAGAATACATAATACAACCAATTATCTGTCTACACTTATTCTCTATATCATAACTCTCTGACTTTTCTCTTTTTAATGTTGTAAAATCAAACTTAGGATCAATAGGAATACTTATAGGATTACAATTATACATTCCAAATCTCTTCAATACTCTTTCCAAATAGTGCTTCTGACTCATAGTTATGATACCACTTTTTACATCTTGTGTTATAGAAATACCCAGATATTCACTTAATAACCCCAAATCTTTCATGCGAAAACTATTTTTCAAACACTCTTTTAACTTATCTATTTCTATCAAACATGAACCGGTTATTTGAATATCATCGACATATATCAAACAATATGTTCTCTTATCCCCATCCACCTTATAATATAAACATAAATCTAGTTTACTTCTCATGTACCCCTGTGAGGTTATAACCTTATCAAACTTATCATACCAACAAATTGGTGCATTTTTCAACCCATAAATAGCCTTCTTGAGTTTACATACATTACCCTTAGGAACATTACAGTTTTTAGGTAGACTCATATACACCTCACCTTTTATTTCACCATGTAAAAATGCATTACAAACATCTAGTTGATAAACAGACCAACCCATATTAACACTTATAGCTAACAAAATTCTTATTGTGCTCAATTTGACTACTGGTGAATAAATGTCTTCATATATTTCTTGTTTAAACCCTCTAGCAACTAAACGACACTTAAACTTTGAAATATTCCCTCCTTGATCCCTCTTAATTCTGAATACCCATTTACTATCAATTATCTCACAACTTTGTGGCTTTTCTACTTTTGACCAAGTTTCATTATCATGCAACGCTTTCAATTCTTCATCAATTGCCTCTTGCCAACTTGATGAATGAGGTCCAGCCATGGCCTCTTCATAAGTGGTGGGCTCTTCTAATAAACTAAAATACAATGTCTCATAATCCTCAAACCGCTTAGGATGTTTGATCAATCTTTTGGGTCTCCTATCACTCTCAACTTCCTTTACTTCAGTCATGCTATCTACCCATTCTTCCTCATCTTCACTACCATCACTCTTACACTTTTGAGTACTTTCTTCTCCCCTGGAAACTCCTCCACTTCCACTATCTATGCATTGCTTAACACTATTATTTCCCCTAGAAGTTTCACTCATCTTTTCTTCTACCACTCTTTTATCTGTAACCTCATAATGACTATTTGTTATTACCTTTTGTTCCACTTCATCATCAGAACTGATGTCTAAGCTCACAACCTTCTCTTTCTCCAATTCTTCCCTCTTATCTGGTGAAACTATAATCTCCCTCTCTATGTGTACTTCATCATTTTCCTTATAATAAACTCTATACCCTTTAGTCTCCTCCGAGTAACCCATTAACAGACCTAACTTACTTTTCATGTCTAACTTCTTTCTCTTCTCCTTCGGCACATAGGCCCACACTTCACTTCCAAATCCTCCTTTCAGAAAACCAATATCAAACTTCTTTCCATAATAAACCTCATATGGTGTCTTACCTTCAATAGGACTCGGTCCAGTCCGATTCAAAATATAGACAGCATTATTGGCTGCCTCCGCCCAAAAACGTTTACCTAATTTACTGTGTGCTAACATAGTCCTGGTAGCCTCCATGATTGTCCTGAATTCCCTCTCAGCCCTACCATTCTGTTGTGGGGTGTATGGTACAGTAACTTGGTGTCTGATTCCTAATTCTTTAAATAAGTTTGTCAACCTGTGATTAATAAATTCTTTGCCGTTGTCGCTCCTAAATATTTTAATAGTTTTACCTGTTTGTGTTTGAACTTCTTTTATATAACTTTTGACTTTATCATAGACTTCATCTTTTGTTTTAATAAAATAAGCTTTTCTGTAATTAGAACTATCATCTTTTAATAAGAATAGGTAAGTGTGACCTCCCAGAGAAGTTTCCTCTATAGGACCACAGAGATCCATGTGTACTAGACTGTGTAATTCAGTCTCCCTAGACTCGCTCACTGAGAATGAATCTCTATGCTGTTTTCCTTTGATACAAGAAGTACAGAATGTAGCATTAACATTTTCATTAACTGTTATATTATTGCGTTTTAAAAAAGATTTGACATATCTGAAGTTCTGATGTGCTAATGCACGGTGCCACCAAAAAATATCATGTGAAACTTGGTTAACAAAACAATTATCATTAATTATACAGTTACAATAATTGTGATAACAATACTTGAATAACATTTTGTATAAGTTATGAGTTCTAGTGGCCATAACTTGAATCTTATCATCTTTAATAAATGTAGCATTTTCTGAATTAGAAGTTAACTGAAAACCTTTATCTAAAGTTGTACCTTGTGAAAACAAATTAATTTTTAAATTTGGAACAAATAATACATTATACAAAGTTACTTTTTGAAAATATTTACCATTATAAGCAAGTAAACAAATGTTACCAATACCAACAGCTTGCATTATAGATCCATCTCCCATTTTGATATTTTTCTTAACCGGCAGGTCACTGTAAACACAGAATAAGTCTCTTTGTTTGCACATGTGTTGAGACGCACCACTGTCCAGGTACCAGTCTATGTTGACTTCAGATTCTATTTCACTCGCAATCAACGCTACACCATCATGACCGCTGCTACGACCAGATCGATTTTCACCACCTCTACCTCGTGTACTACCACCTCTATAATTCTTATACCGCTGACCTCCTTCTACTCGCTGCTTGCAATCCTTCATGAGATGTCCTTTTTCCTTACAATTATAACAGGTCAACTCTCTACATTGATACTTGTAGTGCCCTGGCTTGCCACAGTTATAGCACTTTAATTTAGACGTTTTGGACATCAATGCCACACTATTATCACTTTCTTTCTTGCATCTTTCTTCTTCTACAAGCAATCTAGCTAACAGGTTATCCAAAGTTTGACACTCTTTTGGCACACTTTCCCATGCAGATGTAAAGTATTTGTACTGTTGAGGCAGTGACATCAATATTTTAGTAATGGTAAAGTTCACCGACATCTTTTCCCCCATCTCTTCTAGTTTGCCTACAATATTATTCACTTTTGTAATAAAAGACGTGACACTCTCGCCGTCATCAAATTTTAGATTGTAGAACTGTTCATTCATTAAATGTAAACTTAGTTGCGATTTTCTCTCATAAACAGTTTCTAATTTCTGCCACATCTCATATGCTGATTTACATTGCATTACATGCTTCACTGCGCTCTCTTCCATCCGTGTCACAAGTACCTCCTGCGCCTTAGCGTCCTTCACCCTCCATTTTTGTAATGATTCATCTTTATCAGATGGTTGATCCTCTTTACCAGTTACAATTTCGTAATATCCTCTTGACATCAAAATAACTTTTATTTGAAACTTCCATACCACCCAATTCTTCTCATTCAACTTCTGAAAATGATTTACATGCTCCGCCATTTTGTCGTCGTTCCCCATTGTTTTTCTTCAAAACCGGCACTGGGCCCATAACCTGTTATTGTTGGGAATTGTAGATCGCGTTCTTGAAGAAAACAACTTCTATTAATGTATTCCTTTCTTTTATTTACTTCTTGCACATAAATCATTAGAAACTACAACTAACTCAATAATAGCTACAGGCGTCGGTCGGCGTCCATTCGCAAGAGAGACTCACTTCCTTCCACAGACAAAACCATAGATAGTAAATCTACAGACTACTACTATTTTGATTGAATACACAACAAAGATCAATAAGAATCTAGCTTGTGTTTGATTTGGGAACGATAAAGTTATTGAATGGACTAGTGAAACTTATATGCTATAGACCGTCCGCTGTAAGATCGGCCCTCCTGGTGGTTTGCGTCACGCGGGCGGCGGGTGTGCGGCCGGCAACAAACTAGCTTATTGGTCGATCATGTGCCCCTCCCGCGTCCCGTACACCACCGGGAGAAGTGAGAACCAGGCTTATGGCGGTCGGCCTATAATTGAGGAGCAGGCGTCTAACGCCTTGCGGATAGCTGTTAGCAAACTATCTCTGAATAACCTTTTGCTACACAAAGAAAAGTCCAGTCCAGTATCAGAACACATCTTTGATATCTAATGAAGTAGGTACCTACAGTACCCGGAAAGTCTAGAAACCCTATTGTTGAGAAATTACCGATACCTATTCAAAATATAACGAAGGTATCAATCTATTTGTAGTCACCACTCATTGTATTGTCCACACCACGCATACATTATCGACATGTTTCTGGAACACGTCCACAAACAAAAGCTTGTCCCGTGTCGTACCGCCTCGTCCCCGTGTCGTGACGGGGACGCGTGCCGGAAACGTCACGGACGACGCCGGTCCGACTCGTTATTTATACCGCTACGCCTCAGTGTGAGCGGTGCGGAATTAGCTAAACTTAATATCAGCGAAAGTTAATACTTGTATATATCGCAGTGATAATTATTGTCAAACCAGTGATATTATAATTTCACGAAACTTTGTCAACCGCCTCCATTTCTCACAATTTCACGGGTTCATTTCAGTGATATTATAATTCCACTGGACCCACGCAGTGATATTGCGAGGCAGTAATATTTTGACAATTTCACTGTATGTGCAAGGCCGGTAAATTGTGAGACGGTCAATCATTGGTCATAATTATAACCTAACCTAACCTAACTCATTGTCAGATAACATTGAAAATGGCCCAATCATTGTGACCAAAGTTTCGTGAAATTATAATATCACTGGTTTGAGAATACCTATCCCTGCGACATATATATCTACCCACTGCTGAACAAGGGCATACCAAAAACATATTGAATGAAAAAGGCAGCAGGAGAAAGGATGGACCGCGTCTTCGTGGATTGAACAAACTATAACAGGTAAACCTAGGCAACGCTTACAGTCGCACCTCGCCTCGCGTTTGTCAGCAAATCGACGTTATTGTTTACTGTCACGCGGCGATGTAGGCAGGAATGTAACGTGACCTTATTTCGTGTAATGAGCCACGATCACTGAATGCTAATAAATTTTCTTTATAATATTTTGTATTGTTGATTATTTACCTTGTGCGTGTGTTTTAGTCGTTTGTCCGTGATTTTTTTAAATAGTAAAGGTATCAGGGTTAAACCTAGGCATTTTCGTGCTAATCAAGATAAAAATCAATGAGAGAAATTAATAGGTATTTGTCAATGACATTTTACAAATAGACGGGCCATACACCAACATTAATGCACTACAAAATGGCAAATGGCAAAACTTTACTATAGCTACATAGCAGTACATATAATTATACAGTGCGCGAAGAAAGGGAAAGAAAATGAAAGCCACCATACGCCATGTCGGTTGTTGAAAAAGATGAATACTTATAGACGTTTAGTTACGTGGCATTAGCTGCTGCATGTTCATTCTCTCAGTCGGTGCAGGGCATTTACCTTGCATTTATCTTGCCAATATAGAGCGCGGGCAACGCGTCTATTTGTAAAATGTCATTGGTATTTGTGGATTTAGGTTTTGGTAAAACTGTAACTCGGATGGTTGTTACAATAAAGAGGTTAGTTGTTGGTTCGCGTAAAAGAAACACTGCCTTTAGCTATTAACCTAAGTTCCGTCAAAAGCCCCCAACTAGAAAAAGACCAGGGGGGCTTATAACAGGGCTGAAATTGAACTGCCTAGACGTTTCCAGTATGAGCTGACCTCGCACTGTATAGGCTTTTCGTACGATGAACCGTCAGCTTATTCTGGAAATTTCTGAGCAGTTCAATTTCAGCTTGTAACGTAATAGCAGATTGTAACTTATTCTATTCTTTAATACTGTCAAAATGCGCAACAGATAACGTAAGTATATATGTAAACGTAAGTGGCATGTGATAAATCGACTTAGCTATTTATGGCTAGGGTTGATTTGCCTCACTCTGCGTCCGCATAGTTACTAAGCATCTATGCGTTATTATTCTAAGGTAAAAAGCTTAAAATAGCCAAAATGTCGATGTATAGTACAAACTTTTGCCTATCCCTTGAAAGCTACAGTCACAGGCACTTATTTTTAACCCCCGACAAAAAAGAAAGGTGTTTTAAGTTTGTACTGTATATCTGTTGCTCTGTGTATCTGTCTGTAGCATCGTAGCTCCAAAACGGATGGACCGAATTCAATGCAGTTTTGTTAATTGAAAGCTAATTTAAAAGGGACACATCTTAGATACGTTTCATGAAAGTCTGTTCACCCGTTCAAAAGTTACAGCTCTTTTTCTAGTTTGAGTCGGGGGTCGGTAACGTTATTTTATTTTTTTATTTTATTTGTGTCGACTCACTCACCTAAATTGCCAACATGAAATGACAAAAAGCTCAAACTCAAACTCAAACTCAAACTCTTTATTGCTTTCATGTGTAGGTATCTAGTTACAGGTGTTATATTTTTTATAGGTTTCAACATGAAACCCCGTAAGGGTACAAGCAAACAAGCGCTTTTAATTAAAACAGTAACATGGTCCCTAAATATTTAAGTACCTAACAAGTAACAGGGCAGTCAGAGGCCGCGCTGGCTTTTAATCTCTCACGCTTCATTACCGTTCACGCGACGCCCGCCATTTTTTTGTATAGGTATATAGGCAACACACACCCTCACATACACAACATACTCCACACCATACATGCATGCAAATTTTAAATTAAAATTATAGTTTTTTTATTCTGTAAGTTTTTTTTTTTTTTAATATTACTAAGTACCCAACTTTTGTAATAATATTATGTTATATTATTTACCTACATTATTACTTATGGTTTATTTTACTACAAATGTGAAGTGCGCACTGACAACCATAACACAAGTTAAGTCTTACCATGGTTACCAGTGTCCTACTGCTATTAAATTGGATGTATGTAATGACATAATTGCTAGTTTATAAGTCTCTCCTGTACCAATTTTTTGTGCCCTTACTGCAATAAAGAATTTAATAAATAAATTTAATAGGCAGATTGTAAAAGTTCTGTTTTTTTTATGTTAGCTTAATTAGGTAACTAACTGGCAACAGCGAAGGTTTTGTGGCTGAATAGCTAGTGCGTTCTCCTCATATTAATACATATTTTTTATATTTGAAAAAAAAATCTACTTGAATTTTACCAGTAAAAAATGATGTTTACATTGACGCAATAAATTGTAAAATTATCGTAGCGAGCGACTGCCATTGGTTGTTTGAGTACATCGATGTGACTTCTTAGTTGTGTCATACCGTATTATTGTTGATAAAATCAGCTGAATGCTGATATTAGATTTTGCGTGGTAAGCAGTTATCATTCATTGAGAGTCGAGCATCCTTGTCACGGCAATATATTTACGGTGCGCCCTCCGCCCTCTCACTGTTATGGCATTTTTATGGTTACGGTAGATTTATTACGGTCGGCGAATTTTTTTTACAACATTTCTTAAACGTAGCGTTTACCGTACCACGATCAATTTGAGTCAAAGCCACAGATTTATGTCATAAGTTCTGAATTTCGAATATATAAGTATCAAGAGAATATTTAATTACTAGCGACCCGTCCCCGGCTTCGCCAGGGTGCATTTTCTCTATTATCCTTACATTAAATATGATACATATAAACCTTCCTCTTGAATCACTCTATCTACTAAAAAAAACTGCATCTAAATTCGTTCCGTAGTTTTAAAGATCTAAGCCTACATACGGACAGACAGCGGGAAGCGACTTTGTTTTACACTATGTAGCTATTGTAGTTATTTATATACACGCTCCAAATCCTTAAAGCCTATGCACATGGCGTATTTATAACGCGTCGACGACGCGCAGGCGACGCACGTTAACGCGCTTGAAACGTGCGTCGTCGGCGCGTTAAAAGTATGCACTTCCTGATGAATATAAGTGAATTTTTTTATAAACGAAGACCGCCCTTTTTTTTGCTCCTGTATCGTTGGTAAGTTTATAGAAAAGCCTCACATACACACATAGGTACCGAAATTTGGAACTTTCGGGAGATCATATAAATATTTGCTCCGCGTCGGAATCGAACCCGCGACATGTAGCGCAGAAAGCCAGTCGCTTATCCACTGCGCCAACCGTGCAGTCAGATAATGGCAATACCTAGGTATCTATTAACTTTATGGGTTATTGAGAACCCTTTTTCAGCTGTGTTTGTTTACTAATAGGAAGGTGGAACAGAGAGCTAATTTACGTAGGTACCTAATTTTATGACGCGCCGGTCATAGGTACCTATTGCAGTGACGCTCAAACTTGACGCGAGCGTATCTCACTGAAGCTAAGACGATAGGTACCAAATGCGTTGTTTTGATCAAAATTTTACTGCAACTGCGCGGCAACTGCACTTCTTTAGTTACGTGAATTAGCCTACAGGACGTTATTTTGCTTTCATTTTGGCTTAAACTGGTCTGGAGATTAATATCAAAATGGATGTCTAGTTATCATAATAACAGAAAGATTACTTAGTCAAAGTCAAAGATTTTTATTGCAACTGGCCCTTTGCAGGCACTTTCAAAACGTCATGATTCTAGGTGCACGGATTCAACTGGGTTGGTCCTGGAGAAGATACCGGCAAGAAACTCCATGGAAACTCTTTTCATAAATCAAGCTTACAATAAAAGTGAGCGGGAGCGGCCCCGGCTAAAATTCGACTTTAAATCTTGGGCGCAAGGAAATAACCTATACTTGACGAAAACTGAGATAAGTCTCGTGAACCCAGGGCAGTCAACTTTGAACCTCGATACCACTAATTGGTGACTGGCTTTCTCCCACGGCATCATCATCATTGCGGCCCATGTTGTACTCATTTTTGGGTGTAGGCCTCCTCCAAATTCCTCCACTCCTGGCGGTCTTGAGTCCTTGCCATCCAATCCGGACCTGCGTGTCGCCTAATGTCATCCACCCATCGTTTAGGTGGTCGTCCTCGCGGTCTGGTATGCTGACGTGGTCGCCATTCCAACAGTCTCCGCGTCCATCGTTCCTTTTCCAATGTGTCCCGCCCATCTCCATTTGCGTCTGGCTATAATGGATACTATGTCCTGGGTTTCCGTCTTGGACCGTACCCATTCGTTCGTCTTACGGTCACGTAAGGTGATTCCGAGCATAGCTCTCTCCATTCCTCTTTGCGCTACTCTCACCTTTTCTGCAGACAGTTCCGTAAGAGTCATAGTCTCTGCTCCATATGTGAATACCGGTGACACACATTTCTCGAAAACCTTTACCTTTAGGGCAACGGATAACTTTCCGCGCAAGATCCGGCTATTTGCACCAAAAGCTGCCCATGCTTGGGAGATGCGTCTCTCGACCTCTGCGGTTTGATTTTGACTACCGAGTGTGAGTTTGTGTCCGAGTTAAATGTAGTCTGTAACGGCTTCGACAGGCAGTTGGTAGTTTTGTGCGTCAGGGAGGTTGGACATGATTTTCGTCTTTGCGGTATTGATTTTCAAACCAACTTTTGCAGATTCTGCTCGGATGTCTTCAATCATGCCAATCATCTCCTCCACGTTGTCGGAAAATAATACTAGGTCATCAGCGAACCTCAAGTTCGTCAACCTTTCTCCGTCGATGCTGATTCCTTTCTTTTCCCAGCTAAGTTGCTTAAAGATATTTTCGAGCGCAGCTGTGAAAAGTTTCGGAGAGATAGTGTCGCCCTGTCGCACTCCTCTTGCCAGTGGGAATGGTTTCGTCTTCTCGTGTAGACTTACGCTTGCTGTAGCATGGTGTTGGAGATATTTCATTATTGTGATATACCGCTCGTCTACACGACAATCCGCAAGTGCTTTTTCAACTGCCCATGATTCTATAGAGTCGAATGCCTTCTCGTAATCTATGAATGTTATAATCATAGGTTTTTGGTATTCATGACACTTTTCTATTAGAGTTTTAAGACTATGCAGATGGTCGCACGTACTGAACCCACTTCTAAAGCCGGCTTGCTCTCGCGGTTGGTATCCATCCAGTTTGTTCTTTAACCGATTCACAATAACACGCGTAAAAACTTTGTACATGTGAGACAGGAGACTTATTGGCCTGTAGTTTTCGAGTCGTTTTATGTCCCCTTTTTTGTGAATGAGTGTAATAATGGCATTATTCTAAGCTTCGGGTACACGTGATTCTACTAGACATTGAGTAAATAGTGCAGCAATTGCTGTTTTAAAAAGTTACGGTGGTAGACTTAATCATTTCTGGAATAATGCCATCTTCTCCTGGGGCCCTACGGTTTTTGAGCTGATGTAGAGCAAGTTCGACTTCATCAACTTTCACATCCGGCAGCTCCTCTGAGCCAACGTTAAATATTTGCGCTCGCCTTCTTGATTGCTGGTTGTATTGAGGGTTTGGGGCTTTGCTTTGATAGAGATTAGCACCACGGCATGAGTGATTCTTATATGAAGAAAATCTTTTGTTTCGAAAGAATAGATATCTAACATTTGTTCTGTACTCGCATCCCGTTCGGTCCGGTCTCGGGTTCGGATCCTTACGTAACTAGATGAATGTAATATTACGTTTTACTAAACACTTTAAAATCATTAACGCCATGCCTTAGAGAATTATGTCCAAACTTCGCTCCGAGGGTTGATTGAGTCATAATTCAACAATTTCGCACTTGACGGCGCGGAAGGAGATTAGACATTACACTAACAGGGTCAGACATCTTGTTTCCAGGGGGATACTTTAGGCTAATGTCCTTGAATTAACATAGTTGTACCTACCAAATGATATTATGTCTGTAAAAACGGAAATCGAAAAATACTTATTGATATTCAACCGCATCTTGCAAGACTGGAAGACATAAGAAAAACATAGGTTATTTTATTGGATACAGAAGAAAAAAAGTTTTTTTTTTGACGAAAATAAAATTCTAATATGTTGTAAATAAAATTTAATGTAAGTATATTTTACTAACGATTACTTACTTACACAAACAGTTTAAAAATATAAAAATAGTTCTATTTGGGAAAGATTTTTGAATGAAGAACCTTGGATACCCTATACCCTTTCGGCATGGCATGCTTGACAGCATATACCGATTATTATTTTTTTTTTTTTTTCATAATTTTGTACTTTTGATGTGTTATTTTTATAATTTTTTTTTTTTTTTTTTATCTTCTCTCTCTTATGTTGTCAATGTGTCTGCCGAATAAATGTTCTTTTCTTTCTTCTGTCTTTCTTTCTTTGGATGAAAGGCCTTGTTTTCTGGTCTGCCCCATCATCCAAAATCCAAGTGTACTAGGCATTTGTCGTTGTAGCTATTTCCATCTTGTTCTATCCAATCTATCTTTTAATTCATAAGTTTCTACATTTTTTTTTCATATTAGTTCGGCCCCAGAAAGCGAATTAAAAATAAAATTGGGGTTGAATAAACAAAAGTTTAGTTACATAACAAACTTGCAGAGATTGATGACTCTTGTCAATATTTTGCTAAAAACAAACCTGCGTAGCAAAAATGTTATGTATTTTAATAAAATTGCAGGACTCAATAAAAGGGGATCCCAGAGACAAGACCATTCATAATTCACACCTCTGCTGACCCTTATCAGACTTGAAGACATCCCTATCAGCTGATATCGTATCCGCGAAAAATTCCCCTTAGGTCCCCTATTTCGCAGCACGCATGCGCGTCGCTGTCGCCCGAATTCCGCGGTCCGCCAGTCAGCTGTCAAACGCCGGGGTGGGCCATTCGCCACACTATGACGAAATAAATGCGAGGTTTATAACATAAATTTTCAAAAAAAGAATACTTTGCGGTGTATTTATTATCTGTGTACGTTGTTTTGGTCAAACAATACGTTTTCGCTGCGTAATTTCGTGATAGTATTGATAATAAATTGGTTTGTTAATCGTGTTCGCGAATTCAGTGCTAGACAAAAAACATTCTAGGTTTTGTACTGTGATTTCGTGGTTTTCTCTTTGTCGAAGGTAAGTTTTGTCTAATTGTTTGTATCTACCCTCGATTTGTTTTTCAGCTTGGTTGTACATACGGAATGTTACTATGTTATGAAAGTGACGTAAAAGGATATTTACAAAGATTAATAACAAAACTTGGTATCGTTATGCCAACGTGTATCAGAAATGCGTAGACATATTTATGGGTGTGGATCAGAGGATCAGACCATCAAACTCAACAACTTTCTCTATTAGACTAACAACATAATCGCGAAAAAATAATCAGCTGTCTCATACAAAACTTTAATACCTACTCGACCCAAACGTATGGGACAGCTAAAAATTTTTTCGTGATTACAATGTTGGTCCAATAGAGAAAATTATTCAGTTTGATGGTCTGATGACTACACATTTCGGATAGGTACACGTTGTATAATTTGTTTTGTTTACAAATAAGTTTAAACTCACACAGGTATTTTTTCAACTTCGTATAAAAATTCTTATTCCTTCTTAAACTTATAAAAAAAACACATCCTAAATCGGGCATGAAATTCGCCGCATTAATGACCGCAATGCAACGTCATCCCGGTTTGTTCCCACTAGTTCTACTAAACAGTCCTACAGTAGAACTAATGGGATTTTTTTTCTCATTAGTCCTACGATGTATCTTGTTACGAAATAGTAGAAGTAGTGGGAGTCTCTATTCCCACTTGTTCTACCTTCTCTTGGCCCATCTCTTGGCTTTATCTGTTGGCCCATTGCCACCCTTCTCTCCTCCGTGGCCCATTACACATAGTAGAACCTACCATGAAAGAAAATTAATCCCGGCATAACTTACTACTGTGGTCCGTCTATTAGGGCACATCTCGGGGGGTGAGGGGACACAGTAAAAAAGGCACCTCGACGTACTACTACCACAAGCATACAGGATATTTTTTTATGTAGTACGCATATATATATATATATATACATAGCAAATGCAACCGCATTATTGGGATACATTTAAAAAAAAGAACGAAATTTCGGCTTAGTATGGGGACACACATAATTTACTAGCGCAAGCCATACAAAATCAAATATTTATTTTGTTTTCGAGTGAACTTTAGTACTTCGGTTGCATTTGGGAGCGGACACTGAATCACTCTGCAAGTTTTGTACACTATATTTAGCTCAGTTGGGGGTCAACAGCCATACTTAAGTACTTCTTCTTAGTGAGTCCATAGCAATCTAAATTGTCTTAGCCCAGAAATTTGCTACAAGATTTTCATTATCAGTAGCGTCCATGATGGTCCATGAGTTCTCCTTGCGTGCACAGGTGGGAGGACACGAGCGCGATATTTAGTGCATCATCGTTTGAGGAACAGCACCACATCTGTACATCACAATAGGAATACTGGATGCAAGTGGCGAAGAGTGAATATTTTTATTAGGCAACCCGTCCAAAAAATAGCTTGGCCAGGCGTGCCACATGCTGTGCAGCATTCATTTAACTGTGGTTTGAACTCATGTAGCTACTTGCCTTTAGATATTTATCAATACATAATACATGGGATTGGATGGCCACGTAAAGGGAAGCCGATGGGAATCGTGTTAGATAGATCCTTCGCCACTGCGGATGCTAGGAATGAGCCTCTGGGAGTGACGATACATAGACCGTCTGGCGAACCTTGCGCAGTTAGCTTCCTGGTTTTTCACTGCGATATCTGTATTCTCGGTACGCTCTGTACCGATTCAGTACACATTCTTTACCGACTGCTTTTATTTAAATGACTGTTTCCTGTGGGAACTGTATATCAATAAAATAAAAGGTATAAATCAAATATTTAATTAACTTCGGCACCCCGTCGCCGTCTGCTGTACAAACGCCATAACATGATTATATCTAATCGCCAAATTTCGCAGCCATCTTGTCGGACAATAAAAGTTAAATAAAACTAAAGATACAACCAGTATAGTAAAAAAAAGTCTAAAAAATTTATTCTCCTGTCGGTCCCGCGGGCCATTATTTACATTTTTTGTTTAGTTTTAAGTCGATCTGCGGCTGAGATGGCACGTTCCTGTCTGAGATTTTTAGGGTTCTTTGGGTGAAAAGATTAGGCGTAAAATACTTGAAATAAACCCAAAATGTCTTCTGCTCCTTCTAGAATATCGGCTAGAGATGTTACAGCACTGCTCAAGCCTTGGTGGAAATATTATTAGGGTCAGTGCCATCTACCCAGGGCGCGCCGGATTTTTTTATTTTTATATCATAGGGGCAAACCAGCTTGCGGTTCACCTGATGGTAAGTGATCACCGCCACCCATGAAGGAAACGGAAGGGGACTAAGGGAGTAATTGGGCCTCCGGCGCTCCACACTCACCGAACAAATAAACGCAGCAGTAAGCATACTGCTATTTAACGTCGATATTCTGTGGGAGGGCAGTACTTCCCCGGTCTTGCCTACCCATTCATGCTGGCATGCCAGCGAGACACCTACTACCACCAATAATAATATCTCCCGCTAAATAGCAGTTTCCACTTCTTGTGTGCCGAATTGCTAGAAAGCTTCAGTCGCGAATAATACCCAAACAATAATGTTACTCTTTCGAATTCCTTCCGGACACACTCCATCAATATAATTATGATACCCGTCCTCATCCTCAACCGTATTACACTCTAATCTTAAAACTAAATAACAGTATCATCGATTCTTTGCTACGTACGGAACCTTGGACCTAAAGCGCATCTCTCTTGACATTAAACCAGGTAGTCTTAGCCCCTCGCATCTTTAACCTTTGCTGTCATTGTTCCGAACACCATGGTACCCCATTATAACACCATATAGTACCAAGAAGGTAGCTATTGATAGCATTCATAGTTTATTGTGATCGAACATTCTAGTATGGACAACAAAATAAATTGAAATTCGATATGGCGGATAAAAAATTGGTTTTGATTTGAAAATAATACTGATCCTAGAGAATCAACATGCGAAAGCCTGCTAGTCAAGTTAAAGAAAGCTGTTCGGCTATTATATTTGGGGGGGGGGATACCTCTTTAGTCTCCCCCTCGAGATGTGCCATATCAGGCGTAGCTCCGTAGTAGACTTCGGCGCCTCTTCAAGAGTTTCGGAAGTCCACCATCAGGATGCCGAAAGCGGACCACTGTGGTAAGTTTAGCCGGTAGGAGTCCGGCACAACCCTCTGATCCCCAAGGCGGAGGACAACTCAAGATGGGTTCTCACCTCAATAGTAAAAAACAAGCTATTAACCATATAACCATGGAACCTTTTATGGTAGATGCTACTAGCTTTTACCCAGGCATCATATTTTTATTTATTACGAGTAGGCTAGCGTTTGTCCTCTGTCGGTGGACAATGAAGCACCTTGCCTGGAAGAAACCTAGGCCATAAGATGGGGTTTCTATAACAGAAACCATTTGAGATAATATTGGTATTTTTTTTAAGTGTTTGTCATAATTTTTGATTCTGGGTTTTGCCGTTGCTTTGGGCGTTTTCGTGCAAGGTTTAGATGTCAATCCAACGTGATTTTATATGCTTTGTTAGGTACTCATTAGGTCTTAGTAATTTCTCCGAGTCTATGTCATATGTCTTCTTGGGAGAACTATCATATACAAGCACGTAAGTAATGTAAGCACGACTTTAGAATGAGACGCGTCGGATATATTTTATTTTCAAGTAACATTACAATAGAAGCTTATATAATCTTGATTTATTATTCTATTTGAAGCCCATTTTGTCAAGAAACTGGCACCCCTCCATACAAAATCAAAGTGGGAACTTCGTAATCCTGGATTTCATTTGACATTCATAATTCACCAAATAAGCCAACTTAATCCTATAAAAGCCATAATTCGACCTTATTTACTCACAGCGGCAATTATCTTAATACCGGAATTTGGGGTGAGTATCGATTTTCCAAATGGGTCTTAAATAATTGAAACGACTTGCCATTTCCTAGATGCAATGAAGTCAATTTAAAGTCATTATAAATAGTCTGTATTTTGATTACCATGGCTTTAAACTCCAAAACGTGATAAATATTGTTAAAAAGTTCGGGTGATTCAAAATGACAACTACGAGTATTCTTTCTATAAGATAGTCTCAGTAATTCTTTTACTCATAATCACAGTTAATAATTTCGATAGCTTGTAATTTATTGATCAAAAAAAAAAATTGAAAAAAATATTACCGCGACCCTGCCAGGATTCGAACCTGGAATCTTCTGATCCGTAGTCAGACGCGTTATCCGTTGCGCCACAGGGCCAGTTGAAGACAGTGCCGAAATTACCGATATTATCCTTGAACGAACTAGATCTTCGTTTGTTTGACGTCATCATTTTATCTCTGGTACAGATAAAAAATTATGAATGACATTATGTGATATTAAAATATATTTGCATTTAATTATAATTTTGCTGTGATAAGAATAAAATACATTTTGTAAATAGATATAGTGCAGTTACTGTTGGTAACGAAATGTTGATACTGATGATTTTATAGTATTGAGTATTGAAAATTATTAATCATATTTTTTTTCGGTGGGCAGGTAGGTACTTACATAATTCTTATGCGCAAAGTGCAAAATGAATTTGCCAGAAAAATCAAATGAAATTGTATCACAAAAAAATGACATAGTTTAAAAAACATTCATTCATTCATTTTCATTCATTGTTTTCATTGTCTCTTCATCACCCTAAGGTTGTCTGGTAGAGAATGCCTACGGCATTAAGACCGCCTTTGTACATTGTACATGAAGCATTTCAAATAAATAAAAAAACAAAAATTCTGTGTTCGATTTTCAAAAATAAACGGCATATATAACTTTTTCTTACAAAAATTTCTGCGATATGTAACACGAACTCGACGACCCATGTCGGGCCATGTACAATTAGAAATAGAAAATTTTTATTTGCATAAACATGTGTATACATACAATAGCATGCAAGATGTAAACATAGAAATTAATTTGTTCGTTCCAACATGTTTGCCACAGCAATGGCGTACAAATGTTATGTAGGTATCGAGGTGCATAGGTAGTGGTGGATTGAATACACTCACACAAAAAGTGAATGTCAAGTAAGATCAAATTGGTCCGTTAGAAAGTCCGTTACATTATAATATAATTGTACATAATACACATAATACATAGTACACAATTGTACATACCTGCCTATCAAATGAAAATAAAATAAGGAACTATAAATTCTTTCTTAATAACCGTCAAAAAATAACATGAAAGTGCCTAATTATGGAGTCGCGACATTTTGACATCGATCGCGCTGCGGCGGGCGGCTGGCAGGGCGGGCGGCACACGCGACCGTCTAGGGCAGAGATTCTCAACATAGAGCAGGCGTAGCATGACCGCCATAGAAACTGGTGTTGTCTACGGAAGAATAGACAAAATGACAGGTTAAAAAAATATTTCTTGCTCTAGAAATAATATTTTGTCTTTTTCTACGTAGAAACGCAAGTCATGATATCGAAATCGATAGAATCTATTACTAGCTTCCGCCAGCGGCTTCGCCCGCGTGATATCTTTATAAATTATAGCCTATGTTACTCAGTGATAATATAGCATTCTGCTGGTGAAATAATTTTTTGTAGTTTTTGAGTTTATCCTGTAAACAAACAAAAATAAAAATAAAACAAATCTTTTCTCTTTCTAATCTCTTTAAAATTATTAATATTATTATTCCCTTTACTTAATTTTTAACATACTTTTTGATATTTTTAAATAATTCTACAAGTAAATAAAAAAATAAAAAAACATTTAAAAATATTAAAGAGTAGTAGGCCACCATCAGGAACAGGGTCCAAGCTACCGGTGGACAGGGCTCTAGAGAGAGACACCTCCTAACAATGCGCGCAGTGTCAAGGAGTACTGCTTTCTGAATCAAGCCCTTGATCCAGCCACCTAGCGAGAGCCTCTCGAGGTAACATATTATGATTATTATTATATTACAAATATATAGATAATAATTATATCAGTATAAATTGAAAGAATTGAATTAGAACTGGTCATGCTACGGGTGCATGCCGTGCGTTTTAAACGCTTTATAAGTAATGCGTTTCGTGTTCCTTTGAAGTAGGTATTCTCTGCCAAACCGAAAACCAAAGATTACTATAATTTTCAATCGTTCTATGTTTTTTTTTGATGAATCATTTGAATTCTAATGTTATAAACTATTATAACATGTGAGATTTATGTCTGTAAACTGTTCCCATCATACAGTAAAAATCCTGGTGGTCAAGTCTAGTTGCGAGCTAATATAAAAACCGTCAACTACATTACAATCACAAATGCATTTGATTTTCTGTGAATCGATTGTATTGCGGCGGGTACTAGGGCGGGCGGCGTACAAAGGCGGGCGGTAGACATGCGATCGTCTGCGGCTGGAGTGCCACTTCAACCAAGTGTTATGATGGTTTGTGTGTGTTTGTACCATAGAGGATATCCTTAGTTTATGGTTTGTTTTCGTAATGTAGGGTATTCTTAGAAGGAATCGTTCCGTTCATGTTAATAAGCCATACGCCGACCGCGGCGCTTTAGTTAGTAAATATTTGTTGTGATAACTATTTTGTAATAAGTTTTATATTAAACCCTGGGGTCCATGCACCGAACAAAAGGATCTAGTTGTCCCTGATCAAAAATAGGTTGGGAATCACTGATCTAGACCATGCGTGATAGGTGATTTAGTTGAGGTTCTAAAGCCCCAGAGAACATAATCGCACATCGACAACAAGAGAGTCATCTATACTTATAATAAAATCGTAACGAAGCGAAAACTGTACATTAAAAATATCTTGAAAAAAAAAAAAGGCATGTGCTCTATATTCGACACTGATGCCAAAAATATAGTTTTTAGAATTTTTGTCTGTTTGTCTGTTTGTCTGTTTGTCTGTTTGTCTGTTTGTCTGTTTGTCTGTTTGTCTGTTTGTCTGTTTGTCTGTCCGAGCTTCACGGCCAAACCGCTGAACAGATCGTCATGAAATTTAAAAGTAAAATCCGTTAATAGCCTGGTCAACATATAGGGTACAAATTATTACGTTATTGTCAAAGGGGGGTGAGCAATAAACCAATATGTCTGTGTACAATTATTAGTCGCTACCTATATGACGAATCCATTTGAAATATTGGGTGATTGTAGTTAATAGATCCAATTAACATTTAATATACAATAGAAATCATTTCGCATTTTCTTAAACGTACTTTTTCATTTATTCTTTAGCCTTATATATTCTAATTCGTCTGTTTATACCTAGATGGCATTAGTAGTAATTTATAGGCGAGTTTTTAATTTCCAATATTTTTAAAAGCGATTTTTTTATTGATACGGCTTCCAGACTCCTGTAGGCAGAGTTCTATATAATAATTTAATTTGTAATGTTCAAATATTCACAATAAAGGTAAGTATTTAAGGGTTTTCAAAAACTTATAGGCGTAAGGCATATTAATGACGACTGCTGGTATGGCACTCGTGGGTTGCAGCTGAAAACCAGCGTCAGGTGGCCAGTATCACTGGCTCCTGACATTATGCTTTATAATGTACAATAATAACCCAACTTATTTTATATGTTTTCTTTGCTTTTCCGTTTATTTTATGTTGTGCTATAAACTCTTTTTCTTTCTTTCTTGCTTTTACTTTTTTTTTATTTTATTGCTCATGGTTCAGGAGTAGCGTAATTTCGGAGTGTTGGAACAGCGTCTGTCGAAGAAGAGTTTGTCGACGTTAAGTTTTCGAGTGGGATCAGGGCTGAAATCACCGTAGGGTTCGAAATTAATCACATCAATACCCCTGGGAGTCACCCTGGACAGAGCGTTAACTTGAAAAAACCATTATATGTAAATCAAATAAAAAGAACTAGGTACCTAAAAGTTTCGGTCAGCTAAATGACACATGTTGTACTATCACCGGCTGCGTAAACCGATCACTATCAATATGGGTATACCGTATCCTACGGTGAGCATAGCATTTCTACAAATTCGTAGAGACGTTGCGTACAAAAACACAAAAAGGAGTCCGACACCAGACATCCACTATTCAGAAGTCAATTCAGTGCTTAATTATCAGCACAGCCTTTAAAAAGTCGGCTCAGTTTCCTTAGAACACTAGAGAGGCACTATCGGGTGGTTCAGCCGATGCCCATTGCAAATACATTGTGGTTGGAGAAACTTTCTTCACCAGTAATCAAGCCCGGGGTGAGTAATTTTCTGCCGGATACGATCCGATCGAACGATCATCTCTTGGATCACATGAAAGTTATTTAACCGACTCTGGACCCAATTAGGCAGATGCAAGTGCAGTATGAGCAAATGAGCAAGTGGGGCTATATCGAGGAAACAGCGGTAGGGTGGAGATGTGGTATTGTCCCTCAAACGATGTCACAGCTACTGTGTTTCTCAATATGCCCCAATACCTGCACCTTGAGTCACCTCTATTTTGCCAATAATAACATCATAGAGGTGGCAAATTTTGCAGATTATACAAGCCTAGGGACGTAGTACCATTGACACAAAGAAGAAGGACTAAAGTCATTTGCAATCCGGAGAACAGCTGAATCTTCTTCTGTCGCCTCGCCATGAGTGTTCATATTGAATTCACTGATGATGTAGTGGATAGATGAGTCAGCAATTTTCGTAACAGAGCTCACTGCCCAAGAAGCGCCGGACAGAATTACAATCAGATGAGATTGTTGATGTAATCAAGGCGTTGTTATGACGGTCGGCATCAGACTCTGCACTTATTACCAATTTCGTAGACAATATTGTCTTTTTGAGTGCCTAACCATTACCATTATCATAGATTATTCGTTTAAAATAGTCGTGAATGCGACCTGCCGTGCTCTTTCAGGGGTCTCAAGTAAAGAACGATCACCCATCCAAGTAACGTGTAGATTGTTTTCACTCCCATACGTGCGGAAGACAAGGCATTTATTGCACAGATCTCATATTAAGTAAGTTTTTGTCAATACAAATTCTGAAAACTATCTTTCCTTTTCTTTAATTTCAAGTGACTATCATAGTTTCATCGAATATTGTCACGTGGGCAAAGCCGCGGGTACAGCTAGTAATATATAAAAATACGAAATTGAGATAAGTATTCCACGAGAAAGGGAATCAAAAACTTTATCTGCTAAAAAAACGTCATAATTATAGTGCGATTCCTCGCCGAGAGATGGCTAACTCAGATTTTTTTAAATAGAATTAAATATTAAAAAGTAATTTCCCAAAAACTTATTGTGTTGTGACACTCTCGTTGCCGATGTGATATAGGAGACCCAGAATTTTATGTTCTCTTTCTATAATTAAAACTTCAAAGTTATGAAAGAAAAGAATAAAAGAAAACATTTTTATTCTGGACTCGCCAGGAACGAATAAAAGTATAAAAGGTACATAAATAAAACAACAAATAACAATAGAAAAACAATAATCAAAGCAACCTGAACGAGACCAAAAATGGCTCCCATCTCAGCATAATGCTGTGGCATTTAGAAATAGAAAATGTCACAGCGCAAACCTAAAAAAAGAGTACACATTATTGTGTGAACCGTGAGTTGCGTAGGGCGCGCTGTATACCTATGGGACGTCTGTAGCAGAGACACTTGAACCGTCTAGTGTTATATGTTTACGACTGTTGCATAAGTGGGGGCGAGAGTTATGGCTGCGTATAACTGTTTTCCGCAAGAAAACATCAGAATTCACTGATGGTATAGAAATTTCTGCATCCATAAATCTAAAATAAGTATTAAAAACCGGCCAAATGCGAGTCGGACTCGCACATGAAGGGTTCCGTACCATTATCTATAAAAACGGCAAAAAAATCACGTTTGGGAGCCCCCTTAAATATTTATTTTATTCCGTTTTGTAGTCATAGCGGCAACAGAAATACATCATCTGTGAAAATTTCAACTGTCTAACTATCACGGTTCATGAGATACAGCCTGATGAGCGACGGACAGACAGACAGAAGGACGGACGTACAGTGTAATAGGGTCCCGTTTACCCTTTGGGTATGGAACCCTAAAAGACAGCATAAGCCCCATAACTTGTTTTAAGCATTAAGTAGATGGCACATTTTCATCTCTAGCTTCACAAACGCGCCCGATAGAATATTGATTTCGTTCGGATATTTATGCGTCTATCGGACTCTTTGATTAAATATGCATACGGAGTCCTGGGAAGTATTTTAGAAGCTTTCAGCGGCCATAACGTGGTGTGTCATGCCTTGCAGGTTGTAAAAGTTTATTGAGGTAACAGATCTGTCGTTAAACTTAGATTATTTCAATGGTTTGAGTTTAGATTTTCGTAATAATAAGACAGAAAGAAATAAGCTAGGGCTACAAACTGAAATCAGTTAAGTAACCTGTGTATTTGATTAAATAATTCTCATTTAATTGACATTTCTTATGTCGAGTCGGCCCGAGCTGATCACATCGGGATGTTTTTATTGACTCTATTGGTTGTCACAATTTTTTTTACCTTTTTATTTACGCTAACTAGTAATGTAGTTGTTAACTTATATAATCTAATATCAGACTCAGCTCTATGTATCTATAATCCCATTTAGAACTTTGTTAGTAACCTTGACACAGCTAACGAATTCAAATCCAGTTAAAGCTGATCGCTTTTAATTAGATAAACGGTGGGCGTTTTGGGAGTGCTGTTGTATGACGGCGTCAAAAAGTACTAACATGAGGGGTGCCAACTGAAAATCAGCGCTGGGTGTTCGTATGCCCAGCAAATGCTGAGTTGGCAACCCATTTGGTACTGGCATACCGACAGCACGTTGTGTTTATTGTTACTTTTTTGCTTTTTTTTTACTGATGTCTAGTCCAAATAAATGATATTTCTTTCTTTCTTTTCTAAAATAAGTAAAATTAGTAATAATAATATCTAAGGAGGAGGGTGTATCGGTATATAAATGTGACCATCCGTCCCGTTTTGAACGGGACAGTCCCTTTTTTCGATACTCTGTCCCGGTGTCCCCTAAGAAAGCTTCGGGACGCAAATTTGTCCCGTTTTCCAGCAAGCGTCGTCGTTTTTGATTTATCGCGACACAAAACTTTATACCTTTTTTTATTTCTTTAGAAATAAGCAGTAGGTACCTTTGTACTTGATATCTTTACTTATTTTCTTTGTCATGTGTATGTGTGTACATAAATCTATACTTATAATAAAATCGTAACGAAGCGAAAACTGTACATTAAAAATATCTTGAAAAAAAAAAAAGGCATGTGCTCTATATTCGACACTGATGCCAAAAATATAGTTTTTAGAATTTTTGTCTGTTTGTCTGTTTGTCTGTTTGTCTGTTTGTCTGTTTGTCTGTCCGAGCTTCACGGCCAAACCGCTGAACAGATCGTCATGAAATTTAAAAGTAAAATCCGTTAATAGCCTGGTCAACATATAGGGTACAAATTATTACGTTATTGTCAAAGGGGGGTGAGCAATAAACCAATATGTCTGTGTACAATTATTAGTCGCTACCTATATGACGAATCCATTTGAAATATTGGGTGATTGTAGTTAATAGATCCAATTAACATTTAATATACAATAGAAATCATTTCGCATTTTCTTAAACGTACTTTTTCATTTATTCTTTAGCCTTATATATTCTAATTCGTCTGTTTATACCTAGATGGCATTAGTAGTAATTTATAGGCGAGTTTTTAATTTCCAATATTTTTAAAAGCGATTTTTTTATTGATACGGCTTCCAGACTCCTGTAGGCAGAGTTCTATATAATAATTTAATTTGTAATGTTCAAATATTCACAATAAAGGTAAGTATTTAAGGGTTTTCAAAAACTTATAGGCGTAAGGCATATTAATGACGACTGCTGGTATGGCACTCGTGGGTTGCAGCTGAAAACCAGCGTCAGGTGGCCAGTATCACTGGCTCCTGACATTATGCTTTATAATGTACAATAATAACCCAACTTATTTTATATGTTTTCTTTGCTTTTCCGTTTATTTTATGTTGTGCTATAAACTCTTTTTCTTTCTTTCTTGCTTTTACTTTTTTTTTATTTTATTGCTCATGGTTCAGGAGTAGCGTAATTTCGGAGTGTTGGAACAGCGTCTGTCGAAGAAGAGTTTGTCGACGTTAAGTTTTCGAGTGGGATCAGGGCTGAAATCACCGTAGGGTTCGAAATTAATCACATCAATACCCCTGGGAGTCACCCTGGACAGAGCGTTAACTTGAAAAAACCATTATATGTAAATCAAATAAAAAGAACTAGGTACCTAAAAGTTTCGGTCAGCTAAATGACACATGTTGTACTATCACCGGCTGCGTAAACCGATCACTATCAATATGGGTATACCGTATCCTACGGTGAGCATAGCATTTCTACAAATTCGTAGAGACGTTGCGTACAAAAACACAAAAAGGAGTCCGACACCAGACATCCACTATTCAGAAGTCAATTCAGTGCTTAATTATCAGCACAGCCTTTAAAAAGTCGGCTCAGTTTCCTTAGAACACTAGAGAGGCACTATCGGGTGGTTCAGCCGATGCCCATTGCAAATACATTGTGGTTGGAGAAACTTTCTTCACCAGTAATCAAGCCCGGGGTGAGTAATTTTCTGCCGGATACGATCCGATCGAACGATCATCTCTTGGATCACATGAAAGTTATTTAACCGACTCTGGACCCAATTAGGCAGATGCAAGTGCAGTATGAGCAAATGAGCAAGTGGGGCTATATCGAGGAAACAGCGGTAGGGTGGAGATGTGGTATTGTCCCTCAAACGATGTCACAGCTACTGTGTTTCTCAATATGCCCCAATACCTGCACCTTGAGTCACCTCTATTTTGCCAATAATAACATCATAGAGGTGGCAAATTTTGCAGATTATACAAGCCTAGGGACGTAGTACCATTGACACAAAGAAGAAGGACTAAAGTCATTTGCAATCCGGAGAACAGCTGAATCTTCTTCTGTCGCCTCGCCATGAGTGTTCATATTGAATTCACTGATGATGTAGTGGATAGATGAGTCAGCAATTTTCGTAACAGAGCTCACTGCCCAAGAAGCGCCGGACAGAATTACAATCAGATGAGATTGTTGATGTAATCAAGGCGTTGTTATGACGGTCGGCATCAGACTCTGCACTTATTACCAATTTCGTAGACAATATTGTCTTTTTGAGTGCCTAACCATTACCATTATCATAGATTATTCGTTTAAAATAGTCGTGAATGCGACCTGCCGTGCTCTTTCAGGGGTCTCAAGTAAAGAACGATCACCCATCCAAGTAACGTGTAGATTGTTTTCACTCCCATACGTGCGGAAGACAAGGCATTTATTGCACAGATCTCATATTAAGTAAGTTTTTGTCAATACAAATTCTGAAAACTATCTTTCCTTTTCTTTAATTTCAAGTGACTATCATAGTTTCATCGAATATTGTCACGTGGGCAAAGCCGCGGGTACAGCTAGTAATAAATAAATAAATAAAACTGCGTGAAATATAAAATTCGTTACTATAGTAATTTAATTGAATAAATTATTTATATCTGCCTGGCACAAATGCACTAGTAGAATGGGCTTTTTTCTTTGATGCATTTTGGATTGGTGAAAAAACTTAGTTCTTTTGGCATCATTGATAATCGAGGTGAATATACAAACCTACCAAGAATTTTTTGTTCACACTTAAAACCATCCCAAAGCATACGTAGATCTCTAAGTAGTCTGTGTCCCAAAGTAATGAACTACATATTGCTGGAACAAGGCCGATGTCCCGTTTTGAACCAAAAAATAAATTATACCTATATGTGTGCACGCATTGTGAGGAGGTTCCTCTCTCTGGAGCCCTGGCCACCGTTAGCTTGGACCCTATTCCCCATACGAGTTGGTTCCTATTTTTCAAGTTTTTTTTTTTTTTTTTTTTTTTTTTTTAAATATGTATATAGAATGAATAAAGGAGATAACTAAGTATTATTAACCTATTATACTTAGAAACTTTATTACTTTATACATTCAGGTGTACAATAAAATTTCTACATAGTATAAAATAAAGTCGCTTTCGGCGTCTGTCTGTCTGTATATCCACTAACTCCTCCTAAACCACGCAACGGATTTTGATGCGGTTTTCACCATCTTTATGAGCATTTCTTCCGGAAGGATTATATGTATAATCCTTTCATATTTAATTTAAAGATAGTAGAGAAATTTCATCCGTGCGAAGACGGGGCCGGGTCGCTAGTATTTGATCGCTATTATACATACGTAATAGCGTCCGTCGAGCCTGGTCAGCTTGATTGTATACATACAATTATGTATTTCATATACAGCGAAATAATTTCTCCGTCCATAAACACACCTATATCTTTCATTTTCAATTCACTTCATCGCGTAGTATTGATCGCTGCTATATGAAGGAATCCATTAAATTGTCTGGCGGCGCAAAGGTTCAAACGTTTTTGAAATTCAATTTCGGAATCAGTCTTCCATAAGAGCTCGTCGTCTACTCCCTAATTTGCATGTGTGTTCGCATATCCCAAGTTCTTCCATACAGGATGTTGTGCTGTGATACGGAGTGATACAGTGTCCGTTCCCAAATGGACTAAAATTCACTCCAAAGCAAAATAAAAATTTGATTTTGTATGGCTTGCGCTAGTAAATTATGCATGTTCCTATACTAAGTCGAATTTTAGTTTTGTTTCAAAGTGTATCCCAATACTGCGGTTGCATTTATGAACAGAGACCGAATCACTCTACAAATTATGGGCACTACTACCAGTACTACCTATGTACATAAAAAATTACCCTGTATTTACTCCTTGCGAATTCGAAGACTCAGAATGTTGTTGATTTGTATGATTGATTCAACAGTTGATTCGAAGGTTTTACGATGATAATAGACTGAATGTAATATATTTTTACCCACGGGTGTTGGAAAATGTCTATAAAGAATATGTACCTATAGGTACTTGCATTGCAATATTTCTGATTCTTCTAAGCTCACCTTATTAGGTAAGTACAAAGGAGGGTATTTTCTTCTTATTTATTTTTTACTCCCACCATGATTTCTTCTGTATCTTGGGTACAGTTTACAAAATTAGGTACATCTGCCATGCACACTCCGCCAGAACCAGAACAACTATCTCTAGGTCATACAAATATTTGTTCCGTGCAGAGATCGAAGCCGCGGCATGTAGCGCAGAAAGCTAATCGCTTAGCCATTGCGCCAACCATGCCGTCTAGTAAAACCCAGGTTTTAAATATATCCGTCACTTTCTAAAGTCAATAACAATAACCTAACCGTCAAAAACCCCCGTCACCAACTAGAAAAAGAGCTGTAACTTTTGAACGGCTGAACAGGGGGCGGGGGAGCCTAAAAAGGCCACATTGAGCGATTCATCTAATGATCTGCTTAGTAACTGTCAAACAGATGACTACTGATTACTGAGTATGAACCTTATGCGGATGACATTAAGAGTCGTCAATGAAGTAGATATTTTGACATTCATAATATGAATCATATTATGATTCATCTAAAGCGGCCTTTTTAGCTTAGATCTTCATGAAACATAGCTAGGATGATACCCGATTAAACTAGCTTTCAATTAAACAAAAACTGCATTCAAATCGGTCCATCCGTTTTGGCACTACAATGCCACAGACAGATACGATACACAGATCCACAGATACACACTACAAACTTATAACACCGCTATTTTTTGTCGGGGGTTTAAAATGAGTTCACTACACAACGGATTCATACTCTCATGAGAGGTCATCCTCTCGATCATCGGTCTACAGCGTTATCCATTCAGACTTGTGTCATTAATGAATTTCCAATCTCCAAAGCGATCTCGTCCAAACAGTGGCCATCCGGCGACCAGTACAGTACCTACATCAGTACAAGTTAAGTACGCTAATGCATTCATACGCGCATTTCCGCTGCGCCCAGCCCGCTTGATTGATTAGTGATGTGCTTTATTATATCGATAGTTTTATCGACAAGACTAGTCGATTAATCAAAATGTGCAAGATAATTTTAATTCTCTTGCCCCGAATTATCTAAAAATATGAAGGCTTTCGGTAAGTTTAGTACGTTGCTTTACTGAGACGGTTGGGGTCTGAATTTGAGGTAGTTTCGCGGTGCGGGGACACACACACCTACTATTGGCTAAGCTAAGCTTTATGGTGCGTATCATGGGCCTATGACTGACATCTCGCGTCACACTCCTCCCGCACCGCGCAACTTCTTCATACACTCCGGCACCAACCGTCTCAGTTAAGCGGTCGAGCTATAATCCACCTTAAATTGACAAACTGCAGAAAAAGTGTTGCTTTTGATAATTTGGTGATGTTATTCAATCCCTTTTGTTTTTCATGTTTTGAGTTTAATCTGGCAGTTTTCCGGTGTACCTACATTATTGATCATCCATTAACTAAAAAGAAAAGCCCAAGCTTTTCTTCTTGGTTTCAAGCAGAGCTACTGAAAGGAGGCCCATATCTAGCAGTGGATGTGCTTGGTTGAAATGATGGTCAATATCGTCTGAACTTCAAAGCTTTTTTTTTAATCTCTGTCTCACACACAGTGGTGCGTAAGAGTATAATAATTTCCAATGTTATTCGTCATTATCGACAAGGGGTGTGTCGACCACGGTCCCAGCACTATCGGAAGCAGTGAATTCATCTCAATGGGCCGCGGGTCAGCTGAGCTCAAGTGCATTGAGCATTGTTGTTGTATAGGCCAACCAGACAGATAGGGGGATGCGGGCGATTTAGTAATTAAGTTTCATTAAGTTATATATTTACTGTTTATATTTTTTTTTATTTGAGTCGCCTACAGCTAGTTACGAGAAAATGTTACAGGAAGAAAATAACATAGCTTGAAAATAAATATCATAGCCATCAAAACCACCGACTTCAACTAGAAAAAGAGCTGTAACTTTTGATCGGCTGAACAGATTTTCATGAATCATAGCTTAGATGATACCCGATTAAACTAGCTTTCAATTTTAAAACTGCATTGAAATCGGTTGATCCGTTTTGGAGCTACGATGTCACAGACAGACACATAGATAAATACTACAAACTTATAACACCCCTCTTTTTTGTCGGGGGTTAAGAAGATCTTTAGTAAAAATCAAACAAAACGAATAACGTTTTATGAGCATGTTTACAAAGAGTACTACGAAGTATAGTTGGATACGGTTAATTAATAAAATTAATCATTGTTGTTGGGCCAGATGTCCAGACGTGGGGGATGCGGGCTGTCCCTTATTATTAATGTATTCTTAATTGGGTGACTTGAGTGTTAAGTACATACCTACTAGTATTGTTTAAATTGTAGTGGTACTTGTGATCATTTCTGTTCTTTTTTTTGTAATATTGTGTAAATTCAGGTCGAATTTTAGCCGTATTAATGTAAACTTGATTTATGAAAAGAGTATCCATGGAGTTTCTTGCCGGTATCTTCTCCAGGACCAACCCACTTGGAACCGTGCACCTGGAATCAAGACGTTTTGAAAGTGCCTGCAAAGGCCCAGTTGAAATAAAAATCTTTGACTTTGACTTTGTTAAATAATTAAGTTGTTTATGAAAATGTCGATAGGTACATGGTCACTGATGACCTTAGAGTATAAAAGTATAGAGCGATCCTACAGTAGTAGGTAAGAACTGTGAGTACGAGTATGAATAACGCAGCCGCGACACGAAGTTGACGTTCTTAGTTCTGTGAAGGAACGAGGTATGGTATTCCTCCATTGAAAAGGGAGGATCCTTCGACCACGCGAGATGATATTGCCTGGCGGGCCGAAGCCCAACAGTTGATGTCAGACAGTTGTATATATTATTGTGATAGGTACGATATTCTTTTTTCCTTGTGCAATGAAGGCCTCGTAATCTGATTGGTCGAATTCATATTTTCGTGCGACTGTAGTTAGCTTTGCTGGCTTGCTAAGTAGTTATTCTATGTGGCGATAGATGTCGCTACAGTTCGAAGACTGCGAGTCGAATAGGTTCTGCTGGTTTGCTGTAAAAATGGTGAATTGTTCTGTAAAATTATGAAATAATGTTTAAACGAAATATAATAAACGAATTGATAATAATAACATTTCATCAAGTTCTCGTTTCTTTATCGATCCTTGTACCGAGAACGAATGACGAAGAACCCTTATCGACATTTTTTGTGTGATGGTAACTCACTAGTGTATCACACACAAATCACACATTATCACACATGCTCACATGACATATTATGCTCACGCTTCGCACAAGGTAAAGTAGAATTGTAGATAGGTTACGTTAACACTCTATACTTTTTATATTCTAAGGTGACGACTGTTTTGTTAGTAGGCTAGACTGTGTATGGGAAAACGCTGGAAAGTAGTTACGATTGGAAAATAATAGCATTATGTACCTACAGTTCGACCACGTTATCCGTGAACTGAGTGATGGCGCTGTTGGCTAAGAAAAAGCATTTTTGACAAGACTTCAATTGCAAATCGTATGAATTTGTTGTAGTTCCATTTTCTGCCACTTCATAGATAAGTTGGTAGTACTGTAGCTATGCTCTTGAGCCACGACGTCCACTTAATATGCCAACCGCGATGTTTTTGGATCAACCTTTTGCTTCAGAAACCGTTTAGATAAACAGTTTATACTTCAAAAGGATTCTAAAACAAAAGGTTGATCCACTAGCATTCCGTCCTGCCAGTTTTGGTGCGAAACAGAAAGGTTATCAACGATTGCGCGATGTATCGCTTAACCCTTCTATATCGATGGCAGTAATGCGTATTTGTAAACACGGAATAATGGCAAATGGAGTGTTAATACGATACATTTCTAAAGGGGTAGGCAAATGAGTACTGTTGTATAACTACTGAGTTTTAAGCTGCGTTGCGTGTCTGTAGTTTCTTGCCGGTTCTCCTCGATAGAAACAACTTTTTCTGGAACCGTGCAGCTAGAGTGTTTAATGTTTCGAAAGTGCCCAATATTTCGTTTATTTAAAATAAAAACTTTTCTATTCTATTCTATATCGACATTTTAATAGGGGATGAATCAATGGCTATTTACTGGGAATTTTTGTGAACTCCAGGCTGGTACTGAGAAGTTCATAATAAATAAACCTCAGAATATTTTCCACTAAACTGATGAGGCAATCATACATATTATTTTCTGGAAAACACAAACAAGCAGTGCAATAAATAAAAACTCTTCTCTTCCTTAAAGCTTTCTTCAATTGATCATGTGAGCGGTGCGTCGGCGATGGGAACAGAATTCATTGGATGATAACCAGTGGTGCGTGCAGTTGAAATTTGTGATGCAGATTTGCAGTTTCGATTCGGGACAAGTACAGTGATAGTAACATACTTGTCTAGACGTCATGCAGGCATACCTACATTTTGGCCTGCGTTAGTAAAGAAATGGCGCTTAATAGGTACGCATCTAACTTATGCGATGCATGAGGAGAAATACTGGATCACCATAGGCATAGTGTGGCTAAGTCATAGGCGTATTGACGATCTTAGATCGTGTTACAGCGCCGGACGGCGACCATGTCATACGCAGTGCCAAGCGCATACTAGTTATCCATTTGTTAAGTACTCCGTGGTAACAGCAGTAACGGAATGCTGCCATTGTTTGCGGGTAGCAGGACAATCAATTTCTCTCAGGCAGAATCAGATTTATTGCGTACACGGTACGATAACCAACTGATATATTGTACAATGTATGAGCGATAGTGTTACGTATCAAGTGCGCATATTTTTACGGCCGTATATTTTCATTATAATCATATTGGGCAATAAATTAACAAGAGTTGTTAATTTACTGACCCTGTAACACCTTATATAAGTTTTGTTTTATTCTGCTAACATTTTAACGGGACTAGTAGTTTTTTAACTTCCGACAAAAAAGAGCGTTATAAGTTTGTAGCGTTTGTAGCGGGTTTATGTTTGTATGTATGGTATAAGTTTGTAGCGGCACGGAACAAATATTTGCATGATCTACAGATAGTTGTTTCGGGTCTGGTTGTGCATGTGGCATGTATGTTTTTAAACCATACCCTCGATACAGGAGAAATCCTAGTGAAGGGTAAAGTTTTTAAATGAAAAATAAAAGAAAAGTGTGTATCTGTGCAACTGTTAACCTATCTATATGTGTATTTGTCTGTGGCATTGTAGCTCCAAAACGGATGGACCGATTTCAATGCAGTTTTTTTTTATTGAAAAATACCTCTCCGCTCGATTCAGGTCCGATTGTCGGGAATCAGCTATGTTTCATGAATCTGTTCAGCCGTTCAATAGTTACAGCTCTTTTTCTAGTTGGAGTCGGGGGTTTTTGACGGTTAGGTTATTAATACAGAGTGTAAATGACATTGTACCGAAAACTGAAACCATGGATTCAGTCCATGATTTCAGAATCTGCAAATGAGTCCTATCTTATTTTTATTTATATGTCAATGGCTACCTAAAAAGTAAAATGGGAAGGAATCAATAAATTATCAATTTTATCATTAAAATATGTTGCATGCACCTTTTGTTTGGGTAGATGATAATGAGCTATCTCTGTAGATTTCTGTCATAAACTTTGCACTACATATGTCCGATAATTAGGTGTTATCAAAGTACATGAATGACTTTTGATTATATTAGTGTTATCTCTATTATCATTATCATTGTGATACGTGGCGCTAGGCAGTCCTCTGTGTGAGATACCGATATTCAGCTCTAACTACACTCGGGAGTATTCAATCAATCCGGCTACCTAATCACGATGCACGCTCGTAATGGGAACCGACTCAATTTTGACACTACAACAGTCTTCATTGCGTTGCTCAAATTGTAGGGCGGAGTGGTTTTAAAAGCATACCGCGCAATGTAGTTTGTTGGACTGTCAAAATTGAATCGATTCCGATTGCGAGTGTGTATCGTGATTACGCTGCCGGTCAATAATAACCCTTAATATCTCGGAAACTAACAATGTTAACTTATTCAAATATAAAGTATTTTATTGACTATTTAATACTACTCAAATAAAAATATATACCTACGGTGAATGTTAAGTCGGAATTCTTTTTTTGGTAACGTTAATAAATTATTGTACTAAAAAAATATTGTATTGAATGTACTAATGTAATGTTGCCAACATTGAAGATATTTTGAAGTGAAATCGAACGGATTCAATTCAATTCAATTTATTTCATACATTGAATTGAATTGAATCCGTTCGATCGGAAATCCAACGGATAAAACAGGATTAACAGGCTCGCAACTAAGGAAATAGAAAAAAAACTAAAATATTATAGTTATGATTGTAGAGGTATACTCTTTGACAAAAGAACCTCAATTACGTTAAAACTTTTAAGTACAATGAATTACTGACGAATTTCGACCACTGGGCGACCACTAGATCGAATAACTATTTCAAAACTGACGGAAGATATTTTTTTTTATTTTTTTTTTATGTTTTGTTCGTCATACTGGGCGTAGAAATAAAAACTTTTTCTTTCTTTCTTTAGGTACCTATTGTTCTCGGCCGTGGCTGGTTGTGGTTAGAATGTGGATTTCCAAGAAAATGATCCCATATTTACAGGAACGTTCACAGTTTAGTCAACGCTGTAGTAGTAGATAGTTGATATAATTTCATAATCGCTATCTCCCGATAAGCGTTGCCGAAAATAAGTGGTAAAATTGTAAAAATGTGATTATTCATTATCTGCTGCTAATTGTGGGTCTACGTGCCAACACGCACATACGACAGAGCACGTGTTCTTACGCGCGGAAGACATTTGGAGGGAAAAGTGGATTATCCTTAGGTTTCTAGGATGTAACCAGGGGCTTGCAAGATAAAACCGTCAAAAAGGATTTATGCAATAGATTAGAATAGAATAGATCTTTATTTCATGTAAACCAGATACAGGCACTTATGAAATGTCGAGACTCTAGGTGCACGGTTCCAAATAGTAGATCCTATGGAGAAGAACCGGCAAGAAACTCCATGGTAACTCTTTTCCAATAAATAATAGATTATAATAAGTATCAGTACAATGTTGTGGTAAGAGCTGCGAGAATAATGTAATTCAATGCGAATACAAATAAGACTGGGATAATAATGAATTGCCTCTGAATAAGATTGCCATGGCAGTTACGAGTTACAATGCTTTTGGAGTATCCATAGTCCGTAGTCCGATGTTCATTACCATTTTGTTGCGTAACAAAATGGTAATGAACATCAGACTGTTAATAAATTTCAATACGATTGTAAGAGACTAAACTTCGAACTACGTTTTAAACAAAATACCGATCATAAAGTTAGTATTACAGTTCAAAACGAGGTATTTACCATGTTTACCTATATCTTGTTTTAAATTCCCGATATATTTCGGCACTGTTGCAAGCTGTCACGGATAAACATGGCATGGCCATGGCGCTTGCAACAGTGCCGAAATATCTCGGGACCTCAAAGATATAAACATGGTATATGCCCCATTTTGAACTGTAATACTAATGGGAGTCCCATCTTCGTGATCGGTATTTTTTTTACAAGGTAGTTCGAAGTTTAGTCTCTTACGATCGTATTGAAGTTTATTACCAGAGTCTGAGCTTCATTACTTTTTTCCGCGGTAGACCCGCAGATAGGTTATTATTATGAGCCTGTAATATCCCACTGCAGGGCAAAGGCCTCCCTCCCCTCTTTCCATTTCTCACGGTCAGTTGCGATCTGGGGCCAATCCTTTATGTAAATGTCCAGCTCATCCCGCCATCTCCTTTTGGGCCTGCCGCGCTGTCGCTTCCTGCCGTTCGGGACCCACTCTGTGGTTACTTTAGCCCATGGCTCCTCCGACATGCGGCAGATGTGGCCAGCCCAATTCCACTTCAATTTGGCAGCTATTTGGCCTTCGTCAGCAATTTGTGTTTTGGAACGAAGCATCGCAGATAGGTTGTATTTGTATCTCAAGGAAGGAGCAACCTTAATTCAGCTTCGATTTTTCATAGTTCACGCCAATTTTTCCACTTAAGTTGTTGGAGACGTTCACCTTCATTATTAATATCAAGAAGATGGTCACGGGCATTATTTGCTAAATTAATATCATGTTCTCGTAATGTATGACAAAATTCTGTTTTTTTAGGCTCTCCATAAGGGCAGATAAATGTCAGGTGGCACCTGTCGCTTCTTTGTTGTGCTGCCATTAGGAATAACTATGTTTCTACTCGGAAAGTGCTACGATAAAGAGCTAGTACTTCCTTGTTTTTAAATTAAGTCCAATTGTTAGAATTTTAGTGCTATTTTCAGCTTACCAAATGAGAAAGATCGGTAAAATGCATGTTGTTAATAAAACCAATGTATAGTTATACAATATTATGTAGTTCTAAATGATGTGCGTACATTGCATTCGGCGCCTGCGTTGTTCTATTTTCAAACGAGCCAAGTTCATTAACGTCGGTTTTACTAGCGATAGGGATGGGACGACACATGCAATGTGTCGATAGATTTCGTCAGCGAAACATGAATTATTAGGAGTTTAAGAATATTATGTTATCAACTTAACATCACTACCTGCCGCAGCTGAGTTGTATTACCATGTAGTTTGAGCACCCCAATGAATTAAATTCGCGTAAATATTAGAAAATACTATGTAGGTATTTGGTTATTGGAATACAAATTAGGGCTTTAGTTTAATATTATGTATTTGCATTGACACGGCAAATTCAGAGGCTATCTTTATCACTTGATAAAAATACATTCTTTTTGCGTTCATTCATTTGCATATTCATCCCAATCACTTTATCTCTTTCATATTCATATTCTTTATTTGCATTCCACAATGTAAAAAATAAAAAATAAAATTTGGCAGGTTACAATCATGGACCCTGTAGGGCACAGCAAAATATAGGAGAGAGGAAGATGGTACTTATGTTTACTTATTGCTTTAATTTATTAATAAATATGGATAGCATATTATAATTTTTAATTTATATTATATTTTAATTTATTTACATTATATTTAATTTTTCTTTATAAACTCATTAAATTTTAACGAAAATATGGAGCCACTTATTTACTAGTTGAACTTTAAAATTAAACCAAAAATTAAAAAGATATGAAGCAATGAACTTTCCTAGCTACAAAAAGCGTGTCCTTAATTATAATATTATATTAATACCGGACACGGAAATACGATAACTGGGCAGGAAGACAACTTTATGTTAATCAATGTTAATTACGATGTGTAACTGACAGGAGAGCCGACGGGTGTAAGCTTGCATGTCACGTTACAGTTCTAAGCGCATTTGCATAAGTATTTGGAAGGATTAGCTGTCGGTTTGTGCTTTTTTCAATAAGGCGACATGATATTACTTTTTTGGAGTAGCTACCTATTTAAGTTTTTGCGTTTAGTGCAGATTTTTTGCAACTTCTTTAGCGTGTTCTCCCGAGGCCATTAGGTTTCGGATTAAATGTTGTAATTATATTACAAACTAGATGTACAAAATATATGTAGCTTAAATAAATTAAATTAAAATATATTGTTATTGTGGAGGAACGAGGTATGGTGTTCCTCCATTGAAAAGGGAGGATCCTCCGACTAGGCGAGGTGATATTGCCTGGCGGGCCGAAGCCCGACGGTTGATGTCAGACAGTTGTATATGTGCATAGAAATAGTACAGGAACTATATATTATCTCTATGTATATGTGTTAGATACGATATTCTTTTTCCTTGCGCGATGCAGGCCTCGTTATCAGATTGGTCAATTCATATTTTCGCGCCACTACTGTTGTCAGTTTGATGACTTGTAAGTAGTTATTCTATGTGGCGATAGATGTCGCTAGATGTTGTTACCCTAGCATATAATATTTCTGTGTTACCCTTAGTTTGTTATCTCCGTGTTCACCCTTAAATTATGTGACATGTACTTTTTGTTTATCATACTGACATCTTTACTCCTCTATAATTTAATTTGACTTAGATGTGAACAAATGTTATGTTTGTTTTAAGTACGCTTCAATGCAAAACATAGATGGACACATTTTATATCAATTGTGTTCCAATTTGTGTTCCAAATTTGTTATTAAGTTTAAGTTTTTTGTGAAATAAAAAATTATTATTATTATTAATTGTAACATCCCACGTATGACATATGTTAACAAATAAATAATTTATATTTCTATTTCTATTTCTTCAAGCATGTGAGCTTCAGAAACCTAATGATATATTTTCATTAATGAAGAAAGAAAAGAAAGAAAGAAAAAAAAATATTCAGCGCGGACACATTGACAAGACAAGAGAGAGAGAAGATTATAGACAAAAAATAACACCCTACTAAAGTTGACAAATCCCAAATAAAATATTTTTTTAAATACATAGCTATGCAAGCATGCCATGCCGAAAGCCATATAAGGGTAAGCATAAGGATAGCACAGCTATTCCGTAAACATCACGCATTTCGATTCGAATCTCACACCTAATGTCGCTTGTGATTCGACGAAATGACAGACGATAACTTTATACCGGAGTTGTGAACATGCTCTAGCCATGTTCACAGGCCCTGTTAGTTACTCGTTTATTATTTTATGTCAATCCGTCAAATATCAACTGACAATCAGAGTGAGGTTCTTTTACAGATTGGCCTGTTTATCAACAAGCTTCTACGTAGTTATGAATGCTGTTCTTTAATTCATTACATTTAGAATCCAGCACATAAGTGCGCTCTGTCGGTATGCGCGAGTTGCTAAAACCCTTGTCATGCATCAGGTCGTAACTGATTAAATCTTTGTTAGCTATAAGAACCTAGCAAGTAGATTCATTTGTAATAGAATTAAGTCAGTCTGTATTAAACCTGCATCATTCGTACAAATCCTTTCGTTTTTTTTTTTTAAATACCCCCGATGCTTACCGAACCTTAACTACATAGCTGGGGGCCATTCTATCGCCGCGCCCGCCGCCGGTTGAAAGGTATAGATCCATTTTTTCTAAATTATAATTCCTATTTATATCCTCTTCGAAATATCAGCGGGTTCTATCCATAAGCACATCAGAAATAGTATCAAGAGCTATTTACCAAGAGTCAAGACCAATAACATGATTAATAATATATTTTATTAAGCGATTAAATATCTTTCAAACTGTCTCACTAAGTACAACTAGTTGGTGCATGCCACCCACGCGAGGCGTTTCATTGTCATCTCATTAATGCTTCTAGAGCGGCCCACATTACTGACAAGGTAAGGGTACGGTCGCATGTAATGTGGCTTTAATAAGGCGTATTTTAGGAGATACCTGACGAGGTAGGTAAGCCCTGTACAGACTCAAAAATACGACAAATTGCTGATTAGTGTGGAAAATAAACTGTTTAAGATTTGTAACACCTTGAAGTCAGAAGTCAAAGGTTTTTATTTCAACTGGGCCTTTGCAGGCACTTTCAAAACGTCGTGATTTTAGGTGCACGGTTCCAAGTGGGTTGGTCCTGGAGAAGATACCGGCAAGAAACTCCATTGATACTCTTTTCATAAATCAAGTTAACAACAAAGTTAACTTATGGATATTCGATCAATAATAAGTATAATGAATGCATTAGGCATAGATACGTTAATAATTGTGGCTACAGAGCGCTGGTCTATGGTCTGGTTCAATCAATTAATCAGTCTAAGTATGGAAGTTGGGGCTGGCAGGAAGATAATGGCAAAGGTTTTAGGGTAACCACATCAATAGTACATACTCTTTACCCTGTACTGTGTTTCATGACAACCAAATATATTTCAATTTCACCAAGCAGTATACTTTAGAAGTATATTATAAAATCAAAGACTTTCTCTTCTTTTTATTGTTAATATTAAACTAGAAAGCACAAATAACACAATCTTTCATAACATTTAATGCATTCAGTAGCTTTTAATATGGCCCTCATTTCTCAATCAAAGCTTTTAGTAACCGATACAATAGATTGATATAAAAGGCAGGGGCTATAAAAGACTGTATACCGATTGACGCAATGCTGATAATAGCGCCACTACGATAGTGGCTATCGAGTAATGCAGCAGCAGTAATCGCCCAAGGCATTTTGACACTCCCTTTTCTTGTCCGTGCATTGTTATAGTAACGACATTCGGGTATGGTGACAGACTTATTATATTACTTTTAAATTCAGTTGGTTTTGTATTTTAGAGTCTCCCAGAAATTACGTCCTGTTTATTTATGATAAAGCTTCCAAAAGCTCGATACAGCATTGTCTTTGAAAGAGGAAGTAGTACTTGGTGCATGAAATCTTTCGTTAACACATGATGTATGATTAAGACTTTAAGAAAACTCCTTTATTCGGTCTATGTTAAACTTTACCGAAGCAATCAAGTGTAACACACGCTTATGAGTGTCACCTTGCAAGGTGACAGAAATGCAAATCATTTATTGATAAATTAATCTAATAATAGTATGTTTATTCAAGCGCAGTTAAATGCACAGTTTGAGGTAGTTACGTTTTTCTGATATTTTTTGACACAGTTATAAAAACCCGCAGCCGTCATCGTCGTGATAGCCTAGCGGTGGAACGCTTGCCTTCCATGCACGAGAGTTTAAGTTCAAACCCGGCCCGCACCTCTGACTTTTCGAATTTATGTGCGGATTGCAATTCGATTATCATTTGCGTTAATGGTGAAGGAAAACATCGTGAGGAAGCCTGCACACCTGAGAGGGCTTCATAAAGTCCTCGATGTTATGTGTAGTCCGCCCGCACCAGGCCAGCGTGGTGGCCCAACCTTTCTCATTCTGAGAAGAGGCCCGTACCCAGCAGTGGGACAGTAAAGGGCTGGTTTTTTTTATACCTATAACATTAATTCAAGTTTTTACATAAAACACCGGTCTAAATTCTGAAAGTTCAGCCAGTTACGTACCCATTGCACCCTATGGCACCCTGGGTTGCATCTGAAAACCAGCGTTAGTAATCAGTATTAACGTACTGACACCCAACATTATGCTGAGCTGCTGGCCCGTTTGGCACAACTACTGATTTTATTTTATTTTTATTTTCTGTGTTTTTAGCATGTATGTGCCAATAAACTTTATTTCTATCTTTCTTTCTTTCCATTTATTGTGTTTTTTAAGGTTTTATGTACCTTTGTTGCTGGCGACTTGCTAGCTTGATAAAAACGCAACGCGGCCTCCAATCAAGTGTACCTACTGTGTAACCAAGAACCTTGTTCTATGTAATATTCTTGTGTGTAACACATATTTAAACCCGCCTGACATTTCGTCACCTCGCCAGGTAAGTGATATGCAAATCAATCATCAAAAGGCACGAGTAAAGCTGTCAGCATCGATTCGATTGCGTCGATCTTTAGATCACTGATAAAATCAATCAGTAATTTCGTATGTTCCATTTAATAGTTTGGTAATAACTAATAGGTTAATAAGTGATTGCGATGTGTTTCATCACTTACCTAGTTAGGTAGCAGGTGCGGTAGAAATGTCTGTATATGATGTACATACTACGGACGAATACACATAACTACTATATGTACAAATATAAAACAAAACAATTAAAATACATGATACTTAAAATTAAAATACTTTTTATTCAATATAATTTAAATACCACTACCTAGTTATTTAAATTTATCGTTTGATCCTACTTATACATAATTATTATAGCTAAGTACATAGTTATAAGTTGCTGTACCCTTACAGGGTGTCATGTTGAAACATACAAAAATATAACATCTGTAATTACACGTGGAAGCAATAAAGAGTTTGAGTTTGACTTATTTCCGTGACTGGCTGTGACTTTCCAGTATCCCTTTAATTTTGGAACATGTTTTTAAAAAAAAATCTATGGTTAAACGAGCTTGCGGTTCACCTCATGGTAACACCAGAGGAGTCACCGATGCGTTGCCGACCTTTTAGGATGGTGTTAGGTTATGTTAGAAATATGAATAAGGTGTAAGATACACGATCATTTAATTCTTCCAAACAAGAAAGTAAAAGGAAAATGCGGAGAGATAATTGCTTGATAGTTACAAACAGATTTTAAGGTTTAATTTACGGAATAATTTTAGTTACGGCATGGTTGGTGTAGATGGTTAAGCGATTGGATTTCTGCTCTACGTGTTGCGGGTTTGATCCCCGCATGAATCGAATATTTATGTGTGTATGGTGTGCATGTGACATGTATGTTTGTAAACTGTACTCACGATACAGAAGAAATTCTAGTGTTATTAAAAAAAAAATATCAACCTTTCCCATCACTATAATTAACGTCGTGTCACTTTGTCACATCTAGCGCATCGTATAATTTGAATAATTTCGTCTAAATTGTCGATTTGCTATTGATTTCCTCGAGTCTCTATTCTTAGAATCCTCCATCACTTTTAACTTCTTTTTCGTACTTAATAAATAACTTACTTTTATATCCGTAATTATGTCGTAATTTGTCTAAACTAATATTATAAACAGAAAAGATTTGATTTTTTGTATGTTTGTTTGTAATGGATAAACTCGAAAAACTACTCGACCGATTTTAAAAATTCTTTCACTAGCTTTCTTTCACCTATAATTTATAAAGATATCACGCGGGCGAAGTCGCTGGCGGAAGCTAGTGTAAAATAAATTGCTTTTCTTTCTTTTCTTTATAATTCTTATCGATATTATTTCGCGAGAATGTCTCCTCACTACTGTGTTTACTGTTTACACAGATGCGTCGACACGGGCGTCGATCGTCGCGTCTAGCGCATCTCGCAATGAATCACTCGGTGTGTTCCGATCTTTATTAGCTTTCGTCTCTCAAATAGAGGGTTGATAATGTTATGTGTTTTCGTACAGTGAGCTATGGTAAATATAATGGTGGTTTCCTCTTAAAGTTGGAGTGGCTTGGATAACATATGATGTTGTTAACATATTTCTGCTGCGAGATAAAAATGCATAGGGCTAACAATAGATCTTTATTTCAAGTAAACCATGCGCTTATGAAATGCCGAGGCTCTAGGTGCGCGGTTCCAAATATTATGTTCTAGGGAGAAAAACCGGCAAGAAACTCCATGGAAACTTTCTTATAATAATAAATTAGTACAATG